>WFKR01000003.1:21214067-21929067 GCA_025331145.1 Rosa persica | reverse complement strand
AGAGTTTTTTCTCTCAGGTCAATGGTTCACAATTACTTAATTCGTTTACGCACATGCATGGGTGATCTTCACCGTTGGTTGTGTTGGAAAATTGAAAACTAAACTGCCGTATTGACAGTAATTATATAAATATGGATAGATAGTAATTAAGTATCATCTAACATGACCTCATTGACGCCTGATATATATGCCAATGGATATATACGAATGCAGAAGTCAAACTTACTGCGTACATAAGACGACAAATTATTCTTGCTTTGTTTTTTGGTTAGGTTAGATAAGACAG
Source organism: Rosa persica (assembly GCA_025331145.1). Classification (NCBI taxonomy): domain Eukaryota; kingdom Viridiplantae; phylum Streptophyta; class Magnoliopsida; order Rosales; family Rosaceae; genus Rosa; species Rosa persica. The sequence goes on along the minus strand of WFKR01000003.1, from coordinate 21,928,781 downwards.
TGTACTTATGCTCATCGTACTCTTGCTGAATCGTTTTGTGTTACAGAGTCAACTTATAGGTATGTCAATATATATATGACACAAAAGTATCGCAAAAAAAAAAAAAAAAAAAAAAAAAAACTAATGATCACACAAAAAAATTACTCAACAAAAGTATCACACACAAAAAAATCGAAAAAAAAAAAAGGCAAAACCATTGTCCTTATTGCATCATCTCTTCCCAGGTATGTCAATATTATTTCCAGATTTCAGTAATTGGAGACGACAACGGAACGAAGGCACACCTCAGTGACTGACTAAGTGACCTCCATAATTGAATCATGGCGAATCCCATCATCTATAACCTAATAATTCCAAATCACCTTAACCCTCAACCCAAAATCCTCGTTTGAATCAATGATTTGGGAAGAGGATGAAATTAAGGAACACGTATCTACTTTCACCCTCTTCAGTCCCCAACTCATCACTTTCACCATTGTCACCAGATCTTCCCAATCAATGATTTCTCACTCGTCTGTAAAAATAACTACATTTTAGAGATCCAAATCAGAAAGTGTGATCAACAACCCAACCTCTGAGGAGTATCATGACAGTCTCAGACGACTTCTTTGAATGAGACACTACTTCCCAACTTTGATCTTTTCCTCTCTTACATTTCAAATATCATTGCATTTTGATTAGTTGTGATCTCTAATTACATCTTTTTGCAGGTGATTTTCGTTTGGATGGGTTCAACTCCGTTTTAATGGTTATTGTTCTCTCCCATTGGGAGATAGTGTTCAGTTTCTGAATAGTGTGTTGTTCCAAATGTTCAGTTACTCGATTGAGTTCCATATTGCTTTACTCTATTCACCATGGCTGACAGAGATGAAACAAATACGCAAGAAGAATTTCTCAACCCAAGACAACCAGTCGTCTATCAACTTCATGTTTCGCCATTGGTGGCGGTCCAGTTTCTCCGGTGGGAGGTGGGAAAGGATGTAGGAAGTTTTGAGGCGGTTACTTAGTGTGAGGGTTCTTTTTGAATTAAGCAAGACTAGGTCAAAATTAACTCAATAACTTGATGTTAATGAGAGAATCTTATGCGTGATTCAGGTATGGAGTGAAGCTTCACAGCGTGAGGATGGTGTGGGAGCTAGAAATATACTGCGGTGAGAGGATTTGGGGATTCTTGGACTCGGGTTTCTGGAAAGTGAGTTTAAAAGGGAGGGTTTTTGAAGAGAAAAGGCTAAGAGCTGGGTTTTGTGTTTAGAGGCCTGGAAGCTTGAAGGGTCGAAGGCTCTTAATGTTTCTAAGCTTTTTGGGTTATTGCTTGATGATCATTTCAGTTCCTAAATCTCTCCTTTTATAGGCTCAATTGGAGGGTGTTATGGTGGCTTAGGGCCTTTGGTTTTCTGGGTAAAATGCTTCTCTTTCAACTCATACAAGATTTATGCCTTAAAATCTGGGAGATCAGAGCTTACTTGAAAGATGGAGTCTTGCAAAAAGAAGAAGATCATTGTAGCCGGTGAGCAAAGGTTGCAGCAGAAACAGCTGCGGTGGCACAAAACCTGGAACGAGGTTGAAGGAGAAGCTAGGGAGTTGTGAGCTCATCGTTCAAGGGGGAAGGAGATATCCGCCTATCAGTCAGAGAGTTTCCTCCTCGTCAACTGACAGGAGGGATCGATATTCCTCCTGGATATTTGAGTTGAGTAGCGTACTTAGCAGTTGCGGGGAAAGGAAAGGAAGCTAAAAGAAAGACCGGGAAGGCTGGACTATCTTATTTCTCTTGGGTTTGGGCTTTTCTTTGGGCCTTGAGTTTTTTAGGGAAAAAGGTTGACCTAAACCTCATTTTCACCAATTCGTTATTGATTTAAATTACCGGGCTTGGATCTCGAGCCCAAGATTGAGACCACTGATGACATTAAATTAATAGACGAGCATTATATGTTTCCGTAACCTTCCACACCATACCCACTTCTGCAAGCCCCAGAAATGCGTGGATGTGGCTTGGGTCCACATCTACGGTGCGTTTGCTTGGCAGGTTAAAGTCGAGAGATGGATATAAAATTCTATAGTTTTATAGAATGCTATACAAATTGCGTGTTTATGCTAAAATAAGTCACAGCGACATATTTATTTGCCTCGTGATTTTTCGAGTAACCACCCTATTTTGTGGCACCCTATTTTGCGAGAGTAGGAACTGCTACTGACTACAAGTAGTTGGTACAGGACAGCTGTCCAAACCTTTGTTTTTGGGTTGGACAGAAGAAATGGGCCTATCGTAGTCCACCTCAGTCTTTAATCATGAATGTTGCTAAGTTGGTTTAGGTTACAAATGTTATAATAGGTAGTACTCTTTCCTCGGTTTGGAGTTTTCCCATTGGGTTTTATACAAATAAAGGTTTAACGAGGCCACATTTAGTTTAGGTTAAGGAGAAGTGAAGACATTTTTCCACTTCTTCTATTTTCTTGTTATAAATATGTATTTTCGTGAAAGTTACACGCAGCGCAGCTAATTAGTAGTGAATGTGGTTTTTTTTTTTCCTGACTTTCATATTAGGTTGCAGATAGTTATTTTTGACTCTCTCATAGTTACATCTTGTCATCGTATCTCATGTGAATACAGTTCCGCTTTATTCTAAAAAAAAAAAAAAAAGGTATGTCAATAAAATTCTTCCTATGTTTTATGCATTCCATGCTCTTTTCCAATTGCATTTCATTAATTGTATGTCTTTTTTTGAAAGAAAGGGCTACTGCAGCGGCCCTCACACCTTAACCATTAATGAAATCATAGAATAGACGGGGGGACATAGTGCCTTAACCCCAAATTACAATAAGCCTCAAGAAAACCACCCGAAATAATAACAGGCGTGTCATCTAAGAATATGCATTCTAACATGCACCATTTAGCGAAGAGTACACTACTGGCTACTCCATTCGCTTTATAATTGTGGTGACAAACTGGAAAGATAATGCTCACTTGGAGCCATGAGTGACCAATACTATCAGCTTTCCTAATATGCTGCCACTGAAAACATAACTCGGTGACACTTAGTTTCATTCTGCCACTAGGAGGCTGCAACCATTTGACAAAGCAAGGAACTCGCCTCCTACCTAGAGCAGACATGGCACACAAGGTGCGCAGGCCGGGACAAAACCCACATCTCCAAACCAAAACGTGGTCAGGACTTATTAAAAGCATAAAATAAGTTGCAACTAAAGAACCAAACAAGCTGAAAATTAAAAGCAAAACAGCCCAGATTAAATCTTCATTATTGGGAAATGGGTAGATATAAGATGATCATCATCAAATCTTCATTATTATCAATTGCAGATATATGGTAGATTTTACAATTACAATATTGATGATAGTAAGGAAGCCCACCCACGAACATAAACACGTACAATCCCTAGACCTAGAATGAAATTGAATTGAAATACAATTAAAAAGGAGCATGGAATACATAAAACATAGGAAACATCAAGCATTGACATATCTGGGAAAGAAGCATTCTTGGAAAAGAAGATGCAATCGAGCATCGAGGTGAGGACACTACTACAAAATTGAACCAACAACACCATTGTGAATGGTGTGGATTGAAGCTAAGGACGCCCATGATTGGTGTCAAATAGCAATAGCCACTCCCTTAGACACTAATTAATGAATTGTGGGCTTTGCTCGCATGACAAATACTCAAAAATGAACTATCATTTTTTTGGTATCAAATTGTGGGCCCCATCACCATAAAACACACTTTTTAGCAATGGTGACTGCAATAATTCAATAATATAAAAATTCAATGATTCCTATGATCCTATCAATCCACTTCTTAAGCCTTGAGATGATGGTGCATATCACAAACTCATTTGTGATATCCAGAGCCAGTTGTCCCCAATGAAGCAAAGTTCGATTTGTTCAGCTTACTCATCCTAAAGAAGAACAAGAAAAAAATGTTAGTTTCGGAGCAAAAAGGCTATTACGAAAACAAAATGAATTTATGAGCGTAATCGATCCCAAGAAATTTGACTCCAAGATGTAAATGGTCGATTGTAAATTCTCAACAACTCCAAGTTTGGAGATAACACGAACCCCAGCCAACAGTTTGGCTTAATCTTCCCACAAAAGAAGAAGTGGAAGGTAGAAGAAGGGAAGTTAAAAGTCCCCGAGAAAAAGAAGAGAATATAAATTAGCAAAACATTGGATGGAAGAATAATCGATTGCTGGATATGGCCGGTCGCTGGCAGGTGCTTGGCCGGACTCTGCGCAGGGACTGGCAGGCAAGCATGGGGCTACTGAGTGTTGGGCAGGTGAGGCGAGGCGAGGCTAACACACGGCTAGACGGTGCGAGACTAAGTAGCTAAAGGTGAGGCTAACAGAGCGAGGCTAGCGGGCTGGAAGGTAGAGCAAGGTTAGCAAGGCGAGGCTAACCCGGTTTGCTAGGTCAACGAGGTAGGTAGGCGCGGGAGCTCACTGAGGCCGGTAGGAGGGCGAGGCTGATGCGCTAGTGAGGCTAATCAGCGAGACTAACAAGAATTTTTTTTTTTCTTTTCTTTTCTTTTTTAGTGTTTTAGCTTCTTGGTTTTAGGGTTAGGACTTCGTGCTGATAACTAGTTTTAAAGAATCCGAATATGAGAGAGAATGATCTGTACTTTCATTGATAATATGGGCCTCTTTATGTAGAGGATTACAAGCAAAGAATCAGAGTCTTATAAGGAAACATAATTATACAATGATTAGGATATCTATAAAGATATCTGTAAACCAACCCATGAATGCCATATCATAGTAAATATGAAAGTAAAAGACATGTTATTGAAGATGAAAACTAAACTCATTATATACTAAATATAAAACATAAATATAAAATAATTATTAAATTTTATAAGAGAACAAGAGATTACTGAGAGACTAGGGGTGGACACTAGTGTTCTGCATTGGCCTATTCGAATTGGTGTATATTCGGCATTATCAAATCCTACATCCAAACTTAATTTCAATTTTGAAATATATCGCTTCTATACAACTTTTGTATTTCATAAATTCGATATGTAGACTACTTTTATAGCACCCAGTCTTTCAGAATATAAAATAAAATGAATAACACAAATTCCTTGACTTTACAATATCATAATTCTAAAATGGCAGTTATATGAATGTTAGTACAACTCTTAGAATATGATGATATTATATTCATAGTTCCATACAATCATTTGATCCAGTGACATAAATCTCGATTTTTAAGTGGGAGATCCTTGACTCCCGTTTTTCATAATTTATATAATATATATATAGGTACTAAAAAGTGGAATCGATCATTTCATGTTAAAAAAATAAATTTGAAATATTTCAATCATTTAATTTTCATGAGGATCCTGTTGTTGAGTCTATAATGAGGAGAGCCAATACATATGTGTATGTGCGCGCTCGTAATGTGCCGGTAATAGGGTAGGTAAACTTCAACTTTTTCTATATTTATCAAATCAAATTCCATTGTTTTCCTCTGTTTGCAAAATTGGTATGCCAATTTGGTTGGTTTGGTAATTACAAAACCAAAGAATACTGGTAGTTTAAGCCCATAGCTTCTTTCCATTACATGCATGAATATAAAGTTATCATTAATATTGCTCATAATTTTGTTGAATTAACATTTTTTTACTTTCGACATGATCAAACTGAATATGTTGAAATTTGTGTACATTTCATTGGGGAAAGGTTGTGACTGAGATTAGATTTTCTGTTTGGGAAAATGAAAACCTATTGATGGATATGATATCGCCATTTTACAACCCCGTCCACAAGTCTGGCGTGGATAAATCGAGGGGAGTGTTAAAAAATTCCGTGGATTTATTTTTATATAAATGTCACATTACAATATGGTTTATTGTTATTTTACCTCCTAAACACGCATATCTAAGATAATATTATGTGATGGGTAATAGACTGTCCTCATATCACATTTTTTTTTCTTGAGAGTAACATAGTTATATTACAATAATAATGTTCACCTGCTGAGTAATCGTGCAGGGAAACTATTTCGAGTAAACCCTTGCATAAACATCCAACAATAGAAAAAAAAATTATTTTTCAGTTTGAATTGCTTTATTTTTTCTAATTTTATACTGTTAAATTTAGAAAGAAATGTGACTAAGCAGGTGAACACCACCGGTTATGTGTGTGTGTGTATTTTATCCAGGGCGGAGTTCCGCTTTAAAATTAAAGTGTGAACTTTGAGTTTTGGGTCTCTTTTCGGTCGTATATTCACATCTCGACCGTTCAGTTTTTAGGTACTAGTGTATAGATCATCTCTACCAATTTTCAGCCAAATTGATGATCATTAAGGCTTTGATAACTGCCTTATAGCTAGTACGGTTCAAGTTGGACAGTTTCAGTTCATCGAATGGTTAAATCGAGTTAGATACCTTAATGATCATCAATTTGGCTAAAAAGTTGCAGAGACGATCCATACACTAGTACCTAAAAATTGAACAGTCGAGATGTGAATATGCGACCAAAAAGAGACCCAAAACTCGAAATTCACACTTTAATTTCAAAGGGGAACTACGCTCTCAATAGCATCTATATATATATATATATATATATATATATATAATCTTGTTATGCTAAGGAGGTCCTTAACTTAGCTTAAGGAACGGATGTCTATATTTTGACCACTTTTTAATCACATATTCACATCTTAACCGTGCAGTTACTAATCAAAACCAGCAGCACAGGAACACAGCAATGATTGCCTCAGCAAACACTAGCGCCAGCCATGAGGTTTGACTTGTGGATTTTGGAGCCACAAATCATATGACATCCGATATTCAGAATCTTCAAAATGTCACATCATACAATTCAAATGACTGAGTTGTGATTGGTAATGGTGATGGTCTTCCTATTGTGAAAAAGGGTTCAAACTCCATTCTTATCAAAGATAGTGCACTTGCTTTACAAAACATTTTATTTGTTCTAGATTTAGCAGCCAATTTACTTTAAGTATATAACCTGTGCAAAGACAATTATGTAAGAATGATATTTGATGCATTTGAGTTTTTGATACAGGACAAGGTGACAGGGCAAATTTTGTATGAAAGGGTGTGTGACAAAGGCCTATATCCAATACCAGTTAAGGTGGCAAAGCAACTTTTATCTTCAGATGCAGAAACTACTACACATACAGCTTTTCTTGGAAATAAAGTGTCCCATGTCCTATGACACAGAAGACTGGGGCATTCCTCAAATGTGGTAGTCTTTAGTATGCTTACAAAAGCCAATATCGTAGTACCCTCAGATCAATGTAAGTCTGTTTGTGAATCATGTCTAGCTAGCAAATCCACTAGGTTACCCTTTCCTGTGTCTCGTGATAAGTCCTGTGTTCCTTTTGAGGTTATATACTCAGATTTATGGGGACCCTCTCCTGCTGTTTCTCTTGAAGGGTACAAGTATTACTTGACTCTTATTGATGAATGTACTAGGTATACATGGATTTTTCCGTTGAGAAATAAAAAAGAAGCATTTCCCTCATTTCAAGCATTTTGTGCTTTTATTCATAATAAGTATTCTGCTTCTGTTAAGATTTTTCAAACTGATGGGGGTGGGGAATTCACTAGCAATGCTTTCACTGAGTTTTTAGCCAAAAATGGGATTAAACATCAATTATCCTGTTCGTATACCCCACAGCAGAATGGTCTAGCTGAGAGGAAAAATAGGCATATTGTAGAAACAGCTGTGACTCTTTTGAACAATGCTTTCTTGCCCCTAGCTTCTGGTATCATGCATGTGCAATGTCTGTCTATTTGATTAACAGAAAGCCTTGTTCAACTTTGTCAATGAACTCACCTTATGAGATCTTGTTTCATAAAGCTCCTGCTATTGACCACATTCGAGTCTTTGGCTCCACTTGTTACCCCATTCTCAAGCGTTACAATTCAAATAAGTTACAACCTAAAACTACTCCTTGTGTCTTTTTGGGTTTTGCTTTGGGGTACAAGGGATTCATATGATTCAATCCTGTGTCTAGAAAAATGGTTATATCTAGAAATGTTATCTTTGATGAGTCTCAAGTTTACTATCAAAAGATATCGGTTAGACCAGCCACTAGTACATATATCTTTGCACAGTCACTATCAGAACCTTGCCACTTACCTGCTCCTGCCAGCCCGGATACGCACACACCCTCTTCTCTGCCTCATCTTATCCAGGAAGCATCATCATCTAGTGAAGAGTTGTAGAGTTATGAGTCTTCAGGTCCCACCACACAGGATACTTCAGAACACAGCAGTAATCAGTCATGTGATTCAACATCAAATCAGTCTCTCCTTGTTGATGAACCACTTATTATTGATCACTCAGCAACATGCGAGATACTTGCTTCATTTGCTCCACAGTTCATTGATGAACCATATATTCCTATATCTGAAATCCAAATTGATATTGGTCCACCATGTTCTGCTTCTTATGATAGGATGCTATCTTTCATTCCACCTTCTAATCTCACAGTGAATGATCATTCCATGGTTACTTGAAGTAAAGAAGGGACATACAAGCACAAAGTTTTTTATGCAGCAAATGCAGCTATCTCTATCTCAGCCTTTGAAGAACCACATACCTATAAACAAGCTATGCAAGTTCTAAAATGGAGAAGTGCTATGCAAGAGGAGTTTGATGCATTGTCACATCAGGGAACTTGGTTTTTGACTTTTTGGTTCCACCTCCATTAGATAAGAATTTGGTCAACTGTAAATGGATATTTAAGCTAAAGAAAAATACAGATGGCACAATTGCTAGACATAAGGCTAGATTAGTGGCAAGGGGGTTTGGCCAAGAAGAAGGAGTTGGCTACGATGAGACCTTCAGCCCTGTTGTGAGACACACAACTGTGAGACTGTTTCTTACGCTTGTAGCTTAACACAATTGGAAGCTTCATCAAATGGATGTTAAAAAAGCATTCCTCATGGTGTTCTCAAAGAAGAAGTCTGCATGACTCAACCTCTGGGGTTTGAAGATGTCTCTCATCCAAATCATGTTTGCAGGCTGGTCAAGTCTCTATATGGCTTCAAGCAGGCACCTCGGGCTTGGAAATGAGAGGTTTACCTATTTCCTACCTTCCTTGGGATTTCGAGGTAGTCATTCTGATCCCTCTTTATTCATTAAGTCTTTGGTTCCAACATGGTCTACTTATTGCTTTATGTTGATGATATTATCGTGACTGGCGATAATGAGGAAGAAATTCGTCTTGTTAAACTTGCACTTCAACTTGAGTTCGAAATGAAAGATTTGGGACCATTACACTACTTCCTTGGTCTGTAGATTGAATATCTCCCATCTGGTGGTATTTTTGTGTCACAATCCAAATATGCCGATGAAGTGTTGTTAAAAGCTGGTATGCTTGGTAGCAAAAGCTGTGCCACTCCCTGTTTACCTTATGCTAAACTGTTAAAAGATGATGGCCCTAAGTATGCAGATGTTACACATTATAGAAGTCTGGTCGGTTGTTTGCAATATCTCACATTCACAAGACCTGATTTGGCTTATAGTGTAAATATTGTATGTCAATTTATGCAGAATCCAACTGAGGCACATTATGCAGCTGTCATGCTGATTGGGTCGGGGATCTTAATGATAGAAGATCGACCACTGGATTTGTCATTTACTTGGGAAATTGCCCTTGGTGTTCAAAGAAGTAGCATTCTAGTTTCCAACTCATCTACTAAAGTTGAGTATAGGGCTATGGTTGACACTGCTTCAGAATTTTTTGGCTCAGGCATTTGCTTCAAGATATCTCTATTACTTTGCCTAATGCTCTTGTTCTTCACTGTGATAATGTGTCTGCTCTTTCCCTTGCATCTTATCCTATTCATAAGTCCAAATGCAAGCATGTGGAAACTGATGTTCACTTCACTTGAGAGAAGGTTGTTTGAGGTGAGCTAACTCTTCAGTTTGTTCCTTCTTTGGATCAATTTGCTAATATTTTCACCAAGGGCTTGAGTACTGCTCAGTTTCGATATCTTTGTGGCAACCTAGTGCTTGGCCCTCCCAACACTAGTTTGCGGGGGGATGTTAAGATGACTAAAGCAACTCATGATCATGCTCATGCAAGTAACGCGAGTGATGGTGCCAGTAGCAGCAATGCCTCAACAAGCCGGGCCCAATCTCCACTCTCTGATGGTGTTGCAGGAGAGAATCTGAGCATAGCCTTGCCACAGCAGATCACTTTGTTTAGCTCAGGTGTTTATCATGGCTTCACTGTGTGCAACTAACTTGCATCGAGGAGAAATCTGGACCGCACCATGATTGCCACGTGGCGCTATCTGCATAATATTCTAGAATAATGACCAGATGAATTAGTTGGAGTCCAAGTAGTATTAATAGCTAGCCGTATTATCATTTCAGTTGTTGTTACCACTTTGTAAAAATTACGAAGATAAAATGGCAAGTTCTCTTTCTTTTGCTTCGTCTTCTTCATCAGATTGGGGTTTCTTTACTGCCATTATTGCTTATTGTTTCAAGCTTACAGTAGCTCATATGTGATTTCTTGCATGCCCTACATGCGTGTATATATATAGCAGAAGTTCCGTAAGTAGTTTACAATTAGTTAGGAAGTTTATTGAATTTTTTTAATTAAGAGAATAAAATTGCCAAATATTATGCAGTGGAGATAGTTGCAACATATAACTTATACTAGTCATTCTCCACACATGCAGAGTATTTTTTATTTTATATTTTCAGAAATAAAAAAGAAAACTGTCATTATAGAGAGAAGATAGTGGGACTAAAAAGTAGGTTGTGGTTTTTTTTTATGTTTTTTTATATAATAAAAGTATATTTTATAAATATCATAATTGTCCTTGTGATTTAATTAATTTTCAAAGTCCTTTAATCTTCTAAGGTCATTTATGTTAAAATTTTTGATTTTAGCTAACAAACCCTCTTCTCTTAGTAATAGTATAGATAAGTACGTCAGAAAAACCATTGTGGTTTGTTCTTTACCAAAATTTGAAATGTAAGAAACAAAAATGCGATCTCAACTAAAATGCTATCCCAAAATTCATATCCTATGGGTACTATGTACATATAACTGTGGTGAATAAGTGAAAATAAGATATTCACTTCTTTAACTTCCTCTATTACTACATTTTACAGTAACAAAACAAGTTCCACACCACATAAAGCAGTTTCTGATAAAAAAAAAGAGCCGTGACTACTTACCCAATTTCAGCTTAAACCCACTTGCTTCACTAAGAGTTTTTTTTTAACTCCATTTACCCAATTCAACATCTACCGACAGTTTTGCCCCTATTAAAATTGAAACTCACCGATCTCTCTTTCTCTCTCTAGAGTCGGGAGTGGTGACGACAGCTTTAACACCTTCTTCGTCGACCTCGAGCCCGGCACTGGCAAGCATATCCCAAGCTCCATCTTCGTCGACCTCGAGTCCAACGTCAATCGCCGATTATCGTTCTGGTGCCAATCACCGATCTGGTGCCGATCACTGATCTGGTGCCAACAAACCCTCAATCACCGATCTGAAGCTCCCATCCCGCTGCGGTGCCGGAACCTCACCCACCTGAAACTCTGATCATATTATTGCTGGCATCCACAAAGAACTCCAAGGTTTGAAGAAGCTATCCTGTGGATCGTGCACCTTCAGAACCAAGGGAATGAACGTCGTGCTGGAAAATTGCTCGTTCTGGAAGAGTATAAGCGAAGTGGCTCCGGTCAATCTAATCTGGTGCCCAGAGCAATTTCTGGGTGCCCAGAGCACTTTTTTTTTGTGGTATACTGTGAGCTCCGAGAGTGGGGAAGGAACGTGTACAATTGAACATATAAATTGATCAATTGTGACTGTAGTATATTCATTTTGGTTTTGGGAGTTTATGCAATTCACTTGAGTGCAATAATATGATTATTAGAGGGTAATAATATGATTATCAGGGGCAATAATATTATTATTGGGGGCAATAAATATGATTATTGGGGAGTAATAATATGATTATTGGAAAATAATAATATGATTATTGGGGGAGGTAATAATATTGTTACTTGGTATTATTAGGAGGCAATAAATTCAGACGCCGGAATCCGGTCACCATTTCAGTAGCCGGATTCGAGATTCCGATCATCGGTCACCGGATTCCTGTCATCGATCATCGGAGCCTGCGGCTGGCCACTGGTAGCCGGAGTCCGGCAAGGTCTCCGATGACTTCTCTCTCTAAGTGAGAAAGAAGGAGAGGACAAAAAAGTCTCAAAAATAAATAAAAAAGAATTAATTGGGTATTAGGAAAATTATCTCTTAGAATGTTTGGGTAAGTGGGCAATCTCTTAGAGTGTTTGGACAAGTGGGATTAATTAACTCCAAAATTGGGTAAATGATCATTTCTTAAAAAAAAAAAAATATCCACCAACGTAATACGAGGTTGCGAAAATTTCTTGTCGAGGGTTGTAAATAATTAGAACCTATCACAAATTACAGGAAGCCCCGTTTTCCTTTAAAATACTTCCTTAGTACCTCATTGTATATGCATTCAAAGCTTTACATAGAAAGGGTAATGGAATATTTTCTACACCAACACATCCATGCCAGTGTGCCACAACATGATCCAGGTAGACCTCAAATGGAACTGAGGAGAGACCACTCTCTTCAATCACTGCGCAAAACGGCAAAACCACAAAATTTGTCACAAAGGCAACAATCCAAATCCCTCTTTTCATCCAGCAACTAAACCACATCAAAGTCATCGAACAGACAAACACAAACTAACCATAGAACCCCGTTACTCGATCCTCTATAAACAGGCTCATCAATTACGATTGTAAGCTAAGCCATTCATTATACAATTCAATCCAAGAGGAGCATTTCTACTGTGTATCGTTTAGGATATGTCATTCAATTCACAAATAATTAAAAATTTAAAAACTAAATGCATGGATTTTGATGCCCCGCATGGGCTGTCTGGGCTCTGCGTAAGGGAAATAAGGTTTATGGGATTTCGCAAGGGAAAAAAATTACAAAAATTGTATGTTTAGGTAATTTTCTTCTATATTATTATTAAGGGAAGAGGCTTTGTTAGCCAAAATCTAAAATTTTGACAGAATTGACCTTAGAACATTAATAAACTATGAGAATTATTTAAATCACAAGGATAATTAAGACATTTATAAAATGTATTTTTATTTAAAAAAAATGAAAAATGTACCCACAACCCACTTTTCTCTCTCCCATTTTCTTTTCTCTGCAATAACCGACCCTTTTCTTTTTTATTTTCTGAAAAAAAAAAATAACTTGAGGATAAGAATTTTTTAAAGAAAGTATTTCAAAAGTCTAATTCTACCATTTATTTTTTCCTCCTATAAAATAAAAATTATCTCCTCTATACAAAATTGATTAACCTTTTATTGAGGGCCAGTAACAGTTTTATTAACATGAGCTTGAGAGCACATTTACTTACTTAGAATGTGAAAGAAAATAGAGGGAATGGTTCCAAGGTAAAAGTATTTTTGCGTTTTCTAGCACATAAAGGTAATAAGTTTGAGAAAATAAAATGGGATATTATTAAGAGAAGAGGCTTTGTTAGCCAAAATCTAAAATTTTTACAGAATTGACCCTAGAACATTAATAAACTTTGAGAATTAATTAAATCACAAGGATAATTAAGACATTTACAAAGTGTATTTTTATTTAAAAAATTGAAAAAAAGTACCCACAACCCACTTTTCTCTCTCCCATTTACTTTTCTCTGCAATAACCGACTCTTTACTTTTTTATTTTCTGAAAAAAGAAAATAATAACTTGAGGATCAGAATTTTTTAAAGAAAGTATCTCAAAAGTCTAATTCTGCCATTTATTTTTTCCTCCTATAAAATAAAAATTATCTCCTTCTATACAAAATTGATTGACCTTTATTGAGGGCTAGTAACAGTTTTATTAACATGAGCTTGAGAGCGCATTTACTTACTTAGAATGTGAAAGAAAATAGAGGGAATGGTTCCAAGGTAAAAGTATTTTTGCGTTTTCTAGAACATAAAGGAATCAGAATGATTCAGGGTAAATGCATTTTTACGTTTACTAACACATAAATGAATCAGAATGGGTGTAGCCTGTAGATCTCAACTCATTGTTAGGAATCGATTCCTAAATACTCAGGATTTGATTACGAAGAGGGAGACGGGTTTAGGAATCAAAGCCTCGAAAATCAAGACCGATTCCTTTCTTCTCTCATTCTAGTTGTCTCTGATTCATTATTATTTTTCCATTCCAAGTAAATAAAAGTGCCATGAATCTATGCACTGAAATTTTTATTGACCCTCAACAAATTTTTTTATTAAATTTAGCCAATAATTTTTTTTTTACTTCTGAAAGTCAGTAACAAACTTGCGAGATGCTGTTGAGCACTTCTTTAAGATCTCCAAACTCGGAGACGAGGAAGTGACACTCTTCCCTTTGCTTCTTCTTCTTTCACAAATGGAAGGAATTGAAGTAAGATGCATCCCTCTAATAAGTTATATCACATGAAACTTTATAGCATGACAATAAAGCAATCAACATAGCTTTTCAAAGTTAATCAATCAAAACTGTTGATTTTTTTTTTCTGAGCTAACCAATTCAATGTCCTCAGCTAGTTAACCCATTATCCAAACACTCTAAATCCGAGTATTAATACAAAAAGTGCGTAACCTTTGAAACAACCAAACTGCATAGCACACATGTTGCTTCTCAAAAAGCAAGAATATCAAGGATATGTCAATTAAATACTGCATGCGGTAGGTACCATGCTTTTCTCTCTAGCTCTCACAAGAGAGTTCTCTCGACGGCGGCTGGTCCTGACTGGTGGCGGTCCTGTACTTGTGATGGTGAAGCGTGCTTTCTCACTCCTCTCTCATCTAATCTATGGTGGTTATGGGCTTGCTCAGCAGCTATCCGTATCGATAGGTTGCGACCTATTTCTTCTTGCTGTTATCATGGTCTATGATGATGGTGGTCGAGGTTTTCTTCTTGGAGGTCCTCAAGGTGTGAGGGCTGGAGGTGGTATAGTGGCTGGGATAGAAGGATCATCAATGCTAGGTGATATGATCTGTGATAATGGAGGCGCTCTATGGAATCTATATCAGGCTTAGGGTTGCCGAAACTGAGGGTGACATTAGCTCTGTCAGATTCGGACCCTTTGTTGGTGATGACGAATATGTACTTCTAGGTGGAAGAGCCACTCGACTAGTTAACTGGCTGGAGTGTAGGTGACAGCGACGGGCCTGGCAGGGATGACAAATCTGAAGAGCCTCGCATGGTCAGAAGAGTCATCAGTGGTGGTTGCGGGGTGGAGAAATCGATTGTTAGGGTTTCTGCAACCTTGGATTGTTGGGCTCCATCTTGGATTTTGGGCTTGGGTTGGACAGGGCTGTTTTGGGCCGAAAAGGCCCTTAGGGCTTCTTTCTTTATTGTTTAAATTTTACTTGGGTCGCAGGATCTAGTTGCTCGGTTGTTACATTTATTTATTCGGCTTTTGAGTCGCTAGGTTTTGTTAGAATAAAGTGCTTGAATGTCCTTAAAAGGTGGGTGTACCCTGGGAGTACGAGGTTCTGTTTTCTTAGAATAGGTCATTTGTATGTCCTAAAGGACGGCTCTTACATCGGCCCCTCAGGGGTGTGTCGTTTCTGGTACTGCTTGCTGAATTATAAATTTGGCTGACCTCCTTTGATTCAAAAACCTGCACAACAGACAAAGCAGTAAATGACTAATAATCATAAAGAGTCAAATTAAATGTACCCAGTAAATATTTTACTACACCCAGCCATAAGACATATCTTGTTATTTCCAGTTCTATCCCTATTCTAATAAAGGAAAAAAAAATTCACCTATCACCTATCACCAGTTCAAACAGCAACGCAAAGTCGCAAACCCTTACCACCACCATAATTGAAACTGTATGTATAAGAGAAAAACATTGATTCAAGAAGTTGTTGGAGGCTCTAGCTAGTTGGCTCATCCATTAGAAGATTAAAGTAGTTGTGATTCTTGAGGGGATTCATGAACTTGCAGATCAATATGCCCACACACATGGCACGCTTTTGTTAACATACATCCATCACCCATGTATTCAAAATTCTCAGGACTCAACTAGATTAATTGGTTGTCATGGATTTAATTATATGCTTACATCTAATTCATTCTTGAGGAAGAGCCAACTACAATAAACTCCTCAGCAAATTACTTGTCTGTTCTTAAAACATCAGTCCTAGAAAGTATAGCAAACCTCGCAGATCAAATTAAGGAGTAGAGAGGGGAAGCGTAGAGGGACGGAGGGAAGGAGGGAGGGGAAGAGAGGGGGAGAGAGAGAGCAGTCAGATGAGGGGAGGGAGGAGCCACCATGATGCCATCATCAACATGCTAATTAGCGGTGCTTTAATTTTTATTTTAATTTTTTTTATGAAATTTAACATTGAAATTTTATGGATAAAGTTGGAAATTTATGGAAAAATATATTAGAGCTGGGTGCGGTTAGATATTTTCTGGGTACATTTAGTTTGACTTATCATAAAACCTGCAACCAAACTGCACACCTTCCTCTCCAACCCTGTCCCCAATCTCTCCTGTCTCAGCTTGACAAAAATGCATCACCGGATCAGAGTCCAATGTGCAAGCAGCAAAATCGTACACTTGCCACCTTCAAATCCCTAATGTCTTCCTTGAAATATAGTTCCCCATTGTCTGGAACATAAGGCTCACCATTTGCACCTGAAGTCCTAAGCTTCGCACACAACCCAATTCCTCGAACAATTCTAGAGCCTCTTGGCCACAAATTTCTAGGAAAACGGAAAAATCTCCACCTACATAGCCAACTTGTTGCAGCCCAAATGCTGCACAAGCTTGGATTCATCAATAATGACCACAAATTTTCGGTAGGCACTCTCCACCATCTTCTCTCTCAGTAGCGACACATCTCAGCCATTGACCAAGTTTAGGTGGGGTTCCACCTCATCGGCGTCGTCGATGGCGGATCAACCACAAGATGCAAATCAAGATCGGTTAGTAGAATTCCAACGGACACAACTTGCTCATATGAAGGTGCATATTCCCACAATGTTATGGAGCCTCCCCTGGCAGAGGAGATTGTCGATGTAGTTGACGGTGTGCTATGTGATCGGAGCCTGTTAGTGATCTTCCTTATCCTAAATACTACTGCTGCTGCTGCTGTGTTGTGAGAATAATCAGCCGTGAATTAAAACAGATTCTTGTTTGGTAAATAATATTTTTAAAAGTGCTGTCAGTACATAAAACAACTGCAGAGTGTGTTTTGATCCACATCAACTTCTAAAGGCAACGTCTAGACTGCTTCTAAAATATGCTGCCAGTGACCCTATAACTTTCAGTTAAAGCTGCTTTTTATTTATTTACCAAACACAATAAAATCTAAAATTTTGAACAAAAGCTAATTTTTTTTAAAAGCGAAGCAATCTCAAACGAGGGTCTTAATCGTGAACGCAATTGTTGGAATCTAGTAGGAGAGTAACGCCGAGAAGACACTGGAGTAGATAGAGTGATCTTCTTGATCTCCTAATCGTGAACGCGATTGTTGGAATATGGCAAGAGAGCAACGCCGAGAAGGCACTGGAGTAGAGAGAGAGATAGAAGTATGGTAAGTTATTAATTAAGTATATTATAAGATCATAAGTTCGCTCAATTTTTGGATTAGACGGGGTAGATGAGAACCTTTTTTTTTATTTTGGTTGGGGCAAGTGTGATGGGGAATAATTGGATTTATAGGTCAAGGACCGTATTTTTTATTTATTTTGTATTTAGTCTGATTTTCTTGAATAATTAATACCATTAAGGTTATAGATTCAAATCTATTTGATACTATGGCATGGATTGCGTGGGGTGTGATTAGGTTTATTTTTATTTTTATTTTTTTTCATATTTTTTTTAGAACGAATTAGGTTTCTTTTCTTGGATAAGGGGTGTTGTTGGGTTGGATGGGATGAAAAATAACTTCTTTTTTTTTGTTTTTGTTTTTTGATCAAAGAAGAACTTCATTAATGAAATGAAGATTACAATGACAATGGTAACAAGAGCTTCAAATCGAAACTCTGCGCGCTTTAGAAATGAAAATTACAATGACAATGGTAACAAGAGCTTCAAATAAACTCTTCCCGCTTTAGAAATGAAAATTACAATGACAATGGTTACAAGAGCTTCAAATCAAAACTCTGCCCACTTTAGACTTCACAATTGAAGTCAATACTAACATACTGATGGAGTCAACTAAGCCCCGACTCCAAACACAAAAGAGGTTCATTTAACTTTAAGGCTTCCCTTGCGAGGCGATGCGTAACCTTGTTGCAATCATGTTTCATAAATCACCAACTACAAATAATAAAAGACTTAACTAACTATTTAACGTCGTCTAAAATAGGACCTTCCGAACTAAGATCATCACTGTCATCATGCAAAGTATTTAAAACTGGCAACAGAAATTAGTAAAACCAACCTGCAAATCAAACCTGAGTGCATGTAGCACCGCCAATGACTCCACTGCCCTTGGAGAAATATTGCCAACTTGGGGAACTACCAATGCCCCTCGTAACTTATGTACCTTGATAATCTCGAAACACTGCACCCACTCCACTAACTCCATTTTTAAAATCAGTAGCTCCGTTAAAGTTAAAACTATTAAGAATATTCTTTAATTAATATTGTAATTATGTGTCTTTAGGAAATTATTTGTAATATTCCTTGTTACTTGTTGTACAAGAGCCTAGTATGTATATAATTTTCTAGTATCAATGAGAATATCATTCCACCTCAAATAATTTTTTTTTACATGGTACCAGAGCAGGCTAAAAACCCTAGCTCTCATTTTATTTGCTCTGCACCACTTGTTGCGTTATCTTTTCCCTCATCTTCTCATGGCTTGTGCTTCCAAGTTTGCTTTGTCACCAGTTGCCCCTAATAAGTGGATTATCGATATTGGAGCGACCAAACATATTATTAACTCACCAAAGTTGTTCGCAAGTAGTCAGAAGAATACTTCACTGCTACTAGTTTCTTTTCCTTGTGGTGCCAAGGCTCATATTTCCATGAAGCGGTCAATTAAAATCAATTATGCCTTTTTTCGAGATGTTCTATGTGTGCCTTCATTTGATGTCAATCTTTTATCTGTTGGAATAACTATAGATGACTTACATTGCTCGATGACTTTTTTCATCTTGATATATTTTGCAGGACTTGGCTTCGAGGACGATAATTGGTGTGGGTAAGCGACTAGGTGACCTTTATTATCTTGTGGCTCTTCCATCTCCCCATCCAAATACCCTTTTGCTTCTCACCTGACCATCTCTCCCGATCTTTGGCATCGCCGTTTGGGGCATCCTTCTCCTGCCCATTTACAATATATAGCCAATGAGTCGCTTCATTTTCATTTCGATTCCAACAGTAAGTGTGAAATTTGTCCTTTGGCTAAAAAAATTTGCCAACCTTTTCCTTCTAGTTCAATATCAACTTCCCGCTGTTTTTCTCTTATACATTGTGATATTGGGGATGACATAAAACTCCTTCGCCTTGTTGCCAAGGGCTTCACTCAAGCTGCTGGGATTGATTATCATGATACTTTTTCACCCACAGCAAAGATGATTAATGTCCACTGCCTCCTTGCCATTGCTGCTTGTCAAGGTTGGTCTCTTCACCAACTTGACGTTAATAATGTTTTTCTTAATGGTGATTTGCAAGAAGAGCTGTTACTGACTTTTGAAATCCCCTCTTAGCCAAGGTTTACTTTTAAGTTCCAATAACAATTTGAATTTGAGGGCTTTTTGTGATTCAAATTGGGCGGGTTGCCCTATTACTGGTCTATTTACTACTGGATATTGTGTTTTCTTATGAGATTCTTTGATCTCATGGCATACCAAAAGAGAAAAGACGGTCTCATTGTCTAGTGCCGAGACCGAGTATAAAGCAATGGCTGGTACATGTTGTGAACTGACTTGGCTACAATATTTGTTTGCTGACTTGCATATCCCTATTTCTAGACCTGCTATTTTGCATTGTGATAATCAAGCAGCTCTACACATAGCCGCAAACCCAGTTTGTCATGAGAAAACACGTCATATTGAAATGGATTGTCATTTTATTCGAGACAAGATATTGAATGGTTCAGTCAGCACCATATATGTTGGTTCTTTACAACAGTTAGTAGATATATTCACAAAAGCATTGAGCAAAGACAAGTTCAAAGCCTTGTTATGCAAGTTGGGAGTGCTTGATATTCACTCTCCAACTTGAAGGGGGGGGGGGGGGGTGTTAAGAATATTCTGTAATTAATATTGTAATTATGTGTATCTGTAGGAAATTATTTGTAATATTTCTTGTATCCCTAACTTGTAGGGATTTATTTGTTGTACAAAAACTTAGTCCGTATATAATCTTCTAGTATCAATGAGAATATCATTCCACCTCAAATATTTTTTCTTACAAAAACCCCAGACCTAAAGGTTTCCAAATTTCCATATCTGATTGCACTCCCCCTGTCGTCCTTCCTGTCGCTTCTCTCGCTTAGCAGCCATTCCCTTGCCACAATAACTAGGTCTTCTAGATTCAAAATCTTCTGACCATGACGTTGTAGATTTCGTTTCGCCATACCCACCAGAGAATGTAACCAAATGACTCCAAATCAGTTCCTACAGCAACGCTAATGACATGTGAGATGAGATCAATAAAAGAAGGCTCCTTCCAAGTTTTGCAGACTTCACTTTCCAAATGCGTCTTGCAGTTGGATAGTCCCAAAACACATGGATAGCAGACTCAACAAAAGAATCACACTGCCAACATCCTTCTCTGCAAGTTCTGACCACAAAGCAAGTAGTTATGAACAACCATTGAGTCGCTACATTACAGCTTATCATGATCATTGTTCATGGTGGACTCGTATCTTGGGTCCCACCACTTCAGTTCTCTTCACAATACAACTAGAACCTCCTTTCACAATACCCTTTTTTGAACTCTTCGTAGGAGAGCCATACAACGATCGCTTACTTGGTGAATAAGATAGTACAAAGCCTCTTGTTTTTCCACTCTTACTATGAGAAGAGCCTCTTGTTTTTCCACGCTTACTATGAGAAGACTTTTTCTGCTTAAGATTAAGTTCAATGCCACCTGACCCTTTTTTTTCCTTTATCACTCCCTTTCTTTCTCCCAACCTGATTATCAATAACAATTGTTATTTTCTTTTGTCACCATCTCACGACCCTCCTGCACAGTAGCTAGTAAGTGAAGGGCCCTTACTCTCCATAATCTGACCCTCAACCAATAGAACGTCAAAAAGTGTTGGTAATTTGAACCCTCCATCTCTCGGGCTCATCTCACGCTATAGGGAATCATTCATTGTCACTTCACCTGTGACTTCATTCAGTACATTAGCATCCCATAGTAATCTCCTCCATTTAGACTCACCTATATGCTCAACTCTAGTCAAAACACTATCCTCCTTCATTCCAGATAAAAACTCCCCATTCTCCCCTACATCTCTACTACGTACCACACCACAAACCAAATTATCTGAAACTTTCATCGACCATGCTTTCTTCCCTGTGTCCATGGTAAAGGAACGACCTTGCAACTGACCATGAGGATCGATAGAAAACACATCCTTAGGAAGAGTTTTCCAACATCCAAATTTCACCTTTGTAATTCTCCCTTCCAATCTAACAGCACAAGCCACTCCAACATGATCCAACATACCACAATTGAGACAAAAGTGAGGTAGATACTCATACTCAAAAATCACCCTACATAAATAGGCATCCCTTGAATCAAGTTGCATTCAAATACCCTTCCTCTGACGTTCACAGGTCTTCAAACCCACTCTGATTCGCAAAAAGCTACATGTCCCATCACCAACAACCCCTGGATCAGTGTATACTCACTCCCTAATACTCCTCCCAATCTTCTGACCCGTCTCCTTAGTGAGAAAGGCAGGTGGAAGTCCTCTAGCACGAATCCAGAAATTTTGCATAGTTAAAGAACCTTTGCCAGGATCGATCAAGCTATCTGAAGAAACTAGAGCCAACAAAGCATGCATGATAGAAACATCTAGGTGCAGGAGCGTACCTCTTTTCTGTTTCAACTTTCACTCCAACTCCGATGCCTCTTCTAATCAGATAAAGGTAACAGAATACAGATACCGAGCGTATGTCCATTGAGGCAAAAAAAATACTCAATGCAATCCTCATAAGAACCCAATCTGCACCTGGCACTTTGAGGTATCATTTTGGCCTCCGACTTGGAAGAAAAGACAAATCGTTCTCCCAAGTCCTCGCAGACCAGAATGGAGAAATCCTCCTTCTTCATCCAAATCTTCCTAAGAATACCCCGGAACGACTCCTTGTTTAAGCTCCAATTTGAGAGCACCAAGGCCTACAAATCAAAATCTCCATCAGCGTTTTAGGATCCTTCACAGTTATTACTTCCAATTCATCCTCACCATGGATGGCGAGCCGTCATGAAAACTCTTCCATAACTTCTTCCATCCTAAGTAACAAATTTACTCCGAATGTCCATAACCATACCAGTAGATGAAGAAACCACTACATGCACAGAAGATACAGGAGGGGCGCAACCACAGGGTGGTAGTCGCCAATAGCAAACCCTAGTTTTACTCAAACCCTGACTCCCTGAGAGAAGGGCTTTTTAAAAACTTAATATTTTGTATTGATTATTTTTGTTATTTAGTTTTGTCTTTTTATGTTTTTTAATTAATTTGTGTCACAAATTATTTTAATAGGCGGGGCATTTGCATAATTTTTTTTTATTGTTGATAAACACTATTTCAAATATGGCATAGATAGATTAGATTATACGCATCTAATACTCATTTTTTTGGTCAAAGGGATCAATTAAGCTGCCCCAAAATTAGCCAATTGGGCAGAAAATAAAAACACTTAACCAGTCTGTTAGACAAGCCCAATCAGACAGAAACTAAAAAGGAAAATTAATTTCACCATGAGCTCCAAGAGAGCCAGAATCAAGAAATTAATCCTTAAAACAAAGTAAACTAAAGCATAGGCCCGATAAGAGGCCCAACCCACTACTAAAACCCTTGCCGTCCAACTTGCGCCACCAGCCACGAACCATCGTCGAAGTAACGCCATAAGCAGAACAACCAGAAATTTTGTAATGGTGAACCATTGCCATTCAACTCCTACAACACAAATCAAAATAGAACCAACAACCAAAGGGATGAGATCCCTCGTAACAACATCATTTCTTCCACCATCAAGACCAAGAAGAAGCCATGGCTGAACAGGATCAGAGATCCAAAGCAAAGAACCGGAACTAGAATAGTGACAATGGAGAATTTGGGGGGGGGGGGGTGAAAAACCCATGCGTGAGTACCCATACTCGCCTAGGTAAGTGACTTGCACTTTTAAATTGCAGCCATGAGATACCTCTTGGAGGTTGAGGACAGAGACAAGAGATCTGATATGGGGTTGATTGATTTTTTGACCTGGAACCTTGAGGGATCTTCTGACAATGAGAAGAAGCCTAGGTAAGTGACTTGCACTTTTAAATTGCAGCCATGAGATACATCTTGGAGGTTGAGGACAGAGACAAGAGATCTGATATGGGGTTGATTGATTTTGGACCTGGAACCTTGAGGGATCTTCTGACAATGAGAAGAAAAATAGAGGAAACACGAGGAACAAAATCCTCCCTTGCTGGACATAACCAGGAAATACACCACAGATGGTACAAAATCCCCACAAGGGTGAGAGGAAGCTCGAAAAGCTTGAGGAAGGAGATGATGAATAGTGTGAATGGAAGGACAGAGACGTAGAGTCCCCGCCGTAGCTAGAGTGTCCTCCCCCATCTCTTCAACCTTCAATCTAGATCCAGATGGATCAAGATCTAGGTGAGAGAGTGGGGGGAGGGGATTTGAAATTCAGATCTGGTTTCTCTCTCTAGGTTTTAGAGAGAGAGGCTCTGGTTCAAATCTAATACTCATAGCATCTCTGAGAAAAAAAAAATGTATTCTCTACGGCTGCTCCCGAAATCTAGCCCGGGTTTTTCAACCATGGCAACCGGAGCAAGTCTCCATTCTAAGTGGAGCTCCTCTGTCCACACTACATTGTTTGATACCAGCTCTCTAATGTTGATTTTTGTCGGCTATCCCCAGTGAAAACCAAGTGCCTGGAGCCATCACTGAAGTAGCTTTCTCGCCGGAGCGACCTAAATTACGCAGTAAATATGGGTTGGAGGGCCACTTATTTCAATGGCAAGGTCCTTGAGATTGGTTGTTTACGGCTAACAGGGAAGGAAACTTAACATGATCAGGGGTCATGTCCGACCCAGCAGAGGAAAGCTTAAGGCCGATGGTAATGGGCAAAAATGGCTAGATTTGAAGTGGAGGATCGGATTGGGCTAGACGTAAGTGGCAGCAAAGCAGGCGGTCTGAACATAGCAAAGGCACATTTCTAATGCCTAGAGCAAGGCAGTGAGGGACGTCTCACTTCAATCTTCAGGGGTGGCGGCGCAAGGCTGTGCACTTTCTTTCATCTCGACCTTGATTCTTTTGTTCCTAGATTTTTCCTTCGGTAATGATGTTGTCTTTCTCTTTTCCGATTGCACAGCCTAAGGAAAACAAAGAAATGAAACAAATTTCAAAACGGAAATAAGAAAAACATAGATTAATTCCAATAGTGAATGAGGTTGAATTTACATATCAGATGAACTAACTCACCGTTGTATCCTCATAAAGGATAAAACCCACCACCTCCATATATGAACGCAAAACTTTCTTCAGTTTTTCGTGTTGAAAATACTGCAAGGAACAATTCAGTTTTAGTATATATGCACAAAATATTATATTGACCTTACTTTCTGTATTTGAAAAAGTTTTCAGGAAAAAGTAAAGTAGGGCTTTCGTAATCGTATCTAATTTCTATAAGAAATCTAGAGTTCAATGAGCTCTATATAAGAAACAAAGAATTCAATTAGTAGTTACCGAGTCGAACGTCGGATTTATTTTTTCTTCGCCTGACCTCGGTTTTCCACCCTTTCAGCCTTTCAAAGAAAGAAAATTGACGCATGCTCCTATTTGTACTAGTAGTTTCCCTCTCTGGGGGCACCAACTGTAGCCATTAATTGCAAAAACAAATATAATGACAATTCTTTATAGAAACATTTCATTACAGAAATATATAATTATACATCCGGTCACATTCATCTGATCAACATGGATACCTATGTTTAGATTTAGGGAGGGGATATTCACATTCCCTTTCCTCTAAAAATTACTAATCATACTCCTTTTATAATCTAACTAAAATATAAAGCAGAGTGCGATTAGTGATTTAATAGACAAATAGGAGTGTGAATATCACTTCGCTAGATTTAATGTAAAGAGTCTGGATGAGATTAAGTGTAAAATATATTAAGATGTACAACTAGTTTCAGTCATTGGTATTAAGTCTAAAAGTGAGTAATCACAAATTCTTTGGTAACACGATAAATAAATGACAGCTAACTACTTGTTATGCATATACAACATAATTTTATGGAGTAAGTTATCAATTAAGTAACAGAATCATCGGTAATTGCATGCATGTTCATATATACATGCATGTCGAATTAAGATAATAAAACAAAAATACAGGTGCGTTGTGATCTGCTGTTTATCGATAAATACTAAGACAATGGAGGTCACATGTTTAAATATTGTCACTAACATCTAGGAATGAGTGGGGTAGGAATACAAGTTGTCGTTTCTACTAGAAAAAAAATGAAACAGCAGCATGACATTTTATAGATATAATTGTATACCAACTAATAGATATATTATAACAATAGTGATGCTATACCTTTTCCACGTCTATCTGATGAAAAGGAAAATCTGCTGGAAGTTGGAATGAAATTGACATCTCTCCAACGGGAATCGTCGCACATTTTGGTTGTCTAACTCTATATTTTTCTTCCAACTGGAAATGCAAACAGGCCAATTCAAATTATATATGTGTAATAATGAGTACATTGCTAGAAATTTCAGGCACAGATCTTATATCTATGTATATGTAGATGGATAAGTATAATTTAGATAATAAACCTACCATTTGTAATACCCCCGAGCCAGCCTCATCAGCAGGAAGAAAAGAAATAGGAACCGCAGCCTTCGAGTTATGTTGGATATTTGTTTGTGCTTCATATAAATTCTTTAACTCGGATGTGGCATTCTATGTAGAAGGAACAAAATTTTGAGTGTTCACAAGTTTAATTATCGAATTATTGAATTAACCACATTAATCACTAACTCCTAAATTTCATGCACCCTATATAAAGTTGAAACATAGGCTTACCACCACCAATTTTTTTCAGGATTCCATAGAGTTGCGACTGCAAGTCATTTGCACTAGAGAGTGGTGTAGACATTTTAGAGAGAGAGAGAGAGAGAGAGAGAGAGAGAGAGAGTATGAAAATAATGAAGCCGATCTGAGTTTAGCAAAGCAAAAGGAGGAACATAAGCAATCAAAGAATCTAAGAATGAAGCCAATCTGAGTGTAGCAAAGCAAAAGGAGGAACAGAAGCAACAAAAGGATCAAAGAAAGAATGGTTTTTATAGGAAAATCTAAATTAAATCTTGCTTTCTGAGACAAGTCGTATGCATCAACCAAATAGGTGCTTCCAAAAACATTCATTTTCTTGCCAAATATGAAGGATAATGTCTGGAATGTGTAAGAAATAATCAAAATATGTTTACAATTTGTAGCCTAGATATTCAAAGTATATTTTGAAATGGTGTAACCATATTTATGTCCAAAAACAAATAATGAAAAGGTTCCTATATTAGACCAGATTTACTTCATTTTTCTTACGAGCTTTCTAAATATGGTTAACATTATAGTTTCACCAACCTTCGAAAGGCTCCATAATCAGTGGCGTAGCTAGAATTAGGTCACGGGAAGGAGAGCTTCTCACAAGTCAAAAAAATTAAAACTTCTTAAAAACGTTTAAACTTGTGATGTCATTCAGATTCCGCTTATAGGTACAATACATGAGCCAAAGCAATAGAATTAGCATTAATTTCAATTTAGTACTTTGAGGTTTGGACCAAATATCATGTTAGTCCTTATGGTTTCAATTTAATCAGTAACACACCTAAACTTTCTAATTACATCAGCCGTGTCCAATTTCACTCGCTCCATCTAAATTAGACGTTAACTCAGACAATGTGGCCCATTTTAAGGATTAAAATGGTTATTTCAAGCATAATTTTTCCCACATTTCCTCAACTGCCCTATCTCTTCTCTTATATTCTCTTCCTCCTTGGCGTAGTCCTTGTTGCTGAGAAGTGAGAACCCAACTTATATAAACTCTTTGAAAATGGATGAGAAATCTACATGAAAGGAAAGAAGTGGGGTTTGGGTTTGGAAGAGAATGATTAGATTGTGACATTGATTACATTTTGAGCTAAGCATAGTCTATCCAAGCTTGGATTGTGATAAAGTAAACTAGGGTTCACATCAAAAACCAATTGGTAATAGATGGAGTGACCTGAACCTTTATAAACCCACAAGCAACGTCCCATGTTTCCCATGTGGGATGTATATATTCTTAACACGCTCCCGCACGTGTGGTAAATTTTTAAGCCATACACGTGAACAACTTTTGGGTGATGTGGAGCCAGTGTGGTTGTTAGGTATGCACACGTGGGTAACCCGCTCTGATACCATAATAAAGTAATCTGGGGTTCACATCCAAAACCAATTAGCAATGGATGGAGTGACCCAAAACCCTTATAAACCTAACAAGCAAGACCCCATTTTTCCCATGTGGGATATATATATATATATATACTCAACAAATTGCTTTCCCACACTTGAGTTTGAAAGTTTGTTTAGTTGAAGCATCTATGTAATTCTACTCAAAAACTTCTTGTCTTTGCCACTCGTCTTCTCACCGACGTACCCATTTGTAATTGCAAAAGCCCAAAGCGAAGGCAAGAATCTTTTCCCAAAAAAAAAAAACAAAAATAGTCAGATAAAATAATGGCCTGAGATTCATTATTTTGTCTCACATACCCAAATAAAAAAGAAAAAGTATCCAGATAAAATAATGGCCTGAGATTCATTTTTTGTCTCACATACCCAGATAAAAAAAAAGAAAGTACCCAGATAAAATAATGGTCTGAGATTCATTTTTTTGTCTCACATACCCAGATAAAAAAATGAAAATACCCAGATAAAATAATGGTTTGGGGTTACAAGCATAATTTAGCCCCCAAGATTGGGTCAATGTTAGCAATTAAAGTCTAATTTAGACAGAGCGAGTGAAACTAGTCATAGATGATGAAAAGTTAAGGTATATATGTGTGTGTGTCATATGTGTGTAGATATGTGATCCAAAAGTTAGTCTTTTTAGCGACCAAGTTTTTTGCGAGAAATTTATTTTTCTCAGTAAATGTCACTTTTTACGAGGAATATTTCGATTTCTCACCACATGTTATTAGGTTTATGAGAGAAACATATTTTCCTCACTATACACCACTTTCTACGACGAATATTTTGGTTCATCACTAAAGGTGACCAAAATTTGGTCCTAAATCTTAATGTTTTCAGTGAGCAAATATGAGACTTCACCGAGGAATTTTTTCACCGCGAAAAAGACATTCAACTAGAAAATTACAATTTCATCGTTATTAGTTTGGCGGAAAATTAAGTAAAACCCTCCAAATCAACGACGACAAAACTATGGTATCCTTGCTAAAAGTCTGTGTTTTGCGAGGAACCATCTTCTTGTCAAAAGAAGCATTTAGCTGGGAAAATACACTTTCCTCGTTATTTGTTTGGCGGAAAATTATGTAAAACCCGTTAAATTCATCGACGACAAAGTTATGGTTTCCTCGCTAAAAGTATGTGTTTTACAATTAACTATTTCCTCGTCAAAAGAATCAATTAGCGATAAAATGACGATTTCATCATTATTTGTTTGGCGGAAAATTATACAAAATCCGCCAAATTCAATGACGACAAAACTATGGTTTCCTCGCTAAAAGTCCATGTTTTGCGAGGAATGATTTTCTCATCAAAAGAAGCAACTAGACAGGAAATCACACTTTCCTCGTTATTAGTTTGGCGGAAAATTATGTCAAACCCGCCAAATGAAATGGCGACAAAACTATGGTTTTATCGTTAAAAGCTCATGTTCTACGATAAACTATTTTCTCATAGAAAAGAAATAAATTAGAGAGAAAATAACGATTTTGTCGTAATTAGTTTGGCACGAAATTGGATAAGACCCACCAAATTTTATAGCGACAATTGTTGATCATTCCTCACTAAAAGTCTCACTTAAGTCGCCCTTTATACATTTAGCGATGATCTAATTATTTTGCCATTGTAGATTGTGGTAGTTAAATTAGTATTTTGATTAAGTATGAATTATTATTTTTGATCAAGTATAAATATATATTTTACTTTAGTTGATAAAAAAATAGTTTTGCATGAATTGATATAAATCATACGAACTTCCCTTGTATGTAGTATAACAATTGGCTCAAATTGCAAAATATCAGTTTCAATTAAATAGAAAGGTCGAAAAACAGAGAATGAAAAGAGGAGAAAAAAAAAAAGTGGGTCTCCTAGCTAGGTACATAATTTGTTCACTTAAGAATTATGCAGTGATCTTACCGAACTGGGATAAAGTTGAGCCAAAAGATCCCGATTCAAGATAAATTCATGAGGAAGTGGAATCTCTTTAGGATCTACGAGCAAGACAAGACATTTATTATACGTAGCTTATATATATATATATATATAGTCTTTCTAGTGAGGGATCCCTTTTTCGGGTCTTTTCTAGGGATAGGGCATTAGACCAACTTTTTGATCATATTTTCACATCTCAACCGTTCAGTTTTTAGGTTCTAATGTATAGATCACTTCTGCAAATTTTCAGCCAATTTGATGATCGCTAAAGCATCCAAAACTGCAATTTACATTATAAACACGAACGGTTCCAGTTCGACAGATTTGGTCCGTTCGTGTAAATTGCAAGTTCGGATGCCTTAACAATCATCGATTTGGCTGAAATTTTGCAGAAATGATCTACACATTAGGACCTAAAAAATGAACGGTTGAGATGCCGAATTATAATCGAAAAGTTTGTCTAATGCATATCCTTATAAAAGACCAAAAGAAGGGATCTCTTAGTGGAAGGGCCCTCTATATATATGTGTGTGTGTGTGTATATATATATATATATACATACATATATATATATATATATATATATATATATATATATATATATATATATATATATATAGCCCTTCTTGGCTGCGGACGTCTGTACCGAAGGTTAGGTACGGATTTTCCTTTTTCCCCCACTTTCCGATCACATTTTGACATCTTAACCGTTCCGTTTTTAGGTACTAGTGTATAGATCACCTCTGCAAAATTTCAGCCAATTTAGTGATCGTTAAGGCATCAAAAACTACAATTTACAACAATGTACACGAACGGTTCCATTTCAACAGATTCGGTTCGTTCGTGTAAATTGCAGTTTTGGATGCCTTAATGATCACAAATTTGCTGAAATTTTGCAGAGATGATCTATACACTAGGACCTAAGAACTGAACGGTTAAGATCAAAATATGTGATTGGAAAGTGGGTGAAAACCGGATATTCATGCCTAAATTTTGGTACGGACGTCCGGACCTGAGAAAAATCCTATATATATATACAATGAGGGATATCTTTTTCTGGCTATTTTGATAGATAGCTTATTAGACCAATTTTTCTATTGCATTTCGGTATCTCGACCGTTTAATTTTTAGGTCCTGATATATAGATCACTTATGTAAATTTCTAGCCAAATTGATGATCGTTAAAGTATCGAACTAGATTAAATCAATGGACGAATCGAACCTGTCCAACCTGAGCTATTCATATTTATAATTGTAAAATGCAACTATGAATGCCCTAACTATTATCAATTTAGCTGAAAATTTACAGAGGTGATCTACTAATATATACCTAAAAACTAAACGGATGAGATGTAGATATGTGATCGAAAATTTAGTCTAATAAGTTATCCCTTAAAATGGCAGAAAATGGCATCCCTCACTAGAAGGGTCTGTATATAATGTGTGTGTGTGTGTGTGTAAACCCACACGGCCGCACACCTAAAGGCCGCCTCTATTTGTAGAAGGGTCTTGAACCCAAGATAGCTAATAACCCACCTATCGATTCTGCCTCATTCAGATCCACTCAAGAGCATCCTTCTTCGAAGAGATTTTGCCTCGAATAGATTGCATCTCAAAGGGATTGTACCTAACTCGAATTTTTCCTTGAGCAAATCTCTCTTCACTCAGATCATCCTTGCAGCATTCCATGCTATTGAGATTCTCCTCGACAATTTATTCCACCTCCACTATATATTCTCACCTCGACCAGAAATTTCCACCTCAACCATATATTCCCACCTCAATTGGTTATTTCCACTTTGACTAGATATTCCTTCCTCGACTAGATATTTCCACCTCGATTAGATAGCTCCATCTTAACAGGATGTGTCCTCCTAAACAAGAAATATCCTTACTGATTTACTACAATTATTCTTAAAATTGAATAACCTTATTGTTGCATCATGGCTAGCCTCTACCTTAAGCAAATCCCTAAAACAAATAAACATGTTTTGAACTTTTCATATTCCTATTATATGATAATATGAAGGAGCTTTCACATCAATGATTAATTTAGATTTTTTCTATTCCCACTAGATTAAGGAGTTTTCACATTCATAATTGATTAAGAGTAAATGCTAGATTTTTATCTATTCCCAATAGATTAAGGAGTTTTCTTTTTCGCGTTTAAGTTTGCAATGCTATTAACATATCTAATTTCATAATCATTTTTCATAATTTTTTCTTTTAAAAGTATGATCGAATATCATGAATCTCTCTATTTTCGCAATCATAAAAGTAACCTATACCCAATTTTATTTTTATTAATACATTCTTATTGTTATTATTTTTTAACAGGGGATATTTTTATTTTTATAAAAGGCATATCCGAAAAGTAGGGAAAAAGAAAACAATTAGAGAAGCGGGATAATGAAAACCTAAATGGCCGAAGGCGGGGAGGAAAACAAATTGGCGCTAATTCAAAAGAAGAAGAAAAATAAAGATAAACCCTAAGGAGAACAGAATTCTATGTGTCGGCAGTCGGCAAGATCATATCTCTCATGGTTTTCTTCTGAAACTGCGTCTACGTGGCTTCCTCTCTCAATCTCATATCTTTGAAGCTCTCTCATATCACTATCTCTCACGGAGGGTGATAAGAACGCACATCCCAGTCGCCTCCTTCGCTTCTCCTTCAGCAAAATACACAATTATGGTTCTCAAATCTATTCCTCCACCGCCAACAACAACATCAAGGTCATTATGCTCTCTTGTGTTAAAAGTTGTTAAATTTGAATATTGATGTCATTAAATTCTTTGCAATGTTTGACAGATGCAGATGGGTTTTGTGCAATCGTGGGTTTCTCTGATATGTAATCTTTATAGTTGTTGGCTTTCGATCTGTTGCGATCATAATATATAGTTGAACAAGTATCTTAAGCATGCGATTCTGTTCTGATCTGGGTGGACTCTCATGTTTTACTCCAAAATAACTTCTATGATCTCCTTGCTTTCCTTATGTAGAATACGTACATCAAGTTGTAAGAGTGAAGAATTCATTGCATATTGATCCTTAAGGTTTACTTATGGTTTTGTGCAGGAAAGAGTCGGAGCATTTCCAAAATTTAGCCTAAGTTCAAGATCCTAAGGTAATTATTTTGTTCTGTGTACTTCAGAATTTTTTAGCTTCCATTTTATTCTTGCAATTAGTTACTTTATTTTGATGATAGGATCTATATCAAACTTCTATAAAGCCAAAAAATTAATGATTGGAATCCTTAATAAAGGGAGATAGTATGTAAAGGAGATCTGTAGATGGGTTTATACATGTCTAAAAGAGCGTATAATGGAATGTCTTATGGTGTTGGGTGAAATGGGGGGACTTCTGCAACGAGCTTAATTACCCTCACTTTCATAATGGGTGAAATAATGAAATAATGAGTGGCTTAAACCATTAGACTAAGGTCATTATTAACCGAATTATCATTAGATCATAGGGGAACTGGGTAGTGGCTTAGGCTATGTCCATAGGATAGTGGCTTCATATATGCTAACATCCGTTCCTTATATGTCTAATGATCTGCATCTTCTACGATTTTTATTGGTGTCTGTGTCAGTAAGACTAACGGGGTCTGCTAATTAAAATTTTTATTTACTTACGCTGTTGGCAGATTATTTAATTGGTCGGTTTGTACAAAATGTAGTTGTAGTTTTGGCTCTTCTTGTAAGTCTTGTAAGTTAAACTTATTTTATTTTTCTTATAGATGAAATGTCGAAACGTCTTCGTTCTAACGTTTTCGGTGCCCAAAAGGCTAATGTTGGTATGTACAATACAATTTCTTTGCTACAAACGGAGTATGTAAATATAAAATTACCTTATTTATTTCACTCATGATTACTCAAAATCATGTTAAATGAACAGGTGCCATTGTGACAAATCGGTCACGCGTACAGGCAAATGAGCCTTCACCCCCAACTTCTTTGCAAGATGAACTTGATGTTCCTAATATGCCTACCTCTAATAGAACTATCCAAAAGGGCTATTGCTAGTACCATTATCCAAAGGCCTACTGTTGGTAAGACTCTGACCATTCTGAATTAGGTTATATATATATTCTTTATGGGTCTAAAACAACTACTGCAATCTTAAGTTATTTCAACCTATGACTTGATTCAGAACAAAAAAAAATAAAATAGAAATCATAAGTTAAAATTACATTGATTATAACAGGTGACTCAATGAATACACACATTTTGCGCCAAACTGCTAACCAGCCATCAATAAATGCTACAACTGAAGGGTTGAATGATGCTAGGACATCAGTCGACATCTAAGGATCTACTATAGGTACTCATTGTGTTGCATTGTTGTATTTAAATTTATTATTATACATGTACTTCACTAATTAAAATTTTAACAGAAGGTCTGGAAAAAAAAAGTGCGTGGAAAGACAAGAGGTTTAAATGCTGATAAGGTGCATGAGTAGCTTGGTACTAAAATACCTGTGACTTTCAAGAAAGAAAATGGCAGACCGACAGGTCCATATGCAGAAATGTTTGCTAATGAAATTGGATTCACCATTAGGAATCATGCGCCTCTGAATGTGAAAAAATGGAAGGAAGTAACACCAGACGATAGGACAAGTTTAATCAAAAGAATAACTGTGAGTGATTTTTTTTCCTAATTACATATTTATATTATTTTATTATATAACTATAGTAAAGTATTTTGTCTGACATTAAATTATTTATATGCAGACTAAGTACGACATTGACATGTCTCTACCTTGGGTTAAGAGATGTGAATAAATTTTTTGGAACAATGTTTACTAACTTCTATTATAAGCTGAAGAAGCATTTTGAGCAATTCTCAACAAAAGAGGAAGCATTAGAAAATAAACACAACGATGTTAAAACTGAAGAAGAATGGGCTTTTCTGTGTACTTATTTTTCTAGTGAAGATTTTCAGGTATGTATAAAATTGTTTGTTTGTTCTTTTCATCTTAGCCATAGTTGCTTTTCAAATACTGTACTAATTTTGTTTATAATTTCTACATTTTAGTCTTTGTCTTAATGATAGGAACAGAAAATTACAATTCCAAAATAATCATATTTGATACGTTATACTTTCAAGATTGTTTCAGAGAAAAATTCTATTAACAGGTCACGTTTGAAATATCACCATAAAGCAAGGTCGAAGTCTTTTATGTCGCATCAAGAAGAGATTGTGAGTAATCTATATAGTTTTATTAATTAATATATTGTACCTATTATACATGTCTTAACAACATTTCTTTGTTTAATGCAATAGGTTGCACAAACAGGGGAGATGCTAGGTGCAATTGAACGCTTTGAAATGGAGTACAAAAGCATTAAAAAAGGTTGGGACTTGGGAGCGAAAGAATTATGCGTAAGTGACCTATTGATGTATGTTATATAACTTCAATTATAGATGTATAACTATATGCATATTTATACATAGATATGTATTTATATATAAAAAAACGATTACATAGATTAAGATGATGAATATACCTCTTGATTACAAGAGATTATTTTGATTTACTAGGAACTAAGCAGACACACTTAAATGTATTTTCTTTTATTTGCAGGATCAAATGGTGAAGATGCGAACTGAGACAACCCTTCCTGATGAGACTCGAACCATGAATGATGATGAAATATGCGTAAAGGTTCTTGGACTAAAATCAGGCTACATAAAGGGTTCTGGTTTTGGCCCTAGGCCTCCACTATCTAGCACTTCTCGATTGTCAATAGATGAAATGTATGAGAAGAATAAAGAGTTAGAAGATAAACTTGAAGAGACCCAAGATACTATAAAGACTCAACAAGAAAAGATTGATGCACAAAACATGCTGATCCAAGAATTGCAAGAGCAAGGCAAAAAGTTTGAGCAGTTCATGGCAACTTTTATGAACCAACAAGCATCAAGTTAGTTATGCGTATCTAGGATTTAGTATTAGTTAAACAAGTTCATTGATTTTTAGATCATTTTAGAGTTCAGTATTGACTTTAGACTATTTCAATAGTAGTTATGGTATACAACATTATGAATTATTATTTTGTTTCTAGTATAACCAGTTTTTGAATTAGAATCCTCTTTTTAGAATAAAATAATATGTGTCATCGGTGGGTTGTACCGTAATAAGAAGACAATTGCAATAAAAATAAATTTCCTCGCTATAGATTAAAATCATTAACGACAATTTTTTTTTCTCACTATAGATTGTAGATCCTACACCGACGGAAAACACATTCCTCATTATAGAATATCTTTATCGAGAAAACCTTTTCTCATTGAAAAGATCCATTTTACGATGAAACAAATCGCTGAAAATAGTTTTTAACGAGGAAAAACTTGGTCGCCCAAAGCTATTTATAACGACGAAAATATTTTCGTCCCAAAAACTATAGTTCCAATGCCGACAGAAAAAATATTCCTCGTTGTTGAGTATTTTTAACGAGTAAACTTTTTTCTGGCTAAAAGAATACATGGTACAATGAAACAAAATATCCTCGCTAAAAACGGTTTACAGCGAGAAAAGACTTCCTCACCCAAAGCTTATAATGACGAAAATTCATCGCAGAAAAAGTAGTTTAAATATTTTATTTATTTATATTTTTTAATGTTTAATTATTATTGCCGAGGAAGTGATTAATTTCGCTACGAAATCTAGTATGTCGGGAAAATAGATTTGACGACTATTTTCTAATCGTAGAACTTTTTTAACGAGAAAGAGGTATGAGTTTGAGTGAGGAAAGAAATCGTCGCTATAGAATAACAGCGACACAAATTAATTTCGTCACAAAAAGGGTTTGACGAGGACATTGTTTTTCTGTCACTGAAACTTTTCTTGACGAGCATTCTCCGACGAATTGAAGACGAAAAAAATTTCCTCGCAGAACCTAGAGACGAAATGTCTGTTTTTAGCGAGGAATTTGTTCCTCGCAAATGAGGTTTTTTTGTTGTACTACATCTATAATCTTTACATATCATTTTGTGATTCCGATTTTGAATTTTTCCAACAAACACTGAAATTCCATTACCATATATATCGAGAAGAAAATTCAACAAATGTCGATACATAATCTTTTTGCATTGGGATATTTATCTGGGATCAGTATTAATTAAACAAACAAGGCTTATACGGTTTCTAGCTTTTTGAAAATCTTCATGCCAATCCATAGAGCTAAGCATGATATCCTCTGCTGTTTGGGAAGATTTTACCACAATTTATTGTTTTGATTATTCCATAACGCCCACAAGATCATAAGCAACCTTTCAAATATTTCTACTTTGAGGTGCATGGCTTGTTCTAGCATCCACTCTTTGATATTGATAGAATATATAATACATGCACTGACCTAAAGATTAAAAGGTGGTGCAGACAGAATTTCTATTGTTGTAGGATACTTGCAGCTCGAAGACATAAGCACAATCTTTAAAAGAATGCGCACATAATTAACAGACAATCTGTATCTCCTTGATATCCATTGGCAAGTAAATGCTTTCTTGTATTACATGCCCTCCAAATACAAATTTGCACTTTGCTAGGAGCTCTTGCTTTCCATATCTTCTTCCACAGTACACTAAATGGATTCCCTGAAGGATGGTGCATTTGACACCTCCTACAATGCAATCCAAGCAGGAGATGGTGGTGCTGCAAGCAAAGATTGAGGAACTGGACACTACCTCCCATTGGAAACAATTTGAAGCTTAATGTAGATGGTGCATTTATGCCTCAACAAATAGATGGAGGAATTGGTGAAGTGCTTCGAAATGCAAGTGGCCAGTTTCTTGCAGGCTTTCCTTACCCTATTAAGCATGTCTCTTCAACTACGCAAGTGGAACTGTTAGGAATATGAAAGGATGTTAGTGTATTTTGTTATGCCTATAAATAGGTTGTTGATTTAGTGTTCACAATTAACAGAGAATATACAATGTAGCCCATTCATTTTTATACGCTTTCTCTCGCTCTTTCTCTCCCTTTTTCTTATCTTCTTCTTCCTTCGTTTCTACTTCAATAGCTCAGCTTTCATGGTATCAGGAGCTCAGGTCGATCGGTGACCTAAATGTTCTTGCTCTCTATCTTTTGCTTCCGCGTTATCAGTTTTCCTTCAATTTTAATTCCCCCCCCCAATTCCAAACCCTAATCCCCAAATTCACTTTCTCCCTCTGCCTTGGATCCTTTATTGATGCTTGTGCAAATCGGCTCCCTATTTCTTTCTGATCGGAGAGAGCTCTTCGTTATGTCATGATACGATTTCAGTACTTCTAGAGTGAAACTCAAACCGAGAATGCAAAACGTTGTCACCCACTTCTGCGCCTCAACTTGCATCGGAACCTCTGCAATATAATCATCGCAGCCTCCATCGGAATTTGAGTGTGGACTCATCTCGATCATTTGGTACAATCACAGAGAGTGTGGTAATTTCTTTCCGATTGACACCTCTCTCTTTTCTGCTCTTCATTGAGCTATTGTCTATCATGGAATCTCTGTACTTGGTTGCTATGTCCAGTTTTCATCTGTCCAAGTTGAAAGTATAGTTGAATTAGTTGAATTTTGAAGAAGAAGAATTTGTGATATTTTCATGAAGAATTGGTGGAATCTCTTTTTTTTGTTGAATTAGATGATTTTTGAAGAAGAATTAGTTGTACATATTTGACGAAGAAGAATTGATTGAATGTTGAAAGAAGAAGTGAATCATTTTTTTGAAGAAGAATTATTGGATTTTGAACAAGTAGAAGATTTAGTTGTAAATATTTGTGAAAGAAGAAGTGAATTTTGAAGAAGATGAATGGATTGAATTTTGAAGAAGTAGATGAATTAGTTGTATATAGTTTGAACCAGAAGAATTGAATGATTTGAAGAAGAAGAATTGGTTGAATTTTGAAGAAGTAGATGAATTAGTTGTATGTAGTTTTCAAGAAGAATTGAATTCAGTTTGAAGAAGAAGATTTAAGTGATTGTTAAAAGAAGAAGTTTTTTCTTTTCTTTTCTTTTTTGAATGGATGGTTCTGGTTCGACAAGTATAGATACATTCAATTGGAGGTGCATACAACTATTATTGATCATGGTCTATATTTGGGTGGAGTTCTGCTTACATGGACACATTGATAGATTGGAGAAGTGTTAGTGGTACTAGCAAATAATGATCTTCTTCTTTTTCTTGTTTTTTTTTTCGGAAAAGGGGCAGCAGCTTGTTCACTTATCTCTATGTGAATGTAGTAATATGGTATTCCAATTGATGAGGCAAGGGATTGATGAGTGATTTTGATGATTATAGCTACTAGTCATATGAGTAGAATGGGTATGCATGGACTATATTACATGGCTGTTGTCTCTTGGCTTTGCTGTTGGTGGTTCAGCAAGTGCCTTTCATGGATTCAATTATGTGATACAAAACTTGTGAAGTTTGATGTAATACTATGGTGATATATTAGCTTGATAAGGACGAGATATCTGTTTTGGGCTAACAAGTATTTCACTTTGATGATTCTTTAGTATTCTTGGAGTAGACTAGATTTTCATATGTTCTAAATACCTGAAGAGTTTGATACCATTGGGGTTAGACTTTATGCATTGTAGCAACAGGGTATAAAGTAATGTGGCAGTAGCATGTGGAGGTGAGAAGAAATCTATTTCCCAGTGGCATAATGTTGGGCTCTTTCTTCTAGTGAAGTTTTGATAAGACTTTGTCTGACCACTTATTGTCTGTCTCCTACTCTCTATGACTGCTACAGGCGTGTGATGGTAATTAAGGGAAATAGTGTGGTAGTAGCTCTTGCACTCTAGAATTTGAACTGAGAATGGAAGCTCCATCAATTATTTACATTGAAGAGCTATGGAGAGCTATGGGTTGAATTGAAGATGCACCAGTTCTACATTTTTCAGTGTTCAAGAAGCACATCAGTTGAAGATTTTATGTGGGAGTTTTCTTTTCAAATTAGATCCAACCATATGCTTTTACCCAAGCCTATGGTTGAGGAAGGGAGGGGGGGGGGGTTAGGAATATGAAAGGCTATTGATTTACTGTTCACAAATAACAGAGAATATACAATGTAGCCCATTCATTTTTATACGCTTTCTCTCGCCCTTTCTGTCCCTTTTCTAATCTTCTTCTTCCTTTCGTCTCTGGTTCAATAGCTCAGCTTTCAGGAACTACTTGCCATTAGAGCAGTTTTGGATTTGATTCAGTCTATAGGATTACATAATGTTACCATCAAAAGTGATTGCCTAATGGCATTATGTGCAGTAATTATGATCTGGCAGAGGATGGCAACCTAGCTACTTGATGACATCATATGTGGCATAAAGCATATTGCCATATTGGAGCACTGCAGATACACCACACTCCTAGAGCTTGTAATGGAGTTGCTCATAGACTTGCTAGTATATCATTTGCATCTAATGAAAAATTATATTGGTTCACAATGCACCACAATATATTGTATATGGATGCTAAGTTTATATCGTAATCATCATTCATCAGTTTCAATACACCTATTCAAAAAAAAAATTATGGTACAAAACATTAAAAAGAGATGTGTGATGACTTATATTTGATACGATCCATAAAATTGCATGCACATGTCTTATATTAAAATATTTTGGATGGTAGTCGTGATGAGACATTTTTAAAAGATGATAGTGTCTTTTGAAAATATCTCCATGTTGTCGATATTTTATTTATTTATTTAACAAACACATATTGAAGCAATGAATAAGTGCACTTTCAAGAGCACGTGCAAGAATTTCCTTTATGAAATTAGTTTTTTAGGATATGATATGAAATTAGTAGTATTACAAGCAAGCAAGATTATGTTGTGGTGGCATGGAATAAAAGAGCTAGTACTACAACACGAAACTCCAGCTAGAACTGAATGCACTGATTTATAGAATGGGTATTCTCAAGCTTCGTCACCCCAGCTAGCATGTTCCATTAGCCGCCATGAGAGTATAGTGTCAAGGAGGCCGACGACTAGGAACCATTTCTCTAATCATTAGTTTACCTCACTTGCAAACGATTTACTCTTAGCAAGTGAAACTGTAGATCGTATTACAAGGTTTCTCATATAAGTCTTATAGGTTGAGGACATAGTCCATTCATTATTGTCTATCCTGCAGTAAAAATGACTTGGAGATGGAGTAAAAGATTAGAAACTGCAATAATGAAATGAAAGCTAAACTACCAAAGCTAGCACATGTGCAAACACAAGCAACTCTCAAAGTTAAACGTTTTGTTGAGGACTACATTTTTGGTAGGTAATTTTTAAGTGTGAATAAATAAATGAGTTACGTTTGTATATAATCAAATCATATTGAGGAGGTAATACATTGGTATGGGTTTTTTCTGATAGCTTTCTGACCATATTTTCTCCATATGTATCCTTTTTCTAGATGATTAACCTCACTCTTCGTCATGAAGGCAAATGAAGCCGTCTTTGCTTTTTCTCTCCTTTCTTCTTCACTATCTTGCTCCTGCATATAGGTGTAGTCATCATCACTGTTAATTAATCAGATCAACTATGCATGTAATCTTTGTGCAATCTGGAATCTGCCTTCTACAATCGATTGTACTTATAACTAATCAGATAGGCTTGCAGCTATGTCAACATTATATTATAATTAATCAGATTTCACATTATACATTATACATTATGCATATAATTAATCAGATTATACTTATACTTGTGTGATTGTACTTAGCTATGTCAACATTATACTTATAAGCACATTTTTTGTAAATCAGATGGCTTTGGTCTATGTAGTTGATATACAAATTTAAAGCTGCAACGATCTAGATTATGTACTTATAATTAATTTCATGCTTGAATGCAGCAAGATTTGGAGAAGACTGAAGAAGAGAGTAGGAAATTAAATGTTCATATTACTCCACAAGTTAGAGAAGACATCTATGTATATGTTTTTGGGCCAGAGAAGCATAATCGAGTGAGGAGACTTGGAGCGGGAGTCTACTGGCTTCATATTGAGAAAAGATGTATTTCAAGCACTGTGGAAGCATTAAAAGCAATAATTGAGGAACAATGCTTGGAGACCGCAAGATGGAGGAGTGAAACTGAAAAGGAGAGAAATGAAGCTGCTGAGAAGAACAAACAACTCACCGCAAAAATGGAGGAGTTTAAGAAGTAGCAAGAGACAACTTTGGCAGAGAATGCAAGAAAGGTGAAGGAACTAGCAACACTTGAAATTGGTAGATGGATGAAAGAAGTTGGTTTTTCAAGGATTGAGACGGCACCACAAGTAGATAGTGACCCAATGACAAAGCTTGCATCAGTCCAGGCATAACACACTAGACCTGTGATTCCAACTAGAACCATCAATGATGTGTATCGACTAGAAATGCCTCAAACTGTTCTAGATTTGCAGCTGAAATAAAAGGGTTAAGTTCACCTACCGTTATTTAGTTTGATGGTTATGTCTTTGTCTACTTTGAGTTAGTCCTCAAAGTATTTTGATGGAAATTATTCTTGGACAAGGATTATGTTGTTAAAGGGGGAAAATCTTAGTGATATTCCACCTTCAACAACAATGTATAATAGAAAGCAGCCTTCTTTTTTGCAATCGAAAAATTTAATTTGGTACGAAATGTATCTTGTTAGGAATGTAAAGAACAACTTGCTATGAATGTAAAGTTTAATATTTTTGATTGAATTGTGGATTTGTTCACTTTATTGTAGTATATTTATTGTAGAGAAATAAAAGTATTATTATGGTCAGGTGGCAAATTAATTAGTAGAAATAATTTTTTTAAATGTTGTCACTCTGACACATAGAAATTAGTTAGAATTAGGTACAGGGATTTCACACAGAAATCCACGGATCAATAAGGTTTTAGGCTTTGACAAAGATATCATAATCAGTTGTCCTCCAAGCAGAAATCTGTGTGAGATAGGGTTTGCGTATTTGACACAGAAATCCATGTGAGATAGGATTTACGTATTTGACACAAAAATCTGTGTGAAGGACGAAGTTGTTCACACGGATTCTATTTCATTACGGTTATTTATATTTGTGATATTTATGTTTGGTTCCAAAACCAGCTTGGCTGCAAACAATCTCTTTTGCTGTTGTGATTGCGGGCGTGCCAGCACCTTGAGGTGCAGTCGTCGGGGGAGTCCATTAACCTGAATCCTGAATTAAGCATTGTGGATGAGGAGAACACCAACCTCATCACAAGGCTCTTTTCTCTCCCTTTCGGAAAAATGCTTATTGCCTTATGGATAAGGGCTTTGGTTGTGATCTCTTGCGTTCATTGAATCGATACTTAGTATTGTAGACTAAGCAGAGCAATCATTGGGAAGTTGGGAGAAAGCACAGGGTTTTGCTAAAGCGTTACTTTAGCTTCGCTGGGTTGCGAGGGCGTTACCCTTGCTTCGCTGGGTTTCAACTAGATTGAATGTAGATTTGCTCCGGATAGGCTTTGATAGTCGTTTAAGATTGATTTAAGAGTAGTGCCCTTTTTGTCCTCGAAACTTAGTATATATACCTAGGGTTTCGACGGTTCATTTCCATGGAAGGATTATTGATTGAAGTTTCCTATTCAATCTGCGCTACTTGATTCCAACAAGGGCTCGTTTTCCTCATTGAATTTGGAATGGGTGAAGCTGTAACCCAAACCCAAGTAGACTTAATTTTGGGCAGCAGGTATCGGCCTGCTACTCTAAATCCCTTAAAGGGATCTTGCTAAAAATACTTTTGGGCTCAAACATTGCCCCCCAGGCCTCAAGATTGGGCCCACGAAAAAAGTAACTGATCGAAGAAAACTAATGACGCGATTGATGGTGGAAACGAGTCCATTAATGAAGGTTTGAGTCTTTTCGCTTGCTAAACGTCTTTTCATAGCATCATTTCCCTCACAAAATCTCTTATTTAAATTCTGTCGCCGTTAGTCCAGACCCATCACACTAGAAACTCTTCCAGTCTCTTAAACCCAGACAACTCCTTTCTATTTAACATCATTTTCTTAGAGAACCAGAAATGGCTCCATCCAAGAAGATCATCATCGATCAAGAGGAGGAGATCAACAAGAATGCTGCTCACACCTGGTGAACCAGTATCAGCACCCTGTTGCTTCACCCAGACCACCGTCTAGAGACCTATACTCCTCAGACTTCCTATAGGAATATGAGCTCCTCCGGGCCAAGCGATGCAGGCCCCTCCACAGCTGGTAGGGAAGCCTCTTCCTCACAGATGCAAGTGCCATCGGGCTTGACCACCTCACTGCCTCTAACTAGTGCTGCCACAGACAACCCATGCTCGTCCCCAGTACCGGTATAAATATAAGATGACAACTCCCCTGAGTCCAAGAAGAAACCACTGCAGCCACCAACTCGAAACAGGTGGTGACGGGTACCTCTGTTCCTTTAGCAGTGGTTCAAGATGTTCAGGTTATCTCCTGTGAGCAACACTCTGAGGAGGTAACCTTTCTTCAAGTAATTCTTGCTCTGACTTGTTTCCTTGACTCCTCGTTAATATCTCAAAATCTCTTTTCAAGGCCAGAGTCCTGCTCGCCACGAGGAGGCGGTAATTGCTGAGGAGGATGTCGGCGAGAATCCTGCTGATCCAAAAGTTGTGGTAGCCACTGAGGCCCAACCGGCTCCTCTTACCCCCCCCCCCCCTAAAGTACCTGGAGCAGAGGTAGAGGCGAATCCTTAGCCTGTGTTGGAGGCAATTCCTATTGCGAAACCTTTGGAGGCTCCTGTTATTGTTCCTGCTCCACCACCAGCACCTCCCTCCAGACTAGAGTGTTTAACCAGCGTGCTTGAAGTAATTCCTCCCGAGCAGAGGTAGAGGCGAATCCTTAGCCTGTGTTGGAGGCAATTCCTATTGCGAAACCTTTGGAGGCTCCTGTTATTGTTCCTGCTCCACCACCAGCACCTCCCTCCAGACTAGAGTGTTTAGCCAGCGTGCTTGAAGTAATTCCTCCGGGAGATGTAGAAGATGCTAGGGAAGGTCTCCGTCGGCTTCTAAGGCCTGA
This sequence comes from Rosa persica, assembly GCA_025331145.1. Taxonomy (NCBI): domain Eukaryota; kingdom Viridiplantae; phylum Streptophyta; class Magnoliopsida; order Rosales; family Rosaceae; genus Rosa; species Rosa persica. The sequence goes on along the minus strand of WFKR01000003.1, from coordinate 21,884,116 downwards.
CATTTTGCTATCCGGTGCACCTCAAGAGCTTTAGAGTACCTGAGAGTACTTCTCCGCGAACATGCTATCAGTGAAGCCCAGTTCCTTGAGGTGGACAAATTGCTGAAGGATCTCCCTCGGTGGATTAACGAGAAGGCAGCTGCGACTACTGAAGCTAGGCAGGTCCAAGCCCATCATCAGGCCCTTGCTCAACAAATGGACGCTTTACGCGACTCCCTGGGTGAACGGGCCTCCTTCATTAGAGATATGAGGCTCGCGAGAACCACCTTCAGTCCTAGATCCAGGAACTTTAGGTCCAACTAATTGCCGTGAGGGCCAGAATTGCCCATGAGGAAGCCCACCTAGAGCAGCCTTTGGTCGCTTCTGAGACAATGTCTCAAAATCTGGTCCAAGCTGGTGGTGCAGCCCAACAAGCCGACCAAGCCGTTGCTGACGCCAGCTTTTGTCTGGATGAACATTTCTTTCACCTAACTTATGCATGTTGAGGGCTTTAGGCCTCTTAGTCACATGCCCATTATTTATTTTGTATGAACAATATTAATATTAATATTATTAGAAATTTAGTCCACTTTATTGGCCCAAATCACTCTTTTATTTTCGTATGCAACCAAGCGTTCACCTCTGCTTTAACTGGACATTAAAATAGTTTCAAAAACTTATCTTGGAATGGAATGGTTACCTCCTTGAAGACCGTTCCGTTACCCACGCGTCTTCAACTTTCCTTCATTTTCGAGATCATAGCATTGAATTCTTTTGGTGACTCTATTGATGGCGTTGAATTAATTCTAACTGTCCATCAAAGGGTTGAGGCCACTGAGGTTGGCCCTATAAATACCTGTACTTGGTGAGAGGAAGATATGCGCAACCATGGCCTTCCCAAAAATAATCTTGAAAGCCCTACTTCTCTTCCGTCTTTTCGTAAAATCTTCTCCTCACGACATCACCTCTAGCCTCTGAACCTTAGGCTTTAAGCCAAAATCTCAATTCATGGGTAGGCCTTATGGCTTAATCTCAAGACAGCCACGTGCCTTTGGCCTTTGGACATCTTGGATGGAATCCACCAGTTTCAGTTGGGCTGAAGAACACACGATGCTCTTAATGCGGGACACCACATTCTGAGGAGTTCCTCTCCTTAGGTTTCCCCTCGCAGAGCAACCCGAAGAAGGGTGGGAGGCCACCCAAGGCCGTACGCTCTTCTTCGGCACCCTACCTCCTGGACTCAGCTGATCGAACTTTCGTTTTGTCCCGGATGGGGATGAGGCGACTGGGCTACCCTCTCATCTGAGTATAGATGAGGATAGATGACAGGAGAGGTTGGGATAGTTATTTCCTTCCCTCTCCTCTGAGTACAGATGATAGCAGCTGGAGCCCCGATAGGAGGAGGTGAAGAGAGGAAGGGTAAGAGTGATCATCCCTGAGGCCCCCTTCCTGACATTAAATCCAGAAGATCCAGAAGCTCCTAGAAGATCTGAATGTTGTGTTTTTCAACCACTTTTGGCTTGTAATCTGTAAATGTAAATTTTGCGAATGTATTTCAATGCTTCTGGCCGCAAAGCCACTTTATGAATACAAGAAGTTTGTTACCTTTAATCTTTATTTCCAATTCTCATGCATATTACAAGGCCTCTGGCATAGGCCCAGTTACATATATTTTTAACACACTTTGTCAAAAAAGAAGAAAAAATTGAAAAATAACTGTAAATTTCTCACTGAAGGCCGCGAGAATAAGGCCTTGTGTAGGTGTTGCCCGCTAGTCTTGCTAAGTGGAGTGAGTACATTAGAGTGGGGCCTCAAAGTAGGCCTATGGGAAGATGTGGACGCCAAGAGTTATTAACAATAGTAGAAAAGTCTGGATGATAACAAAATGATTCAGCAAGAATTTGATAAGCATAAGATCTACGTAACCTAACCAAATTTAAAAACAAAGCGAGTCTAACTTGTCGTCTTATGTATGTACATTAGTCATCAGTGAGGTCATGTTAGGTGATAGTTATTTTACAATCTATCTGTTTTCATTTATATTTATATTATTACTTTCAACAAGTGAGTAGTTTCATTTTTCATTTTAAAATAAAACCAAAGCTTTACCCATGCACGTGTGTGAATTATTAAACTAACTGTAAACCGTTGAAATAAAAGTAATTGACAACTAGTGATATATATATATATATATATATATATGGGAAAACTTCACCAACGGTGTCTGGACACTTAGAGGACTTTCAGAATGATACCTGAACTTACAAAGTTATTAATATGATACCTGGACTCATTTTTTTGTATCAATGTCGTACTTACGACTAATTTCAGTCACAGAGTCGTTAAATTTTGCACGTGTGATGCACGTGAGTCACTTAATGAACACAAAAAGACTGATTTACCCTCAAAAGTTTATTTGAAAAATTCACCAACGGTGTCTGGACACTTAAGGGACTTTCAGAATGATACCTGAACTTATACAGTTATCAATGTGATACCTGAACTCATTTTTTTTCATATCAACGTCGTACCTACGACGACCAATTTTCGTCACGGAGCCATTAAATTTTACACTTGCGATGCACGTGAGTCACTTAATGAAGACAAAAAGACTGATTTACCCTCAAAAGTTTATTATTTTTTCTTTTCTTTTCTTTCTTACTTTCTTTCTTTATTCTTCTTCTTCTTTTTGTTTTTTTGTTTTTTTTTTTCTGGTTTCTTGTTAATCAACCTCCACGATTTCACTGGCTGTGGAGGAAGAAGCAGTCCTTATCCCGAAACCCAATCGAGAAGCAGCGGAGGACGACGTCGTTGCGCGGTGGTGGAGGTTGTTGTGGCTGTCCCCCATTTTTCTTTCTGCATAATCGATGGTGGGTTCTCCAAAAGTGGTGCCGTTGGCAAGGATAAAAGGAGAGAATAAAAATCAACCTCCACGATTTCACTGGCGGTGGAGGAAGAAGTAGTCCTTATCCCCAATCCAATCGAGAAGTAGCGGAGGACGACGTCGTTGTGTGGTGGTGGAGGTTGTTCTGGTTCTCCCCCATTTTTCTTTCTGCATATTCGATGGTGGGTTCTCCAAAAGCGGTGGTGTTGGCAAGGAGAGAATAAAGAGACCAAAAAAAAAAAAGAAGAGAGAGAGAAAGAAAGAAAGAAAGAAAGAAAAGAAAAGGAAAAAAAAATAATAATAAACTTTTAAGAGTAACTTGGTCTTTTTGTCTTCATTAAGTGACTCACGTGCATCGCACGTGTAAAATTTAACGGCTCCGTGACGGAAATTGGTCGTAAATACGACGTTGATACAAAAAAATGAGTCCAGATATCACAACGACTTTATCGAGAAAGATTACTTTTTTTAGAACAAGGGGTTGATAGCGAGGTCTCGAATCAACTTATTAGTCTTATTGATAACTTTGTAAGTTCAGGTATCATTCTGAAAGTCCCCTAAGTGTCCAGACACCGTTGGTGAATTTTTCAAATAAACTTTTGAGGGTAAGTCAGTTCTTTTTGTCTTCATTAAGTGACTCACGTGCAAAATTTAACGGTTCCGTGACGGAAATTGGTTATAGATACCACGTTGATACGAAAAAATGAGTTCAGATAACACATAGACATAGTTCTTGCATAGGAATCTAAAGGATCAGTGGTTGAAATCATTAAATTAGATCATATACTAGTGTAAAATAGTAAAATCCTCAAATTCTTAAAGTAAGAATGTCCTCCCTTGGTCCTCTATATATATATATATATATATATATAGGATTTTTCTCAGATGCGGAAGTTTATACAGAAATTTCGGTATGGATTTCAGGTTTTCGACCACTTTCCGATCACATTTTCACATCTTAACCGTTTAGTTTTTAGATCCTAATGTATAGATCACCTCTGCAAAATTTCACCCAATTTGGTGATCGTTAAGGCATCCAAAACTGCAATTTACACTAACGGACAGAATCTGTCGAACCGGAACCGTTCGTAGTTATAATGGTAAATTGCAGTTTTGGATGCCTTAACGATAACCAAATTAGCTGATATTTTGCAGAGGTGATCTATACATTAGAACCTAAAAACGGAACGGTTAAGATGTGAAAATGTGATCGGAAAGTGGAGAAAAACCGGAAATCCGTACCACCCACATGGTACAGACGTATGCACCATAACCGGACTGTGTGTGTATATACACACACTATGTGTATGCTCAAAAACATGCAATGGCTCAACCGTACTTGCCGCGCCCTAGTAATAACGATCGGATAATGATTGCATGAGAAATCCACCCCTACCTGAGTACGTCCCAAAATCAAACTTAGGTATAAATACATACCCAGAGAGAGAGAGAGAGAGAGATGGTCGACCAAAGGGAAGTTAGCCTTGAAGGTACAACAACTTGGGCTGTATCAGTATTTGCTTTGTTTATCTTCTTGCTATCCTTTGCCATTGACGATTGTCTTCATCGTCTAACCAAGTTATGCTTCTCATGTTTTTATCTATATGCAAAGGTTTAGTTGTACATGTACATGCATGCTTGAGATATATGGTGGGTTTTTAATCTGTTATTGGTTAATTTCATCATCAGTTTCTTAAAGTAAGGAGAAGAAAATCCCTAAATCAGGCTTTGATGAAGTTCAGAACAGGTAAATCACAAGTCTTTGCCTTGCTTCCTTCTTTATTCCACAACATGTTTGGAATGATCTTTTGTTTTGTTCCTTTGGTAATCTCTCTACCCTTAAGCAAACCGGTTCTTCAGTTATGGTTAATGGCACAGAAATGGGTTTTCGGTTTGGTGTGCTGTGAGATGGCGGGTAGTTTCAAAGTCCAATATACCTCTTAAAAATTATAACACGCTCGTTTTAAATAGATATGCAGACCCACTAACTTCGACTGAAATACAAGTGTTGTTCATAAGGTCTTGTTACACCGTTTGACCAGTGCTGATTACTGAAATTTATGCAAAATCAGACCTGCAAGTCTAGAATTTGGCTAGAGAACCAGTCTTATCTATACAATCATTTTCCCGGTTTTTCAGAACCCCTAAACGGATAACGACGGTTGTGTAGGCACTAAGAATAAATCAACCCGGCCAAGGAAAAAAATTTAATATGATTAGCATATGTATATAACATGAAAACGATTGGTGATTTGTTTTTTTTCCTTTGATATATGTTTATTCCAACAGAAATGATGCAATTGGGTTTCGTATCACTGCTCCTTACTCTGTCCGAAGTACCAATATCGAATATCTGTGTCTCTCAAGTTTTGGCAAACTCTTTTCTTCCCTGCGAATATCCCCTGGACTCAACTACTGTCTCATCAGCCGCACAAGTTCCAGCTTCAGATACCAACTTCTCTGAAGTCACCACTCAAAATTACTGCAAGGCAAAGGTACAGCAAATGTAAATTCATACATAATCTTTTGGTCCAATGGTCCATTATTTATTTGAATTTATTAGGTACAGTAGTTTAGATGTAATATATATATATATATATATATATATATATATATAGGCCTTCTATGTGATAAAGTAATCTGAGGTTCACATCCAAAACCAATTGGCAATGGATGGAGTGGCCTAAACCCTTATAAATCTATAGGCAAAGTCCCATTTTTCTCATGTGGGATGTATATATTCTTAACACGCCTTCGCACGTGTGGTAAATTTTTAAGCCATACACATGGACAACTTGGGTGACGTGGAGTCCGTCTGGCCGTTAGGCATGCACACATGGGTAACCTGACTCTGATACCATGATAAAGTAATCTAGGGTTCACATCCAAAACCAATTGGCAATGGATAGAGTGACCCAAACGCTTATAAACCCATAGGCAAGGTCCCATTTTTCCCATGTGGGATGTATATAATTCTCAACACTATGCTAAGGAGGTCAAGTAGCTTAAGGAACGGATTTCCATATTGTGATTACTTTTCGATCACATATTCACATCTTAACCGAACAGTTTTTAGGTCCTAATGTATAGATCACTTATGCAAATTTTCAGCCAAATTGATGATTGTTAAGGCATCCAAAATTACAATTTACACGAAGAGTTCAGGTTGAAAAGATTCGGTTCGTTTGAGTAAATTACAGTTTTGGATGCCTGAACGATAATCAATTTGACTAAAAATTTACAGAAGTTTTTAGACTTGCAAGTTTTTGCAATATGACCTGGCTTTTTGCAAATCTGGCATTCAACACTGGAGGATGAGCCATCTACTTGTGGCTGTGTGTTTCTTTGATGGCACCTATAGGCACTATGACCAGGCTTATCACAAATCTGACAGATGAGAGAACTGTTATAACCATTGTTATTCCTGCTGTAGCCATTTCCATTGTCATTGTTGTAGCCATTGCCATTGTTGTTCCTATTATTGCCAAAGCTTCTCCCATTTGGAAATTGAGGATAGGCATTACCATCTTGTGAACCATAGTTCCCACCATAAGAACCATATTGGTGTTGCTGTGACATGTTACTGAATTGATGATCAATCTAGTGAAGCACACCATTGTTAGTGGACAGATGAGTTCCACTGTGATATTGAGACAGCTGACCAACATTATTGGTTTGAGCAACAAAGCTAGATGTTGAATTGGAGTTACATGGTGGTGTAACATATCCAACTGCAGATGGAGTGCCATTCATCATGTAGGGTGATTGAAACATAGTTGTGCCACAAGAAACCATTTGTGCAGACCGGAAGGTAGGCTGAACTTTAATAGGAAACTGAGTATTACTGCTTACAAAGGAGTAGAACCATATCCATAGGAATAACCAGATGTTGAGGATGAAGGACCTAGTGGAGTACTGCTAGAACTAGCAGTAGGATGCATAAACCCCACATATGTGTTTGTAAGAGATGGATTCAGAAAACTGGTTGATGTATGTGGAGTGGTGTAGCGCATGTGATTCACATTTGCAACAGTAGGATCATTGTTGTAACTAGCTACACCAGTAGGCAATCCATATAATGTAGGAGTAGCACAGTTTGCAGACCAATGGATGTTAGTATTGAAGATGGAATGTCCAGCATGTAAATCAGTCAAACTGGTGATAACATTGTGTGCATACATAGCTATAAACGGTGATAATGGCAAGGCTTTGTGCTCCAAGTCAATCTCACTTTCAGCAGAAAATAACAGAGACTTTACTTCCTCAAGATCTACATTAGGTTTGCCTCTGATAATCTGCCTAGTGTGACCATATTCATTAAGTAATCCAGCAAGTATAAGCACTTTAACATCTTGATTAGACATTCTCACACCAAGTACCACTAATTGTTCTCTCACACTTTTAAATTTCAACAGATATTTCTCAATAAAATCACTTCCTTTTTGCATGTTTTGCAGGGTAGATTTCAATTGCATCATAGTGCTTCGGAAACAGTAGCATATCTTTGCTTAAGAGTGAGCCATAACTGCATGGAAGAGCAACAACCAATGACTAGTGTGAGAGCCTCAGATGAGAGAGTATTGGTGATCAAGGAAATGAGAAAACTGTCTTGCTAAAGCCACTTCTCTCGAGCACTGGTGTTATCTGTACGAGTACCATCAGCAGCAACCAGAAATGGTAAAGAACATGGATGAGATCCATCTACAAGCTTGAGGAGGCCGTGACCTCTCAAATGATGTTGCATTTGAAACAGCCAGGTAGAATAGTTGTTTTGATCAAGTCTCACAGAGACGGCATTGCAAGTTTGTGAGGATAAAGCCATAGATCTGAGATTGAGCTTGAATAGTGAAGAACTTTGAACAGCTTGAAGAGAGAAGATATAGATCTACTAAAGAAAGGTGAAAATCACTGGTAATTGTACATATTTTCAAGTAGATGATGAATTTGCTTCGTAATTTCACATATCATAGAGTTTGATTTGGTAATTTGAACAATTTGAAAGCAAAACCAAAGAAACTGAAGAAAATCGCTGGTAATTGTACAGATTTACAAGTAGATGATGAATTTGCTTCGCAATTTCACAGGTCATAGAGTTTGATTTGTAATTGTACAATTTGAACCAAATCAAAGAACTTAGGCTAAGGTCATCTCCAACCCAAATGGCTAAAAAAAGCCCTGGGGGTAAATTTTAGCCCTAAATTCTGTACTAGTCATTTATTTGACATCAACCGTCTCCAACCTGTCAAGACTAAATTATAACCCTAAAATATATTTTAATATTTTTGATATGTTATATATATATATATATATATGTATGTATGTGCTTATTTTTTAAAATCAATTGACTTATAGTCACAAGAAAAATTTATTCATAAAAAATAAAAGTTACAAGGAAAATTTAATAGATTATAACAATTTATTTAGGCAACATTAATTACTCATCCGAGTCATTGAATGACATTTCCAGGCTGTACTCATTCGACATCGAACCGGATGACGGAAACAACTCACGGCGCCGAATTTTCTCCATTATCTCCCTTTTCTTTCCGTCATAATACTCTTTACTCAAAGGAGTAAAATTGATGGTTTGCATTACTAAAATAGCTTCTTCCCTATCACGTTCTCTTCTGTCTTCTTTGAGTTGATCTCTTCTTGCCTTTTCCTCCTTTGATTTCTGGAGATCTTCTCTTAGTTGATTTAGGTGTGCCACCATTTCTTCTCCAACGTTACTTTGGGCTTCTTTTCTCTTGGCAAATCTTCTTCTTGCTGCATTTCGCCCAATTGGCCTAGGATTTTCAGTTAGAGAAGTTGTTGATGGAGAATGGGTGGAACTTGTGATGATAGGTTTAACATCATCATCTAATTCGAATGAAGAATTTTGTTGTGATATTGGTGTGTTGTAAATAACTTGTGGTGTATCGCTCAATTACATTCTTTGGCCAATTTGTAACAATTGAGAAAATTAAAAATTTTTCCTCTATTGTCATCCCGAAAATACTTTTCGGCTTGGCGTTGCTATAAAATGTATGTTGTAAATTATGAGCACAATTAAATATAATCTACATAACAATATGATACAAAATTTATAAAATCACATTTTATTTTAAAATAAATTTTTCTTTGAAAAAGTACTCACTTGATCTTGAAGATTGCCTCCACTTTGGTTCCTCCTCTCGGCACGTTTGATGCAAGAGTGTCATTTGTTCATTTGAGGAAAAATGTGTTTTTGCCATTGAGATTTGCAACTCTCCCACGTCCTTTGGACCAAAATAGTATTTTGGATCTCCATGAATTTTTGTTGGACTTGGACCCAAAGACCATCTTCCTATTGACTTGTACCAATGACGGAATTTTGGGATACTTTCACGAAAGACCAATTCACACTTCTTTTCGACGAACTAGCCATTTTCGATAAAAGTAAAATAAATGAGATATTAAGAATAGGGAGAAAATAAAAGATTTAGAATAGAGAGATATATATGAGGAAGTAGAAGGAAGATGTGAAAAAGAATGTTGAAGTCATATGTATTTATAGTGTAAAAATTTAAAATAAATAAATAAATTCCAACGGCTCTAACCTAAAAAAAAAAAAAAACTCAACGGCTAACTAACGTCAGCAACTAGCCGTTGCTGACGTCATGCTCCATCAGCATCCACTACAGCCCGTGGGTCACCACCAATCTGATTCATTTTTTTAAAGGGGCAAAGTGCTACTCAAAGTACCATATTTGGCCCTTTAATCCCACCTTTGGCCCTCCAATTTGGCCTTTTGGCCCTTGAGATTTTGGATTGGAGTCCAAAAGGGCTTTATTTTAGCCCTTTAGGAAAAGGGGTTGGAGAAGGCCTAAGATATGAAGTAACGCAGCGGAAGAAGAGTGAAAAAGCAATGGTCGGGCCACCAAAGCTTTGATACCATGCTAGAAATCACATATGAGCTACCGTAAGCTTGAAACAATAAGCAATAATGGCAGTAAAGAAACCCTAACCTGAAGAAGAAGACGAAGGAAGAAGAAAGAGAACTTGGTATTTTATCTTCGTAATTTTTACAAAGTGGTAACAACAACTGAAATGATAATACGACTAGCTATTTATACTACTTGGACTCCAACTAGTTCAGCTGGTAATTATTCTAGAATATTAAGCAGATAGCGAAACGTGGCAATCATGGTGCGGTCCAGATTTCTTCTCGATGCAAGTTAGTTGCACACAGTGAAGTCACAATAAACACTTGAGCTAAACAAACTGATCTGCTGTGGCAAGGCTATGCTCAGATTCTCTCCTGCAACATAAGCTGGCAGTGAGCTGGCTAACACCATCAGAGAGTGGAGATTGGGCCCGGCTTGTTGAGGCATTGCTGCTACTGGCACCATCACTCGTGTTACTTGCATGAGCATGATCATGAGTTGCTTTAGTCATCTTAACAGGGCATACACACAGAATCTGACGGCGTGTAAGCCATAAGTTGGTATGAGAGAGTGGCTATGATTTCTACATATCGGTGATACTGTAAAGCCTTAAGCGGTTTTCACTTATCACTGATCGAAGTTAACTTCTTCTTCAATTATTGAAGTGATTTCTCCACTTCTCTTGCTAATGCTCTCCAGCTTTAATTTCCAACTGCTCCCAAATGAGATCTCACCGTCATAGATTACTCTGTTGATGATGTTGGGGTTCTCTTCGTCTCTGGTGATTTCTTGAGTTGGTAAACTTGTGGTATCCAGGTTTGGAGTTAAACCGGGTGGAACGTGCTCTTCAATTATTTCGGAGGTAGAAGAAGAGCTTCTCACGATGGTGGGATGAGGAGTTTTGTAGCTACATTCATTGTCTGGAATTGAGGTGTCATCAGTTGAATAAAAATGTGCAGAATTTGATGATTTCCTTGAAGTAGTGGATCCATTCTTCGGAGTTAAACCGGGTGTAACCTGCTCTTCAATTATCTCAGAGGTAGAAGAAGAGCTTCTCACGATGGTAGGATTAGGAGTTTTGTAGCTACATTCATTGTCTGGAATTGAGGAGTCATCTGTTGAATAAAAATGTGCAGAATTTGATGATTTCCTTGAAGTAGTGAATCCATTCTTCGATAGTCTGTGTCTTGCACTCTTGTGCCAGTTTTTGAGGCCATCGACTACGAGCTCAGTAAATACTGCTTTCCTCATGCCAGACCCCATCTATACATATTGAGGAACCATTTGATTAAGAAACAAAACATAAACAAAAATGTCGAGTGCTTTTATCATCTTTTTGAAGGAGGAGGCACGAGTCACTACCTGGTTAACCAGTGCATAAAGAGGGAGGGTTAAATAACCACAAATCAACTGCACAACAATTCCCATAGTACTCTTTATGATAACATCTTTTGTTCTTCGATTAAAGCATGAACTTTGGCCATACTCAATCTGTACATAGTTGCCAATTCATGGGATCGATCAGCAAACTTTAGGATGTAATAAGTTCAAATTACTTGATTGATTTTGCCAATTAACTTATATGAGTTGATACCTACCCAACTCCAGGTCAAGAATGCCAGCTGAAACGAGTTCTGCAAACCATTTTAACTGAATTAGATTTCTCATAACCAGAAGCAAAACACTTTTTTAACCATGCATGTGTAAAAAAACCCAAAGTTATCTATATATATAGCTACCTGGATTAGGACAAACTGTAGGAGATGAAGAAGCCAATTGGGTTGACCGAACCAGAATAAATCATTGTTGAGCTCCACCACAAAGCTTCCGCGAATCACAGGATTCTTCTTGCAACTCTCCGCGCACATTTTAGTTATCACGACTTGCAGCTTTGTTCCCACGAGTAGAACAATCTTGATTAAAGAAATGACACCAGATGTTATTAATCTAGAATAAGGTTTACGTAATCTTAAGAAACGAGATAAAATTGTGTAGGGCACTAGGCTGTACCAGTAAGGGAATGAATGGTAGCCAATAATAGTTGTAGAACACTGCAAAAAAATAGTGACTCGTTACACATATATTGGAGAAATTTAATGAGAATTACAAAAATAAAATATCTGATAGAGTAAGCGTCTTACCATGCGCATTGAAAAAAATGAATAGAATTGAAAAGATCCAAATCCAAAACCTACAAGAGTGATAAATATCATCATTAATTCTACTTTTTACAAATGTGTGCATCAATAAATTCCTGCATGTAAATATCAGTTAAACATCAATAGCTTACTTGATTCCAACCACTTGCTCAAAATCGTCATCGAAAGCTCTAGCAAGGAAATTCAGGAAATTGAAGCTGCTACCTTCTTTGATGTTGGCCTGGGGAACCAAATAAACAAGAAAGAGCAGATATTTATCACACTCATACACACGGCAGAGATTTCAATACATTTTACAATACATTAATTAATAATAGATTGTTGGAGCTAGCTTGTGTTTCTAAATTAATTTGAAATATTACAAATGATAAGTATACGGGATGGCGGAAGGAAGTTGTAACGAAAGTTGATCTATTACTACAGAAAGTTGATCTATTTCTATTTATGTAACGAACTAGCTAGTCTATCACTAATAAAAATTTATGCAGAAATACGTTGGCGAAAATGTACTATTTGCAACGAGTAAACGACATTTGCATATTTTGCTTACCACAATAAACCCATTTCGCAGAGTCATGTAATCTACTTTTGATATTGAGCCAAACTGCCGAGCAAAACAAACCTAACATAAATCATGAAGAGTGAAAATCAATAGAAGTCAAGTTAATAAAGCTCATGTATATTTAACAACAAATTAAAGTACAATTTTGTATCTCCCTTCAATACAACAAATTAGTTCTCCAAATCTCACTCATAGGAGTAGTTCCTGTGAGTTTTATATATGCAATTTTAACTTACAGGCCATAGCAGGAGAGGGTGTTTACTCCAGATCTTTAGATGTCGTTTCCCAAAAAGAGTTTGATGGGTGTGCTGGAACCTCCTTGGATCTATACACAATTCACAAAAGTTTATCATACATTTGTGCCACATATGCAGACCAGTTTCACAGTGAAGTTCCATATTTGTGCCATTTTAGTTCGATACTCGAAATAATTAATCCTTCACAAGTAGTCACACTTGGAAAAAGATGTGCATCCAACATCTCGCATCAAAAGTGAGTAAGTGACTGAAGGTTATAGTGAACAAATAGAAGCATGACCTACCATTAAGAATCTGATAGTTGAGTGTCTGAGTCTCATCCTCCCATTCATTCCATTTTCTCATCTGTGTATATCCCAAATAATTTTCAGAAGCAAGTCGATCAGTAAAAGTTATAGTTATCTTATAATCATATACGAATTGTTTTTGTTTCGATTTGCAAACAGAATAATCTGTAATTGCATTTAGTATAAGGAGTTTAATTCTGATACCTTGGCCATCCCAAGAAACATAGTTAAGATGCAGTAGAGAACATGAAACACTGCCAAGACGGATATAAAGATGTTTAGCTGCAGGATTCCTTCCCTTGACACTAGAGAAACCAACCCCTGAATGCCAGATTGAAAAGAAAAGAAAAAATGTTAAAATGACAATTTATTAAAAATACATGTAAACTCAAATGCTAAATATACAACTAAAATATTTATTATGTGGATTAGGTAGCATTAGGGAAAGTATTGAAAGTCAAAGTGATGTTTGTAGCACAAATGTGTGCATTAGGCAGCATGTCACCATCTCTACCAGTTTTTGGGAGGTGGTGGCAATATTAATGCTGCTGCAATTGTCTAGTTAGTTTTGTCTTCATTAGTGGATCTACTTAGGAGCTTTTGCACTGTTATTGTGCCACAAATGCATGTCTTGGCTAAGTCTACCTAAAGTAACAGATGATGTTGTAGGAGTGTTTCTATTGATATTATTATTTTGTTAATTTATTTCTTAAAATATAATACACTCTTTATTAGGATTTTTTTTTTTTTTTTTTGTCAAGCAGGCCTAGCTTACTGACATGCATATTTATGTTATAGTCTGCTAACGATGATGTAGGTTTTAGTATGTATTCTTTTAGCTCTGACCAAGTTTGTTGATGAATATATATTTATTCCCTTCAAAAAAGTTAATAATGTTATACATTAATTTTATTGTTATCTATTTTTGAAGCCAATTTTTGTTATTATATTATGTGATGCATCACACAGGGTCGCACATAATTATATTTGGTATTTTGAACCATGTGATTGATATTATATATCCAACAAAAAATGTAAATAATTATGAAATTACATTTGTTGTACCTTTGCCTCGCAGTAAGTTTGAGTGGTGACTTCCTTAGAGAAGTTGGTATTTGAAGCTGGAAGTTGTGCAGATGATGAGACAGTAGGTGAGTCCAGGGGATATTCGCACGGAAGAAAAGAGTTTGCCAAAACTTGAGAGACACAGATATTCGATATTGGCACTTCCGACAGAGTAAGAAGCAGTGATACGAAACCCAGTTGCATCATTTCTGTTAGAATAAACAAATCACCAAATCATATTCATGTTATAAAAATTTGTTTTAACATATTAAATTCATTCTCTGGTTTTATTTATTTATAGTGGCCACACAACTGTCTCTGTCTGTACGTATCGGGGCTCCCAACAACGGGGAAAATGTTTTGATGTATATAGCGACTGGTTCTGAAGCAAACTTGTAGAGTTGGGAATCAAATTTGCATAAATTTCAGCAACGTTTGAATGGTTAAACAATAGATTTATCAGTCGAAGTTCTGAATTCTGTAAGTAGTGTGCATGTTTGCATGTCTGTTTACAACAAGCAAGACTGTGTCTTTTTGTCAAATATATATATATATATATATATGAAGAGAGGATCCGTCAACGTTTATAAAGAATGAGGCTAGGCATTTCCAGGATGAAGACTTCTTAGTTAAGACTTCAGAGTAGAGAGATTACCAAAGAAACAAATCATTGACAAAAATTGTGGAATAAAGAATGAGGCCAGGCAAATTGGCAAAAGACTTGTGATTACCTGTTTTGAACTTCTTCAAAGCCCTATTCAGGGACTTTCTTCTCCTTCCTTTAAGAAACTGTTGATGAAAACCAATAACAGAGCATGTCAATAACCACCATATATACTAAACCTTCACACATATATACATATAGACATGCATAATACACATACCTTCGTTAGACGATGAAGACCATCGTCGATTATAAAGGATAGCACGAAGATAAACAAAGCAAATACTGATACAGCCCATGTTGGTGTATCTTCAAGGCTACCTTTCCTCTGGTCGGCCATCTCTCTCTCTCTCTCTCTCTCTCTCTCTCTCTCTCTCTCAAGCTTAGTATAAGCTGTATCAATTGGTTTGTCACTGCATATATTTATAACTGAGTTGATTTTCTCAAATATTAAAAAAAAAAAAAGGAACTGAGTTGATTTTGGTACGTCGTAAGGTACGGATGGGATCTTCCAACTTTATCTGATGACGAAGTAATAATCAAGGACAAGTACGCCAAGTACGGATGAGTCGTCCCATGTTTTTTCTTAATTATATGCATGCATCATAATAGGTTGACAATTAGAGTTTTTTCTCTGAGGTCGATGGTTCACAATTACTTTATTCGTTTACGCACATGCATGGGTGATCTTCACCGTTGGTTGTGTTGGAAAATTGAAAATGAAACTGCCGTATTGACAGTAATTATATAAATATGGACAGAAATGGATAGATAGTAAATGAGTATCATCAAACATGACCTCATTGACGGCTAATATATATGCCAATGGATCCGATGCAGAAGTCAAACTTGCTGCGTACATAAGACGACAAATTATTCTTGCTTTGTTTTTTGGTTAGGTTAGATAAGACAGTGTTCTTATGCTCATCATACTCTTGCTGAATCATTTTGCGTTACAGAGTCAACTTATAGGTGTCTGGCCGCTTTCATTTTCCTTTGAAAATTTGCCAAAATAATAATGAGAAAAGAAAAAGGCCAATATATATGAAAATGTTAGAATCTGCGTTCTCAAGGCTGAAGCTTGGATTATCCTTAAAACTGCTACAATGGCGCGCAACTGCCCATGTTCATGACCATTACTCTGCAACTATATTCTTCATTGTACAAACCCCGATCATTATACTTCTAGTCTCCAGAGCTAAGAAAATTCAAATTATGGTTCTCATATGAAGCAAGGAAAGCCAATATATTGATGTACTACATACATCTGTTTGACTCTTTCCATTATAAGAGAAATGATGCACGCTACTTGAAATTGAATAGGCAAAACAATTACACCTATAAAAGCTATCACATTAAGCAATTATGGTACGCAAGATGTAGCTTATACCAAAAGATTTCTAAAATCATCTCCAATGGAGAGGTCAAATACACGTGGCATGTCCAACTGTAATAATTGATTGATGAAACACTCCATCAATCCATATGTCATACACGTGGATTTGACATAGAGCCCTCCACTGTCAAATTTGACAGATGCAGCTCCCTTTGTCTTTTATTTTTTTTTATTATTTCTTTCTTATCGCCTCACTCTCTTTCCTTCTGCGTTCTCTCTCTCTCTCTCTCTCTCTCTATTTACCCAACTATGCATGAAACCAGAGATCAGATCTTATTTCCTTTCCAGTTCTGATCTTATTTCCTTTCTATAATTCTGGGCTTCTAAGCCTTTGCTTTGTTTCTAATGAAAGAAGATGGAAACAAAATGATGAGAAGATAGATGTTTGTTTTTGATAATGAGATTTGGGTTTCTGAAAAGTGCAGCGAATCCAGAAATCGCTGGGTATAAAATGGTCTCTGAAAAGATAACTAGGTGGCTAGGTCGCTAAGATGATTGATTAGTAATTGAAAAAAGAAGAAGTGAAGAACAGGGAGAGAAACAGTTAAGATAGAGATAGAGAGAAAATTTGGAAAGAGAGATTGAAACAGAAAGCTTGATCAGCGATGTTGCTTGGATCTGATCTTGCTGTGTTTTAGGTTTCATGGGTTTTGAATCTTGGAATCTATTGATTATGGGCATCTGATGTTGTTCTTGTAGAAAAGACAGAGAGAGAAAAAAAATCAGAAGAGGTGTCGAGGAAGGAGAAGTTGAGGAGGGAAAAAGCATGTTTGTGTTTGTAACTAATACAATTTTTTTTTTTTTGAACAAGTAATTAAAACAATTAAAATAAAATAAAATACTCTTATTATTTGACCAATCCATTAGAGAAGGAGTGTAGCAAAAATAACACTGCCACGTCAACCTTCAAATTTGAATTTAACACAAGCATTTTAACTACTCCATTGGAGATGCTCTAATAAAGTGCAGTCAGGCCAGCACACGACCAAGGTAACCAAGGTGATTGCCTTGGGCCATAGCTTGAGGAATGCCTCGTATCAAATCATATATGTTAAAAGGAAAGATTAAGATATTTATAAAAAAAAAAAAAAAAAACGTACGTCCAGCAAAAGAAAAAGATGCAGAACTGTAGAACCTTAACTGAATGACACGTACGCAAATCAGACTAGTGACTTTTATCCCATCGAAGCCTCAATCAATCATTGTGAGATCTCAAATTTTGAATTTACTCAAATTTTATTCTTGAGGTTGGAAATTGAAAATTGAAGTCACCACGAGTTCACATTATTTTTTAGTGAATTTTTCAAATTTCTGTGTTATTTTTATAGAACTTTTGAAGTTTAATTAGAGGAACTTATATGCAGACGTGGCACTTTGTGATTGAGCTAGTCTAAAAACGTGTGTTGTGCGCTTAAAGAAGGATTAGTATGTGGATGATGACATCAGCTACTCTAGATAGTCACCAGACATATGTTAAGTGGTAAATTAGAGGTTTCGTCTTTGAGTGATAAGTTGCACGAGGTTATTGGTGTGTTGTTCATTTGTTGACCTTGTCAACCATGTGTCCAAAATGTCATGTGTGGGTGACATATTGTAGTTTTCTAATGGTTCTTTTTCCCTACATATAGGATTTAGCCCATTATATTCTACCGTACATTTTTTTCAAAATAGTTTCTCTCTCTAAACCCTCAACATATCATAAATTTTAATCCATAACTCTGATTTTGGATCTGTGAAAAACTACAAATTCGCCATGATGCCCTCTTTCTATCCATAGAGGTTTGATTACATCAAACGATTATCTCTAGAAATCTTGTATTAAGAGGCTCGGTTTATGATCAGTGTTCTAGCAGGCGATTTGTATTGTTGAGGTTAGTGGCTTATGTAATGTGTTACGAATTTCATATCTATTTCTAAAAATTTTGTCTCTTTTTGAAGGGAATTAACATTTTATTTTTGATATGGGGTTTATCTATGTATATAATATCATACGGAATTGATGACTGAGATTATTCATGGAGCATAAGAACTTCTTGATTGGTTATGCTAAGATAAGTAAGGTAGAAATTGCAAATAAGTGTCTGTGGGGGTCACTAAATTGAAGGATAACCAATAGAGGTGTTTGGCTCCAGTTTTTCTTGAGCTGGTCAACAGTCTCTTTTCTTGCGTGGGCTTGCCAGCACCGTTCGGGTGCGGTCGTCGGGGGTGTCCCTTGACCTGACTTCTTCTGAGCGATTGTGGACGAGGAGAGCACCAACCTCGTCGTGGGGTTCTTTGTGCCTCGTGGCGAGGACTTTTGCTGAGCCTTTTCAAAATCACAATCGATACTCGATGTTGTAGATCGAGCAGAGCGAAAACCACTGGGAAGTGAGGAGAACTTGCTAAAGCGTGACTCTAGCTTGGCTGGTTTGCGAGGGCGTTACCCTTGCTTGGCTGGTTCCGCAACCGTTTGTGGTCGTGGTACTATAGTCGGCTTTTGAGGAGACTAGGACCAAAGCACTTTGAGAGAGGGTTTGGTGGTACTGAAAGTTGGCTCCTAAGGAGACTAGAACTTGGAGTGTGATCACCGATAAGAGAATGACAGAAGGAGAGGAATTGCTCTTAGAGAGGTTGCTCTAGAGAGAACTTAGATCATCTTATAGATGTTTTGATGAGTGAATTGGTGAGATGATACTTGTTGTAGCCTCTATATATAGGCTTCCAAGCAACACTATTTGGCCTTTAAACAAATCATAGTGGGTTAGGCCAAATTCACTAACACTTATTTATTCCTTTAATTTTTATCTCCACTAAGAATTCATATTTAAATTTCGACTTCTTCATATGAAATGATCCACCATGGATGTAGATTATTGTGGTAAAATTTCAGAATTTATTTCCATGTGGTTGGGCCGAAAATGCTACTGGACTCCTTACAGGTCCAGTTTTCCAGTTTTGCTTGTGCAGAAAATTGGACTGATTGTTTGAAGGTTTTCCACTTCGAACAAGCTCTAGCACTCTTCATAAAAAATGATCTTTGGGATGTCTAGAATGAATCTGGAAAGTTTCAACTCATTTGAAGTTCGGATGGTTAGTCTGCCGCCCCTCCTTCCTTGTTTAGCTCGGTTTCTCCTAGCCGAAGTAGGAAAATGTGCTAAAGTTGACTTTTTATTTCCACGCTTCCATAGTAGGCTTTATTTAGCCTCTAAATATATATAAATTTCGAACTTGTCGACAATATATAGCTTGAGCCACTGATATTGGCTCGATTTCTCCAAGACGTGCCTTGTCAGGCCAAAATGCTCATTTTGGGTCCAAACATTGCCCCCCAGACCTCGAAGTCAAAGGTCTTCGTCTTGATTGAAGAGGTCTTGAATCAGTACCACTCGTATAATATCGTTGCTCTGAAGCCACTTGTATTGGCTTGACTGAAATTACTTGATTGATTTCATATAGGCCTCTAAATAGGCCATAAAGCTTGGATGCCACAATCTGAATTGCCTTTGTCATAAACTGATGCTTTCTTTGCCAACTTTATTGTCCCAGTATCTGATGTCTGGTATGCAGTGAATTGGCGAAACTTAGGCAAGTTGTAGGATATCAGAACTTTAGCGTGCCCCCCATGCGAAGGAGACTGCTTTTGATTGCGAATGAGGATCCTTCTCTTCTTTGGTGGTAGCTTCACCATGTGTATAGCAGCAACTATCTGCCTTGATCGCTGGCTCTCTGTTGATTTTCTCAAATGTAGGTGTTTGGAGCCTTTTTGCTGGCTAGATCAAGTTTGATCAAGGCCTATAGTACTTGGCAAAATAAGATGTTGAATAGCAAACTGTTTGCTGCCATTTAATCCTTCGCGAATCTTATGCTGAAGATGATGATTGAATCATGGCTATCGTCATCATGACATGTGACGAAATGAAACCACCATATTTGCTACAACTTTAGCATCTAAAACCGCATTGGTTTTAATCATGTTTTATTAAAAAAAAAAATATCAGGCCACTATGCTGGCCCTGCGGTAGTAGGAAAAGGTGGAATATCTTCACTGTCGCCTTAGATGCGATTCTCAAGATAGAATAGTGATTCATTAATTATCAACTAGGGCCACTCACTGGCCCAGCTAATAAATTAATCTCCAAAAACACTTGAGCTATAAATCAAGGTGTAATGGAAAAGTGTTCCTTGTGACCCAGAAATGACATCCAAAAAACCATTCATTATCGATCAGGCAGATGAAATCACTGAGAAAGCCACATTCACATGGCGGACTAACATGAGTGTTCGATGTAGAAGTCAGACCAGAGAGGAGAGAAGTCGACTGATGAGCTTTGGTGGAGGTGATAGTCAAGCGGGTTTGGGTCCCACACCTCGCGATCGTTTGCCAGATGATGCTATGGCCTATTATGGGCTTCCCATCCCGTCCCATAGTGGCTCTTCGGCAGGTGCCTGGTGATTTTAGCAGTTGGGGACCAAGGAGGAAAGTGGGCTTCTGGCCTACCATCATTCTCGAGGAAAAGGTTTGGTATCAGGAGGTCCGAGTGAGAGATTTGGCTCGATGGGATGCGGTGGGTATCACCCAAACCATCGATCTATGCTTCTGTCTTCCCCATAATACTAGCCCTGCACCGCTTGCCGCTGCTCTTTGCTTCTGGAACACTTCCAGCAATACATTCGATTTCCGGTTTGGGCAGATGAGCATAACTCTGCTGGATGTTCTTACCATCACGGGGTTGCCCATTGATTTTGACCCCTATGTGCATGGTCAGTTTGATGGTATTCAATTTCCTTTGAGAATGGATATGGCTGGTCGGGGGCATCACAGTAAATCCTACCCTGTCTGGCGTGATTATTACCGCACCCAGTGTGACCATACAGGAGGTATCGCATTTCTGGAATTCTGGCTTTGCAAATTTATCTTTTGCACTTCTTCCAACAAACCTACTGGGCGCTGGAATTCTCTGGCCACTGCTCTCTACAATGTATTTGCGTTGGCCTTGGGCAACCTGTATTGGGTTCGTTATATCGCTCCCTTTATAGAGCTGTAATGCGCCCCTTTGATACCGACATTAGTGGTCCATTCTGGATCCTTGCCTTTTGGTTGCAGATTTATTTCCCTCGCTTCCGTCGCGGTGATATTCCAAAGGAACCTCCAGTCGATTCCCTTTTGGGGAACTGGCTTTGTGGCAACATAAGGCATCGAGCTCCACCCTACTCCGAGTGTTTTATTTACTTGTACTTGTTGGGAGAGATGCCGGACCTAAAAATAGTCCTTTCTAGGCGATTCCCTCCTCCCCTTGATGATGGCTTTCTGCCCAGTTGACGCGATCATAGCGAAAGAGCCCTCTTGGCCTTTCGTCGAGCCATCTCCTGCTCGGATATTCGTCTTACCACCGACCGCGTAAGTTATGAGCTCTATGCCCCTAACCACTTTGCTCGCCAATTTGGGTTGGCCCAGTTGGTACCCTGGCCTCTGGTTGATTCTGCCAATTACTACACCTCTTGGCGGAGATTAGCCCCACCTGGGTCTGCCTCCTTTCAGAGTCAGTTTACTTTGATAGTGATTCCCCCTTGGGTCAGAGCGCTATATCCCCTCAACGATGTCGACAATGATTATGTTGATTGGTGGAAAGAAGTGTCTGTGAACTGTTGGGACCTGCCACATGACGAACTCTTCATCCAGATCTTTCGTGGAATGAGTAGTCCTGGTCCGGAGGACCGCAAGATTTTTGAGCGCTTCTCCAACCCTACAGCACAACCTTGGCGACTTACTCTACCTTCTCGCTCATCGTATGCAGGGATACAAATCCATGAGCCTAGGGCAACAGTAAGTTTTTGTCTTTCTTCACCATTCCTTTTCCTTGTCTTGATTTTCCCGCTCTTATTCCTGAGTGTGTTTTGCAGCAAAATACCCGGAGCAAGACAGCCTCTGTTCAGGCCGGGAAACAAAAGGCAATAGCAGAGGGGACTCTTGAGGGAGAATATTCTTATGATGAAGATTCTGCTGAAGTAATTTGGTTAAGAACGATCCCAAACTTGCATTTTTGGTGCTTTCCCCCTTTTTGAGTTGTGATTCTTTTGTTGTGCAGGCCACTGCTATCTTTGCTTGCAAACGCGATCGAGCTCAATCCTTCGAAGAGAGTTTTGAAGATGACGAAACTCTGGGAATGCGATTGGTAAACTCCGGCCCCGTCTTATTCTATTTAAATTTTAGAATCTGTGCAGGATCTTCATTATGTATCTTTTGACAGGTTCGTCAGAGGACCACTGATCCCTCTCACCTGAGCGAGGCTAGATCCTCAGCCGCTGCAGAAGAGCCAACTCTCTCGCTAGTTCAAGCATCAACTAACCCCGTGGCGCCTCTTCCGTCTTCCACATCTAAAGAGCATCTGCAAGGTCCTACCATTTTAATAACGATCTCCGATGATGAGTCCTCGGAGCATGAAAGCGTGGAAGGCCACTCTGAGGCTTCTGCCGCTTACGGGGAACTAATGACGACAGAGATTCTCACGGCACTAGAGGTCCAAGAGGTGAATGAGGTGAGGCCTCTTCCTCTTGGAGACCACATACCAGATATTGACCCGACAACTCGAGAGGTAAGCCACTGTTGGCCAATGTTTTCCATTTCCCTTTCTGATCCAACCCCGTTCTCTGACATTTCTGAATATGACCAGGATTCTATTTGTACCGAGGAGGTGGCTGCAAAAGTTGAGGGTTCTATTGGCGGGACAGTCGCCCCAGAGATGGAAAATGATACTGACGGAGGTGGTGCCCCCCAAGTCTTGCGAATAAATGAGACAACCGTCGGAGCTGAGGGCTCTATGCTTGAATCTGCTCCACTTGCCTATGGTGAGCCGCGAGTTGAGTTTCTAGATTCTCCTGCGGCTGAAGGGACAGACCAACCTGTTGAAGATGAAGAAATTGAGGAAGCTGTCCACCCATTTGCAGTGGTGGTTCGTGATCCTGTGGCGCCTCCCCCGCCTCCTCCTCCTACCAGATTCGAGAGATTGATGAGGGTGTTGGAGGTAACTCCTCCTTCTACTGTGGATGAGGCTAAGTTGGTGCTTCGTGAACATCTAGGTCCTTGGGTATTGGAGACTGACATCCTCCCGCGAGTCTTAGAAGCTCTAAGGTATCTCCGCCAGGAGAAAGCTTTGACTTCATGGCAATTTAGTGCTATCGACTCTCTGCTGAATGAACTTGATATGGCCCGCCGACGTCAATCGGCCATGAACACCTAGGCTCACGACGCTTTGAATAGTGTCTCTCAAGAAATGGACCTCTCCCGCGATATTTTAAATGAGCGAGCCATCCGCCTACGGGAACTACAAATCCAAAGGTCCGACTTCAAACTTCAAATCGAGAACCTCCAAGCCCATTTAGCCTTTGTTGAGAATGCGATTGTTGCAGAAGAAGCTCAACTCGATGAACCTTTGGCTGCTTCTGAAGAAATGGGCCGTAACCTGGCCCGTATCAGAGAACGGGCCACTCAGGCCGAAGCTGGTGCCATTGCGGCGAAACGCCACGTGGAAGAACTTTGTTTGAAATTGAGCTTTGCGAGTCAATATCTGTAGGCCCCCTCGAAAACCGTTCGGTTTCCCACATGCTATTAATCTCTTCTTTTCCTAGATTTAAGGCATTAATCACTCGTTGAAAAACAACGATCGTAAAGAAAATAATCTCGTGAAAAGAACAGTTACCTCCTCGAAAACCGTTCGGTCTCCTCACATGCTGCTAGTCCCTTTTTTTCTCGAGATTTGGAATCACTAATCTCGATTTACTGTCATCAGTTTTGAAATTGAGCTTCATCCAAGGGTGGGGATTTGCCTGAAGTCCCTATAAATAGTTGTATTTTGGGAATGGAATACTCACAACAACTTTTCTGAAATATTCAAGAAATGTCCTTTCAGTTCATGCTTCTTTTTCTCCTTATTCACAAATCTTCCCCTCATGAAATGACCTTTAGCCTCTAAATTTTTAGGCTTTATGGCGTAATCTTAAGTCTGGGTTAGGCCTTATGGCGTAATCTTAGGCAACCCCTTGTTTAGCCCTTCTGGAATTTTGCAATAACAATGCCAGGCTTCAGATTGGTTTAGAAACGCAAGGGGGCTCCGAGTGTGGGATCCACGATCATGCGAGATCATTTTTGTTAGGATCCCACACGCGGAGCGAAACGGAGAAAGGGAGGAAGGCCACTTTGTGGTTCATCTTTCCTCCTCTGTTTCCTTCCTTCTGGACCCGGCCCATGTTGTGCCCTCCAGATGGAAAAGGCTTTGGTTCTCACCTCCTTCTCCCCCTTTCTCTTCTTGAAAGAATCTTAGAGGGATGAGAAGGGATGGGCTCTTTGAAGGAGTGGGTTCAAGCTACAGAATGGCTGTTCCTATACTTCACGTCCAACTAATGGTGGTTACCATGGCTAGAGGGGGTGCAGAGACTCAAGCTGATATTCAGTTCATTCACTCTCTGCCCTTCCCGGAGATAATGGCGCGGCTCAACCGACGTTGGATTCCATAGCTGCTTCCAATTGAGGGGGCTTGGATGCTCCATTTTCTCTCACTGGAGTCTCCCTTTCTCATAGATAATGGTGTTGGCCAAGCCTATGTTGTATTCCTCTACCGCTTCCATGTAAATGGGGCGCGGAGGCTCCGTTACTTCTCTTTTTCCTTCCCTGAAGTTTGCCTCTCCTTGGTATAATGGCGTTGTTTAACTCGACATTGGATTCCATAGCTGCTTCCACTTGAGGAAAGATTCAAAAGATATCCGAGGATTCTTGTTTTTGTATTTTAGCCACCTTTGGCTTTGTAATGAATGTACTGCTTTTGGCCGCAAAGCCACTTTATGAATACAATAATATTTTTTATCCTGATATTCCAATATCCGTGAGAAGCCAAGAATTGTGTCTCGCAAGGCCTCAAATATAGGCCCCCATATTTGTATATTGAAAACAATATGAACTTTTAAAATATGTTCTGCGTTAAAACGAGCCTCGGGATGAGGGTTTTGAGAAAATATTTATCTTTTGGATCCACTTGCTAGCCCCAACTCAAGTTGCATTAATTAGCTGTTGAAAATTCCACCGTGAAAAAATAATCTCGTGAAAAGAACAGTTACCTCCTCGAAAACCGTTCGGTTCCCTCACATGCTGCTAATCCATTCTTTCCGAGATTTATGGCAACTTTAATCACGCTTTACTGACACTTAGTTTGACTCTTCTCTTTGACCGTCCATCCAAGGGCGGATATTTGCATACCTATATCTTCCTCCACATTATAAACCCAAATTTCCAATCCCAAAATCGTTTCATCAACTCGTATATTTCTAACAGCAATCTTTCTTAATTACTCATCATCACCACTCTTCAATTTTTGCATTCTCTCAATCCATCACCAATGGAACCACAAAACCGGCATCCAACTAAGGATGGAGGAAGTAACAAAGCAGCCGGGAGTAGTGCTAACATGCTTCGCAGGAGGAGCAGTACTAGGTGGATTCCTACTACAGATCAGATAAGAATCCTCAAGGAGCTTTACTACAACAAGGGCGAAAGATCCCCAACTATAGAGCAGATTCAGAGGATCTATCTCCAGCTGAAATGGTACGGCAAGATCGAGGTCAAGAACGTCTATTATTGGTTCGTGAACCAAAGGGCTCGGGAGAAGCAGAAGAAGAAGTCCACTTCGGATGTTCATGTACCCATGCAAAGATCAGGGCTTGTTGGTGCTGATAATGTTACCAATTGGAAACATGAGGATCAGTATATTAACTTTGGATCTTCTACACTTGCTTCTGCTTCTTCCGCTGGTGTGATGACTGCTTTTAACAGGCAGATGGGGAACTATAGCTGTTATGGATCTATGAACATGGAGAATAGTGCTAGGGATTGTTCAATCTCAGCTGGAGCGGGAACTAGTTCTACTTTCTTTGACATGAATGTAGAACAAACTTTCATGGAACAAAGAGGAAAAGATCACCAGGAGATTGAAACCCTTTCACTGTTTCCCGTGCATGGTGAGGACATCTTTAGCAAAATGAAAACTACTTCCGATGGAGGTGGCGGTCACGGTGGTGGCTCTTACACTTCCCTTGAGCTCAGCCTTTCCTGCAAGGCAAAGCTGGAAAAACCTTTCGAAGCCGCTGACTCGGCTTAGTAGCTTCGTGAGTGTAGGAACACTTAGAATTGTCCCCTAAGAGTTGTATCTATAATTTTTTTTTTTTTTTTTAATAAAATAGCATGAATATTTATATACAAAGTTGCCCAGTGGGCGGGTTTAGGCTTAGTATGGTACAGTGTTGCCCCCCTAGTGTTGCTAGGCATAGCGAAGAAATGATTATGGGCCTTAAAAACAGGCCTTCATAAATGGGCTTTGCGAGTGTAGGAACACTAGAATTGTCCCCCATGTCTCATGCGAATAAATTGTCTATGACTCCTCCGAGTCCCAAACATTGGGAAAGTATTTCTTCAAGTATCTCTCATTGATAGGGTTATGATGGACATCTCCATCTAGGTCCTTCAGATGAAAAGCTCCTTTCTCTAAGATTTTATAAATGATGTACGGGCCTTCCCATCTTGGAGTCCATTTGCCGCAACCATCTAATTTTTCGCCAAGGGGGAGAACTGCTTTCCAAACCAACTCTCCTTCGCTGTAACTCCTTCCCCGCGTCCTCTTGTCATAGGCACGAGCGACTCGTTGCTTTTCCATGACCAAATTATCTAAAGCCTCCAAGCGCTTTTCGCTAAGGCCTTCATGTTCCTGCCACATAGCCTGAACGTAGTCTTCTCCAATGAGATGATGTTGCTCTTGAACTCGTAATGACTGGATGTTTACTTCCAATGGCAGGACTGCATCATGGCCAAACATCAAAGCATAAGGTGTTGTCGCGGTGGGATTCCTCTTAGAGGTGCGGTAGGCCCAAAGAGTTTCATAAAGTGTCTCATGCCACTGTCGTGGATTAGCTTCCAACATTTTCTTCAATAAATTGATAATGATCTTATTGCTGGCCTCCGCTTTACCGTTAGACTGAGCATAATACGGACTAGAATGGATGAACTGTATTCCCCATTCTCTTGCCAGTTTATCAACTTCACCACCCATGAAAGCTGCCCCCCGGTCCGAAACAAAAACTTCTGGGATCCCAAATCTGCAGATGATGTTTCTGAATAGGAATTGTCGCAACGTGCCACCAGATGCTTCCTTCAAAGGTTATGCTTCAACCCACTTTGTAAAGAAATCAGTCGCAACGATGATGAACTTATATTGAAGTGATGAATGTGGGTGAATCATCCCAATTAAATCCAGCACCCATCCTCTTGCAGGCCAAGGCTGTATAATGGGCTGCATTGGAATATTAGGAACTTGCTGGACCGGCCCATGAGCTTGGCAGTCCAAACAACCTTTAGCGAACGCGATACAATCCTTCAAGATACTGGGCCAAAAATATCCATGTCGTCTGAGCAACCATCGCATCTTTGGACCTGCTTGGTGAGCTCCACAAATGCCAGAATGAACTTGGCGCATGAGTTGTTTGGCTTCGTGGCCATAAACACATCTGAAAGCCATGCCATCTTCTCCTCGTCTGCGAAGTTCATCACCTCTGAGGAAGTAGTTGAGGGCAAGATAGCGAATCCTTCTATCTGTGGTCTGATCAGGATGCTTGAGATAATTGATCAAAGGGATGCGCCAATCCACGTCAATGGATTCCAGGGTTGCGACTGACGTATCATCTGGAGGATCTCTTCTCGCCATCCAAGAAGGAAGGGTGCGACGCTCGACTTTAAGGATTCTCTCCCGCACCCCATATCTCAATGTTACCCCTGTTGCCAGCTGGGCCAACTCGTTCGCGGCAAAATTTCTCTCACGAGGAATGTGCTCAAGATGTACGTTATCAAATTGGTCCAACAGTTCTAATGTCCTGTTCCAATAAGGAACCAATGTGAAGCTATTGCATCTGAACTCATTGCACAACTGATTGATAACCAAGAGAGAATCGCCAAGTATTTATACATCTCTAATTCCCATTTCCAGCAGTACTTCTAGGCCTATGATTAAGGACTCATATTCTGCTTGGTTGTTGGTACATTGAAACTCCAACTGGAATGAGTACGAAAAGTGATCTCCAGCCGGATTCTCCAGTGCAATTCCTGCTCCTGCTAGCGTATCCGTTCTTGACCCGTCAAAATATAAAACCCAGGGCTGGAGTGAGACTGTGGCTTGATACAGTGTGGCGTACTCTGGGCGATCTAAATTTGTGACAGCGACCTCTAAGTCTCTAACCGCAGGGAGATCTAGCATAGGGTGATGTGCCAGAAAGTCCGCAATGGCTTGCCCCTTTACTGCTTTCTTGTTTCGCAATCTGTGAGTGTCCTACTGAGGTAAAAGATGGCATGTTCGACACCCTCTTCATCATCCTGAGCGAGGAGGCTGCCAATGGAAGCCTCAACTGCTGAAACATACAACTTTAATGGAAATCCAGCTCTGGGAGGAACAAGCACTGGCGGGCTCGCCAGATAGGCCTTGATTTTGTCAAAAGCCTCTTGATGTTTAGGTTCCCACACAAACTCGTTCTGTCCTTGCAACTTCAGCAGTGGGGAAAAGGGCTGGATTTTGCCCGCAGAGCTAGAAATGAAACGTCGCAAAAAGTTGATCTTACCCAGTAGTCGCTGTAATTCTTTCTTCGTTCGTGGGGAAGATGCGTTGATGACCGCGTTTGCCTTATCCACAGGGACCTCAATGCCCCTTTGATGGACAATGAATCCCAGGAAATTGCCTGCCTGAACTCCAAAGACGCACTTGGCGGGATTCATTTTGAGCTTGTGTAGTCGCATGCGCTCAAAAACTTTTCTGAGATCCATGAAGTGATCTCCACTCTTCTTAGACTTCACGACGACGTCATCAATGTAAACCTCTAAGATCTTCCCAAGTATGTCGTGGAAGATCAGGTTCATGGCTCTCTGATATGTTGCTCCGGCATTCTTCAGTCCAAAAGGCATGACCACATATTCAAAAACTCCCGTGAACCCAGGACAGCGGAATGCGGTCTTGTGTCTATCTTCCTCCGCAACCGGTATCTGGTGATATCCCGCTGTGCCATCCATGAAAGACAACAGTTCGTGCCCTGCAACTGCATCTACCAACATGTCCGCCACCGGCATGGGGTAGACGTCTTTAGGTGTAGCTAAATTAAGGTCTCTGTAATCCACGCAGACCCTCATCTTGCCATTCTTCTTGGACAGCCACTGATTGTACTTGGCTACCCTGATAATGCCCGACTTGTGCATCTTTTCAACTTCCTCTTTGACCAGTACTTGGGTCTCTGAGTTCATTCTTCGCGGCTCTTGCTTCAAAGGCCTCTTATCAGGTAGCGTTGGTAGTTGGTGGCATACCAAGTCTGGTGATAGGCCTGGCATGTCCTCGTATTTTTCCGCGAAGCAGTCCTTGAATTCTAGCAATAAGTCGATGAGCCTCTGTTTATCGCTAGGCTCTAAGTAAGTGCTGATAGCCACTTCTATAGGCTCATCAATTGTTCCCAGATTGACCTTTACAGTAGGGTCCCTAACCTTCGGAGGTGTGTCATCCAATGCCGCTGGAGCAAGCTGAATCTCTTCTTCCTCCTCTTCTTGGTCCATGAACTCTTCATAAACAATTTCTAAGGTCGCAACTCGATCATAGGCCTCTTTTTCCACCAAGTATGAGGATAGCCTCTCGTACAAGGAATGGAAGGCCTCTATCCCTTCCTCTGGAAGGTCGTAATCCATTAATTACCCATTGTGCGGGGCACAGCATGGCCGGGCCTCGCTAGGTCTTCTTTTGCAAGCGTGAGTCCCCACTGTGCCAACTCAGAAGCCGTCACCCCTGTGGGGCGGCCCTTATTGTCGATGCTACCGACTTGCAATGGAGTAATTGGCTCCAAGTAGTACTTGGCATCTACGTAATTCGCGGAAACAGAAAAAGGGCGGGGATCTGCTTTAATTATCTCAGCCTTATTTGTCACCCTATTCCACATAATCAGCTCTTGGTGGAGTGTTGATGGAACACAATAGCTTCGGTGAATCCAATCTCTTCCCAGGATGGCACTGTAGGCCGCGTAACAATCCGTAACAAAGAACGCATAAACGCTTTCTGAGGGACCCACCTTGATTTTTAGGAACAGTAAACCTAACGTCTTAGTTACTGTGCCCGCGAAGTTCTTCAATGTGAGAGAGGTAGACTGGATCTTCTCCTTCTTGATTCCCAAAAGCTGCATGGTCCTTGTAGTAATGACATTCACAGCCGCGCCGGTATCAACCATTATCTTGCTGACCTTAGTCCCATTAATTTCTGCTGTGATATACAAAGGTCGCATATGTTGTACCATGGCAGGTGTGGGTCTTGTGAAGCTCATGAAGAAACTCCTGCTGTTAGCATCTTCAGTCTCAAGGGACACTACTTCTTTCACCGGCGTTGTTGCGGCTGAAGTGATCTGCAACTGCTGTTCTCCAATTGCGTCAGCTTCTATGCATTCCTGCGCAGCAACTGGTAAGGCATACTTAGCAGGGAGCACATAAACCATATTGCAAGAGATATCCACCATTTCTGTTTTGTCCATGTCATCATCAAGATTGAGCTTGGGTTCATCTGCTGGGATATCGGCGTTAAACTGTTTAACCATGAAAGCAACCAAGGATTTCTCTGTTGGGACCACCGCTTTGGCTTGTTCGTGCTCTTGTACTATAGGAATCTGGTTCAGTGACTCTGAAATTTGTTTCGTCCCTGGCACTTCCTCTGGGAGAGTGACCACCAAGTTTTGAACTTTCTGCACAATCGCGGACCGATTGTCTTTGCCCCCCAGCTTGTCGAAGATGGAAGGCTCGCTATTGCTTCCTTCGCGAGATATTCTCCTCCAAACATTATCTTTACGAGCTGGCGGCGGTTCTTGCCTCGCTGGAACTAGGGATTTCTCCTGAGCGCTGATCTTGGGGGCACATGGCTTTTGCCCTTGGCGTTATACTTTGGGCTGCAGTTTCTGAACTTGCGGGGAAATGAATCTCTCGGAGGCCAGTACCTCCAATTGTCTTTGATACTCTTCTGGAGGTTTCAGTAATTACGATGGTTTGATTAGTCCTTGATCTAGTGCTTCCAAAGTTCGCTTTGCTTCTCCAAACCTTCGTTGGAGTTTTCTCTTCTTTGAAGAGCTCATCTCCACCGCCTTGCCATTCTTTTGGGTATACCATCTCCCTTCTTTGATGGAGGATGTTGACACTGGCGGAATGTAAGGTCTGGTAAAAACCCCTTGCCGCTTATCTGCTTGCCCTTCTTCCCTCGCAGTCTTCAACTTTTTGAATAAGTTTGAGTCCCTTGGAGTAGGAGTTTCTAAACCACTGTGTACTCTTGGGCTGCATGGTTGGAAGTTTCTAGAGGATGATACTAACCGTATTGGCGGCAGAGATCCAAACTGGACAGTTTGGGATGTTTCCTCATACAGGGCTTGAGTGTCACATTCTTCCTTGCACCGCGAGCATAGGACAATGGGTAAACGAGTCTTGGATTCCCGCTTCACAGCTTTGTCTCCAGCCTTTATCAAATCCTTAACCGCATAGTCTGGACTTTGATTCTACTGATCTTTTTCACCCCATGCCACGTCCACCATGTTGATGCCGGTATCTGGGAAGGGATCTAGGTCCACCAACGCTACTGCTGTTGTTGGTGCCTCTACTTGCAAACTACCATTATTTAACCAGATTTGGATCTAATCCTTTAGCTTAACACAATCGGCTGTATTATGATTCCACATATTATGGAGTTTGCAGTATTTCTTCCCCCTTAGCTGCTCTGGTTTGGGAAATGGGCCGAAGTCGGTTTTCACCATCTTCGCGGCGATCATTTCATCCAAGATTTCATGAGCTTTGTTCGCGTCGTAAGTATAACTTGCGAACTCTGGTTTGGTGAAAACCACCGACTTGAGCTTCACCGGTTCTTTGCACAGCTTCAGTTGCTTTAGTGTTGAAGCCTTTTTTCCGGTGAGTTCCAGCGCAGCAATCTCGTCTTCTTCAGACTCGTCAGCCTCTGCTGTACTAGATTCCTCACTCTTGTAGTAAGGATCAAAGGGACTGGATTGATGGCTGAGCGCAGCCACTATTCGGCGTTTCCCTGGGATGTATGTCCCTTTTGAGGCGTTTTTCATAGCATCCATTTCCCTGAGCAAGTGCTCGAAACTTCCTACTTCTGTGATCAGTTCCCCCATGGAATTGAACATGCTTCCATGCTGTTTTTTGCGTTGGCGGGGCTCTAAGCCTTTGATTGCCAACTTCACAAGTTCTTTCTCCGGCAGAATCACGTTCAACTTTCCTTTCTGGATCTGAAAGCGCTGAAGGTACATGACAGCAGATTCAGTTGGCTGCTGAGCCATCTGAGTGAGTGAAGCCAGATCTACTTCCGGCTCGATAGTCCCGAAGGTTTCCTTGAACAGCTTTTCCATCGCGGGCCAACTCGTAACTGATCCTGGTTGCAGCTTAGTGAACCAGGTGAAGGCAGACCCCGATAAAGAAGTAGCGAAGATATTACACTTCAGATTGTCATCGTTCTGGTACTGGCCACACAGTACTCGAAACCTAACCAAATGGGCTGCAGCATTTTCGACTTCCTCTCCCGAGAAAGTAGAGAACGTAATGTTCTTATATCCCCTAGGATAAGGTGTCTGTGTAATATGCGGTGGGAAGGGCCCCTGGTAGGCCTCCTCCAAGTTAGGCCTCTGGTTCGCGGCCCTGATCATTGCTTCTACCTCTTCTCTCCTTACATATCTTGGATCAGGAGGAGGTGGGTGAACCACTGTATCTTCAACTGACCAGATCAACGGTGGTGCCTGTGAAGCTTGATTAACCAAAGACATGCCACCTCCGTGGGTCATTTTATGTCGGGTTGACGTCTGCGACGCAAAACCCACTGCTGGCTGACCCTTTGTGGTTACGGTGACCTTCGCTGGACTTTCAACCCGGTCGATACCATAATGGCTTGCTGGAGGTGGATCGTGGTGCACATATTCAACTCCGTCACTATCATATTGGGGAAATGGGCTATGATCAACAAAGGCCCCATCATTGATTTTCAAAGTCCTGGTCCCTTGCGTGACTGATGACGCGGCGTTGTTCTTCCCACCCGTTGGCAGAGTAGTCTCTTTACCTCTGACTGATGCGGCAGTAGCGCATGTGGATGTACTGCCGCCGCGAGCATTTGGTGGTATGTACTTAGCAGATATGGGGGACTGACCTAGAGAGCCTAGAATGGCACTAGGATCTCCCAGTGTTTTATGTAGAACCTCTCTGGCCTGATCGAGGTCAGCCTTCTGCATGGCCACCTGGGTTATGACGTTGGATCCTTCTTTGCGAATCGTCGAGACTTCCAAAGCA
Organism: Rosa persica; assembly: GCA_025331145.1. NCBI lineage: Eukaryota > Viridiplantae > Streptophyta > Magnoliopsida > Rosales > Rosaceae > Rosa > Rosa persica. The sequence continues at coordinate 21,850,602 of WFKR01000003.1, read as the reverse complement.
ATGTGTTTGCTTGCGACCAACAGCTCTTCATGGTTCTTCTGCATTTTTTGGTTCATGCCATCCAATTGCCCTTGTGTTTGTTGTGCCCCTAGCTCAAGCCTCTTGATCGAGATCGTGAACTCATCAAGCCGTCGACGGTCCTCCGCAAAGGCTTTTTCCATCTTCTCATGGTATGCGGCAGAATTCTGTTGAAGGATATTAAGCAGCTCTTCTATGGTCGCATTTTCTGGAACGAGAATAGGCACAAAGTCAATAGTTGTAACTACGCTCGTGGCTTCCTGGGTGATGCTAGATGTATCGCCAGCCTGATTAGGCTGGGCGGCAGGAACTTGCTCGCCTTCAGTAGTAGGATGTCTATTTCCTCCTCGTTCAGTTGACATCTCTGTCGATGGAGGGTGGGAAGAAAATCTTTGGATTACCTGTTCTTCGGAAAGACCACGACAGTCTGCACGCGAGTGCGGTCTGTAACTGGAGGTCTTATGTTTCGGGCAGTTAACGTAAACCTTTTGATAAGGGTTTATGCTTGACTTCCCAATGGCTTCTGGAAGTCTGAATTCAATAAGTAGCTGAATTCAATAAGACACTGTGAATCAAGATTTAGACCTGCGGCCCAAGTATAGTCGCCTAGACACAAACTTTCTTTCAAATCCTTTGGGCAACCTTACTGAAATGGCCAGGTGGGGGAGGGCGAACAAAAGAGGCAGAATCCATTTTGGCATGAACTACTCCCACATAGTGGTTTAGGCCCATTTGCACGCACTTCTGGATTCAATAGCCTGTTATGAACGTTGTCCCCTTTCTAGACACCATTTCACATAGGCTATACTTACTAAGATGAGAAAGATCATAAGTGTGAAGACAGTTCAACAAGTGTTAATAAAAACCGCCCTTAACCTTAATGGACCTTAACTAGGCACCAATAAGGAGTTTAGGTCAATATTAACAAAAGAGACTTCACCTATTCCGTTATGATTCACAACCCCTTACCAACCTCATCTTCTTAATAGTGGTGTGGTTTACAGCTCGCAGTAGGTCCCACTGGGCGTGCCAAAATGTTTGGCTCCAGTTTTTCTTGAGCTGGTCAACAGTCTCTTTTCTTGCGTGGGCGTGCTAGCACCGTTCGGGTGCGGTCGTCGGGGGTGTCCCTTGACCTGACTTCTTCTGAGCGATTGTGGACGAGGAGAGCACCAACCTCGTCGTGGGGTTCTTTGTGCCTCGTGGCGAGGACTTTTGCTGAGCCTTTTCAAAATCACAATCGATACTCGATGTTGTAGATCGAGCAGAGCGAAAACCACTGGGAAGTGAGGAGAACTTGCTAAAGCGTGACTCTAGCTTGGCTGGTTTGCGAGGGCATTACCCTTGCTTGGCTGGTTCCGCAACCGTTTGTGGTCGTGGTACTATAGTTGGCTCCCGAGGAGACTAGGACCAAAGCACTTTGACAGAGGGTTTGGTGGTACTGAAAGTTGGCTCCTAAGGAGACTAGAACTTGGAGTGTGATCACCGATAAGAGAATGAGAGAAGGAGAGGAATTGCTCTTAGAGAGGTTACTCTAGAGAGAACTTAGATCATCTTATAGATGTTTTGATGAGTGAATTGGTGAGATGATACTTGTTGTAGCCTCTATATATAGGCTTCCAAGCAACACTATTTGGCCTTTAAACAAATCATAGTGGGTTAGGCCAAATTCACTAACACTTATTTATTCTTTTAATTTTTATCTCCACTAAGAATTCATATTTAAATTTCGACTTCTTCATATGAAATGATCCACCATGGATGTAGATTATTGTGGTAAAATTTCAGAATTTATTTCCATGTGGTTGGGCCGAAAATGCTACTAGACTCCTTACAGGTCCAGTTTTCCAGTTTTGCTTGTGCAGAAAATTGGACTGATTGTTTGAAGGTTTTCTACTTCGAACAAGCTCTAGCACTCTTCCTAAGAAATGATCCTTGGGATGTCTAGAATGAATCTGGAAAGTTTCAACTCATTTGAAGTTCGGATGGTTAGTCTGCCGCCCCTCCTTCCTTGTTTAGCTCGGTTTCTCCTAGCCGAAGTAGGAAAATGTGCTAAAGTTGACTTTTCATTTCCACGCTTCCATAGTAGGCTTTATTTAGCCTCTAAATATATATATATTTCGAACTTGTCGACAATATATAGCTTGAGCCACTGATATTGGCTCGATTTCTCCAAGACGTGCCTTGTCAGGCCAAAATGCTCATTTTGGGTCCAAACAAAAGGATAATGTGATGTGATGGTCTTTGGGATATTGTATATCATTTGTATGGTGCATGTAAAACTACATAGCTTCATTGGTGTATTACATAGTTTACTCACTGAGTGTGTGATTTTGCTCACCCACCCATCTCTGATATCTTTTGTAGAGAAGTCTACGAGTTTGTCGAGCCGGAAAGAGATTAGACAAGCCTAGAATGAAGACCCTAGAAGGAACATTCTTCTTTGTAACGCTCACACCTCGAATTCAATGTTAGGTGCTTAAAATCCATCGACACCGGGTTTGGAGCGTGACAATCTTTTCTTTTGTATTTGTAAGTTTAACACCCCAAAATGTTCTCTTTTTTCATCATTATGAGATTAGTAAAGAAGATAACCAAAATCTTTGCTTTCACTTTCACTAATTTGGGCTCAAATGGAATGTTGCTGCTATATATGAATTTCTCCTGTCATCTAATCTCATTTGGCTCTGCTTCTTTCAAAGACAAATGGTAATGTGTTTTCCTTTTATCTTTATATGCAACAAGTTGTAATACAAGGAGTTAAAATTTCTTGCGTTTGATGGTATTAAATAAAGAATATTGCAAGTCCTTGCGTTTGGCTCTGTGCATTTGCAAAGAATGTAAGAAATCCTTATATTTAATCTATCGAAATTCGAAAGTGATAAAGTTGTTGTATTTACTTTCATAATCGTTGCATTGAAAATCTAAATGCAAGGACTTCAAGTTAATTCCTTGCCCGACCCTTTGCTACTAACTCCTCTCTCAATGAGTCTACGACTTGGCAATTGGAGAAGACTAACAAAAATCCCTTTCTTGATGAAGACCCTAAGTATTTATCTATGAGTAACCTTAAACCCATCGATTTCTAGCTTTAGTCGATCGCAATGGGACTCTGCACTTTCCACCATGGAGTCAGGTTCGCCTCCTTTGTTGCACATCAATCAAGTTTGGGCTTCCGATCCAACTCGTATTATAAAACCCTAGAAATTCACAATAGTCACATCACATTCAAAAATTCGATTATGTTTTGTTTTCTTCATGCAATTATTAGAAGAATTCCATATTAGTTTTGTTCGAATTTGGCATTTCTCAGTGAACAAGCTTTCTTCAGCTAGGACACGAATAGCCCTAAAGATCAATTCTTTTATGGTTTAAAGGAAACTGTTTTTATTCAATAGGTTTCTTTCACTTTGTGTGCAATTACAGTTTTTAGCTTTGAAGAAACGGAAGCCTGGGTCACTTGCTTTGAAGTCTGGGAGAAATGAAAGGGATTAAAAACTATAGAAACTTCGCCTAGTGGCAAGGCCACCTTGGACAATTATTTGCGGACATCACCGGAGAGTGATAATGTTGTGAAGCCTTTGTGAAAATTTAATGGTGATTCAGTGTCTTAGCAAGATCAAGTTAGAAGGAATTTGGCATCAGAGATCTCCACTATTTTGTTAGTTTGGTAGTTTCTAAATAACTGAACATGCAGCTTACGAATGTCGTCACTAAGTATCTTTATGGGGATCTAGATAAGGAATATATGTGAAGGTTCTTAGTGGGCTTCATTTACCCTAATCAAGTGGCTCTAGACCACGAAGCACGTTTGCAATAAGGTTGAAACACTCATGAATGACTATTAGATTAAGGGATATGTCAATGATGAACAATGCCCGCGCGTTTCCATGACAATTTTCCAATTCTATCGCGGTTCATGTCGATCTTCATTAAAAGTCTTTAAGGAGTTAAGGGAAACCGTTGAACACTTGAAATTTGAGTTTGAGATGAATGATCTTGGGAGAACACGGTTTTACCTCGGTTTGGAACTTGAGCACTGTGTTGATGAATGCTTAGGCTTTTTGACAATGTCAAGCCTGCAAGAACTCCCATAGTTGTCTATAATCTTGATCTTAAAAAGGATCCTCTTCATCTAAAAGATGATGAGAAGATGTGCTAAAAGTAGAAGTGCCATACTTGAGTGCAATAGACGCATTATTGTATTTAGCTCAATGTAGAAGACCGGACATCTCATTTTCAGTGAACTTGTTAGCTAGATATAGCTCTGCGTCAAGGCGACGCTATTGGATTGACTTAAAAGATATCTTTCGATACTTGAGTGGTATGATTGATATGAGCTTGTACTATTCTTATAAAGAGATGATGAATTCGGACCCATCACACACTAGGAACACCGTCAACACTAGCCTGCGTCGCCTATCCTCATCTCAAAATGTCATTAGCGTTTTGAAAGGTTTTGCTGATGCTGGGTATCTCTCTAACCCATACAAAAGTCGTTTCCAAACTAGTTATGTGTGATTGTGTTCACCATGAGAAAGACCGTGATATCTTGGATGTCACGCCCCTAATTTTGAATACAAAAATTCAAAATCCAAAACGCAAAAACAAACACAAGAAAAACACATAGAAATTTTTTTTTATTTAAATTGAGCAACTAAACAACTGAGTTCACATATTACATTACAAGAGTTACAAATTAAACTGAACAACACTTCAATAAGTAATCACACTCACCAACTCACTACACAGCGGAAGACTACAATTATAAGCACCCTTCTACACCCACGCTACCGAACGTGCACCTCAGCTTCAACCACGATCACTCGATATTCTAACCTGCACAATAATCCCTACACCATAGAATAGTGCACCGGGATTCCAAACAAAAAAACTCGGTAAGCTTTTTAAGCCCGTATGAGTAAACTCAATTAAAATGACTCACGTCACACATTATTATAATTTCTCAATTCGTGAGACAAATTAAAGCAACAATATTTAATTCCACAAAATACATGCTTTCATCATCTTAGTCTAACAAAGTCAATATGCAATTATCATAACAAAAATGTCAAGTTCATATCAATCAATATCATGCTCCATTAAATCAACTTCACTAAAACTCATATGCTCTGTCTCTCGATTCATTTTATCTCATCTCCCACAATCTTCAAGTATACAAATAACTCCCAATATTTTAAATATTTTACGTCCCCACAATCTATGATATCACCATTCCTTTACCTTAATGGCACAACCACAAAATCATACTCATTTCCCTCAACATGAAGCGTTTGCCAAAATCATGACATCCCCACTCATTTCCCAATCACTACATATCACAACTCACACTGTACTCACAATAAGAATTAAGCAAAGTCAGTAATCCATGCATAGAAACTTAGTTCAAGTGATCACATTCAAGCAATCAATAAAAATCATAGTAATCTCTGCATAGAAACTTAGTTAAGGTGATCACATTCAAGCAATCAATAAAAATCATAGTGATCCCTGCATAGAAACTTAGTTCAGGAGATCACATTAACACAAACAAAAGAAGGCATAGTAATCCCTGCATATAGTTTAGTTCAGGAGATTACATTAAAATCAAACAATGAAGTGAGAACGAAAACAGATAAAGAAATCAAACAATAGAAATGAAGAAAGAAAATTAATTAAATAACCAACAACTCGCACGAAACAATCTTCTACAAACATGTACTCAAGAGCACGATAACACAAAGTTATCCCCCAAGCAGTATAATAGCAGACATACTAGAGCTCTAACTGAATCGTAGCCCGTCACCTGACCAAAGTTATGGCATTTGATATACTCGCCTCAATCGTAGCCCGTCACCAATTAAGGTTATAGTGTCCGACATACATCACACAGATCACCACACAAGTACTCACACAGATCGTCACATAATATCGTTTTCGCATCTCAAAACCATTATCAAAATCGAATCCCACATGCTTAATAATTTTCCTAAATCATGAATCAATCAAGTCATACAACTTAACACCACAATCAATAATGATTTAAGTCCCTCATGGATAATAAATAAAGGATCACACTTTACTCAATCACTCTTTATCAAAATCAACTCAACAATATATGATAATTTATATCTTCAAAGAGTAATGCTCGGAATGATAAATCAATCAATCAAATCAATATCTCACCCAATGCCATACCATCCAATATATATTTCACGTAAATATATATATACGTAGTCACCCACACAGGAATGACCACTAATACCAACTATAGTTCACACGGAGAAAAAACCGAGAAGTTCATTTCCATATACTTAAAAACTCATTTTCTTAAAACCATTTTTCAAACATAGCAATTAATTGTGAAATAAGGAAATCGGTTTAAATGAATCATGTGAGATTTACTCACCTCTAATCCAGCTACGTCTTCTCAACAATCCAAAAATAACGATTCACAAATCGTTCACCAATCAAATCTGTCAATCACCTAATCAAATACAGTATCAACTTAGCACACAATTCATAAAACATACTTATACGAAGATCCAGCGGTTGGATCTTCACCAGTGGCCACACAAAGTCATTAGGACAGTCTTACGATCAATATATCAAAACTACAAGTCTATCAGACGGTTCGATCTTCACAGATCACAAATCGAACGATCAAAATCGTAAAATTCATAACTTAATCATACGATCTCTAAAAATTACATGTTATATATTGAAATGATCTTATCGACATGCAGAACATTAAATTGTGTAGAAACTGCTCTTGGGGTGGCCAGAAATGGCCGCCGAAGTCAGAGGCAGAGCTGCCGCTGACCACCTCCAACGGCGTCGGGGCTAGGCTGGTCCTCTTCATTTCATCGAGTTGAACAACCTTCCTAACTAGCATGAAGTCTGAAAATGACAGGAAGGTGTCGAAAAGTACCTCACAAGCTTTGAGTTTGCCGGAAAATTTCCAAAATCCGGTGAAGCTCCGTTCTCCTTCCAAAGCTTCACCTCCGGCCCGGTCCTTCTTGGAGCATGATCAGGGGGTCGAGGCGAGTTCAGAAAGCCAAGGAACTCGGGTTGTGATGGCCAGAGCTAGGAGAAAACGGCGTAGACTCCAATTCAGACCCGAAACCAGTCTAGGTTTTCGCAGAGGCTATAGGCCGAGAGGTAGCGCGAGGCCACCACTAGTAGGTGCAGGAGACCAAGACAAAGTCGTACAGCCCCTGGTCGACGTCTCTCGTGGCCGGAGAGGAAGAGCTTGGCCGACAAAGGCAAGCCCAGAAACCAGGCTCGGGAGAGAGGAGAGGAGAGAGAGAGAGGGGTTAGGGCCGGCTTCCAAAAATGGAAGTTTTGCTATTTTTGAAAAATTTCCAAAAATAGTTAGGTATTTATACCCAAAATGGAAACTTTTCCAAACACGATAACTTCTTCATATGAACTCCGCTTCTTGCGTTCCGCATATGTACGAACTTGTATCGATGAGCTCTACGACTTCTGTGAATGAAGTTTTCTCAAATTGCATACGTATAAAAAGTCAATTTTCACGACCCCATAACACGTTCCTTTTTCGAACTAAATCGTTCGAACTAACTCCACCACTTCTCCAAGCTTCGTACTCGCACCCATGACCACAAAATCATTTCTAAAAGTCAATGAAAAATAATTTGAATTTTGCTAGGTATTACATTGGAGGTCTACAAAACATACCCTAGTCGCTACATCTTCGAACCATGCATGCAGAGATTATTGCTCTTCACGAAGCTATTCATGAACATATATATATATATATATATATGGATCAGAGCTAAATACTGGTTACTACCCTGTGGTTTAGGTCAAAATCAATTCAATCCTTGGACTTCTAATTTCATCAAAAACACTCATGCACTTTCAATTTTAATCTAATGGGTTTAATTCGTTAATATTATGTTATGGGTTCAAGTTATAGTTGGATTATTTGTTGAAAAACTATTTATTTTTAATAGTATGACTTATTTTTAAATTGACTAGAGGTGGCCTGTAGGCACTATATCATAAAACATAGGCCATATATGAGCTATATTAACAAGTTAAATAACTCAATTGTCGGAAAACTAACAAATTGACCTATTAGATCAAAATTGAAAGTGCATGGGTGTTTTTGATGAAATTAGAAGTTCATGGACTGAATTTATTTAGGACCCAAACTATAGGGTAGTAATCTGTATTTAGCCCTATGGATTAGATCCATGATTACGCATATTTAAAACAATTATGAGGATAATGCTGCTTGCATTGAATAAATGAAGCAAGGCTACATCAAAGGCGGCAACACCAAGCATAATCAGCAACACCAAACTCTCTTTAAGATCAAAGTGAACCAAGTTCGTTCTAAGAACAATGTGGCAAACTTGTTCACTAAGTCATCGCCTAAATTTCAAGAAAGCAGTTGGTAGCAGCGATTTGTAGAAGTTATCTGAACTCCCATGATCGTAGTCATCTTGGGGAGATGCAGACATCAGGGGGAGATGTCTACATGTATGGTCTTGAAATGTGAAGGTGTGTTGTATTCTTTTTCTCTTTCGACCAATGTTATTTTTGTCCTACTGGGTTTTTGTTACTTGGCAAGGTTTTTAACAAGGTAACGAGAGGAGTACCATGTTTGGGCGATACAAGGGGAGTGTTTAAGGACACCTAGTTTGTGTTCTGGCCCAAACTCTGATTACTTGTCTGAGTTGTAATAGGGTTAGTCTTACCAATATCTACGGAGATATTCCAATCATTGTACGATTCAGTTTCCCTGTAAGACGTAAATTCTTTGCTTGTGATCCTCTATATAAAGAGGCATCTATTATCAAGAAAAGTACAACTCATTCTCTCCCAATTGCTGATTTCCTAAAGTAATCTATTTATTTTTAGATTTCGCCTCATTCCATAAAATTTAGGGTTAGGTTTTCCTCTACAAGAGATGAATCTTAAACTCACATTCTAAAAATTTCTACATGTTAAACCAATGAATTCAATGTATTTTTCTTTCGGAAATCACTTATTTTGGTAGGGTCATTAAAAGTCAGTCGTTAAAGATCTTAGTTATTGAGATCAACGACAACCGTTGTTATTTCATAAATACTAGTCTTTCTATTATTCATTTGGTTATGAAGGAGGCAGAGGCACACTAGAACTTCAATGATCTTGGGTGTGGATAGAAAATGCATATTACTACTTTATTTTTTTAGTTGTTTTTGGATGAGACAAGTAAAATGATGGAATCTACAACTCCATCGATTAAAATTTGATTAACTGCAATTTCCATTATTTGATTGTATCCATTTTGAATTTGTAATGGGTAACAAATTAAGAAAGTCTAAACTAAATTAAAATATTAAAATGAAAAAATATTGTTTTGAAAAAAAAAACAAATTAATAAACTTGTTTTAGAACTTCAATGATCTTCGATGTGGACCTTAAGTCCATACTACTACTACTTTATTCTTTAACGGTGTGTTTCGATGAAGGAAAAAAAATGGTGAAATTAAAATCAAAATTAGGAATTTATAATTTCTAAATATGAATTACCTCGTTTGACATTCTAAACTTAGAGATTATGAATTTCTTTGTGAAAAAAAAAATTTTTGAAGGAATTGATTGTCCGAATGCGTCACTTCAATTTCCATCAAAATAAGTCTCATTTTGAATTTCCTTGCAAAAGTTTCTTTCTATTACTTTATTAGATTCCACAACTAGGTGTTTTTCATTTTTAATATTTGAATTTGTTTTTAACTTTCTTAATTTATTACACATTCCAAATTCAAAATAGATACAACCAAACAATAGAAATTGTAATTAATGACATTTTAATTGATAGAGTTGTAGATTCCATCATTTTTAAGTTTATTAAGAATTTGTAATTTTCTCGTCTAAACACAGCAAAGGTTGTTTCAATTAAACACAACAATAGCAAAGGAGTAAGGAAATAGATAAGGTGTTGCCTGTAAAGTGCTTCTCCTCGCTTTGGCTACTTATTCTGCAAAGTCCTCTAGTTTTGTTGGGAGATGATAACTAGGTTTTCTACGAGCTTGGAAGTTGTAGATATTTCAAGGTGAGAGGATTCGTCTAGGTGCTAGTGGTTCATGTTAGAGTTTGTTGATTCTCCAGCCTTAATTATTATTCAATGCGATGGTGATTCTCTAACCTCTTGATAATCATTTTTATTTGTGTTTTTTTCATAGCCATGCTAGATTTAAGAATATGTTTTGAATGTTATCCATTTGGACTAAATTTTTCAAGATATATGTCATTTTTTCCAAGTAAATTAAAATAAATTACATAGAAGTGTCCATGATAGAAGCTGGAGAGTCACTATGTATTAAAGAACAGTAAGTTAAGGCTGGAAATTCAGCTACTACGTTGCTCACGAGCTTTGAAAAACATCAATACCTTGGTTACAACTTTCTAATGACTTGTTTGAAAATGATTTATTTAATACCGACAAATATGGTACAACTGATATCGGGGTCTTACCCTAACTACAAGAACTACAATTGTCCCAATTTAGAAACTATTATTCATTGTCTGAATCATTACAATCATCAATATCTACCCAGAAATTCACAAAAAGACTTTGATTGCTCAATATTTCATTAAGATTATTTGGAATTGGTCCAGGAGTTTCATATTTTAGAATCCAAGGCTTAGGGTTAGAGTTGGATTCTTGAATCTTTTCACCAGAAGAAGTACCAGTACCATTATTCTGAACATGCGCAGAACCCATTGACAAGTGATCACCGACTGTAATGCCCATTTTCGAGTTGGAGTTGGAGTTGGGGGCGGTCTCTCTCTCCTTGGGTGCAGATATCACGTCATTTTCTTTTCTACTAATACTCCTCCTTGTACCATCATCTGATCTCCTTCTCTTGTTCAAACGATGATAAGCCACATCTAAAGGGTATGTATACAAGCCCACCAAGTCAGGAATTGGCCCAGGAATTTCATAATTCTCAGGCAAATCATCTGCCTCTTCCACATCTTTGAAGAAATCTGCTTCCGGTTCGGTGATGTTATCAAATGTTCTTTTCTTCCAGATACTAAGGTTTTTCTTCGGGGTAGTAGTCCTTCGCTTTCGAATTACATTTTGGGGTAAATAATCAACTAAAGCATGTACGTCTTCATTATTATTCTTGTTGTTGTTGTTGATATTGTTCTTGCCTCGACCACGACCACGACGACCTCGGTTATTGAACATTGTTAATCTACATAATTTTGATAAAAGATGAAGGTGGTAATTTAATAACACTGCTTTGATTCAATAACTCATTTTTCTTTTATGCAAAAAAAAAAAAAAAAATCTTTTGATTCAATGACTTCTTTTTCTTTTATGAAAAATATCACAATTCTAGTATGCAAAGAACTTGATAATATTTTTTTTTTTTGTAATAAGTTAAAGATAGAAAAGCAACATTATAACAATCTTTAATAAAGCGGCTATGTGAAATCTTTTTTCATTTCGGTATGAATAATGTTCTTTAGGGTTTCACTAGCCCAACTTTAGTTCTTCAAATCCTAAAGATTCATTCTACGTGGGGGAAAAATCCAAAACTTTTTCCAGACAATAGAACCAAAATATTGTTGCTAAGTCTTTGTTGCGATTGCATTAATTTTGTTTTCCCTCAAGAAACCTTATTTTTCCCATTGATCTCTTTCATCAATATTTAAAAAATAAAAATAAATAACAAGACAAGATAATAGAAAGCAAACAAATCATTTAAATATATGAAAAAGATAGATCCAAAAGAAAAGAGTCAATTGATGTTCATACACAATATAAAACCTAAATCTGGTTTATGATTTTAAGATCATATTAAATTTGATAAACATAATTTCGGTATATAGTAATACGTTGACTGCAAAATAGAGAAAAGTTAAGACAATATGAGAAAGTAGTTACCTTTAGCACATAGAAAACCACTGGCACCACCAAGAAAAAAAATTCTAATATTTCTAAGAGGCAGTCAAGAAACCTTGGTTATGGTCTTGGTTATCTTAGATCTTGAGAACTCTCTTATCGACTTTGTTTTGAATTTGGTAATGCAACCTAATCCAGAAAGAATTCAATCATGTTTATATTCAAAATCCAATCTGAGCAGGAACAATTAATTACTAATTCTTCCTTGGGTGTTATAATTGGTACCTTATTTGGGATACAACTATTTAATGATTAAATATTGGATGCGGCTATTGCCACCTACTATTTTCATTATTCACTCTACTTACTCATTACACCCTACATTTTAATTTCAACATTTTAATTTCAATTATTAAAATTACTTATATAACTCATTTCTCTTTCCAAGAATATCCTTATATACCATATCCAATTAAAAATATTTATTTTTTAAGGAAAATCTCTCATTTAACTTATACCAATAAAAACACTTAAATATATTCAAGTTTTCTAATTAAAATCATGATATAATTTACTTTTTTTTTCTTTTCGATGTTCGTCTATTTTAATCTATGTCAAAAGCTTAGTAAGTTAACAACTTTGAGCAATGAAAAAGATAGTGATATATTTTCGTGTTTTAAATTTTAATTTTGCTGTTCACAAAGGGTATTGCAAATATTTTGATAAAATTAACATTAATAGTTTTGTGAATTGAATAACAAATTTGGGTGGAGAAGATAAAGATTATTGTTATCCAATGAGGAATTAAGTAGTTTTTTTATATTTAATTAATTTGTTATCTATTTATTTTTCTTACGGATTTGAATTTTAGAAAACTAGTGTACTTATTAGTCATTTTATACTTTGGTAATATAGTCTTTCTATAATTCAAATGTTTGTAGAGTGAACTAAGAAAATAGTAGGGTGGTAATAGCCGCAACCTTAAATATTTTGGTCCATGTTAAATTAAATTGATTAAAAAGGATAAACATTAAAGTATATATAATTATACACCGAGAAGCTTAGGTGGAATATGTGGCCTAGTTTCATTTTATTTTTTGTAGTGTTACCATCACTTGATAACAACTTAACAAGTATTACTTAGATACGGAGATTTAGGTGGTCCAATAATTCTCTATACAATGGTGGCATAACAAAGCATCACCTAACATGAGAATTTTTTTCCTTGCCTAAAATATATAGCGTCTACTGTATACTTGTATTAATTTGACGAATAGCATACTACAATCCTCTAAGGACAATATTCCCCTGGCATATTACCCAATACATTGAGACAAATAGTAGAGTCATACAAGCTAATCAATGAGAAACACTATTTTCTTGTCGAAAAATGGGTGAAAAAGAAGAGCAAGGAATAATAGAAAGAATTGTGACTTTGTTGTTATACAAAGCCTGAATCATGTATGTCTTGAAATCTGAACTAACGATATAAAAGAACATAATTTAAAAAAAAAAAAACAAGAAAATTTAGTACGAAAAGTTCTAATTATACCTAATAAACGCAAATACCATAAACTATCTATAACAAATTAAAGTCTTTGTCAATTGTAATGTGCAAGAGGAATTCTCTCCTTTTTTTTTTTTTTTTTTTTTTTGCTTCCTTACAGATTTTGCACAAAAAAAATATAGGGATAATGAAGTAATTAATCGTGAGAGAATTTGCTCTCAACTAGCTACTGCGAACCGTCATTCTTTGATTTGGCGCATTTAGCACGTTTTATCATGGAAGTTTCCACCCTACAGTCTCATTCAAAAAATATTGAGGCTAGTGGTTGAGTTTACTTCAACACGACACAAGCATTTTGAGCACACTTTGGTCTGTTTTTTTACTTCATCAAGACAAGGATTTTTTTAGTTTATGGTTTCTCATGCACGTAGTGAGATCTAAGAAGATCCCACTACTGTTATTTGATGGTTATGGGCAGGTCAGAGTGGTTTTAGACCTAGATAAGGCAATCGTAAGGTAGGTTGAGGGCAGCAACTAATCGGGATTTGTGGATTGAGCGATTGACGATGGTGGTTGATTAGTTGTTGGATGAGGCAAATATTTATAGGGTTTTTATTGGTGGAAAGGGTAAGTCATATGTGTAATTTCACCCCTGTTATTGGTTAAGAAAAAGTTGAACTATCAACTTAAATAGAACTAATAAAAACGTTCAAAATCTTTGTCGTGTCATTCTCACTTAAGTCCTTACAACTGAAAATCTATGACGCAAATATTTGATGGCGATGTGGTAGCATAACGCAGATTGTATAATTATAGATTTTGAGAAAACTGGCTTTGCACTCGAAAGCATAAGAAGTCTTCTTTCTTTCTTTTTTTTCTTTTTTTTTTCACGAGGCATAGATGAATTGACCAACTACACTTAAAGCTTGTGACCCCAATCATTCAATTCATTATTCTTTCCTTGTCAAGCATGTGTATATTAGTGGGAGAACTGATAGATTCGGGTGAAAAGCCCCCATTAGGTATCTATCGATCACATAGAGAGATATAGAGGAGGATTGAAAGAAGTTGATGGTTGGGGATACCCGATGACCAATTTTTTCGTAGTTAGGAGCTGCTCACACATTTATTCAAAATGTGGGAGTTCGTCTTTTTCACATCATGTAATTTCTAGCAAGATGTGACATTCGTTTTGATGAGCAATGCCCTACGAAGAATCTACACAGAGAGTGGTGGCTAGTCAGGTTTTGTGGATGTGGTCTTTTCTATACGTAGGTGGTTAAGAGATATGAAAGATAAAGCATATTAACACTGAAGAAGAAGATGAGTCGTTATGTATAGATAGTTATTTAATACTCTGATTTTGTAAATTTAGAAGTGCGATTTGATTAAAAGTATTTTGTTACGATATAAAATGTAAAGTGAGATCTTTATAGAAGTTAAACAAATTATTGCAAGTGGGTAGTTTGGTACGTCTACTTTCTACTAAAAGATTTTGTTGGGTTTAGCTAGCAGATTATGTGTGAAAACGATATACACAAGTTTAAGAATGGAAAATATTTCAAAACTTAAAATTTATAGTCTTTTTCACTCAGTACATACAATCTCGTTTACCGACTCAATTGATTTCATATTAGTTGTGCTCAACTGTCATTTGATTTAAATTTTAGAGTGGAGATCGAATGATTAGGCAGTTGAAATTATTTTATTTCCCTCATTATTGTCAAATGTTGGATGTAAATGCAACGATAGTTGAGCACAACTCTATAAGAAATCAATTGAGTATTTGAATAGGAATCACAGGCTACCTATATTATTGAGATAGAATGTGAGTGATATAGAAATAAACACTGAGCATTTATTTCTCGTCTATACTAAGGTTTTCATCTATATTTTCGATGTGTTTGTTCTTAGTTATGGACAGTTCTAAGGACCCTGGTGTTCTACCAATTAACGATGGCGAGGATAGTAGTTCAGCTGGTTCAGCTAGTTCCATAATTACCTACTAAATATTCCCCTAATCTTGCACTTTTGCTTAACCTTTGTGTTTATTTATATATATTTATTATGTTTTCCTTATCATGCTAGGAAATGATGGATAAGCTTGGAAATGCACTAAAAAGTCAACTTTAGCACATTTTCCTACTCTGGCTAGGAGAAACCAAGCTAGGCAAGGAAGGAGGAGCGGCAGACTGACCAAATGAACTTCAAATGAGTTGAAACTTTCCAAATCCATTCTAGACATCCTAAGAATCATTTCGTATGAAGAGTGCAAGAGCTAGTTCGGAGCGAAAGGCCTTCAAACGATCGGCACAAATTTCTGACTAAAAGACAAAAACTGCAAAACCGGACCTGTACGGATTCCGGCAGTATTTCCGGCCAAACCACGGCGAACGAAGCTCTGAAATTTTACCTAGATGATCTACACTCATGGAGGAACATTTGGTATGAAGAAGTCGAAGGCAAATTCGGAAGTCTTGGTAGAGATTCAATTGAAGGAAGATAGGAGAAGAAAGTGCGCAAACGGACAAAAAAATGGGTCAAAAAACGGTGATCAACGCCGGATTTCGGACATTTCCGGTAGAGTTGGCCGACCAAGAAAAGTTGTGGAGGACAAGAAAGAGCTGACTAGGGTTAGAGACTTTGAGTGGGAAGACTTTAGGTCTAGGTTATTTTGAAATTCAAAATTTGCAAGATGACAAATGGTCCCATTCTTACACCTTACACATTTGTCTCCCATTTATTACCATGTTCCCTCACACAATTACCCTTCTTACTTTTTCTTCTCCACCAAAATATCTATGGGCTTTCTAGGTCATTTCTATATGGAGTAAAAAACTAAATCCATATTTTGTGCTTACACATTTGTCCATCACATCTCACCATTGATTCCATTTGATCTCCACCCTTGATTTGAATTGCCTTGGCCTTTAAATAGCTCATTCTCTCTCCCCAAAACCGTTCACCCCTTTACTCCCTGACTTTGGAACATCAAAATCTCTCTTTTCTCTAGTTCTAGCATAGTTTCTCTCTAGTTTTTCATAGCTAGTTCATAGTTCTTTGATTTTGTGTAAGAGAGAGGTGTGTAGCCACTTGGGTTTCACCAAAACCAAAGGTTCTACACACTTTGATCAATCACTTCTCTTGTTTCTCACACATTCAAGCCTTGTTCTTACTTTGTTCTTGAGATTTTGTGGATTTGTATAGTGATTTGGGTTCTAGAAACCGAAATCCCTATACTTTGAAGCATTTCTCTTCTCATATAGCATCTAGGAGACAAGGGAGACATCTTGTGTTTTTGGTTTGGCTCCAAAAAGAGTCAAACCCGTGGGTATATTATTTGTTCTCCACTCTTTGCTCTCTTTTATTTGTTATTTATGATGTTTATGGCTTGTAGTTGTGTAAACATGAATTGTGAGTAGTTGAATTTGGGGCTAGGGTTTAGCCCTAGCCAAGCTTGTGCACAAAACAATGTAATATTTATGTTCTTTGATGTTTATGCATGTTTTGAATCTTTTGGCTACCATACTTTAATATGTCGTAAGTGTGTTCATAGATTTATCACCTAGAAGCATGCTTTAGGAAGTTAATGAATCGGAAACATGAACTTGATAAACTCTTGATTTCGTGAGCATATGTAGCTAAATAGGTGGTGGCTTAGCTTATTCCTACAGGAAGAACTAAGTTGCTTGAATTTCTTACCTAGAAATTAAAGCATGATGTTGTAAGTTTAGGTTCCGGAAGAATTTAGGCTCATGGCACCATAGGCCATTTATAATCCGGAAGATTTGAATGGTATAAAGGTTGTGTAATTTAGCTTTGCTTTGGAAGAGATTGTTAAATTGCATGACTAGTTGGTTTCTTGGTAGCTTCATCAAGGCACTAAGGGGGAATTTATCAAAACATGTTGTTACATTAATTTTGGGTTATATTGTGTGCATGAGTAAGGCTATGTGTGATACCTAAGCCTCTATTTCTCTCTTATATCAAAATCTCTATTTTTATTTGCTTACTTTATTTTTGTGTACTTTAATTTGTTCGCATAAAAATTAAAATCAATCAAGCCGTTCACTACCATAATTGTTAATACCACCCTCATGATCTTTAGCTTCCAAAGGGCTAAGGTTGTGACTTGTAAAAAGGTAGATTGCATACTTTTTCTAGGCTTTCTTTCGGTAATCTAGCTAGGGTGGACTTTCCCCCAATCTCTTGGGTACGATACTCTACACTTTCCCTTACTAAAACTTGACCTTCTATACTTGGAAGTAAGGAATATCATACACAAATTTGCACACACTTTCATACTTCATGATGTCTCCAACAGGCACTGTTGGAATATCGGTTTTGTCTAACGGATAATACTTGGCTAACCATATCTGGTTAGTAAATGCTAACCACAACCAATAATAAGAGGACAAGTGTCCATTTACACTTTGTTTTCATTTAATTACTGTGATAGCCAACTCAGGCAGTAAACGGTGTTATGCTATCCAACTCTTTGATCTAAAAAAAAAAAATTAGCTTCTTTCATGTAGACTTACCTCTGTATTCCATAAAATAAGTAATAACCATAACAATCTGGGTGGAAGAAATCTGTGGAGCATATGCAGAAGGTTGGGAAAGATAAGAAAAGGAGGGAAAGAATCAGACGCCTAATTCGCAAAAAGAAAAAGATAAAAAAGAACTCCCCTCTAGAGAAATTAGGATCAGGAGAAATTTTGCAACAATTCAATCGCTTGTTCGACGATTTTGATTGATTGTTGTTGGTAATTAATTAATCGGTTCCGAAACTCAAATTTGTCGGCTATCGATTCGTCTATGCACTTTTAGGGTTTCGTTCATTTTCTACCATTGATGGATACCCAAGATCCGATTGCCGTTATCAAAAGGATGAAGGCTATGGAGGCTTTAGAGCAAGTGCACCCGTAGTCAAGAAAGGGCAAAGTCGAGAAGTCAAGAATTCGACCAGTCAAGTTACTATTCACTGTCATTGGACATAGGTTTATACCCGTTGTTTTTCTTGCCCGGTTAACACTGTTCACGTAGTCACTGTTCATATTTTACTGTTCACGTAGTTCATTGTTCGCCATTGGATTTAGCTGTTTAAATTACTGTTTATATTTTAATGTTACTGTTACTGTTCGTATTTTACTGTTCACGTTGGAATCAAAATCACTTAAGAAGCCAACCCAGCGCTGTCAAGTGTCCTGCCTCTTTGCTTTTCTTCCTGACGTCACCCACGTTCCTCACAATATCGAGCTGGCAGCTCCATGACTTTGGGCAAGAAAAAAGTCACAGCCTTGCCCTTTTTTTTTACCTCAGTCATGCAAAGCCAAGCTTTGCCCAGTCAAGCAATCACCTGTGGAAGCTTCATTTTCATTATGCCTGGTCACCACATCATCATTCTCCCCTTTTGCCCGGGCAAAGCTAGACCGGTGCACTTGCTCTATCGATCTACTCCTGGCTTGGGCCCAGGCTCCTTGTTCATTGAAAGTGGATGGAGAAATATTAAACGGAATCACTACATCATTGAGGTACACTTCCTATGAGTTTTACTGAAGGATGCAGGAGGCTTTACAGTTTGGAAGAGAAGGGGAGGCTTGGATTTGGAAAAGAAATTTGACGTTAAGTTAAACTCTTTTCCGTTAGGTATTAAAACAGTATTAAAAAAAAAAGTGTAGATGGACACATGTCCTCTCATTATTAGATTTGAGTAATTGTATCGAATGATTATTATGCGATTTCATGATTTATGTTCGATAATGATTCATTTTTACAATTATCGAAGTTTCGAAACGTTTATTTTAACGAAAAGCTCAAAATGCTCGATTTGAGAAATCGACTTTTTCTACGTACGAAATTTGGAGAAACTTCCTTCATGAAAGTTGTAGAGCTCGTCGATACGAGTCCGTACACGTGCTGAACACGAAGATCGGATTTTTTTTGAATTAGTTATCGAATTACGAAGTTTTCCGAAACTTATATATATAGAAAAAAATTTTTGGGAAACCCTAATTTCCACCGGCCTCCTTCTCTTTCTTTTTTTGGAAACCTCACTGTTCACCCTCTCTCTTAGCTCTCGCATTCGTCTCTCTCGACCGAAAAAGAGAACAAAGTTCTCCTTAATTGTTCTCCTTCCACAGACTACCTCTCGACCTCAAACCAAGTCCCATGCGTTCGTCTCGAGCTGCTCTAGCTCCCAGAGGCAGTTTTACAAGGCGGCGCAGCCTATAGCGGCAGCGGCATGGCCCGAACCAAAAACCACCATTTTCGGTTCGAGCTTGATATCTCGAGCTACACTCAACCATTTCACTTGATTCTTGGCTCATTGAGCTCGCCTCAACTTCCTCTACAAGCACCAAGAAGGACCGGAACTGGGTCGAACGTTTTCACGTTCGTCGGAGCTCGACCCGAACGGATCGAAACACCGAAACTTTCGATCAAGATATCTCGAGCTATACACGATCGTTTCTTGTGATTCTTGGCTTGTTGAGTTCGAAAGAAAGTTCTGAACAAGTTTCCAGAAGGGATCAGGGCCTGAGGTTGCAGTTTTCACGTCGGTTTTCAAGCTCGCCGGTTTCTGGAATTTTTCCGGCCGCCGACTGTAAATAGATATTTTCGATCCCTTCCCGTCATTTTTAGGTCTTGTGCTAGTTATGAAAGTTGCTCAGAATGATGAAACGAAGGGGACAAGCTCGGCCCCGACACCATTGGCGGTGGTCGGTGGCGGCTCTGTCCCTAATTCCGGCGGCCTTTTCCGGCCACCTCCGGAGGTCTAAAATTTGGTTTCTGTCAATTTTATGATTCTATGTTTCGATACGATCATTTCGGCGTATTATACGCATTTTTCGGATATCGTATGAATTAGTTATGAATTTTGTGATTTCGATCGATTTCGATCGTTAGATTTTTTATCTGTGAAATTATGACCGTCGGATGAACTTGTAAATTTGTTATGATGATCATATGACTGTCCCAGAGGCTTTGTGTGGTCATGGGCGAAGATCCGACCGTTGGATCTTCGTATATGTGAAAAACGGTAATTAGGGGAGCGATTCGTGAGAAACCGCTCGTCGGATTTTAATGTAAATTAGAATCCGGCCGTTAAATGGTAGTTAAATTATGTGTTGGAATTGTTGGCTAAATTCGAATCACATTTGATTAGGTGATTGACGGATTTTATTTGAGTGGGCTATTTCGGCGTTAATTATAATTATAATTATATTGAAGACGCAGCGGGAATTTCGAGGTGAGTAAAACTCACGTGGTTCATATTACGAACCGAATGTTTCAAATTTATTTATTTATGGTAATCGTGTGAAAAATATTTGCGGATTAAATATTTGTTTTAAAATTTCATGGACTTGAATTACCACGGTCCATAGGTAAGTAAAATGAATTTTAACTATACAAATGAATTTCATAATTTTCTTGTGTGAACTATAGATGGTATTAGTGGTCATTCCTGAGTGGATGATTACGTATATATATATTTACGTGGAAAATATATATTGATGAGTGGATTGTTGTGTGATGATATGATTGAGTAGAATTGATGAATTGATTGTATTTCAATTTGTGTAATTCCATAATAATATGGTGTATCTTGGTTGGGTTGATTTCAGTATGTGATATTATATGTTGTGCTCATTTATGGGTTTAGGATCGACGTAATGACCGGTGTGGGGTAATCGGACGCTCTAATCCTGGGTGGATGATGGGATACGATTAGTTGAGTATGTGGAATTATTGGACGTTCTAAATATGTATATAGGTATACATATTGATGAAATACAATAATGATAAATATGTCGGATGCCATAACCTAGGCCAGGTTACGGGCTACGATTCAGTTAGAGCTTTAGTCTGTCAAGTACCGTATTTTTATAAATACGATGATGAGAGTTGTGAAGGAAGTTGTGAGTTGGATTGTCTTGATGTATTGAATTGGTGTTGATTGAGATTGTTAGTACTTGCATATGTGGAAATTATTGGGTGTTGCTGTGTGTGGGGATAAATGAGATTAAATTAAGTAACAGTTCTTTCTTTTACTCATACAAGCTTTCATAAGCTTACCGGGTTTTGTGTTGTTGCAATCCCGGTACACTATTCAATGGTGTAGCCGATATTCCTGCAGGTCAGGATAACCAGGGAGGTGACCGAGCTGCTTAGGTGTTACAGCAGTTTTTGTTATTTCATTAGTTGTGAGGTGTGTATGCTCATTTAGAGCTTTACATTACATTTTGGATTTGGGTTGTAATAATTAACCGAGACTAAATTCGGTTTGATTTTATTTCGTGTGGTGTGGGTGTTATGAAAAGAAATTTTCAGGATGATTAATTTGAGTTTGTAGTATTTTCATGTTTCGGATTTTGAATTGTTATTCTAAAATTCGGGCGTGACACTAACCATACCTGGTTAGCCAAGTATCATCCTTTGTCCAACCAATGAACCTTCCACCCCAAACTTGTTCGGTGCTATTAGGCAGCCCTAGGGTTCCTTGTATCTTTAGCTACTTTTTTATTTTTTTTGGCGGTGTATCTTTAGCTACTTTGCTAGTATGCAATTTCTTTATTATGATCGAAATCATGTCAACTTTTTTTCCTTTATTTTTTTTAACAGAAAAACGCCACAGAAAGTAGAAAATTGAGTTCATAATTTTTGGTGCTCGGTTCCAAAGTTATACATTATGTGTTTCTATATGCTATAACCAGTAGAACAAGAGTAGCTAATTTAGTAGCGACTCTTCTGTCGTGCCTCTATAAAAAAAATATAAATAATAAAGTTACACAACATATGTCTTAACTCTTGAATATATGACCACACCCAAGACTAGGCTTCAAATCTTTGTTCTCTACAACTCCCTTATTTAAAGATGAAACATCAAATCAAACCTTTAATTTAATAAACATGTATTACATGCTAATAATATCATCTCAATTCAACCTCTCATATCGAGTCTCAAGTTCCAAAATGTCCAATTATAGATGCGTGCGTAAAATTAATGACTATAATTTTATGTTTAGTTTTCTAGTCAGTTTGACCATAATTTAATACTAATTCTGAGCAACAACCTTTTAAGTAAGCGAGTACTATAGTTGGTCACCTTCATCCTCTCGGGAGCCTCACCTCACTCTCTTGAGGTGTATCTCCTAAGTTACACGGTTACTACTACAGTTTCACTGATGAATTAATATATGCAGTGCAGTTCTTGGCTTTTCAGCTTCTAGTTAGGTTTGAAAGGCATTTAGTTATACCATGGTTACTTTTCAAAATTAGATGCACTTGTGCATCCTGTTATGTTTTATTGCTTTATTTCGATGTGTTTGCATCGCTCAATGTACTCCTTAGTTTCACTTAATAAAGCTTGTCGTCTTCCCCTAAAAAAAAAAAAGTAAGCAAGTAGGAAACTTTGGAGGAATAATGAGTTTTGGATGTGAAAATTATTGGGTGGGTATTGTGAGAAAAGAATTAGGAGAATTTTAGGTTGGAAAAAAAAGGGGTGTTGCAGTACTAAGAAAAGGAATAAAAAAAGAAGAGAAAAAGGCTAATTTGGAAAATTCCAAAGGCGCTATAAATATTCATGGATGCCCAATACCATTTGGTCTAGTGGCATAATTCTCTCATTTATAAGTAGAAGGTCGTGAGTTAGACTCACAAAAGACTAGTTGTTATAATTCTCAGTTATTGATGTAATAAAAAAACAAATAACATTCATGGTTGAACATTCATTTATTATACGCATTCCTCCTAATTCATGATATCCATTTCAAAAGCTGGATGCCAAAGTATATTGAAATTGAACAAAGAGATTGAAGATGAACAAAGAGATTGAAGATGAAGTATCTGAGATGGTGAAAGACGCATACCTCAAATTACTAATTTTTTTTGAGATTTCAAGCTTGAGATGAGTAGTTGAACTGACATAAAATGTATAGAAAATGTGGAGAATTATTTACCAAGCTTAATGAATATTGCACTAAAAATTCATTTGAAAAAGTCTTATGAAACTTAAGAATAAGCGGTGTCATGTAAAATCTTATCAAAAACTTTCGAGACTGCATTTGAAGCAACATGTTATCTCTCAAATTTTGTAATTTAGTAGTTTTAGTAATTTAATAAGTTGAGATTAAATATAAACCTATGAGTATATTTATTTTGATTTATTATTTTTTTAACTATTTACTGTTGTGATAAATTTCAAGTTTTCACTTTGATTGAACAGATAAAAAATTACAAGTAAATATGTAGTCCTAGTGCAATACACTTTACATGAATGTGCATGTGTGACATTTACTCTTTTTTTTTTTTTCATCAAGCTCCTGGGGTGAAATAATATATTCATCACAAGTCAGAATATGCCGTTACATACCATTCTGCTGTCATTTATAGATAGAGAAGAAGATAGTGGTCGTGTCCACAATGGTAAATAGAAATAAACATACTTATTATACATTCAAATACGCAGAGATAGCCAGAATCCTTCATTAGTACTACGCCGGAGGCGCTAGAAATTTAGATTTCTAATACAAGGAAAATTATTGTGTTAGACAAATAGTTACCCTCAAGTATAAGGGCCAAGTTATAGTGTAGGGATTATGAGTGGGGTTATCGTACCCAAGGGATTGGAAAACTCACTCTAGCTAAGGAAAACCTAAAGGATGCTAGATGAATATGCAAGTGTACAAATTACAAACAAGGGCTCACAAATGAACCAAAGTTCATGGTGATTATATGCAAGATGGGGTAGTGTTTTGATTTTAGTTTTAGAGATGATTTGATTCGGAAATAGCTAAATGAATACTTGAAATGTAAAATAGCCTAAGATAAATTAGATATAATAAAATGGATGAGAGTTAGGACTTAAAGTTTTCACCTCTAGCCTTTCTTGCAAATAATGATGCTTTTATAATGAATAATGTCATTTTAATTAACCAATTTCTCTCCTTGCATCCCTCTCATGTATGACAAGGGACATGCTCCTTTGATGATATCAAGCAACCCCTTTCGGATGTAGTACTTAACTACTTAAATCATGCATTTCAATCCGGTTAGGTATCTAATGCATATACCTAAGTGCATAAAGCTTGGAGATGAAGAAATTATGCAAACCAACCAAGCTTATCTCTAAGTGATTGTAGTTCACAACCTTAACATGCACATATGATATGCTATCATGCTTCAAACAACCAAGGTTAATCAAGCCTTAATTATTTCTCATGTCATGGCAAATATTCATACCCAAATTGATTAAGTTTAAGCATAAACATTCAACTCTTGAACTAGCATGTTAAGGTGCTAAAGAAAAGTGCATCAACCATAATATTTACATCAAAGTCAAACAATATTGGCTAGGGCTTTCAACCCTAGCCCCAACAAACTAACTACTCACTCATAATCAAATAAATAAGCTCCAACATATTTATGAACATCAAACTAAAAAGTAGGGATAGAGAAGTGACTAGTGATGGTCAAATTGAGGATGATGTAGATGAACTCATGAAGGTTTTGTCATGGTGATGATGATTCCTCAAGTGATGCTAGACTCCTCTCCTTCTTCTTCAAAAATTGATGATGGAATATGAGAAGTGGAAATGATCAAGTTGTGAAATTGTGGAATGGTGAAGCTTTATGTATATGAAATAGAATGGGTAGATGGGAAAGATGATGACTTTGGTGGTGGTGGTGATAATAGATGTTATGGATTGATGGTGGTGGTGATGGAGGTTTTGTGGATGAGATGATAGTGGATTGTAGAAAATATAGAGAGAAAGAGATCTAATGAAGTGGTATATGGGGTGGTCTCCCAAGAGTGTAATGAAATGATGCTTCTATAGAGAAGATAAAGAGGAGCATGATAGTGAAAGTAATGATGAAAGTAGAATAAATGAGGTGGAATATGATAGTGGAAGTATGGAGGTGGAGTATGAGTGGAAGTAATGATTAAAGAGAGTTGAAAAACATGGCTAAAGGAAAAGAGAAGAGCATCTAAACTCTCTTTATTGTGAGTGGGAGACATGAAAATGATAAGTGATGGAGATGGTTTTTGGTCACTTTCTTTTCCTTTATTCCTTCAATTATATCTCCACCAAGAATTCATAATGGGCCTTCGACTTCTTCATTTCAAATGATCCACCATGAGTGTAGATCATTTTGGTAAAATTTCAGAGCTTACTTCCATGTGGTTAGGCCGGAAATGCTTCTGGACTCCTTATAGGTCGGGTTTTCCAGTTTTGTCTTTCAGAAATTTGGATTGATTGTTTGAAGGTCTTCCACTCCAATATAGCTCTTGCACTATTCATAAGAAATGATCCTTGAGATGTGTAGAATGGATCTGGAAAATTTTAGCTCATTTAGATTTCGTTTGGTTAGTCTACAGCCCCTCATTCCTTGTTTAGCTCGGTTTCTCTTAGCCGAAATAGGAAAAAGTGCTAAAGTTGACTTTTTATTTCCATACTTCTATCATTTCCTAGCATGATAAAGAAAACATAATAAATATTTATAAATAAACACAATTCTTAAGCAAAAGTATAAGATTAAGAAAATAATAAAATTGGATTAATCAACATTACATTGGACTTTAGAACAAGTAATTTCCATATTTTAGGGCAACAAATATGTAAATGAATTATGACCCAACAAATACCCCCAAACTTGAACTTTGTTTGTCCTCAAGCATACCAACTCAAATCCGACACTACAATAACTACCTAATCCTTCCAACAATTTGCTCAGAGAACACAATATAAACATGGCATGGAAATCAAGTTAAGTCTTAAAGCTTCATGTATCATAGTTCAATTGCTTGCGTTTTGAAATGTGTAGTATGTTTTTAATTTGTCATTTCAACGTATCGAAATTGAGAATGCATGTCAAACCATGTTAACCATAAACTCACAAGATATTCACTCTATTTTTCACACAAATGTTTATGGGTTAACTATTCTACACTCAAAACAATCTCATGCAATACCGCCATATGCTTGCTCTTCAATCTTATCTCCACATATCAACAAAATCACATCTTGGATGAAAAAGGACTTTTATTGGTTGTAATGAGGCTTAGGGTGAAGGGTTAAAGAAATGAAATGGATGGGAAAAACAATTTTCAAGCAACTTAATAAGCAACAATCATTTTGAGATTAAAAATTTAAGAACTAAAGATGCTCAAAATTTTCACTTTCTCATCACTCCCCCAAATTTAAATAAAAACTAATTATTAAATTGAAATAACATTCTTTTGAGATTTTTTTTTTTAACTATTTTTTTCTCTCTTACTAATATAAAGTAGAATTGCAAAACAAATAGCACCTCCACACTTATTCTTTTTCTAGTACCCCCAAACTCGTTTCTTTTAGCATCATGACATAAATAATCTCCGTATTGCTCATTAAGAAAACTTGAAAGGGTGAGGCAAGTGTTTAAGTTAAGGGTAGACATTTATGGTGTGAAGAAATGAAATGCTAATTACACAAAGACTCAAAATGGCAATCTAAGGATATTCAATCATTTGGGACATACTCATTTGGCTATGGTGGATTCCTAGTTGCCTAAATCATTTTCTAGATGTAAAATTGAGACAAAGAGTTTCGAAAGATATGAGGCAAGTTCTAGAGATGCAAAGCAAATGAGATATCCACTCATGAAAAAATTAGTGCTTAGAACTATACATGCACTTCAATTAAGCTCAATTCTCACTATATGGCATATAATAGCTCCCACAAGTCTCACTATGCTTCTCTAGCTCAATATATTGATATGACAAATATTGATATAAATGAAATCAAACGCTTGATCCATAATCATTTATTTTTAAAAATAAAGCTCATTAGATTCAAACATGCTTTCTAGCCCACATAAATATTAAGCTCAAGTTCATCATTGGTGTTGGAAGGAACCTAAAATAAATAAATAAAAACAAAAAAGTACTAGAATTTTTTTTTTTTAATTTTATAATTTTTTTTTTTAATAATAATAAACACTAACACATATTCCCCCCACACTTAAATCTAACATTGTCCTCAATGTTAAAATGATGCTCTTAAAAGCTGTTCAACGAAATACTCAAGCATGGATGGAGTAAAACTAAACAACTTTACATAATTACTAAAAGAAAATAAGTAAACACAAGTTAAATGCAAGAGTTTAGAAAAGCTCTCGTTTAAAGACCACAATACTCTCTATTGTTATTATTATATATATATATATATATATTTATTATTATTTTTTATTAAGAAAATAAAAAAGAATGAAGAGTTCAAGAAAGCAAATCTGCGTTGATGGCTCCTCCACAGCTACAGTTGAAATGAGTTGCCTCCCATGCAGTGCTTAATGTTTATAGTCCTTCAGCCTGGACTCTTCATTCTTGTTTACACATCTTGGGCTTGCTCCTGTTAGGCACCATGTTGCTTGGTAGCTTCCCTTGTTTCAGCAATTCGGCCCATGAAAGGTTGCCCTTCGGGCCTCCATCCACAACTACGGTTGAGGTGTTGATCCGAGACATGCTATGACTTTTCTTTTTTGAGATTTACGGCAGCTTTCGGCTATTGCTTGTCTTTTACAGCTCATCGAAATTCTTTTGGTTCCCCCACGCGCTCCCCACGCGCCAATAATCCTATCTTTTCCGTGTTTTAGGGCAACTTTAATGTGACACGTAGTTTGACTCTTCTCTCTCATATCTTCAGTCATTCCCAATATTTGTAACAGCCATCTTTCTTAATTACTCATCATCACCATTCTTCAATTCTCGCATTCTCTCAACCCATCACCAATGAAACCACAAACCCAGCAACCAACGGAGGATGGAGGAAGCAACAAAGCAGCCAAGAATAGTGCTAACATGCATTGCAGGTGGAGCAGTACCAGGTGGGCTCATACTACGGATCAGATAAGAATTCTCAAGGAGCTTTACCATGATAAAGGAGTTAAGTCCCCAACTGTAGAGCAGGTTCAGAGGATCACTCTCCAGCTGAAATGGTACGGAAAGGTTGAGAACAAGAACGTCTTTTATTGGTTCCAGAACCACAAGTCTCGGGAGAAGCAGAAGAAGAGGTTCACTTCAGATGTTCGTGTGTCCATGCAAAGATCAGGGCTTGTTGGTGGATCCATTAATCTCAATTTTGGGTCAACTAGTTCCACTGGTGTTGACATGAATGAAGAACAAACTTTCATGGAACAACGAGGAGACGATCACCAGGCGATTGAAACCCTTCCACTGTTTCCCATGCACGATGAGGACATCTTTGGCAACATGAAGACTTCTTCCGAGGAAGGTAGAGGCTATGGCTACTACTCCGGTGGCTCGGGCGGTTACAACGGTGGCTCTCACATTTCCCTTGAGCTCAGCCTCAACTCCTCCGGGACTGCTTATTTGGCTTAGTATAGTGTATTTTTTTTTTCAATAAGTAGCTGAATTTAATAAGATTGAATGAATGTTTTTTTTTTTTTAAGACTACAAAACATTAACACACATTCCCTCCACACTTGAACTTAACATTGTCCCCAATGTTACAAAGTATTTTCTTGAAAGCAATTTCAATGAAAAAGTCTAAGTATGGAGGGGAAGGACTAACACACAAATCACACATAAATAATACAAACAAACTAACAACTAAGTAAGAAATAGGAAATTTAATGCAAAAGAAGGTTTAGAATTTGCTCCCCCTTGTAGACCACAAGTGCTCCAAAAGTCACCAACAATCATCCACAACAAGGCGTGAAAGCCTTGCAATCCAATGCTCTCAAATTTGGTGATGCAATTTCAAAAAGGTGGCTTCAAGGGAACTCATCATCCTTCACTTGCAACATATGCATGGCTACCTCCAAGTAGGGCTTTCCTTTAAGGACATCTTGCCGGTATGTTTACTCCCCAAATTAATGAAGAGGAACAAGATGAGCAACCATGACATAAAGGGCCTCTTCTTCATTTCCCAAGCTTGCTAACAAATATGGCTTCAACCGATGACCATTAACTTTAAAGATGCTCTCATCCTTTACATTCATGATCTCAATAGCACCATGGGAAAAGACTTGCACAACTTCAAATGGACCACCCCACCTTGATCTAAGCTTTCCGGGAAACAATCTAAGTCTTGAGTTGTATAGAAGAACAAGTTGTCCCTTATGAAATTCCTTCTTGACCAGCTTCTTATCATGATAAAGCTTGCTTCTCTCCTTATATAACTTAGCATTTTCATAAGCCTCCATCCGGATTTCATCAAGCTCACATAAGTCAAGCTTCATCTTCTCTCCCGCTTTGTCAAGATCGAAATTGAGCTTTTTGATTGCCCAACTTGCTTTGTGCTCTAATTCCACCGGTAAGTGACATGCTTTACCATATACTAACCGGTAATGTGACATACCAAGTGGAGTCTTGTAGGCAGTCCGGTAAGCCCATAATGCATCTCCAAGTTTGGTGCTCCAATCTTTTCTTGTAATTCTCACAACTTTTTCTAGAATGTTCTTGATCTCCCGGTTTGATATTTCAACTTGACCACTTGTTTGTGGATGATAAGGAGTGCCAACCTTGTGCTTGATGCCATACTTCTTGCATAGAGCCTCAAAATACTTGTTGATAAAGTGGGATCCTCCATCACTTATGATGGCTCTTGGGGTGCCATATCTTTGGAAAATGTTCTCCTTGAGGAATTTGAGCACAACATTGTGATCATTCTTGGCACTTGCAATTGCTTCTACCCACTTAGACACATAATCAACTCCTACAAAGATGTATTGATTGCCATAAGAGCTTGGTAATGGTCCTATGAAGTCAATGCCCTAACAATCAAAAATTTCTACTTCCATGATGTTGGTGAGGGGCATTTGATTCCCTGGAGCAATGTTACCACTTCTTTGGCATTTATCACAAGTACTAACATAGGCATGTGCATCTTTGAAAAGAGTAGGCCAATAAAAACCGCAACTTAGTACCTTGAATGCCGTCTTCTTCCCTCCAAAATGACCTCCACAAGCAAGTGTATGACAATGGGAAAGGATACTAGGAACCTCCTCTTGAGCTATGCATCTTCTCAATATTTGATCCTTGCCAAACTTGAACAAATATGGGTCATCCCACAAATAATGGCGTGCTTCCTTGAGGAATCGCTTCCTTCCTTGGTAATCAAGCTCACTTGGAATGTATTTCCCTTCACTTGCATAGTAGTTCACCAAATTAGCGAACCATGGGAGTTCTTTGACATTGATGTTGAACAATTGCTCATCCGGGAAAGTGTCCTTCAAAGGAATGGAGGAGTCATCACCTCCTTCAACCAATCTTGATAAATGATCAGCCACTTGGTTTTCTTTCCCCGGTTTGTCTTTTATCTCAATATCAAACTCTTACAACAACAAAATCCATCTTATCAATCTTGGCTTAGCCTCCTTCTTTAACAAAAGATACTTCAAGGCACTATGATCCGTGTGCACAACAACTTTGGTACCAAGCAAATAGCTTCTAAACTTCTCAAGAGCAAAGATAATTACAAGAAGTTCTTTCTCCGTTGTAGTGTAGTTAATTTGTGCATCATTCAAGGTACGACTAGCATAGTAAATAACATGAAGTACCTTTTCCTTCTTTTGAGCCAAGACAACTCCCATAGCATAATCTGAAGCATCACACATTAACTCAAAAGGAAGAGACCAATCCGGTGCAATCATGATAGGAGCTTGAGTGAGCATCACCTTTATTGTCTCAAATGCTTTCAAACAATTTTCATCAAACGCAAAAGGAGCATCCTTGGCTAGCAAATCACAAAGGGGCTTAGAGATCTTGGAGAAATCTTTCATGTACCTTCTATAGAAACCAGCATGTCCAAGAAAGCTTCTAATTGCTTTGACATTATGTGGAGGTGGTAACTTGGAAATGAGCTCCACCTTGGCC
This sequence comes from Rosa persica, assembly GCA_025331145.1. Classification (NCBI taxonomy): domain Eukaryota; kingdom Viridiplantae; phylum Streptophyta; class Magnoliopsida; order Rosales; family Rosaceae; genus Rosa; species Rosa persica. The sequence continues at coordinate 21,819,327 of WFKR01000003.1, read as the reverse complement.
TTGTCAACTTCCATTCCTCTTGCACTCACCACATGCCCAAGAACAATTCCCTCATTCACCATAAAGTGGCATTTCTCCCAATTCAAGACTAGGTTGTAATCTTCACATCTTTGAAGCACAAGCGCCAAATGGTGTAGGCATTGATCAAATGAATCCCCAAAGACACTAAAGTCATCCATGAACACTTCAATGAATCTCTCCACCATATCACTAAAAATGGAAATCATGCACCTTTGAAAAGTTGTCGGGCAATTGCACAAACCGAATGGCATTCTTCTATAGGCAAATGTGCCATATGGACAAGTGAAGGTGGTCTTGTCTTGGACTTCCGGAGCAATGGGGATTTGATTGTAGCCACTATATCCATCAAGAAAGCAATAATACTCATGGCCGGCAAGTCTCTCTAGCATTTGATCAATGAATTGCAATGGAAAGTGATCCTTTCTTGTAGCATTGTTGAGTTTGCGGTAGTCGATACACACTCTCCACCCATTTGCTATTCTTTGAGGGACAAGCTCTCCTTTATCATTAGCCACAACCGTCATGCCACTCTTTTTGGGAACCACTTGAACCGGTGACACCTACTTTGAATCAGAAATGGGATAGATGACACCAACATCAAGTAATTTCATTACTTCCTTCCTCACTACTTCTTGCATTGGCAGATTGAGCCTCCTTTGTGGATCCCTTATAGGCTTCATATCATCTTCAAGAAGGATCTTATGCATGCACATACTTGGACTTATGCCTTTGATATCGGCTATAGTCCAACCAATGACCTCCTTGTGATCATCCAACACCCTAAGTAGCTTTTGTTCTTGTAAACCACTCAATTGTGAAGAGATGATTACTGGCAACTTCTGGTTTGCACCAATGAAAGCATTCTTTAAATGAGAAGTAAGTGGTTTCATGTCAAGAGTAGGAGGACACTTAATTGATGGAAGTAAAGGGGTAGAGTTAGTAAGAGGTATCTCCATCTTTGGTTGCAAATGCGGAGTGCAAGACCTTAAGGCTTTAAGCGTAAGCTCTGCTTCTTTGGTTGCCTCTTCAATGAACTCCATACCATTATGATGCAAACATGTCTTGGGATGCATTTTCAATGAAAGGTTTCTCCACCATCTTGTCAATACGATCCAAAACATCAATCTGGAAACAATCATAGGCGTTTGATGGCTTACTCATTGCATCAAAGATTCTAAAAGCAATGGTGGTATCATGAACGGTCATGGTCATCAAGCCCTCCTTGACATCAATCTTCGTACCGGCGGTTGCCATAAATACTCTCCCAAGGATGATAGGTAACTCTTTTTCATGAAGAGGAGCCTCTTCCATGTCTAAAATGATGAAATCCGCCGGTAGGATCAAGTCTTCTACCTTCACAAGAACATCTTCCACAACCCCTCTTGGGTAAACAATACTCCTAACCGCCATTTGCAAAGAGATAGCAATAGGCCGGATTTCACCAATTCCAAAGGACTCATATATGCTATAAGGCATTAAGTTGATACTAGCACCCAAATCCATCAAAGCTTTATCAAAGAAGGTTTTACCTATCTTGCATGGAACAGTGAATGAACCGGGATCTTTCAACTTTGGTGGAAGCTTTCTTTGCAAAACTGCACTAACTTCTTCACTTAGACACACTTTCTCATCCTTCTCAAACTTCCTCTTGTGGGTACATAGCTCCTTGAGAAACTTAGCATATGTAGGAATTGTTTTGATTGCATCCAAAAGAGGGATGCTAATCTCCACCTTCCTAAATAAGTCAAGAAACTCCTTCTTCACCTTCTCATTCTTTTGCCTCAATGCTTCTTTTCTTTGAAATTGAGGATAAGGAAGGGAAACTTCTTTCTCTTGAACTATCTTCATAGGAGGATTGAAAGTGATACCTCTCTTGAATGGTTTGTCGGTTGAAGTGGAGCCTTCTTTGTCATGAGTTTCGGCCTTGGTATTAAGTTTGTTCTTCAAGGCTTCCTCTTGCACTTCTTTTTCTTCTTCCAAAGCTACTCTCAAACCCAAAGGTTTGTCAAAGGCATTCGTCTTCTCATTCAAAGCTTCTTCACCATTATTAAACCCCAAGATGACTTCTTCATGTGACAACTCTTTTGCCTTGCCCTTTTCTCTCTTTTCAAAACCAGGCGGCTTTCTAAGAGTCACAACTTCCTCATTGGTAGGCATGTACACATTATTCTCAACTTGCCTCCTACTTCTCAAAGTAGTAATGAACTTGGCTTCATGCCTTGGGTTGTTCTCCACTTGACTTGGAAACACACCTTGCTTCCTTTGGCTTAACTCTTGGGCTAGCCTCCCATTTGTATCTCAAGCTTGTTCATACTTTGGTGAAGGACATTGATCCTCTCATCTTGCTTTGCTTGAGTACCTTTGTTCTCTACAAAGAAACTCATCAACATGTCTTCAACACTAGGCTTCTTTAATGACTCTTGAGGTGGCATTATAGGTTGTGCTTGAGGTGGAGATTGATAAGGTGCCTTTTGGTATTGATTGTTGGCTCCTTGATTGTTGTAGTTGGAGGAGCTTGCACCTTGATAGCCACCACTAGGCCTTTGAAAACCTTGGCCTTGATCACGATTGCCCAACCCTTGTTCTCAGATTTGATTGCCTCCCCACCCAAAGTTAGGGTGGTTTCTCTATCCGGGATTATAGGTGTTACTATATGGATCATTTCTTGGCCTTGGTTGGAAACCAACTTGGTTGCATTGCTCCATATCATCTTGGAGTGCACCTCATCTTGGACAAAGCATTGTCTCATGTTGATCACTCTCACAAATTAAACACACATGCTCAACCATCTTGCTTGACATAGGTTGAAGGTGCTCCTAGTTTCCTTGAGTATTAAGAATCAAGTCTAGCTTCTTATTCATGTTGGCCTCAATCCTCTTCAACTCGATTTGCATTTGAGTGTTAGGTGGATCCATCTCATACATACCTCATCTTCTTTGTTGATCCTTCAAAATCACATTAGCTCCCTTCACCGGTCTTCTATCACTTTAATTATTATAGAGTTGGGATGACTCGGCTAGTGACTCAAGAACGCTTTCCGCTTCAATCTCATTTTTATCCATGAAGCTCCCTTGACAAGCATTGTCAATTCTTCTCTTGGTATCTTGACTTGACCCATTATAGAAAGTGCTTAATAGCAACCACTTCTTGACACCATGATTAGGGCAACTTTGCTCCATGTCTTTGAATCTCTCCCAAGACTCATGGAACAACTCTGATGGGAACTCTTGAAAAGTCATGAGTGAATTCCTTAATGCATTGCTCTTTGATGGTGGAAAGTACTTCTTGAGGAATGCGGCCTTCATGTTATCCCATGAGTTGATACTTGCCGCCGGAATCTTGTACAACCAATCTTTGGCTTTATCCTTTAAGGAGAAGGGGAAAACCCTTAGCCTAAGATTGTCTTCATCAATGCCATTGAGTTGGACCGTTGAGCAAACTTCATTAAAGAGCTTAATGTGCCTAAAAGGATCGCCGGTGAAGCCACCATCAAAAGCTGGTAGAAGTTGCAAGGTACTTGGCATAATGGAAAAGGCATAAGCACATGGTGGCAAGATAATACAACTTGGATGATTTGTGAAAGTAGGAACGGTGTAGTCCTTCAATGGCCTTGGTTCATCATCCATTTTTAGTTCAGGACACTCCTCCCTTAGTTGCCTTGACAACTCCTATGTTCTTTGATCAATGTATTGAAGTAGAGTGGGTGGACCGATGGGACGAGGTTCTTCTTCACCACTATCCTCTTGAATGATATAGTCTTGATCGTCACTTGGTGTGTTTGGAGGAGATGGATGCTCTTCACTTGATTGAGCTATAAGATTCATACACACCTAAAGGACATACAAAGTGAATGATATAAGTAACTAGAATTAAAATGCAAGGTATATACAAAAATAAAAAAATATCATGACTTTTTTTTTTCTTTTCAATTTATTTTCAACACTTAGGTACGGGAACAGGAAATCTCGATGTGCAATGGGACTGAAACAGCTACCATTTTCAAGAGTATGTTTTATCCAATATACCTTAGTGTATCACAACATTTTCTTTTGTTATAAATATTGTTAATAGCGAATCTAATTCCAAGCGGTAAATCAAGTGGACATGCGGCCCAAGTATAGTCGTCTAGACACAAATTCCCTTTAGCATCCTTTGGGCAACCTTACTGAAATGGTCAGGTAGGGGAGGGCGACCACGAGAGGTAGAATCCATTTTGGCATGAGCTACTCCCACATAGTGGTTTAGGCCCATTTGCAAGCACTTCTAGATCCAACAAAACCCGTCATGAACATTGTCCCCTTTCTAGACACCATTCCACATAGGCTATACTTACTAAGATGAAAAAAGTCGTAAGTGTGAAGACAATTTAACAAGTGTTAATAAAGACTGCCCTCAACCTTAAGAGACCTGAACTAGGTACCAATAAGGGGTTTAGGCCAATATTAACAAAAGAGACTTCACCTATTCCTCTCAATTTACTACTTACAATTAAAACACTAACACACTTCTTTTTCTTTTCTTTTTTTTGTTTTCTCTCTTTTTTTTTTTTTTGGTTACAAATTTCTATCAACTTCTAATCCAAAAGAAATAAATCTAACCATCAAATATTTAATTTTGCAACTAGAAAGTGAAATTGCAATAAGTAATAAACAAATGGAAAATAGGCAAGATTAATTCTTTTTTATTTTCAACATGCTCACAATTTGTCTTTTTCTTACCACAATTTACTAATTTACTTACCCAAAGTACTTATTACACTTTCAAAAATAAGGTAACTACCACAAAAATTAACAAAACAAAGAAAAGATAAAAACACAAGTTGAAACACAAAACAAAACTAAAATTTCTAGCTACCCTAAGGCAAACCCAACTAGGAATTGGATTTTACACTAATCCCCGGCAAAGGCGCCAAAAACTTGTTAGACAAATAGTCACTCTCAAGTATAAGGGCCAAGTTATAATGTAGGGATTATGAGTGGGGGATATCGTACCCAAGGGATTGGAAAACTCACTCTAGCTAAGGAAAACCTAAAGGATGTTAGATGAATATACAAGTGTACAAATTACAAACAAGGGCTCACAAATGAACCAAAGTTCATGGTGATTATATGCAAGATGAGATAGTGTTTTGATTTTTGTTTTAGAGATGATTTGATTCGGAAATAGCTAAATGAATACTTGAAATGTAAAATAGCCTAAGATAAATTAGATATAATAAAATGGATGAGAGTTAGGACTTAAGGTTTTCACCTCTAGCCTTTCTTGCAAACAATGATGCTTTTATAATGAATGACGTCATTTTAATTAACCAATTTCTCTCCTTGCATCCCTCTCGGGTATGACAAGGGACATGCTCCTTTGATGATATCAAGCAACCCCTTTCGGGTGTAGTACTTAACTACTTAAATCATGTATTTCAATCCGGTTAGGTATCTAATGCATATATCTAAGTTCATAAAGCTTGGAGATGAAGAAATTATGTAAACCAACCAAGCTTATCTCTAAGTGATTGTAGTTCACAACCTTAACATGCACATATGATATGCTATCATGCTTCAAACAACCAAGGTTAATCAAGCCTTAATTATTTCTCATGTCATGGCAAATATTCATACCCAAATTGATTTAAGTTTAAGCATAAACATTCAACTCTTGAACTAGCATGTTAAGGTGCTAAAGAAAAGTGCATCAACCATAATATTTACATCAAAGTCAAACAATATTGGCTAGGGCTTTCAACCCTAGCCCCAACAAACTAACTACTCACTCATAATCAAATAAATAAACTCCAACATATTTATGAACATCAAACTAAAAAGTAGGGATAGAGAAGTGACTAGTGATGGTCAAATTGAGGATGATGTAGATGAACTCATGAAGGTTTTGTCATGGTGATGATGATTCCTCAAGTGATGCTAGACTCATCTCCTTCTTCTTCAAAGATTGATGATGGAATATGAGAAGTGGAAATGATCAAGTTGTGAAATGGTGGAATGGTGAAGCTTTATGTATATGAAATAGAATGGGTAGATGGGAAAGATGATGACTTTGGTGGTGGTGGTGGTAATAGATGTTATGGATTGATGGTGGTGGTGATGGAGGTTTTGTGGATGAGATGATAGTATATTGTAGAGAATATAGAGAGAAAGAGATCTAATGAAGTGGTATATGGGGTGGTCTCCCAAGAGTGTAATGAAATGATGCTTATATAGAGAAGATAAAGAGAAGCATGATAGTGAAAGTAATGATGAAAGTAGAATAAATGAGGTGGAATATGATAGTGGAAGTATGGAGGTGGAGTATGAGTGGAAGTAATGATTAAAGAGAGTTGAAAAACATGGCTAAAGGAAAAGAGAAGAGCATCTAAACTCTCTTTATTGTGAGTGGGAGACATGAAAATGATAAGTGATGGAGATGGTTTTTGGTCACTTTCTTTTCATTTATTTCTTCAATTATATCTCCACCAAGAATTCATAATGGGCATTCGACTTCTTCATTTCAAATGATCCACCATGAGTGTAGATAATTCTGGTAAAATTTCAAAGCTTACTTCCATGTGGTTAGGCCGGAAATGCTTCTGGACTCCTTACAGGTCGGGTTTTCCAGTTTTGTCTTTCAGAAATTTGGATTGATTGTTTGAAGGTCTTCTCTCCAATATAGCTCTTGCACTATTCATAAGAAATGATCATTGAGATGTGTAGAATGGATCTGGAAAAGTTTAGCTCATTTAGATTTCGTTTGGTTAGTCTGCAGCCCCTCATTCCTTGTTTAGCTCGGTTTCTCCTAGCCGAAATAGGAAAAAGTGCTAAAGTTGGCTTTTCATTTCCGTACTTCCATCATTTCCTAGCATTATAAAGAAAACATAATAAATATTTATAAATAAACACAAATCTTAAGCAAAAGTATAAGATTAAAAAAATAATGAAATTGGATTAATCAACATTAAATTGGACTTTAGAACAAGTAATTTCATATTTTAGGGCAACAAATATATAAATGAATTATGACCCAACATATTGTAATTAGACAAAAAAAAGAAGCTAAAAACATAGGGTTGGACCAAGGGCCAAAGCCCTAGTCAAAATTAAAGGCCCAACAACTCAAAGAATAGAAGCCCAAACTCAAGGCCCAGCAGGATTGTTGGAGCAAGCCCACACTCCAACTTCACCGTGTGCAATGTTCGTGTAGCGCCTGCCTCCACCGCATCCAGCCGCGCTGACCAACTCCCCACCAAGCCTCGTTGACCTATGCCGCCCCAAAACCTCGCTGCCCGGAACCCAGCAGACACCACCGCTGCACAACTCTCCAACGATCAAGCCCCCGCCGGATCATCCAAAGACTTTACCGCCACACAGCCCCTTCGAACCACACCAACTCAGTCCATCAGACCCTTGTCGCCACCCGATCTGCAAAATCCACACCGACACCGGCCATCCTTGCACAACACAAACCACCATGTATAGAGCCGTAGTTCGAAGTTGACCACCCAACCACACCTTAAGTGAAGAACCCCTCTCTAGAACTATCCGAGCAACATGGCGTTCAAACACCTATCCGACAACTATCAGTTAGAGGCAAGGCGAACCTAGACCTATCCCGAGCCGCCGCTGGATGAGCAGAAATTCTTCAAACCCTAGTCCAAGAGAATCTGGGTTTTTTGGAGCTCCACAACTTTCGAGTTAGTGTCTGGACATTTATGTTATTTTGATATGTGTGACATTTACTTTTGAAACAAAGAATCTGCTATTTACCATGTGACATATATGTGTGACAACATTTATAACACATAATTGAACCAAACAAGTAGTATCTTCTCGACGAAGTTTCATATTTTGAAACCGTTTCATGTCTTGATGTAGAGTGAGTTGGTAAAGAAATGTATTGTGATTGTAAGTACGTTAAAGAAAGTTGCTTATATTTTCAATTTTTCATCAAAGTGATTATGTAGCACTTGTTACATCTGTCCTTGACATAAATTATGGTTCCGTTTGTCAAAGTTAGCTAAGAATGCTAAAGTTTTGACATCGCATGTTTAGCTAATAAATTACAACATGCTCTTCTTCACCATGAACTTTTAGTTTGGAAAGTTTTCAGGTGCTCACGCTGTGTGTATAAGGTTTAATTGCGAATTAATGAAATTACTTAGGTGAGGTATCTTCTTTCTGCCCCCAAAAAAGGGCAGGACATTGTGCGATCATTACTTAGGTGATGACTGATGAAATTTCGATCATTTAATCGCCGTCGATGAAGCTGACGGCTAGGATTCAATTTTACAAAGCGACAACCCGACCCGCGTATAAACTTTGGTTTGGACAGCAAGGACCCCAATTTCGTAAAACCTGCGATGCTTTCTTTCCAACAGAGAAGCAAACCCTCTCTTAAACCCCTCGCCCACTTTCCCCCTCTCTCTCTCCATCGCTTCCCAACTTCTTAGCCTTTCTTTGCCGCCGACCTCTCTCTCCCTACTCTCTTCCCTCACTCGCCGCCATGGCCTCCGCTCAAACCTTAGAGGTACCTCTCTCTCTCTCTCTTCCCTTTCTCCATGTTTGAGCTTTCGTTCAGTATTGGTGATGGTGCTATTGTGCTGAGCTGAATGCGAGTTTACTTTGTTTGTTTTGGGAGCAATTAGAGAGGTTTGATTGTGTTGTTTTATGGTGGCAGGTTGCTACGGAGTCGGTGACGGCAGTTACGTTCAGCTTCTTTACAGACGAAGAGGCGCGAAATCAGAGCGTTGTCAAGGTTACGAAACCGGATTTGGTTGACGAATTAGGAACGCCGGTGCAAGGTGGGCTTTACGATCCCGCAATGGGCCCTCTCGACGACAGAGGCAACGCACTGTAATCTCACCACTCTCCCTTTTAGCTAGTCTTTTGCATTCTAAGCTCTCTCTCTCTCTCTCTCTCGAAATTCGGTTGATTGTGACATTCTAAGCTCTCTCTCAAAATTTGTTTGATTGTTTTAATGTATGCTGCTTAAATGTAAGAGCATTTTCGTATGGTACTCGAAAATGAGTAGTGTGACTGTCAGAGCTGTGAAGGAACTTATGATGTCTTGTTTTGTTAATTCGGTCTGTTTTGTTAATTCGGTTATAAGATTGGATGATTTTTACATACTTTGATACTCTTTCGGCTTAATTGATTCACCATTTGATTCTTGAAATGTTGCAAAAGTGGGTTCGGAGAATCCATGATTTGACATAGAATAAAGTTTAACAAAACCTTGACTCATTGTTACCCGGTTCTCCCCTTCTTTGTTCTACTATTGAAGTAGTAGATCTTTGGTAGGTGCATTTGTCATAGTTTAAATATTGATGTTTAAACTTATTGTTCATTGAGTTTGTTCTTTATTATTTATGCAGTTGCAAAACATGTGGTCACAGTGCGTTTAATTGCCGGGGTCATTTTGGCCATATTGACATCGTTTTGCCCGTTTATAATCCCTTGTTGTTCAATGTTCTTTACAAACTTCTACAAAGAACCTGCCTATCCTGTCACCACTTTCGAACAAGCCGAGAGCTGGTAAGTGAAGTTTGGTGCAGTAAAATTAGTGCTTTAAGGGCTTAATTTTTTGCTTTAAGAAGTTTATGTCTTGGCCCTATCTCATCGACGCTCTAATTTCTGTGCTCTTATCTTTTTTGTTTTCTATCTTTTTTTTCGGTAATTTTAAGGTTGAAAAATGTGTTTCCCAATTGGAACTCGTGATGAAAGGTGCTGTTTTTGCGGCAAAAAGATTAGACTCTGACTCACCTGATGAATACTCATATCTTGGGGAGGACGGGGAAGGAAATGATATTGAGAGAGACAGGCATTCGAAGCCGGAAAGATGGACATCTCTTCAGTTCACAGAGGCAATGTCTATTTTGGATCGTTCTCTGGAGAAACAACAAAAGTGCAAGAATTGTAACTTTAAGAATCCTAAAATCACTAAACCGACTTTTGGTTGGTTTCAGATGGTATGATCTTCATCCGTGGTATTTACCAACACTTAAAGGAGTCGTGTAGCTGTCAGTATTTGGCTATTTGCTTTCGTAATTTTTTTTTTTCGGGGGTGGGGTTTATTTTTTTTTTTTTTTTGGGAGGTGGGTTGGGGGGGGGGGGGGGGGGGGAATGATTTGCAAATATCTGGTTTCAGATAGTTGGATTGGTAATATCTGGTTGAATCTAGTTAGGCAACGCTTCTTCCGATTCCTCTTCTGTAAAAGGTTGTTTTAGACACCTAGCAGCCACTTTACAGTTGAACTACTATCATGCGACAATTCCAGTTTTTTACCATTTTGTTCTTAATGGCTCTTATTTTGTTATTATTCCTCTTACCTGTATATCTCATTTTATCCTTCCTCTATTTCAAAGCATTTAGGAAACATTCTCTATGGTCTTTTATATAGCAGAAGCAACAGACACCTCAGGATTCTGATGTTCTTAGTTTTTTGTCTGATAGTAATTGTTAGTTTGCTTTTTGTGTCGTTAATAAAAAGCTGGTGCTTTTCAAAAAAAAGAAAAGAAAAAGAAAGTAAAGTTGTTAGTTGCAGTTCCACTAGATATGAATATAGGAAAATATATACTGAATATGTTTATGTATGTGTACTGTTTTTAATCTTTAAACCCCATAGATTAGTCTATATCCTATATTTTCGTTTGCATTGCTGGGTTCAGCCTTGTAAGTACTGGATTTATAATTAGATATTCTTTTTTTTTTTTTTTTTGGTTGATGGTTGTAGACTGGTGCTGGCAATGCTAGAGAAAATGTGATCAGAGGATGCAAGCTGGTAGGACCTTTAACTGTTCAAGAAGATGGTGAATCTTATGGTGACGATGTTGATGCAGGCATATCTGATATATCTTGTGCATCCTCTCTTGTGACTCAAGATACTGCAACGGAGAAGAGTAAAGGACAAGAGACCGCAGTGCCCAGTGAGTTCTTTAAGCAGAAAAAAGCCTGCTCGGGAGATCTTTTACCAACCCAGGTATGCTTCTTGCAAGTATGGGCATGTTACTGTGATAAGTGAATAATATTATTGTTGACTTTGGTCTATGCATGTGGAGGACCTTCAAAAATATGCCTCTTACTATTGGGAAGTGCTTTATAATGTTCTCTTTTCTTTCAGGTTAAAGAAATAGTGAGGCTTTTGTGGACAAATGAGGCTCCACTCTGCTCTTTTCTTAGTGATATCCAATGCCAAGGAGTTGAAAGAAAAGAAGGTCACTCTATGTTTTTCTTAGAGACTGTTCTTGTACCACCAATCAAATTTCGTCCTCCAGCCCATAGTGGTGATTCTGTACGTATATTTTACTCCAAGGACCCTTCTCTCTCTCTGTCTCTCTCTCTCTTTCTCTCTCTCTGTCTCTCCCTCTCTCTCCCCCTCTCCCTCCCTCCCTCTCTCTCCTCTCTTCATACACAAACATCTATTATGTATATGTATTGGATTGCGGACCCTTGTGTGAGGTCCTTTGATAACGGGGACGGTCAAGAGGGAGAAGATCAGAACCCTGTCTCTGTCTGTATATATCTATCTGAAGTGGCAGTATTGTTGGTTAGTGTTCATAAATAGACATACTAATCTCAAGTTCAACACGTGTCTGCACCTGGGAGCCACTTTCTAAAATGCTGACCTTATTCCCAAGTTTGTTCTTCACTGTTTTTTTTTGTTTCCGGTAGCAATGCATATTTTCCTTGCGTAAGTTGAGGACACCATATTGAATTGTAGAATAGGATTGTGGAGCCTTTCTCAGACGATATTACTACAGTACCTTATCTCATAGTTCTTTAGATAAATATTTGTATCTGTTTAACCTGTTGATATGTGTTTCACACCCATGTAGTGGTTGTATTCAAATACCATGGAAATATAAAATATGAGAGGTATGGAAGAATTGGAGGTTTTGGGAGGACTTTTGGATCTCAGAGACACCCTTGAAAACTCATTGCGGATTCAGCTGAGATTTGGAACTCCATGTTGAGTGGGAGTTGTGTTTAGAATGTATCTGAATGACTTTGAGGTGGAGAAGTTATCTTAACTGTTCTTTCCCTTGTAATTCATACTTCATATTTCTTTCCTATGATGTTACTTGTCCAAGGTTTGATCCAGGGGAGTTGATTTGGATAGCAACTGTTCACCATGTCAAAGTTACGGTTGGATTGTGGCTTATGCAAAGCGCAAGAGACCAGATCCATGTTTATTCCCAAACTCGTGTATTATGTGCATGTGGCCAGAGAAAATGTAAAAATTGGTCTTTAGTTCATTGTTTAGTTATAGCCTCCAATCTCAGAGATGCAGGGATGGTTTGGGAGTTCCCAGAGGGGTGTTTCGCACTGTTGAGTACTAGGCTCCTTAGGGGTTTTAGTTGGAGCAAAATGACCATCTTTCTGTGGAGAGGATCTTGCCTGTTATTTTGGTCATTTGAATGAAAAAGGAGTTATTGTGAGTTGTAGTTGTTTACTGGTGTTCTGTTTCCGTTGCTTTTGGGGGTATTCATTGTTGGTCTTTCTTCTATTTGTTAGGTTGGAAAGCTTCTATTAGTTTGGGAGTTTTCTACACTTAGTTGTTGTGTTCTCTATGTTTTTTCTTCTATTTGAGTGAACTTTTAGCGTGCTGCTTGTCTAGTTGTATTTTTTGTTTTTGTTTTTTGTTCTGTGTTGAGTTTTAATTGACGTTTCTTTCATAAAATTGCCACATGTTAAGCTCCTACTAGGCTACCAGTAAGCTCAGAATGCAAATAGTGTATAAAGGGCCTTTTACTTGGTGTTAATCGACTTCATTTTATGGGGGTTCCATCATGTTTGTGTTGTTCTAGAAATTTATATCTTTTGTTCATACCTAAAGAGGGTATGGAATAATTTTTTTATTCCACCTTCTCTAATTCTATACCTTGGGTTATGTTCTTAGGTGATGGAGCATCCTCAGACTGTTTCATTAAGTAAGGTGGTTCTGACAAATACTTATTTGAAAGACGCTCTTGGTAAGAGCAAACACTCGCAGACAATTGTGCGTTGGAGGCAACTGCAAGATTGTATAAATCTAATGTTCGATAGCAAAACTGTTGCGGGTGAGTGAATGTGTATATCAAATAATTTTTCTCTATGATTTATCTATGATAGATCAGGATTGGGCTTTTAAAATTGCAATTGTACCGAATTTTCTTGAAAATAAAACCTTATTTGTTGTAAACAACTTAAAAACAGCCTAAAATGTGCCTTGAGTGACCTTAGGAGTGTTGGAAAGTCAAAGCAATTGACACAGCCTCAAGTGTGGAGGATCAAAAGTGAGAATCGGATCCTCTAGTTGCTGAGCTAATTTAAGTACCAGACCAGGGGGCGTGTGTTTTGGATGTCAGAGCTTGTCGAATATGCAAGACTTAACCAATCTGAAGTGTCAGTGCTTCAGAGGTTGTGTTGTCCATGTTCAAAGTAGCTGGTGGGTGTAAAATACTGTGTGTCCAAATTAATGTGGACAGGTGCATACACTATGGTGCTATGATCAGAAGTCAGAACCATTCATTTTCTACATCATGCTTTGATGAGTAACCATGCAAAAAACTCAATTGAATCGGAAGCCAACTTTAACACTTAACAATCTCATTATAAACCATCCATTTGGTTAATATGGTGTGGTGACCAAATGATTTCCAACTTGATTGATTTCTGCAGACAATCTTTTAAGTGGCTTGAAAATGAAGTTCAGATTATGACCCTAATTATGTAAGGCAAAAGATAAAAGCTTATAAATGGGTGTCCAAATTAATTTTGGATGCTAGCGTTATCCCTGGTGGATTTTGTTAAACGTGACTTTATCTCCAGGATTCTTTCCATCTCTCTTTTTTATTTTATTTTATTTTTTATTTTTTTTTATACTCGGAAATAGAATCAGTGCATGATTATTTTTATCTCCTATATGTAGTAGTAAAGCTGTGACTTTGTGTACTTGATTTCAGGTCAAGGTAAATCAGATTCTTCTGGAATATGTCAGTTGCTGGAGAAAAAGGAAGGCATGTTCCGTCAGAAAATGATGGGAAAGAGGGTTAATAATGCGTGCCGGTCTGTTATATCCCCAGATCCCTATTTAGCTGTTAATGAGATTGGAATTCCTCCGATCTTCGCATTGACATTGACATATCCTGAGGTATGGTTGACTATTGGACTTGGTGTCTTCAAATTAGCATCAATGTTATCAGCTACTTTATTTTTCTTCACTTAAATCATAACAAAAATTGTAAATCTTTCTCTTTATGTCCTTATTTGTTTCCTTCTGTTGTTACTTCTGGTTTAAATCTCTGTACTCTCGATTTCCCTTCCCTGCTCTTACCTTCTCAGATTTTCTTTCATTTATGTTTACTACCACCAAAAAATTTATCCAACAGTCCCACTTTTTCTATTCATCATCTGACAACAAAGTCTATGCTTAATCCTTTCCCTAGCTTCCTTTCCATTTCTGCAGCCATATTTTTGTGCCTGAAGGCACTATCTTTTTTATGTGTGCATACATATTTTAAAATTATCTCTGACGATAAATGCATAATAAAACGAACACATATATTATTTTGAGTAATCCATTCTTTTTGATTCATTTGAAGGGTGAGAATTGTGTGTGTGGGTCTGGTAATCATATGTTTCCTCTTTTGTTTACTTATATTTTTATTCTTTGTGTATCATAATGCAGAGAGTTACTCCATGGAATGTTTTCAAGTTGAGGAATGCTATTGTCAATGGTTCTGATATCCATCCTGGAGCTACACACTATATTGATAAAACATCTATTAAGTTGCCACAAAAGCGGAGGGAGCGCATGTTATTGTCAAGAAAGTTACCTTCTTCAAAAGGGGCAGGGACACAACATGGGAAGGGATCTGACTATGAAAACAAAATTGTACTCCGTCACTTGCAAGATGGGGACATTGTTCTTGTTAATCGCCAGGTATGACGCGATCGACTTTATGTGTATAAATTCTTATTTACATTTTGTGACAAGATTTCAAAGTTAGTGATCTGTTTAACCATACTAGATGATAACTAGTCTTGTTAAAGTTGGTGCTCTAATTACCATAATTGGTCTAGGAAGTTTTCCTTCCACGTACTAGTAAGAAAGGAAGTCATCCGTTTGAAATTTGAGGATATTTGTATCCTATCCTGTAGTTTAATAATCTAAACCACTCATTCTCTGGTTACATATACACATGAATCCTACAAAAAATTAGCCAAATCAGAAAGGTGTGACCATTTGATTGGCACCATGTAAATTTTGCTCAACTTTTACTTCGAATAGCTTATTAAATAATTGTTTTTCTTTTCAAAAAATTGTTTAATGTGAATTCCGGATTGTAGTTGGACTTGTCCTTCGTTATGTGCTTGACTGCTTAATTTGATTGGTGTTTTAATTCCACAGCCTACACTTCACAAACCCCTTACAATGGCACAAATAGTCTAAACAGCATATGTTCTGCTTCAATTAATTTTTGCATTAATTTGTTTTTCTTTTCAAATTTATTTATTTTGGATTGTCATTTAATTAATCATTTGGTCTGTGCTAGAGTGCTAATTCGTTTGATGTATTCATTTCACAGCCTACACTTCACAAACCCAGTATAATGGCTCATATAGTTCGTGTATTGAAGGGGGAGAAAACATTACGCATGCACTATGCAAATTGCAGGTTTTATTTTACACATACATTCTAATATATGTTTAATTAATGATCAATTGATATTTAGGTGTTGAACTTCATCTTGCAATCACATGACACTCTTATGATTTCAGTACATACAATGCTGATTTTGATGGTGATGAAATGAATGTTCATTTCCCACAAGATGAAATTTCTCGTGCTGAAGCTTACAATCTGGTGAACGCAAATAATCAATACGTAAAGCCCACTAGTGGTGATCCCATTCGAGCCTTGATTCAGGTTACTGGCAATTATTGGACTAGTTTATATGTCACACTGAGGATATTTTAAGTTCTTAGGATATTCAGCAACTGCTGCTTCTAACTACATCAACTTTGGAAAATTTCAGGACCATGTTATTAGTGCTGTCCTCCTCACAAAAAAGGACACCTTTCTCCGCTCAGATGAATTTAATCAGCTTCTTTATAGTTCTTCTGTTTCAGCATGTGGTTCAGACTCTTTCTCTGGCAAGCCAGGTCAAAAGGTTCTAACGTCTAACTCTGAAGACGCAATGCAGCCCCTTCTTCCTGCAATTTGGAAACCAGTGCGTCTGTGGACTGGAAAGCAGGTTAATATGAGCTGGCTCAGCAAAATTTTCTTTGCAATGCACACTCGGAGTTAAATTGTTTTTTGCTACTGAAAATCTGCACGACTTTCTGGTTGTTTGAAAGCATAGCTGTGTCAAAAAAAAATGTTTGTGGGCTTTTATACACATGCTTGATGGAGTCCTGTTCCACCTACGCAGTTGGTTCCCTATACAGTTGTGCTTAACTGCAATTGAATTTAAATCTAACGGTGCAGAATGATGAAGCAACTAAAATAATTCCACCTGCCTAATCATTCTCCACCATTAATTTTAAATCCAATGGCAGTTGAGCACAACTGAGTAAGGAATTAACTGATGATCTTTCCTTTTTGTTTTTTTATTTGTTATTATTTTCTTTGCCTTTTCCTTTTCAATTGAATAGTTGATGAATAGTAATATGATGTTCCTAATATTTTATATATAAAATACAAGTTTTTTCATCTCTCTAGGTGATCACTACGTTGCTAAATCATATTACAAGTGGTTCTCCACCACTTACTGTTGAAAAGGAAGCAAAACTCCCATCTGGGTTTTTCAACTGTAAGAATCTTGAAGAAGAAGAGAAATCTGATAAAGGTCGACCAGAGAAAGGGAAGAAGCCAAGAAAAGAAGAGGCTGGTAAAGATGATTCAAAGGAAAAAGAGGAGCCAGATGAGAGCAAGTTGTTAATTTATAGAAACAACTTGGTGCGTGGCGTGATTGACAAAAACCAGTTTGGTGATTATGGTTTGGTCCATAATGTGCAGGAACTCTATGGTTCGGAAGCTGCAGGAAAATTGCTTTCTGTTTTTAGTCGTTTATATACTGTTTATTTACAGGTTGGTTGAGTTCGATATTGAAACTGTTATTCTCAAGTTTATTTCCTGTGTACCCTTTTTTCAGTATCTTTTGTAAACTTGCATTTCAGATGCATGGGTTCACTTGTGGAGTTGACGATCTTTTGCTAATACAAAGCAAAGACAAAAAAATGAAGGAACAACTTGAAAGTTGTGAAGAACTTGGTGAAAAAGTTTTCCGTGAGTTTATTGGGGTCAGACAAGATGAAAAGAAAGGTATTGGTCTGTGAAGCAATTTTTTCTTTTTGATAGAAGTCTATTCCTCATAAACATAGTTATAAAGAGTTTTGATCTTTCCAAAAAGCTGGGTAAAATTTATAATGTTCTTGTTTTACTTTAAAAAGCTGTTTATAATGCATCACGTCTTGATTAAAATTGCAGATCCAGTGATACTGCAATCGGATATTGAAGAATTTTTACGCAGTAATGGAGAATCTGTGACGGAAATGTTGGACAGGAAAATGACAAGTGAGCTTAATAAGAAAATCTCCAAATCTGATGTCTTCAAACAATTGTTTCGGAAAGGGTTATCAAAACCATCTGTTAAGAATTATATGTATCTTATGACAAGCTCTGGGGCTAAAGGAGGTGTGGTAAGTTTTTGGTGTTTGCATACTTGTTCATTCCTACCAGTTTTGTGCAACATGATAGGACTTTATATATTGCCAAGAGGCTATATCAGATATGTTTTCCCTCAAATGTATATATAATACTGCACTTTATATATTGCCAAGAGGCTATATCAGATATGTTTTCCCTCAAATATATATATAATACTGCACGAAATGAAAACATTAAACATAGATGTTTTTCATAAAAAAGGTAACGCAAGATTCATATGATAGGTCGCGTGTGAGGCCGATAAACAATGCCATTAGGCTGTTAACTTTTTCTGTTATTAATTCTTTCTATTTTTGAGCAAAGTTGGATACCCTTAGTTTTGCAATACGAGAATAGGAGAGCGAGAAAAAGGAGAAAAATTTGGTTTTGGAGGAAGACAGAGAGGAAGAAATAGATGAATGGCAGAGTTGTAAAAAAAAAATTAAGAATGGGGGCAAAATCGTCTCCAATTACGCGAAAACAGTGCACTCACGCCTTATATATAGTATAACGTAAGCTAAGAGTTTTCATCTTTAGCTCTTTAAATTGCATTCAAACAACACACTCTTCCTTTTTATAGGCAAATCTCCAACAAATTGCTTCATACTTGGGTCAGCAAGAGCTAGAAGGGAAACGAGTCCCTCAAATGGTTTCTGGAAAGACCTTACCATGCTTTCCTCCATGGGATTGGTCACCTCGAGCTGGAGGTTTTATTATTGATCGCTTTCTTACCGGTCTTCATCCTCAGGAGTATTATTTTCACTGCATGGCAGGCCGTGAAGGGTAATTTTCTTTCTCAACCTTGTTTAAATTGTGAGCTGTAGATAAGTGATAACCCTCTTTGTTTTTGAGTTCTTTTATTGTTTTCCCACTTCATCTGTTTTTGTCTGTGGCTTTCTTCTGCTGTATTCCTTATTCACTGTAGTTGTGCATATTTCATTGCAAATAAAAGTCACATTTCTCATAAAAAGACAACATTTCGCATTTCGGTTCAGCTGTTTAAATTTTTAGGTTTATTTAAGAGTTCAACAAATATTTATAATTAGTTAACCTTTTCAGTTATATGTTGCTGGTGTGTAATTACGCAATCAATAGGTGGAGGTATGGAATGAGTTATCTTTGAAAAGATGGGTGCATCTCTTATTATCAGAAGGGCTGAGTTTGCATTAGTTGGTTTGGATAAGTTATGTGGAGTATATTTAGTATTTTCTGCCTTTCAGGGAGTTTCAGTAGCATATTCCTAAATCTGAATAGCCATTGAGGGGAGATTATACAATATGTTGACATATGACTTGCTTACAATTACCACTCTTAGAACTTAATTACTCGAATGAGAACCTTATTTACCTTAACGAGGACTTTTTTCTAGTTACCACATGAGTCCTCAAAGTGGTAGATATTACATGAAATAGGACATGTATGAATGTTAATGTACCATAGCTTTACCAAGCCATCCAGATTAAACTTTTAAATATGGTTTTGTCATAGGATCACTGTGACTTATATTTTACATGAGCTGGTCTTTGCAAGCTTTTGTGCTGTGCATCTTTTATTAATATCTGATGAGATTGCTTTGTAGAAAAAATGGGTTGGTGCCTTTGTTTTTGTATTTTTTGTAATCACCAGCAGTACATAAGTTGATGGCCTTTTTCTTTCCTTCAGCTGGTGAATTATTCTTCGTTATCATTTGATGATATGTGTCTTATCTAATTACTATCTCATTCTGCATAGGTTGGTTGATACAGCTGTCAAAACATCTCGTAGTGGATACTTGCAAAGATGCCTAATAAAAAATCTCGAATGCCTCAAGGTTTCTTATGACCATACTGTCCGTGATGCTGATGGTTCAATTATTCAATTCCGTTATGGAGAGGATGGTATTGATGTCCATTTGACAAGCTTTATTAAAAAATTTGAAAAACTGGCAAATGTAAGTACTAATTCCTGATTTTCTGAATATGAATCCTTGCATTCATTTTCAAGTTATTTATTTGTTATGTTTTGTTCTTTATGTCAGAATAAAGAAATGTTTGACAAGAAATTTGGTCGTCAAATTGACAAATTCAGTCCCTATATTGATGAGTTGCCTCCCGCTCTCAAAAGAAAAGCAGAGATGTCAGTTCCTAATTTGTCTTTGAAGGAGAAAAATGGCAACTTGAAGTTAATGGAGCACAAATATCTCAGCAGTCTAGCGCAACCAGGAGAACCGGTTGGTATTCTTGCTGCTCAGTCTGTAGGAGAACCATCAACACAGATGACGTAATTTCCTTTCTATTTCTGTTCCTTTACTCTACTATTTAAAGGTGCCCATGAGAAGGCCTAGTGTCTATTATTCTCCACACTGGTGCATTCTTTGAAAGTAGGGGAGAAGTGTTTATCCTGTTTTTTTGCATTGTCCTTACTATAGTTGTGGTGGGAGCTGTGTACGGAAGATTACAAGCTGGGTTATTTGAAGGGGGTATTTTGAGTTTAGTTGTAAGGAATTAAAAAAGCCATAATTTTGTGGAGTTGTTTGCTTTTGAAGCTTTTTGGGTATTTTGGATGGAGTAAAATAGGAGAATATATTACCTAGGGGTTGGGTGGAAGAACTTTTAGATCAAGTTAAATCTTTGTCTCCTCTGTGCCACTCTGTTTCTGCAGAATTTAGGGGGTTGCTCTCTCAACTTTATTGCTTTAATTGCTGGCGGTGGTGTGATTGCTGTATGATTAGTTTCTGGTCCTATGTCTTTGCATCATCTCTTTTGTTTGTCTTTTTGGATGTCGATTGCTCAACCACTAGATGTACTTATATTATTAATACAATGCAAGTAAAAGCCAGTAAAGTAAGTATATCTATATATGATATATGATAGTGTATGAAAGTGAGTATTATTGATTTGGTATAGTCTGCACATCATTTGTTTACCGTGCTGCAAAATGAAACTGGCCATTTTCTCTGTTTAGGTGATAATTGTATTTGTATCTAGTGTCCCTTCCTCTGCTTAGGATCACTGCTGCCATTTTTTTCAGTTTGAATACCTTTCATAATGCTGGGCGAAGTGAAATGAATGTGACTCTTGGAATTCCACGGCTCCAAGAGATCTTGATGACTGCTTCAAATGATATCAAGACTCCAGTTATGACATGTCCATTAATGAAGGAGAAAGCGTGAGTTCTTTTAATTCGTTGTTGTGAACTACATCCAGTTCTCTTTTTTCAAGTCATGGAAATTTTATGAGAGTTTTATATCCTACTGATGGATGTTGTTGTGGAATTATCCCCAATCCTTCTTTTTCAAGTCTATTGCAGTACATTCTGTTCTGTTCTCTTATCTCAAATTGATATTTGCAATTTGCTATGTGCAGGGAGGATGCTAAAAGTCTAGCTGATAGGTTGAAGAGGATCACTGTGGCAGACATAATAGAGAGCATGAAAGTAACTATTACACCATTCACAGATCAGTATCATCAGACTTGCCGTACTTATGAACTGGAGATGACACTTTTTATACCAGAATATCTTTCGAAATTTTCAGAAGATTGGGAAGAACTCCTAGAGGTTAAGTTCGTTAGGGCTTTGGAGGATGCCGTACAAAATCATCTGGTTTTGCTTTCTAAAATTAGTGGTATAAAAGATGTCAAGGCTGATTCACTACCGAAGGCATCAAATGAGACAGATGAAGATGTTTCTTACAACATATCCCAGCATGAGGGAGGAGTTGATGATGATGGTGGTGCAGATGACAGTGAACATGGTGAAGAAGCTGAGGATTTTGGGTTGGATGCACAAAAACGAAAGCGGCAGGGCACAGATGAGATGGAGTATGAAGATGACTGTGAGGATGAAGTGAATGAAGGTCATCATTCTGATGGATTTGAAAGCGAAATTGATAAGGTGGAAAGTGATATTGAAAGTGATAAGGATGGTGTGATGCAGATGTCAGATGCTAATGATGAAATGCCTGAAAGTCCTTCAGCTGGAGACACATCTAAGCGACGGTCGAAGGGAAAGAAGACCAAATCAAGGGACAAAATTAAAAAGAAGACCAGAGCAAAGCTAGTAAGAAAGGAGTATGACAGGGCAACTTTTGTGTCAGTCAAGGGGTTCCACTTTGAGATCCATTTTAAATTTACCAATGAACCTCATATTCTTTTGGATCAGGTATGTACCCTTTCTCATAATAATTTCCGCTCATTCATTTTCTAGCTACCCTGCGCACATTAACACCTGCACCTAGGCCCACTAATTGGCATTACCCAGCATTGCCCAACTCTTCAGCTGATATCAAGCCCAGAAATTATAGAAGAACGAAAACAGCACATAAATACACGCTTAAAAAACTGTTGTCAATTCATGTGTAGATCTGCCACGTCTGTTATTTTATTACTTCTCCTCTTGTTGATATTTATCTTTTTTGCACTGGTGTGTAGATTGCTCGGAAGACAGCTCGAAATGTTAATGTCAAAAGCTCTGGCAATATTTTGGATTGTAAAGATATTGATATTTATGGTAATGAAGATCAAGTTTTCTGCTCCTGGAATGATCCCAGAAATAAATTACCAGGTGAAAGGAATCCCACGGAAGAAGAAAAGAAGATGCGAGCTTTGCAGACAGCAGGGGTGGATTTTGCTACGCTATGGAAACTGCAAGATGATCTTGATGTCAACTATATATATTCCAACAACATTCATGCTATGCTGAACACTTATGGAGTAGAAGCCGCCAGAGAAACTATCATCAAAGAAATAAGTAACGTCTTCAAGGTTTATGGGATATCTGTCAATATTAGACACCTTTCACTAATAGCTGACTACATGACTCATAGTGGCGGTTATCGTCCAATGAACAGATTTGGGGGTATAGCAGAGTCTATCTCTCCAATCAATAAAATGTCATTTGAGACGGCTTCCAAGTTCATTCGTGAAGCAGCGTATCATGGGGAGACAGATGACTTGGAAACCCCTTCTGCTAGGATCTGTCTTGGGCTGCCAGTGAAAGTGGGTACTGGTGGTTTTGATTTGATGCAAAACATGGAGATTTAGATGTAGTTTAATGTACCCAAAAGATGGGCCAAAGCTGTATCTTGTTTGTATTTGTTGTTCTTTTTTGTTGGTTAGAGCATCTCAAACAGATTTTGTAAACATAAGTTTTAGTGAAAATATAAGGATTTTGCTCAAAATTCAACTCCAATAGATTTGCTATATGCCTTATCTTAGCATTGCACTACAAATCACGTTTTCATTACCTATTTATATGTTGAATTAGAGCGAATATGGATATCACTGCCAATAAAATTGTGGAATGTAACAAGTCGTAAATGTGATTTATGACTAAACACATTTGATGATTTCTTTTTCATCAACCAATTAAACATCTGTAAATAGTCAAACTTGAGTAAATTGTAGTAATAGTTCCACGAGAAAAAAAGTGAATTGCAGCCATTGTTGGAGTTTTTATAGCTTTAAAAAAAAATAAAAGGAAAAGGGAAAAACTGATCTCAGTTCTTCAATATGAATGGTAGGTTAAATTAGAATTCATATTGAACAGTGTTATTGTATTCTGATGTAACAAATACATATTATTAGTTTTTTTTCCTACAAAAGTAATGCACATAAGGTGGTAGCTTTGAAGGAAAATTCTTCACTCTTGAACCACAATATTTTCATCCAATTTCATTATAAACAACGCTGTAATTTCTAATACACTAGTGTCATAAATGCATTAGGCGGCAAAGGAGAGCATCCAGGTTCAAGATGGACCGGGTTCAGCTCCATCATGCAGTGCACAACAAATGGTTGCTTTGTGATGCCCCTGATACACCCTGATATCTTCGCCGGTGGACAGGTTCCAAAGCCTTGCTGTTGTATCAGAGGAAGCTGCAAGGACAAGCATTGTATTATCATCATCATTTCAGAAACGAGAAATACACATTAATGCACAGATCAAATTTAGCTGACATTGCAACTTGACAAAAAGTCAAAAACAAAGTCTGGAACCAAATTTTTATGCATTAATACTGCGAGCTGGTACAGGTGATAGGAGTTCATCTATACCTTACTGAACTTCTTGAGAATAATAATAATAATAATAATAATAATAATAAAAAAACATACCTGTTATGAGATAGGCACCATCTACGGAGAAAACACAGTCCCAAACCCACCGTTGATGCCCTAGGAAGTAAAAAAGTAGTAAAGAACAATTTATTATATAGCTTAATTTTTAGTAACCATTAAACCATCGAGTTTACTGAGTTATTTGTAAAGTAAATATTAGAATCTTGGGAGAATTGTATAAGATAAGATACCTTCTAGAGTTTTCTCTAATGTGAAACCATCAACATTCCATATCTTGACAGTGTGGTCAGAAGAGGCAGTGGCCAGATATCTAAAAGTATAAATCATTAAAAGATTATCCCAATGACAGTGCAAACATAAGGCACATTACAAATGTAAAAATTATTTGGCGCAGAAAGAAGGTTTAGATTAGATAAAGAAATTAGGCTTATTGACCTTGAGAGAGATGGAAAGGAAAGAACAATAAACCAGTAGGTATTATTTGATGTGTGAACTGAGGGATGAAGGTATAAAAAGGCAAAGTATATATTGGCTGTTTATTTAAGGAATCAAACCTGTGGGGTTCACAGAACTCAGGTGAAAGTAGACATTTGAGGATGTATCCCTTGTGTGCTTGAAGCTTATGAAGTGGCTCAAAATTTGTCATAGTCTGGAAGAAAATGTGCTTGAAATCAAAATGAATTAAGGTAATATGAATGATAGAGTGCATGATTATTTGCTGTAAGTACTACCTGTGTCCCTCGCAACAAGCGCCAAACATAACATGTCCCATGATTATTTGCAGCAACAACCAAGCTCCCATCCCACATAACTGTTAATGACCTTACAGCAGTATCCACCTCTGGAACCTAGGTTCAATCCAAAGATCACTGTCAAATTTACGCTCCTCACATAGGGGCAGAAAGAGTGTGCACCACACACTAGTAAAAGGACTGGATTCTGGCACTTGTTCATCTGCTTTAAGGATTTGACCATTAAGTCTATACATCTTGAGATGTTCTTTGAACCTATGCCTATCAATTAAGCAAATACCTTGTTTTGGCAGGACCTTCACATTTCAAACTTTTCTTGCCAAAAACCAACCTTTGAAATACTTGCATATCAATTTCATCAGGTTTAAATGAAAAAATATAGCAGGGTAGAGTAGTAAACATGCTTAGCAGCGCAGCTTCACATTTTTATCTAAAGTAACTACCATCTGCAGTCTCTTTCCCACTTACCATCCACTCCTACAGAATACTAAACACCAATTTGTTTTTCCGTTCTTATTTTCCAATTTCTTTTATGGTTTAATATATAATATCAGTATGTAACTGTTTCAACACGTGCACTATTCTAGTAAAGATGTACAAGTTACCCTTTTTCCTCATTCACTTCCTTAACCTAATAAAATACCAACACTTAAAAAATATTAGCGACCACACAAATGCAGGTGTGTGCAGAACAAAACCTCTTGGAATAACAGTATAACATTAAAGAGTAGTGAATGGAAAAAACCCATCTACATTTTCAATAAATCATCGTAGGAAGTATATATGCTGTACAGGGAAATACAAAAGTCCAAGATAGTGAAGCATACCAATTCACAACTGCAAGAATTCGCTGTCAAATCCCAAACACGAATGTTGCCATTTTGGTCCCCAGAAATTAGTTCAGTCTGCAAAACCACTCATATAGATATATTATTTTAACATATAGACAAACAATCAAACGCATATGACTTAAGAAAGGGGCTTTGTCCCTCACTTGATTAAACTTCATTGGTCACTGAAAAATGAATATGTTGCAATATATATGATGATAACAGAATAGAGATAGCCACTGTCCCACAGCAACATTTAAAACCTTTAGTTAATCCTTAATCTGATCTCAAGATAGTCAGAATGATGGTTGAAATTTCTGCTTATCTCAAGATAGGTCAGAATGATGGTTGAAATTTCTGCTTATAGCTAATCAAAGGTGAAAATAGGCAAGGACAATCTCATAAGCCAGTCCCCAGGATATGCTAGCAGGATGTTTTGGAAAAGTACATAAATGTTCCACACAGTTCAAAGTCCTGTAGATATAATCGACCGAAGTAGGAAATACAATATGCTAGCATGTCATTGATTTTACCTAGCCCGTCTTTAGGAACTTCCATTTGGTACTCTCCAAGTAAACCAAACAAAACCCCAACATCACCCACAACGTCTTTTAGATCTTTTCAAAAGAAGGAAACACTTGAAACCATATGACAGCAAAACATGAAAAGTTTTATAGACAAACAACTGAAGCCACGCCACTTCAATTCCTACGTATCCATTTGACATCAGCAGGTATGTAAGACACCACAACCCAATTAGATGTTTGTCTAACACAAATGCTTGACCTGATTCGGGTGCAGCACAACAGTGTTAACAGCTGCACGGCTTTCATATTCCCTTTGGCAACCTGGAGCTCTGTAATTACCTCAAACATATAAGTCAACATTAGACACCAAATACGGAAAAAAGAAAAAAAAATGATAGTAGAAAACGTAGATAACAAGACTAGCATATATATATATATACGCCTGCACAAATTACCTCAAATCCCAAATTTTTACTGTACCATCCTCGGAACCTGAATACATCCAGTTCCCATCACATTGAAACCCCACTGCCATTACGTTATTAGTATGTGAATCATAGCTCATCACCTGCCATACAATCACACGAAATAAAACACTCATAAAGTGAGGGAACAACAAAGGTAAAAGATACAGAGCTGTCCTCTTGAATTCGATAATACGCTAACAAAAGTCAATCATGGAGACAAACCGGTTGAGGGCTGTTTGAATTAACATCAAACAATCGAATATGAGGGTTGCCCGCCGCAGCCAGGAATCGTTTATCCGGGGTTATCTCAAGCCTATTTACTTGCTGTACATGAGAAATGGCAAACCAGATTGATTTATCAATCACAAGTAAAACCAATAATCAAAAGAGGTCCAAATTACACGAAAGAGGGAGGTGGGGGACAAACTGAATCAGGGTATTGGATGGTACGGTAGCAGCGGCCACTTTTGGCCTCCCAGAAGCGAATAGTGTGATCATAACTCGCCGTCGCAAGTATCACCGACGGTTGTTGGCTCATCGTAAATCGCGATCAAATCAACTAATCATTGAAATCTATATATGGGGGAGAAAAACGAACTGGGGTTGAGATTGATTAACCTGTTCATAAAACTGAGCAGGGAAAGGATTGAACTTTGGGTTGGTATTGATGGCAAATTGGTGAACTTGAATCAGGGTTTTGAGGGGGGTTTTGGAGAGCAGTCTCTGCTACCGAGCTGGAATCTTGTGGGCCTCCGTATATTTAATGGGTTTTTCTTGTGTTGGTAGTTTTTTTTTTGGGTTGATTGAGATTTGAGACCCGATGACACATTAGGTCCATTCTGTTTGGCACAAAATCGAAAGATAATAAAACATAAAATGAAGAACTAAAGCGTTTGATAATTTACATAACCATTTAATATTACGAATTCACTTACTGTTATTAGAGCCTAACCAAGCAAATAGGCTCAAGATGTTCAAGACCGTACCCACGTGGTCCACCCATAGTAACCAAGAGTGCTACCATCACCCATGTCAGCCGGGCTAGAAAACAACCAATGAGTAATTTGAAACAACAATGACTCGGTTTCTAGCAAAGAAGCCATGATGGCTATACGGCTAGGGGTGTAAAGGAGTCGAGTCGAAGTGAATATCAAGATGATCATGTTTGGCTCATTTCATTTTTATCGAGCTCGAGTCGGGTAAAGTTAGAATATTTTTTTCCATGCTCAAGCTCGGCTTGGCTTGAATATTTTTCTTAAGCCTGAGTTGAGTTTGACTTTAAATTATATATTTTTTAAAAAAAAAGGAAGAAGGAAAATTTAAAATAGTAAACCAAATTTGATGTCTAACCATCACATTTGGATTTATTGTTCTTTATTGTAATATATTTTACTTAAATTCTTAGATTCTCTTCCAATTGAAAAGGAAGGTAATAAAAAGAATTCAATATTTGAGACTAGAAAAATTATATTTTTATTTATACTATAAATTTTCATGAGTTGAGCTTTAACAAGTTAGAGCTACTCATAAAAATATGAGCTACTCACGAGCTAGACGAGTCGAATATATCTTTGTTCAAGCTCGGCTCTTTTTTTTGTCCAGCTTAATATTGAGCTCAAGTTTGGCTCATTTATCTTACGAACACGAGCCGAACGAGCTAAAATTGAGCCGAATACGAGTCGTACACAAGCTGTATCAAGCCTATTTACAGCCCTATTAACGGCACCCCGATTATGGTTCCGTCACCAAACTTTGAACACAAAAGAGATGGTCATGCAATGAGCGTTGCAGACTTGCAGTTGTCCCACAATCGAAGAGGAGTTTCCACCACAAGTCTTGAACAACAACGTAGTTCCAAGTTTTGTCCAAATGGCCTTAGCCAACAATTCAAAGAAGAAAACCATTGAACCAGGGCTTGACCCTTTGAATAGCAGCCCTATTGAAAACACCAATTGACATTTGTGAGAAAAATTCATTTCAGGCCTCAGCCAAGTCCACAACCAACACCTTAGCATGGTATCTCCGGTACCGAAAGCGTCAAAAACAAGAATAGTGATCAGTCTCCTCACTGCTCCAACCACGCCATAATCCTCTATTTCAACTATTATATTACATCCTTGGTAAGGTTAGCTTTAAAGTCACTCTCAAGCGCAAGAGGTACAAGTTATAGAATAAGAGATAAAGAAGGATGTCGAACCCACAAAGATTGGGAAATCCTTCCTTAGTTAGGAAAAACCTAAAAGGTAAACTAGAAAGAATGCACACAATTTATAAGTTCAAAAAACCAAAGCTCATTACAATTTATGACAAGTGAATGATGTTATGCACAATTCAATAGTGAATTGTTTGTTTGAGTGACCGGTTGATTGACTAAACTAAATGCAAAGAAAGTAAACTTAGACTAGTTAAGCTAAGACTGTAAAGAAATGGATGAGAGTTAGAGTTTGTATTGTCTACCAATGACCTCGTTTGATGCAACAATGTAACTGAATATTAATGATGCTAAACCTATTTATAAGGATTAAATATTGTTTAGTCCCTGAACCTTTTAATGAAAAAACACTTTAGCCCATGTCCTTCTAATTTCACATGTTTAATCCTTGTATTTTTAATTTTGAACTAATAGGTCCATTCCATTACTTTCCATCCAAAATCTCCATTAAGTTGTTGATGTGGCAGTTGTTCCAGGCCAAAATGTTTATTATACCCTAACTTTTTTTTCTTTTAATTTTTTTTTCTTGTTATCTCTTCTTCTTCCACCTCTCTTTCCTTCTTCACCTACTCAATCTTCCTCACTTCGTCCTCCGAGACTCCTCAATGCCATGTCATCTCACTTAGCCCCAAAGTCCAGAGACCCTTTCCCAATCCCCACCTTGACACGGCTCCGATCATACAGACATCTTCTCTGCCGTCAATAAACGTTGAGACCCAAGTAAGATGATCTCTCCTTGTTGTCCTATACAGTCCAAAAAGCGGAGCCCAAATTGAGGTAATTGATCGATTTTTTCTTTAGAAATCTCCAATCTTTATAACAATGGTGCTCATCACGATTCGCAAGGGCGATCAGTGCCGTTAAGGACAAGGCCAACATTAGGTTGGGAAAGGTGGCTAAGACCATCGTGCCGGACTTGGATCAACTATCATGCACTGTTCGAGGAGGAAATGTGTACACGACAAGGAAGGGGATGAGGGTGTTAAACATGGCGGACGGACGCAAGTCCAACAACTGATACCATTTGAATCAGCTTCCATTTCCAACAGACGTCTGACATCGTCTTCTATAAAATCCTCTTTTCCTTCCATTTTGCAATTTGTGTGCCAAAGTTCTTGAATTTGTGGGTTTCGTTTCATGGGTTTTTCTTTGATTTTGATTTTCATGATTAGATCAATGATGGGTCGATTTCTTTTGTTGGCTTTTTAAATTAGAGTTTTATCTTTGAAGTTTTCAACACAACTGATTCTTTTGGAGACAAGTCTTCCCCATTTGGAGTTATAAAATTGAAGAATGGAAACTGTTCCTTATCACCTTGAGCAGCAGCAACAAAGCTGGCCAAAGAATTCTGGTTCAAGCAAGTTTCTTTTATTGGGGTTTTTATGATAATAAGACTTCTCCCACCTTTGAGCTCCAGTTTGATAGCAACTACTGGGCCACCATTAACAAACCCAATATTGTTTCTTTCATTTGGATATAAATGCAGAATGACATTTGGAGACGAACTAAGCATCCGGGTTTGCAGAATTTGGAATTTTAAGCTTAATTGACAAGATGAACTAACGATAGATAGTAAAGGCTTAATTGTTTCTTTTGGTTCTTAATATTTTCCACACTTGTGGATATTTTTGTGCTCTATTTTGGAAACAAGTGTGAGATTTGTGTGCGTTGCAAGGTTCTAAAAATCGCTAAGTGCTAGTTGGGCAGTGAGCTAGGGACTAGCACCTAGATGCTTAGGCGAGGTCTAGGCTGTTTTTGATTTTTAATTATTTGTAACATATAGTTCTATAAATAATAATAATATAAAAATTGCTACAATTGATTGAAAATAGTATGTAAACTCAAAATAGGGAGAAAATGTTTGAAGAATTCGCCATTCAAATAGCCTTACTGACTTCACACCAGTACACACATTTACTCATTTACAAATCAATGAGTCATAGTTCAGTTAGCCTGCCTAACCTATATCTAAGAAACGAAGAAGAAGAAAAATCTACATAAATGGCTAAAAGATTGAACTACAGCAGTACAAGATATGCAACACAGATCACCAATCATTCTAATAATCAAATTATATCCATACTGGATCTAAACAACATTAATCAAAAGATCAAACTTGAAAAGCGCGATCAATAAACATAAACAATCTAAAGTTATGTTAATCTAAAATAGCAAAATCATAATTCTGGATTCATGATTGATGATTGATGAACAACATAAGCATTAGTCCAAAGCATTCATCAAATTTTTTTAATCAATTATCACAATATGGCCTGATCCTTTCAAAAAACAAAAACATTAATCAATATCATGATTAAATTCATATAATCTATTAATCATTCGATTCTTATCTAATGGTCTGATGCGTTTCAAAACTCAAAACCATTAATCAAAACTTAACCATTTATCAATGATTCAATATGTCTAACCAATCGTTCAATCAATATGTCTGATAGATGACATAATAGATGAATTTATGAGGATGGAGACACTAATGTGTTCTAGTAGAGGAGAGAGACGCGACGTGGTAGTGAGCTAGTGATGAATCGACTAAGAGATTAGAGAAGAGAAATAGGCGCAATGGTGAGAGATTGGATCCCCGAAATGCCGACTGGAGATGATAGAGACTAGCAAGCGTAGGTTAGAGGAGGGAGAAAGGGATTGCTAAACGAAAGGGAGAACGCAAGGCAGAACGCAAGGTAGAGATGACTTTACCGATTTGCTGTTTCAGACTTTAGTTTTGATATGATCAGCTTAGAATGCCCAGAAGCCCGCCCAAAGTCAGCCGATTATCTAAAACTATTATAGGTTAATCAGGGCGGCTCATCAACTCCCTACGCCTAGACCGATTTTTGGAACATTGGTGCTTTGGCTTGTTGTTATAGGTCTTGAAAGGAGCTTTATGGGTTTTATTGCCTATGGGAGTCCCTAGCAAAAAAGAGAGAGGTGGAAGAAGAAGAGGATAAACAGAAAAAAAAAAAAGTATAAAAGAAATTTAAAAAAAAGTAAAGGTATAATAGATATTTTGGAGCAGAAAGATTGACATGTCAACGACTTAACGGAGTTTTTGAATGGAGAGTAACGGAATAGACCTATTAGTTCAAAATTGAGAGTACTAGGATTAAACATGTGAAATTAGACGAATGGAGACTGAAGTACTTTTTCAGTAAAAGTTCAAGGACTAAATAGTATTTAATCCTATTTCTAATTACCCTCTTAGCATCTGGTTAAGACTAGTTAGGCCTAAACTCCTTTGAGTGTATTTATTCTAATTGTTAGGTCTAGAGTTAACTACTTAGGGAGAAATTCAATTACCGGTTAAGTCTCAATCATTTTCTCTAGGTGCATAAAGCTTAGAGTTGAGGTAACTAAGCAAACCAATCATAGCTCTAGGTGATTTTAGCTTACTACCCTCGCATGCACACATGCTTCCATACTCTTAATATCTTGAGGTGACTAATCTCAAGACACTAAACATTAAATGACAAATGCATTATACTTAAGCTAGTCAAATTTAAATATAAACATTCACTTTTTGATTTAGCATGTGGAGGTGACAACATGAAATTTATCAAATCATAAACAAAACATCAATTACAAGTACGTTTGGCTAGGGCTTAAACTCGAACATGAACAGGATCACTACTTACTCATAATTAAATAAACAAGCTTCAACATACTACAATACATCAAGTAATAAGAGAGAGAGAGAGAGAGAGAGAGAGAGAGAGAAGTGACTATTAATGATGGTGGAGATGGATCTCCCATGTCATATGTGGTATTGTGGTGGTTAGCACATTCTTCTTACTTCTCAAGCTCCTTAATATTATAGAGATGATGAAATCTAGAGTAGCTACTGATAGTTTGTAGTGTTGAGGTGCTTGTGGAATTGATGGGTGGTGGAAGTAGTGGAGATGGAGTTTGGTGTTTGAATTTAAGGGAGGTGGAGTAGTAGAGAGAAGATGAAGCTAAAGTGAAGAGAGAAT
The DNA here is from genome assembly GCA_025331145.1 of Rosa persica. Taxonomy (NCBI): domain Eukaryota; kingdom Viridiplantae; phylum Streptophyta; class Magnoliopsida; order Rosales; family Rosaceae; genus Rosa; species Rosa persica. The sequence goes on along the minus strand of WFKR01000003.1, from coordinate 21,786,799 downwards.
GAGTGAATGGTCAAGAGATGATGAAGATAAGGCTTTTTATCTCTTAAAAATCTGCTACAGTAGGAGACAAAATAAGAGTATGAATCTCTTACAACATGTACCCCAAAATGGGTCAAGTTGCATGCTAGTGTCCAATAGACATTAATGTGAGGGAAATTTGAATTTCAAATTCCACCACTATGGTCCTCATTGGTTGAATTGGGATCCTCCATGGTGCTGGTTTGCTAGAAACTTGCCGAAAACTCGTCGGAGAAGTTGATGGAAAATCCGATTTGCATTCTTTTTTGGCATAATTTCCAAATTGCCACATAGGTTTCACGTATACCTCATCATTTAGCCCTTCGGCCCTAAGCCTCCCTGCCCGTAGGGCCGAAGCCCAACCCAGCCCTTCCGTTAGGGCGGGCCAACCCTACCCTTTCTCAAATAGGATAGGATAAGGGTCATGCAAATGAAGCCCGACCCTACCCTACGACCCGGCTCAGCCCTAAAAGCCCTACCCGGCCCAACCCTAAAATTTATATATTATTTTTATTATTTTCTACTACACAGAAATAAATATATAAAATTTGTATATGTAATATTAAGAAAATGGGTATAAACCCAAATACCCAATTAATGTATGAGGCCCAATGGTCCATTTTTGTCCAAGTCAGTCCAAGTCCAAGGCTCCTTACCTAGGCATCTAGGGCTTCAGACTTCACAACTTGGGAGTCTTTGTCTATTTGATAGTTCGACCTAAAGTCTTAAGCTCCCAAGTCCAAATCTTAGCTGCCTGCAGCCATTTGGAGACTTCGCGAGTTTCGCGATGCACACTCGCAAGCCGTCGACGATCGATGGCAAGACAGCCAAACAAGGGCTCTCTTCTTCTCTATTCCAATTCCCCATTCTCCTCCAATCCGGCTCTGACGACTTGGCCGCCGCTCTGTTCTTCTCCAATCTCCAGCGCCGATGCCGTCGACGATTGGATTGACCAACTAAGACCGAGTAGCTGGGTCATGAGCTAATTTCGATCCGAAAGAGTGGTTGGCAGCGGAGATCTAAAAGCTATGATATGCAATGTAGTCGAGAAGCTTCGAGCTGATACCTTGGTCATGGGATCCCATGGCTATGGTTTCTTCAATAGGTAGCTACCAGTACTAATTCTAGTTCCCTATTAATCATTTGAATAACTAGTTATACATTGGAATATTGAGTATTAATTTGAGTGTTGTTAATTTGCAGGGCTCATCTTGGAAGCGTGAGTGATTATTGTGCGAAACACGTCGAGTGCTAGTGGTGATTGTCAAGCATCCTAACCATCACTGAATTGTGCTCTTCGTATGTTTTATTTGTGATAAGATTATGGTTTCAATTAATGTACTTGTTTGCATTTCTTGTTTTCAGTCTATAATGAATGTGTAAATACTTGATGGTAGACTGCTGTGCTTTGTTTTCAGTCTGTGTTTAATCACTGAATGTCTTCAGTCTATGTTGAATCACTAAATGTGTGTGTGTGTGTGTCTCCAGTTGGTTACAAGTGTGAAACTGAACTGAGTTCAGAGTTTTCAGTCTATGTTGAGATCATATACTTGCATATTGTCATATAAACTGAATGAGTACTGATCAATTAGGAATCTATATTCATAATTACAGGGAATTCTAAGTACAATGGAGTACGGTGGAAATTCATTGACATAATTGCAGGAATCTTCAAGTACGTCCACAAGAATGATTTATGTTGTAGCTTTTTGTTTTTGAAGAAGTAATTGATATCATCAGACTGCCCTTCATGTCTATGTTCTTCTCATTATTTTTGAAGAAGTAATTGAAAGTTCCAGTTTGAGTCGATGTAATTGATATGATTAGACATCAGACTCCTCCATTAAGTTTTGAGGGACTTCTATTTAATTGCATATATCAAAGATTTTATTTTTCTTTTCCAGGTTGAGTTTATTTTAAGTAAGGCCCGGTCCGACCCTATCTAAAAGGGCTAGCCCGGCCCGGCCCTTTCGACCCTTGCGGAATGGGCCTTAAGGGCGGGTAAGGGCGTACGTATTGAAGCCCCGGCCTGGCCCTAAGTTTCGTTGACTTGGTCAAAGCCCAACCCGACCCTACCCTAAGCCCTAAAATTTAGAGTAGGGCTGGCCCTAGCCCGGCCCATGATGAGGCCTAGTTTCACCATAGTGTTAATTTTCTACCCTAGATTTTATTTTAGCCAGCTTGCTATCCTATTTTTTATTTTAGCCAATTTGCTATCCTTCCATCAAATTTGCTACTCTAGGGTCTCAAGATCAAACAATTTACTTCCCTAAATTTGAAAATAATCATTTGCTACCTTAAATTTTCAAAATTAATTAATGTTTACACAAAGACATGGACAAATTAATATGACAATAAAGTAGCATATTGGCAGAAATAATACTTAGGGTAGCAAATTGGCTATTAAGCCAAATCTTTCTTTGCCCAAATTTCATATCTTCTTCTCCTAACTTCAATTCGTATTTCAAACCTCAAATTGATCGTTTCTTTCTCCTTGGTTTCCTTGAAAAAAAAAAAAAAAGGAAATGGGTTAACATAGGTAAAACATAATGAAACTATCAAAGACTGGTTAAACTTCAAAGTTTTGGGGCACAATTGTAAAGAAAATTGTGACTTAACATGTATTTATACCCAAGCAATTCTATGATTCCTATTCATTGACAAGGTGGTGGTTGTGTGCAAGACATCACCTAATTGTCCTTGGAGGATCTATGAATTTAGACAATCCCACCATATATATTAGGACTTGAAGACTAAGCACAAGTGTTCTCATTTGGGAAAAAGGTGTATCATATGAATGCATCTTTCATTGGTGAAGAGTACCAAGATTTCTTCATGAGTGATCCAAACTGGTCAAGAGAAAGGATGCAGAATTCAATTACAAGGATTTTGAAATGGAAGTAGACTATTATATGTGTTACAGAGCAAGAGTGAAGGCAATGAAGTTAGCACAAGGTAGCCATGAAGACCAATATAACCTGTTAGAGAGTTATGCTCATGAGCTGAAGAAGAGGAATCTTGAAACCTCTGTGGATTCATATTGAATTGGACGGAGAGCTAACAGGGTTCAAGAGGATATACATTTGTATAGCTGCATTGAAGAATGGATGGAGGGAAAGGTGTAGACTAATATATAAGGTATTAGGGTCATATGGCTGTCACTTGAAGTCAGTGCACAAGAGTCAGTTACTATCTATTGTGGGGATTGATGGTAATAATGTAATTTACCCAATTGCATGGGAGATTGTGGAAGCAAAAAGCAGAGAGACTTGAACTTTCTAAAGTTCTTGAAGCTTGATTTGGATATCCATCACTCAAGCCATTACACATTCATGAGTGACAAGCAAAAAGGGCAGGGGCAAGCTATAAAAGAGTTATTTTCAGATGCTGCACACAATCATCACTGCTACAAAAATTGAATCAGACGATGGATAAAAACTGTCGTCTGATATGGAGGCAAATCGTCTTATATCGAGGTGCCGTCTAATGAAGGTCGATTGTAGAGAACCGTTGTGTGAAGAGCTCAGCAGCATGGCAGCAACATGTTGGCAGCCTGCCGACAACATTAGTTGTTGCGTGACTATTCTTCAGACGACGGGCGACTTTAGAAACTGTTGTGTGATTGCAACTCAGATGTTGCTTTATTTATGCCCATCATGTAACTTTCATTCAGACGACAGTTTTTCACAGTATCCATTATCTATTTTAAATTCAGACGACAGTTTTTATTTTTAGATCATTGTTAATATTGTGCACATACGACAGTTTTTTTCGTGGTTATTGTTATCCTAATAGAATGATTCAATGCATTGTATATGCTGAAACTGAAATAAAAAATGATCAAATTAACAGTAGCTGATCAATATATAAAAGAAATTGTTATATATAATCCGCATCATGCACCAAAATAGATTGTGCAAAGGCAATCTTTCATCCACAAAAGGAGTACATCTAATACTACTTTCCTAGCAATATACATCCACAAATTTACTTAAGGAGTCTAGCTTTGCAAGCTTTGCTGCTCTCGTGACCTCATTGGAGTCTAGCTTTGGAAGCTTGTGTAGGAGCTTTTGGCTCTCTTTCTGTAGTTCCAGCTGCATATAGATCAATAGTTCAGCGAGGGGCACACATGCCAAAACAGAAACTGGACCGATATGGGCAGGACACTAGTTACATCTGCAATTTAGTCATACCCTTTCTCCCAATCAATGCTAGAACCATGTACCAGAGATTAGAAAAAAGGATACAACAGACTTAAACTATAGATCTTTTATCGCATGCATCCAAGAGATCTATCTTGCATCTAAATAAAGAACACAACAAACAACAAACTATATCATTCAGCTGTTCCACAACACATATACAAATACACAACATTCAAAATCCAAATCCATCATTAACCAATCAAAAAAACAATAAGTTGTAATGACAGTACTAATACTTTGCACAACATATATATAAATTCTTATCAACAACCCATATTATATCCTGCCACAAAGTTTAAGCATTCAACAAAACAACTTATCAACCCCATTAAATTAAGCAAGTTCAAAGAATCAATTGTAGGGTTGAATTGACTAACCTTCTTTTGCTATTAAAATTTTCCAGCAGCTTTGTGAGCTCCCTTTCTCTCTCACCCTTGCAATCACCACAAGTTTCCCGCAAAAATGTAACAAAAGAGGTACTTTAGTGCATTACCAATGGTAAAACAGAAGCTTACAGGATCTTAGCATTTAAATAAACCACACTTAGTAGACTGGAAGACAGTAATGACACTCATAGATCAACAAAGCAGCAGCTAGCTAGAAGCTAATGATACCAAAAGCCTGAACTAGATAAACAAAAGCATAAATGCATGTAGATATATTTCCAGAAGGCCAGGTGTTCAATATCTGAAATCAATTACGTATGTGTCTTCTAGGTTGATGAAAGAATGGCTAATATTTATCACAACTCTCAATCATTTAAGTTTCATCAGTAGAACATAAGTATTTATGATGGATATGAATGAATAAAAATGGACTTTCAAAAAATAAAGTATAAATCTGTACAACCTTTCATGAGGAGGAGGAGGAGGAGGTGGGGGGGGTGTGGTTGGGGATTTACATCACTCACCTCTCTTTGATGACCAACGATTATAGACATGCTTGTTACTAATGTTGTCCCGGAGATTCCAAGTATTTAAGAAGTGACTGATCATCACCAATAGAACCAAATGCACCTTCAGACACTAATAGCTTTACACCTGCACTCATCCAGTTGTGCAACAACTCATCCATTAAATGGATTGAAAGCCAAACAGTTTAAGTTTATAAACAAACTTCTTCCTAGTGTAACTTAGTTCTTGAAGGGTCTAAAATATTACACACACACACACACACACACACCAATATATGAGATTCGTCTCATCAATAAAAGTGAACCTCAGCTTGACAAAATAATAAGTGTCGAACTTAAAGTACCTGCTGAATGGTTTTCATGAACGGAATGATACACACACTTAGAGCATTACCAATATCTGTGTAAGCCAAAGAAAACTTAATTAGCAGGACATTCAAGACGCCCTACAACTCAAATATAGGCAACGGCTAAAGAAATAGCATGCTAATAAAAGAGAATTAAGTGGCAAGTTTGCTAATTAATCAGCACAAATCTCCTACCAAGAAACACTTCAGTGGCCGACCAATAGCTTGCAATCCTTTATTGCCAAAAGGTTTTCTGCTATCAGTCGTCCAATAATACACCCTAGTACACAAATCATTGAAAGCATAACAAGACTTGTATGTTTAGGTCAATAACAAGATTCTATGCAGGGCGCGCGCGCGCACAGACATATTAAAATGGATGTAGTTCCTATATGATAGTAAAAGGACAGTAAAACAACACCATGAAACACATAGTATTGAAATCACCTTGGTTGCAAGTATTTCGGGGCACCACTTTTCCACTTCATCATCAGTTTCAGTCCATTTTTTAATAACCGGGAAAGTAAGCAAGTTTTTCAATATTACAGGATACGCAGAAACTAAATTGGCCACTGCTGTATGAGTAACTATCATTGATATATAGTCAATATTCTTATAACATATTCAAAATTGTGGTATATTAACAAAGGACATGGATGCTTAGCTTAAAAAGAGGCATTGCTTGGCTGTGCTTGGATTTCTATTGAAAAGAAGCCCAAAGGCTGATAATGAAACATGCCATTTAATGAGGCAAATGATTAAGAGGTTGATTAAATACCACATCATCCGAGCATAGTTTTTACAGTGGGAGAACAAAAAAAAAAAAAAAAAAAAAAAAGACGAATAGAGACCAATGCTATCATAGTATAAGGAGAAGAGCTCCAAATCTGTAGACATTTACATTCAGAGATGATATTTAGCACTTTATAGTACCCAAATGAAAACTTCCACCAAGCATGAGTTGTGAATTGCAACTATGGGACACTATAATTGAAATAACTGACACCCTGCTGGTTATATCACGAAAACGATTTAGAATTTGGCTAAGAAAGATGCACACAGGCAGCAGTCAATATAAATACATACAGCAATAGATACCTTGTTGGTATAGATTCTAGCTTAAGTACTAGTGCAAAGGCAGCAGTGGAAGAAGAAATTTGATAAACATTTTTCACTCTTATGAACAAAGACAGTAGTGCAAGAGGAAAAATATCTATATATACATATAGGAATAAATTTGATAAACACATATTTACCTCCAAGTGGATATCTCCAGGTTAGCTTTGATATACATACATGAATAAATTTGATAATCACACCAAAGTAATCAGCAAGCCAAACACTTCAAAGTGGATCCCTCCATGTTAGTTTTCTTTGCATCTGCAGCAGTATTATAGTAATCAATTTTCTAAATACTATGAGAAACACGTCTGTTTCTAAATACTAGGAAAAAGACACTGGTTTGGTTCATATGCCTATGCATCTTTTACAAAAGAATGAGCTTGAAAGATGCAATACAAGAATACTTGTCAGCATCTTTCACAAAACACAAAACAAAGGCAATTTCCACCACCTATATATACCATGCTTCACATATATAATGGGTTGAAAACAATCCGTTTCCAGTTCTATTTTCGCCCTAACCAAACATTCTCCAGAAATTAATAAAAACTAATAAAAGAAGAAAATTGAAATCGAGATTTATTGATCTTCACACCAAACCTGTACACTTTCATCATGCTCATAGAATCATAGACTCAAGATCCAAACCGAATAATTTCATTTTTCTTTCGCTTAGATTCTCTGAGCCATCAAATGAAATAGAGTACAAAGCCTATAAGTGAAGAAAAGGCAATCAGCTATGAAACAAGAATACCTTCTGTTCTGGAACCAAACTTTAATTTGGCTAGGCTCAATGTTAGAGAGAACTAGGTACTGCTTAATGAGCTGTTGGCGATGAATCGAACTGGGTTTGGGGCATTCATGATAAAGCCTCTCAAGGGCTTCAATAACCTGCTCAGGTTTGTACCTCATATACTTGCCATTATCCATTACTCCTTTACCATCCGTGCAGGACATAGCCATTTTTCAATTATCACTTCAGAAAAACAAAAATTATACCAAACCCAGAAAGCTCCTCTAACTCTACCACAATTCCAACCACAAAACAGCCGGGTCACACTCAAACTGGCATTGAATCGGGTTCGACAAGAGAGGGAACTGAATTGAGATACCCAAAAAGAATAATCCCCGCATCCAGGTCAACCCAGTGGCCACCAAGTTCATCGAAGCTCAATTTGGTGGGTGACATCGAGATCAGAGAGAAAGAGAAAGAGGGATTGTGGGGGAAAGGGTTGAGGGAAATAGGGCTTTTCAATTAGAAAACAGATCTAGTAGAAGAATGAGGTAGCATAGTTGCTTATTCGTGCAACGGCATGCAGTGAAATAGGGCTTTCATTATTTTGCGACCGCTATCCTTCGCTGAAGTAAAATCATAGTGTTTGGCTACCCCCATTGCAACGGCGTATCAACTCGGTTGCAAATCTTGCGACAGCATAACTTTGCCGAAGCGAATAGCCAGTTTTTAGCGACAGCAAAACCACGCCGTCGCAATCAAGCGAAGTCATTGGAATTATTTTTTTGTAGTGTTTAGGCTAGAGAATGAGGATTTTCGTTTTGGTTTGGGTATGTTGAGATAGAGAGAAGAATGAGGGTTTGGGAGAGTGAGGATTCTGGTTTTGGTTTAGCTCTGTCAAGAGTGAGGCCACCGCGTAAGAGATGTTTTGTTTTTGGGTCTGTCGACAGTGAGACGAGTCAACACAGAGCAAGGACTAGCTGTCGGAAGAGGGTTTTGCTATTTAGTCATGTTTGTTATGTTATTTGCTCCGAGTGTTGGGGTTTCAGCCGGATTTGTGAGGCCCTATGAATTTGGACAAAGAATCACACAACGTATTTATGTAAGAATGTGGAAGATGGTGGTAGGAAATTTCTCTCCTTTCTTTCAAACATATTTATTAGACCACAGGTTTATTGTTTATCGTCGTCTGATTAATACATGTTGGGGAAAATTTAGGGTTTGAGATGAGTTTGGCACCACATAACATAATGGGAAACTTGGCGCTCAATTTTCTTTTAGGGTCATACAACGGTTCTGTCCTTATACGTCTTTTAAATTAATTCATAATTCCATATCAGAAGACAGATTTTTTAAAAACAACGTCCAAAAAAATAAAAATCAATCAGATGACGGAAAACTATAATGCGTCGTCTGAGAAGCGTCGTCTGATTCAATTTTTGTAGTAGTGCATTGTGTGAGACACCTTTACAACAACTTCAAGAGTGATGGACACACATGCTTGAACAACTTCATATTTTTCCTTTAGAATTGTTATTACTTGTCACAAAGGCTGTAATTTTTTCTGTTTCTTGATTGGTGGTAGGCTTGGAACTAAAGCAGAAGTTGTGGCCTATTGCAAGAAGCTGTACAATGAATCAATTCAAAGATGCAATAGAAGACCTCAAAAAGAGCTCAGTGTCTAGATGAAAATGGTGCATTGATAGACCTGCAGTTCACTGGTCAAAGTCCCACTTTAATCAAGTTTAAGTGTGACATTATGTTGAATGACCACAGTGAGAGTTTCAACAAAATCATTCTGTAAGTAAGGGAGAAGCCTATCCTAAACTGTCTGGAAGAAATTATAATTGCCACAATGGTGAGGTTGGCTAATAGAAAGCAATTTGGGCTTAATTGGAGGTGTAAAGTTGGGCTAAGAATTGAAAAGTAGTTGAAGAAGAATGTAGCCTTGAGCCATGATTACATAACTGTACATTCAAGTGAGTGGAGGTTTGAGATTCAGGGCAGAGGTGTAGCATGTGCAAGTGGTGCGATTGCTGGACATTCAGTGTCATTGGATATAGAGACCTGCATATCTAAGAGATGAGACCTCTTAGGTATACCTTATGGGCATGCAATAGCTGCCATACGCTCAAAAGGCTGGTCCCCTGATGATTTTGTGCATGACTACTTCACCAAGGAGACCTACTTGAAGGCATATGAGCCCATTATTTTCTCAATATCTGGGGTGAATGAGTGGGACAACATACATAGATCAATTGCACCTCCGATCCTCTATATAGGACGCAGCCTGGGAGGCCTAAAATGGCTAGGACCAAAGAACCAAGTGAGCCTTTTAAATCTGAAGTTTTATTCAAGTAGCCCCACAACCTGGAACAGAGAAGTTACTTAAGGTGTATTACGTACTCCCAGCTGACATATGAAAAATGTCACAGAAAGGGCCACAACAAGAGGACCGTCAAAAAAGGAATCAGGTATTGTTTTCCACATTATGTGCTGTTGTTTTATTTTTTATTTTAAATTTTTTAAAGGATGGGTTGTTGTTTTTAACTAAGTGACATTGTGGAACTTGTGTGAAATTATATATGTATTTGGAATTGTAGCAAGATGATATTGTGTAGTAGCAGACTCCTCAGAATGTTCAAGAGCATGAACCTGAGAATGTGCAGCAGCAAAAAGCTCAAGATGTGGAGTCACAAGTTTCTCAAAATCTGCAACTCTCCCAGCCTACTGATGTCCCTACCCAGCAACTCTTCTAGCCTATTGATGTGACCCCCAGCAATTACATACCTCTATACCTCAAGAAACCTCATCCATGCCCCAATCCAAACACAAAAGGTTCAAGATGATTGCTCAAAGAAAACCTAAACCAAAGAATCCCTCTCCATCACCACCTAATTCATTTGAGTAGATTTGTAGTGGACATTGATGTGGATCTAGATAGGGCTTGCTAGACATTGATTTTTGTTGTTTAACTGCCTTATGAGGATGGCTTTTTTGTATGTTGAATGATTATCTTCAATAATGGCCTATGAAATCAATGAAATTGCAAGCTGTGTTTCAGGTCATATGCTTTCATATGCTATCTATTGTGTGATTTCGTGGGCAAATGAATATTAAGCATTACAAGTATTTCTTTTGTGTCGGGCCAAAAACATTAGGTACCAAAGTTATATATAGTTTGGTCCCGATTGTAACACCCCGTACCCGGAATACTATCCATTAACTTATTTGCATTGCAATTAGATATTTCAATTCATCATATTGTTAAATTATCCTTCTTAATAGGAAATTATTTTTTATGGAGTTTCAAAAATTATTTCTTAGCATGGAAAAATAGAGCACGACAATATGAGAGTGTAGGTGCAAAACGTTTGTTAAACGGAAATGAGAAAGTTATGAGTATTTTCGTGTGTGGGGCATTTTGGTCTTTTCACCTTACCTTACCTCAATTAAATCAGATCCTCCCCCCCCCCCCCCCCCCAACACCCAAAAAAACCAATTTCACGTTGAAAATAGAGGGAGGGAGGGTGGGAGGGAGAGAGAACGAACGCCATAGCCTTGCCGTCCACCTGTCCGTCGCCGGCGTTGATTCCAGCCAAATCCGGCCACAATTCTTACACCATTCTCTTCCCCTCTTCATGGGCTCTGTTGATATATGTTTCAAGACCTATCATCAAGTGTGCGCAACGAATCGAAGGAGAGAAGATTGAGTGATTTTCTGACTATTTTCAAATTCCGGCCAAACCATTGAGAATTTGGAGAACCCCAAGGTATAAAGTTGTTCCTTACCTCATGGGCTTTCTTTTGAGTATAGTATTGCATATATATTTGAGGATTTTGGAATTGAAATTCCGACCACCATGAGCCACATGGCCATTTTGAGTGTTTTTGAGCATTATTATGCTTCTTAGGATGTGTTAGTACTAGCCCAAGTAAAACTATTAAATTTTGGGTGAGAAATTAGAATTTGGTGTTGGGAATAAATTGGGAAAAGTTATTTTTGGAGGTGTTGGAGTTGGAGGGAAGCTAGTGGAAGAGACTTAAGATGATTATTTGATGATATGAAGACTCGGGTGACTTTACGTCAATGAGAGGATACGAGTTGCTAAGATGCATTCACATTTCTTTACTTAGTTTATCGGGATTGAGCTTAATTTATTTATAAATTATTATTGGCTAGGTAATCCTGTTGAGCAAGCATCCGAGGACATTCCCAAGATGGGACTCACCTAGTCACCCTTCATTGTGAGTTGGACTTTGTTTTAAAAAATGCATGCAATTACTTTGATTCTTTGATATTTGATTTCCTTAATTATCTATTTATATTAAAGAAGTTTATTGTGATTTCTCGTAAATTAATTGTTGTGGTCATTATGCAATTTTATCATTTATGTTTTGAAGTAAATTGCTTATTTTTGGGAAAAAAAGAAACTTTTCAAATGGCCTGTTAGATATGAAGTTTTAAATGTTGTTACATGTACGAAAAGAAAGAACCTTCTATTTTGGCAAAGTAAATTGTATTTCAACTTACCTTACGAGTACCTAACCCTAGCAAGATACAACGATACTTCATCAGTTTTCCAATTACGTGCACGTATACCCTCACGCTTTGCTTGTGTACCGACAGATGCACAAGTATATGACTAGTTCCCCCCGCTCTGACTGATGCGCACAGGTGTACGACTAGTTCTTCCCCCTCCCCCGCTCTACTCATGTTGAGTTCTCTTGGCATAAGTGTATGACTAGTTGTCCATCACGCTTTACCTATTTTGATTTAGATCATTGTAGGTGTATGACTAGTTTTTGGGTAAAAGTTTGGTAATGCTTTGTAGTTTTGGAAGTTATGCAAAATGCTTTTGAACTGAGTTACCTTTTGCAAGCAAATATTGAGTTACTCCCCAGTTATTGCTTCAGTTTTCTTATGAGACATTACTAAAGCAAAGTGCTTATTTTGTTACAAGTTTATCTTATAAATGGGTATGTGAGTATTCGTGACTTATAACCTTTGAACTTGTCTTTTTACTAGAAGTGGTCAATCGCATGCCAAAGGTTTACGAAAGGGAAATGATTTTAAGAAAAATAAGTTTTATCAAAAGTAGTTTCAAGTACTAAATTATTTTTGTCCTCTCATTGAGCTTGTCTCACATTTTCTATGTTTTATCAGGGCTCTTTAGATTTCCGTTTTGCCCAGGTAGTAGATCTCGCTGAGGTCGGATCGCACCACGTTGAGGCATTCTCCTTATCCACCGTCATCTATCTTGACTTGTAGGATTTGTTCACTCTTATATTTCTTACTTAATTGGACCATGTAACTTATGCTCTAATGTAACCATAAATTGAGTATTGGATTCCTAAGTTGTAATCGTTGGATTAGAACCCTAGTATTTGGTTGGTGGTGGATGTTTTGGTGAAGGACAAGAGGTCCTATTTGGAAGTTATTGGAGATTTATGATATTAGAAGTGTATTATTGGATTTACAGGTTCTGGGGTAGTCCATTTTTAGAAGAGGTTATGTCTAATTTTCGATAAAACCTTTCTCTAACTTGGTCTATACAGATCCACCTCGGATTCCACCTTGGAATCTGGTAGCGGGTCTGTCAGCAAAGCATGAATGAGTACATTGACGGGAATAACTGAAATTTGAAATTTATATGGAGGGAACAACCCACCTTTTTGAAATTTGGCAGTAAATAAGTAAGTATAATCCAAATAAAATATGGCAGCAAAGCATGAGTGAGTACATTGACGGGAATAACTGAAGGGATGAAGCTACCCTTCAAAATTGCCAACTGATAGTGTCTCAGAACCTTAGGTACCGTTTTGATTTTTGAACTTGAGGTACCAAAATTTATAAGGAGAAACATCAGGTATCGTATGGATGAAACTACCCTTCAAAAATTGCCACCTGGCAACCTTGGTAACGGATCTAACGGCTCTAAGTACGAATCTTCAGTCGGGGTCAGAACATCAGGTACAGTTCTAATATTTTTTGAACTTGAGGTACCAAAATTTATAAGGAGAGAAACGTTGGGTACCATACAGATGGTTTTCCCAATTATATATGATCATTCTGATGTAATTCTTCCATGAAATAGGATTCTGTTTGTGAATTTGTTCATGGCTTGGAAATCAACACAATACGTAAAGCGAAGGCAAGTTATTATCATCTATAATCTACAAAGTAAACTTGCATCTTTATTCTGTTTGAGTAATGCAAGGTGAATTATCTTTTTGGGCGTCACCTGCATTCCACGTTATGCAAAAGTTGATGTAATACAAAACACAACTTGTCAAAAAATTTCATTAAAAGGAGTGCCACATCAACTGTCACATAAGGTGGAATATAGGAGATACCCATAATGGTTTTGTTCTTTTTTTTTCCTTTCATTTTTTGTAGTATCTGCTTTAAATCATAAGCACTTTCGGATTCTTTTGATCACTAGTTCATTTATTCAATTTTTTTCTTATAAAATTGATGAACTATAACCAAATTAAATTGTTCGGTTTGGGTCGGTTTTAACCCTGTCAACTTAACACCATAAGTGAATTGAACGAACAATCTAGTTCAATTTATTTTAGGATAGTACCAATATTAACCGAATTCATCCAAGTAACAAGGGTAAAGTAAAATGTTTTCAGAAAATTGGGCAATGCTTGGGCTCCAAGAGAATTGACTGGGCCAAATCCCCAAATGAATTGACTGGGCCAAATCTCAATCGTAATTTTTGAGGAATGCCTTTGGCTCTCTACCTATTTTATTTATTGACTTCATAACTATTTCGTTTTCTCAAAATGTATTCTCCAAGAGTCCAAGTATTTGTCCGGAGCCATGCATATTCCAAACTTTCCATGATAATAAGTCATTAACCCCTTTATTAAGTTAAGAAAATAACCCTTAAAGTCTTAAACTAAACTGAATTAACATGTACTTATCAAAGTCCATCTTTATGGTTATTGGGATTTGCAATAGCAGGACAGAGATGTTTTGGAAATGACAATAACAAAAACAAGACATGGACATCGAAACTCAAAGTGAACGACCTACAATCCAAGTCTCTTTGTAATTACAATGCAAACACCAACACACGCTCGCTCGTGTTGTCTCGGAAATATAAAACTATCCAAGCTAGGGTTCGATCATATATTAAAGCACAGTATGGGATCACCTCTGGTCAACACCACCCCACACCCTAGGGTTCCCATACCTTCTTCATTACTGATCAATCTCCTTCTTCGCTTTTTTTACTAGCTGCAGGATCTGAAATTCTTCTGATAATGTTATTCTAACCTAGCTAATCGTACACAGACATCGATTCATATTAGAATCCAGTTCTACATTATATATAGATGCACATGGAGATGGACCACACGTAGTACATGGTGTTTCCCACCCCGCTCCGCTCATGTTTTCTTCATGAAATTTATATATATGTACTGAAATTGTGCTTGAATGTTGGACTGTAACCAAAGAGCTGCTTGCCTCTTTCTCAACTCCGAAGAATTGAAAAAGATGATATATATATATTTGAAAGAAGCTGGTACCAATGAGGCTTTGGATTTGGTGGTCCTAAAAGAACACTAAAAGTTTTGTTTTTCTAGTATGTATGACTACTAATTATTAAATTGTTGATTTAGATACTCTTATCTCACGTTAAGTCGAAGGATTTGTAGTTGGTATTAGTAACTAGCCATTGAGATTAAACATAAATGGTCTTTTATTGACCGACAGGAGAATTTGAGGTGTTGGGCAGTCATATATGAGATAATGTTAAAATTATTCTTCTGTTTTATGTCTCTTTTTTCAAGTGACTTGAAGTTCTTGTAATTAAACGAGTTATGATTAGAATTAGGTTTGAGCATTTCTTGCTTAATGGTGGATGTTAGATACATAGAATACCATAAATACTTTGTTAGTGTACTTGCATAGGCACTCTTTTATTTCCCACTAATTATTGGGATTGGGAAGTTTATTGACTTGGGAATTAATTCGATTAATATCGATTTTAATTCTAACTCAATTACATGATTCGTCACATCTTTATAATTAAATTTTATTTGCACTCTTCAAATATTTTTAGCCATACAAGTCCAACACCAAATAATTGAGACCGAGATTGATAACGCACTTGGACAAGATTCTGAACTTTCACTAGAAATGGCAACAAACTTCACCACAATCACCTAATTTCCAGTAAATGATAAAACAAAAGCCCACAATATAAAAACATTCATATTACGCTCTTTCTATTTCTCTACCCCTGTAATAAAGAGAATGAGTGAAGTGCGTAGCAGTACGTGCTCTTAAATATTATTTCTGCTCGGCAAGAAGTTATTAAGTCAGAATTATTTATGTCCTGATGTACTTGTGTATGAGTATTTATAGGCTTTCTGCTCGGCAATCAGCACTTCGCCTTCAATTTGACTCTGATCGATCTCGTACGGCATTTGGAATACTACTGTGGATAAACAGTTCTCATACAGTTTTGTAGGGTCGTTTTAGCCATTATCGATCTGAGAATGCAAACCCTCTCCTTCGGTCAATGCCACTGTTCCTAATTTAACACTAGCTACTACCTAGTGTGTGTGTTTTATTTTTTTTATTTTTTAAGAATAATATTAGGTGAATCATTTTTTTAGATACCATCTACATCTCATCTTTTCACCTTACATGACATTTAATGTGGTATACAGCTACAACCACGTCATTTAATGAAATTATGCGATATGTTGGTCTTTCTGCTATATTAGCTGCTACATAGGTGAAATGCATATGGTATCCCAAAAAGTGGTTCACCTAGCTAGCATTACTCTTTTTTTTATCCTCAGAAATTAACATAGTTGTAACATTATATACTCGGGTTTCTTTTTCTCCTTTTCTTTTTTGTATCTTTTAGGAAATAATGTGCACTCTGTGTAAAGCGAAACCAACCTTGCTTAATGAATTAAATATAAGATCATCCAGGATTTCATGAGAAGTAGTAGATTTTATGATTTTGTTCCGGGAAAAAATTGATTTTGGATGATGTCACATATCTAATTTACCCGTTGCTAAATCGCTCTCTAGACGATCAATTAGTGAAAGCAGTGGTGTTTCAAGGCACCATGGGGTGGCTATAGAGTTCTAGTGGTGGTGTTCAGATTACAGAGATTTGTCATCATCCTTCCAGGCTGGTTTCCCTTTGGCTAGTGCTCATGAAGAAATTATGCGTGGTAGTGCTCATGAAGAAATTATGCATGGTAGTTTACTGTATTCTCGAAATAGTAAAATTGCTTAGTTTTTTTTGAAATAGAGGTTGATTTCATTAGATCAACAACCAATAGGCTAGAGTCTACCATAACTTACATAAGCAAAACTCGGCAAGAAAATCCGAACTAAATTGTCTAAGCTAGAGCAGATGATTATAATCTCTGGGACACTCGCATTTAAGCAAGCCTATCTAAGAATGCATAAACCTCTACCTCCACGTAAATTAAATCATTCAACTAGCCTTTTCCTTGCCAATCACGCAATTGTGGTACAAGTAAGAAACTAGAAATATCATAGAAGACTTATAAAGGTCCATTCACTCTCACATAAGCTTTACCCCAAGTACAAAAATGGAAAAAGAGCTAACTCCTTCCCTTTTCGAGTTGGAGTGTTTCTCCACAAATTGCTTCATCTTTGGAGACTTGTTCTTCTCCTTACCCTCACCATGCTTTGAGGTCTCCTGCTTGTCACCAGGAGATGACTTATTCTTACTGCCAAAAGTTCATCCTCGTTTCCGCTTCATACTCCTAGAATAGGTCTCCTCCTGTGCTGAATCCAAGCTAAGATTTTCAGAATAAAAAATGAGGTTTCTCTTACCCACAGCCAAACTCAATTTCAGTTTCTTTGGAGAGATAGTCAGGTTGTCATCTCACCCCCGACGCTTGCCAGTTATGCGCTCTAGAGTTCCTGCTGTCTCCTGAAGATCACGCACCACAACCTGTCGCTTCTGCTTCGAGAACAAAGCATTCAAGCATGGCTCCCCACTTGGCCAGGATCTGGAGTCCGAAACACCAAGGCTGGGCATGGGATAGGAGCCCTAACTCCCGCACCAGTATTGAGCATGCTGCTACCCGAAGTGCCAGATGTTGACCCTGCCCAAACTCTTTGCACTGACGGCCCCCCAACTATCGTCTCCTGCAACGTATTCTGGGACCCCAGAACAGTCCGTTCGGCTTCATCATCATCTTCATCTGGTGTCAGCCTTGAGCACGGCAATCCCATATGCTTGACGAGTCCACAAACTGAGCATCTCTCAAACAGCTTGTCATTTCGAAATTGGCATCGAAACTCGACCTCATCTTCTACCAAGTACCATTGCTTGAAAGGCAATGGTTTGTTCAGCGGGATCTCAACCCTAATCCGGAGTTTCCCAGCCTTCTTAGCATTCTTATCAATTTCCTGGAAATCCCCCAGCGTATATCTGATCATGGTCATGACACGTTCAGACCAGCGTGAAGAGCACCCTCTACCCTTCTACTTCTTCCTCCACATGCAACGACCCATTAACCCTCCAAGCGTTGCGAAAAATCCCTATAAAAGACTTGACCTTGAAATCATGAGTGGTGAGAAGCTTGCCCACCAAGAATAAGTTCACCTGTCGCAAACCATTGCCCTGCGTTGGTCGCAGATCAATCTACCTCTTGCCTTCAGCGATAGCAAGAGAGGAGGCTAGTCTAGCAGGCATTGCATCAACACAAGACATCTTGTTGACAAGAAGAAGCACGGAACCGAAACCCTAACATTAGGTTTTGAGAGAGAGAGTTGACAGCTCAAACTAGATTTTTGAAAAAACTTCTCTTTAAATGAAAGAGGAAGAAAGGATTTCACTCCTATCCCCATAGTGACTCGAACACAGGACCTGGATCATAGGTAGTGGGCGTTCTAACCACTGAGCTAACACAATTTCGTCAAAGTTTTTGAAAAACCTTTTTTAGTTGTTGCTTTGTTTCAAAAAAAAAATTCTATGAACTTGTTTGCTGAATAATCATGCATTTCGTTTAACAAGTGTCATGGGACGTTTTAATGTATCTATGAAATGCACATTAGTATTTGATGTCGAGTTTTACATTATTTGAGAGATGATTAGTAAAATTGCTTAGTTTAGCTAACTACCAATTATTTATTTTTTGTTAGCTCTTTAGCTATTTGATCACCAAATTACTATTTTAGCTTTATCCTACATTCTACTTGTGTTCTAAGTTCTTACTTGTACAAAAATTAACTGGCCAATTTGTTTAATCTAGCAAACTCGTTTATATATCTTTTGTTTGAAGAACATAAAGAATGTACAGCTAGCATTAATAATTGATAGCATTGTCGAAGTGATTGGAGTGAGGCCCTCCCACTATTCTTGAAGGGGACTTGACCTACATCTGCATGTATATATGCCGTAAGAAAAGTTTTATAGAAAACGATTTATTGTTAAAATGTAAACCCATTATCTCTATATGCACCCTAATAGTAAATACATGGATGGCAAAGAGGGGGAGGTGTAAAACCCACATACATGGGTATCTTATGGTTTTGCCACAACAGATCGACAAGTAGTAGAAGATTCTCTCTGTCCCTGCTAGGTCGATACTATTACCAGAAATCTTTTCTTCCCGAAATTTTCACCTCCTCAAATCTGAGACGACGAGCTACTGACCTAGGGCTTCATATCAGTCATGGTCTATTTTTTGGGCGAGTAAAACAAATTACAGCTGTCTGTGTGGAACCCAGGTAATCT
Organism: Rosa persica; assembly: GCA_025331145.1. Taxonomy (NCBI): domain Eukaryota; kingdom Viridiplantae; phylum Streptophyta; class Magnoliopsida; order Rosales; family Rosaceae; genus Rosa; species Rosa persica. The sequence continues at coordinate 21,767,702 of WFKR01000003.1, read as the reverse complement.
AAAGGTATAAATCCCATATCTGACAATTTAAGTCGAAATTTATTTGACTGTTGTTACTTAGATACAGTAGTTGAGTAGATGATGACCTGCAGACATATAATAGTGTGAAAGAGGCTGGCTTAGGGTATAGAGCGTCAAGGAGTGTGAAAGCGTCAAGTAGATATCAGTTTGCGACAGTATCAATATCGCATGCAGTTGGCTCAACTCAACCGACCAGCTGTGCTCGCGCATCAATGGAAATGTTGGGCTTCTCTCTAAATTAACTAAACACGATGTTTCTGGATTCATATAGGTTTTGAAATGAATATAAGATCAACAAGACACACATTCTGGGAAATTCGATCTATTCTTGTTGGGATGAGTGCTTAGAAGTGAAGTTTCTGACCATAACTTCACATTCATACCATTTTTTTTGTTTTTTTTTTTAAGGGAGGCTGGTGCGGTTGCTTTTAAACATTGATTAATGAAATTGCAAAATTCAAGGGGGGGACGTAGAGCCTGAACCCCATATTACAATAAGTATAGAGAGAATATCATGAAATAATACCAGCATTCTCCACAAAACCTATGTATTCTAACAAGCACCAGTTAGGAAAAAGTGCACAAATGGCTACTCCATTTACTTTGACATAGCGGTGACATACCGGAAATACAACTCTATCACGAAGAAGCATCATTACAAATAACACAGCTTTCTCACTATGTTGCCGCACAGAAATAAATCAGACGACACTCAATTTCATCTTGCCATTAGTAGGTTGCGTCCATTTGATCAAGCAAATAGCTCGCCGCCTCGCTAGGTCAGACAAGGCACACAGAGTGTGCATACCGGGATAAAGCCCACGTCGCCTTATCCAAAAGTGGTAGAGACTTATTACCTGCATAGAGCCATAACTTACTAAAAGTAAATAATAATAAAGCAAAACAGAAACATAAATTGGGTCTAGGGTTAAAGCCCAGCCCAACAAAACAGAGTCAAGGGTCAAAGCCCAGACCCAATGCTTAGACGGCCTAAGCCAAGATCCGGTGCAGAAATGGCGACGCGGCGACGCCTCCCCTGTTGTCCATCCACCGGCAGTAGTGCCACAGTCACCTACCACCTTCCGGCTAGCCAGAATGCCAACCCATTCTCAGCGACGCCGCCGTCCGGTCATCACCCTCAGGTGATATCCAATCCTGCCATACCACCGTAATGCACCCGCCAGTTCGTCTACACTCCTTCCAATGGCCTGGCAACATTGGCCCCAACTCCCATCCATCAACTTGTCGCTGTGCATTGTTGTTAAATCCTCCAAACACCTTGGACAATGTCACCACCCAGTTGCCTTCTTTTCGACTAGACCCTGCAACACCGGACACAAGTTCCATTTTAGCCCATCCGACAACGCCGCTGCGAGGGCGTGCCATAGGATCGGGCACAAAAATTTTGACGGAAGACCAGACGTCACCACCTAGGGTTTTTTTTTGAGAGAGAGCATTTTAACTTTTGGTCATTCATACCCTTTTTTTCTTCTCGATTTTGGTGAAGTAGATAATTTTAATTTGAAACTTGTATTTTGAGATAATTTTATAGTACATATAGTGGTATAGGTGATTACCAATTTGAGGACTCAATTACTCAAATGAGATGTGAGTATGTGAAGTGTTGTCTCATATTGAAAAATTGTTATCTTCCAGTAGTCTTCGTTCAATGAATCTATTTTACCTGAGTTGTTATGGCCTATGCTCAAATTATTGTTTCTCATCCTTTTCTTGTAGCTTATGGGTATCAAGATATATTCCATGAAAAAGGTACGTATGTTGCGTTATTCAGATAAATAATTTTATCTATGAAATTATTTTGATTTTATTTTTTAAAATAATTCTTAGCCCATCCCACTCTTACATATGTCAGTGAGAATCGAACCCGTGACTTTTACAACGTTGGAATTATAACTTACTAACATGTCACAGCTCATTGACAATGTTTGATTGATTAGGGTTTGCCATGACATATCCAAACCCATTTTCTAAAAAAAGTGTTGAGGTTAGCACCTACGGTGGAAGAGAAGAGGAGGTCTCCTGTCATTTTGAAAACCTTAGTGGATGCTGCTGCAACTATAACGTAATTTTTCACTTGTCTAGAACATGTGGTGCCAAGGTGGTCATGGAGGATAAAGCTGTGCTGAGGCAAGAAGCACCAAAGTTTGATTTCAAGGGTAGTCGCTTTCTAGTGGATGGCAAGAATTTCACATTCACATTGTCTATTCCAACGACAATACCTAATTCACCGTTTGCAAACTTGAAGAATCTAGAGTTACCTAGAAAGGAAAAAAGTTCGATCATCATTCATGATGTTGAAGACAGGAACGATCACTCTTTAGCTTTGGTTGCAGTGATTGAGCCTCGAACAGATTGGAAAGTGTGAGAGACGTAGCCTAACTCCTTCTCCTAGAAAATTGAAGGGACCTTTCGTTCCAACCTTTATTGATGAGCAACGAGGTTTATGAGTCCCACCAAGAAACTCAAGCTCCCTGAGTTTAGCACTAGGTTTATTGTTTCTACGAGAATTCAGAGACTAAGTATGAAGCAAGATAGGGAGAGAGAGATGACACAGCATGTATAGTGGTTCACCTTACCAAAGAGGCAAGGCTACATCCACTTAGAGCTAAGTAGCATTTGTAGTAATATAAGTTGGGGATCATGGATCCCATTCTCATCTAAGTACGGGATGAATCCCTTTTATAACTAAAGGTCTCATTCTATTTTACATTTTCGATGTCGGACACAATGCACATATGGCTTCTCTTGATGCCTTTAGAGAGCATGGGAAGGTGGCTTCCCGGCAAGATATAGTCCGACCTCCATCATGGCTAGGTAGCTCGGGTGTCGGTCTACTGGATGCATGTTATGGGCAAGGCTAGCCATGCCACAGGGACCATCTACGAGGTCATTGCTTATGCTTGGTGGTATGTGATATAGTTGGTATCAACATTTACTACCAAATAACTTGGAGGTCAAGAGACACAGAAAGTACCATGGTGAAAGCAAACTCCAAGGAGAACAAAGAGGCAAAGAAGAAAATGGGACATCCATTGGGAGCCCAGAACAAAAGGCCGACAAAAACAATAATAGTGAAGGAAGCAAGAGCTATTTTGAGGCTAACGTACCCATCAAATACTCCCTTACTCTAATGGTAAGGTGCAAGGAGAAAATTTTCGTTGATTGTAGGTTTCCTTATGTTTGCAAGCTTGCATGCTATGGAGTTGTGATTTACACCAAGTAAATGAATTTCCTAGCGCAACACAATTGCATGCATTTTCAAATGGTAGATTTAAACTATTTTATTTTGTGTAGGATGACTTGATGGTCATGTAGGCTCTTGAAATAACCGAGCTTCAATGTAACAATGAATGATACTATTTTCCAATAATATTGGGAGTTTATGTAGATGCTGTTCTTAGCTTTGCTTCTAATGAGATCTCTATTATTCATTCAGAAAAATAAATAAATAAAGAGCTAAAATTATTTTACCACTCTGAACTTTATACTTAAAATTATTTGTGCCCTATACTTCTAATATGATAACTTGTGCCCCTGTACTCTCCAATGTCATTGATTATAGCCAATCCTTAACTAATCCATCAATTTCTTCATATAGTGTTGCCCATTCAAACTAGATTTTGGCATTCAATCATGCAAGAAACACACCATTTACATGTCGAAACTAAAAGCTGGCCCTAAATGGACTCTCATCACCAATTTATGAAGAAATTGATGAATTAGTTTAGTAATGGCTTTGGTTGATCATAGTGGAGAGTATAAGGGTATATGTGGTCAAATTAGAAGTTTGGGGACACAAATGATTTTAGGTGTAAAGTTTAGGGTGATAAAATGAATTTAACTCATAAATAAATGTTGGACAATATTAATTAAAAGTTGGTAAGTCTAAGGACACCCGTGATGAAATTAGAAGTGTAGGTGTACAAATCATTTAGGATATAAGGAGGTAGAATGAAAATTATTTTAGTTTTATTGTTTAAAAATCAAAATTATTGTTTCGGTTATTCAGTAGCTAATAGGCTTCGCCAAAAAAAAGAAAAAAAGAAAAAGAAAAAGAGAAAACACTAGGCACAAGGTACTGATCATGAGAGAAAATAAAAATGCACTCGGTAGGTGATTCTATTATTTCCTTTTCCCTGGCCTTTACCACTTTCACTCTGTTCCGTCCACTCCCTTCAGCCATCTTGTACTCTCTCTCTCTCTCTCTCTCTCTCTCTCTCTCTCTCTCTCTCTCTCTCTCTCTCTCTCTCTCTCTCTCTATAAAAGCAACCTCACCCAACAAAACTATTCCCCTCCTCTCTCACAGTACCTAGCTTTTAACCATGGCTGAGTACCCCTACTCATCAAATTTCTTCACAGGTCTTTTCAAATTCAACCCTCTTCTTCATCACCACCACCACCATGAATACCCTTTGATTTCAAACCCTCCTCCACCTCCGCAACCACAACCACAACCTCAACCTCCCTATGCTCACAACTTCTTCAATATCAACTACAATCAGAACCACAACCAGTACTCTTCTTTTTACTCCAGCCAAACCACTCATCATCAACCCTCTTCTCCACCTCTCAGAGAAGCCCTCCCACTCCTTAACCGCTTAAGCCCAACAAAGCATCATGAAGACCAAGAACAAGAGCATCATCACCATCATGAGTACTACTCCTGTAGTACTGATCAAATGGATGTAGATGACAAGATCAGCAAACCGTACAACAAAGAAGACCATGGGGAAGATGATGAGGCTAGTGTGACTGTTGCACTGCACATAGGACTCCCGAGCCCTAGTGCAGCTGAAATGGCATCTGTGCTTTCTGCAGCTTCTTCTTCCTCAGAAATCAGCACAACTCATGACAAAGATCATGTTATTGGAGATCATGGTGATGATTCAACTGGGTACCCCATGAACAGATCATCGCTTAACAAGGGTCAGTATTGGATCCCAACTCCTTCACAGATTCTCATTGGTCCTACTCAATTTTCTTGCCCTGTCTGCTTCAAGACCTTCAACAGATACAATAACATGCAGGTAAATTATCAATTATATATCTATAATCTTTAATTTGGACCAATAATGATCAGAAACCCATTAGCATGAAACCATGGTCCCGAAACCCATTTCCCCTCATCTTCTTCTTCTCTCTATATGAGGTTCTTCTTCTTCTCTCTTTGTTTTCTTTATTTCTGATTTCTTGCCTTAACTATCATCCTATGCTAGATTAATAGAGATTTAATTTGGTTCTTCTGCCTTCTGGATATCCTTGTTTTTCTTTAACCTTATTTATTTTTGAGTTCACATACCTAAAAAGTATTTCTATCATCGTCATATTCATCATCATTTTGCGCTTTTGTTTTTATTTTTGCATGGTTTATGGGAATTGGGGTCGAGTAAATCTTTTCTGATTCAACTGAGGGTAGTGATTGAACAACACAGGCAATGTTCCTTATGCCTTTAGTACTTCGAAGTCTGTGCTGCTCCCAAACACATATTGGCAGGATCAGCTGAAAAATCTTACAGTTTTTTCACAGGAGAGGAGAGACAGGTCATGGCATTATTCAATTCCAGTATCAAATAACTCCTTCGGTCTGCAACAAAACAGTTCTTGGTCATGAAAACCCCATACATAGTATACATCAAGTACTCCATCTTCTCATTCAAGAAAGTCTTGGAAACTCTTTTATGTAGTGTTTCCTAAAACGTATTCTGTCTTTCATTTTCTGGCAGATCTTTTCAATACAAAGACTTAAAAACCTGACATAATTAAGCAGTTCATAACCAAATCAAAGAGTAATTCAACTAATCTTTTTGAGTAATTTAACTAATATGGATTCACTTGAAAATATGTAATTTCTTCTAGCGGAAATCATTTCAAAATTCATCTAGAAAAAAGGAAAACAAAATGTTCTCAGAGGCAGTTTGATGATCAAAATACAATCTTGAAGGCCAGATATTAGCTTGCACAGTTAATCCGTTAGTAGTTTCTACGATTGTCTTAAAGTGTACATGGTGTGTAGAACAGAAAATATAACTATCACTCTCCTAATATAATCCGGTATACCATCCCAAACTTTTATTTTTCCTTTTCCTTTTTTTTATTGAATTTATTCGAATATATTCATTGAGTACTTATTTCCTTTTTCTTGTTAGCTTGATATATATGCAATGTTGGGTCATCTCACAGTTAGCTCATAAACTTGTCGTGATACTGATCGTAGATGCATATGTGGGGGCATGGATCTCAGTACAGAAAAGGACCCGAGTCTCTAAGAGGAACTCAACCAACAGGCATGCTTAGGCTTCCTTGCTATTGTTGCACACCAGGTTGCAGGAACAACATCGATCACCCGAGAGCGAAGCCCCTGAAAGACTTTAGAACCCTCCAAACACATTACAAGAGGAAGCATGGAATCAAGCCTTTCATGTGCAGAAAATGTGGCAAGGCATTTGCAGTGAGAGGAGATTGGAGAACCCACGAAAAGAATTGTGGCAAGCTTTGGTATTGCATTTGTGGCTCTGATTTTAAGCACAAGAGGTCTCTCAAAGATCATATCAAGGCTTTTGGGAATGGGCATGCAGCTTATGGAATTGATGGGTTTGAAGAAGATGATGAGCCTGCATCTGAAGTTGAGCAAGATAATGATTAATCAAGGCTGCAATAAAGTTAATTTTTAGCTAAGAAGTACTAAGAGGATATAATCATCTAGATATTGACATAACTAGCCATGGCTTTCTGAGTAAAAATTATGTAAGCTTCGTTTACTTGGAGAGTCACTACTTTCTTCTTTATTTTTCTATTATTATTTTTTTCTTTTTTCACTGTTTCTATACTAGTTCTTCTCTCGGCATTCTAGGATCAAAAATACAATTTGCAAGTTAATTTGTTAAGTAATATATATGAAGCATCATTCCTACTAATTATGCTAATCGCTCCCTTTTGTTTCTTGTTGAGTTTGACCTTGATCATGATGACGAAAAATTCAGAAGAAGTCAGTTTGACATGTGGAGGGTAAATATATATGTCTATTTTACTCCAAAAGGAAAAAAGAAACAGAACATAAATGGAACTGCATGGAAATTACTATGTGAAATATAAACTGAATGAATTAATTAATGGAATAGATTTTCATTTAGTTTTCGAAGAAAATGTATAGCATGTATGTTCACATATAACTCAGAACTTTATATGTTTTCAAATTAAGTTTAATTAATTATTATGTTTGTGAGATATATAATATGGTGATGCATGTGGTTAGTGTTTTGGTTTCATTTTTTTGTTTTCATATCATTTTATTGCTTCGGTATTAGCTCTTAAGTTTTAGACTTTATCTAATAGCGGAGAGGTATACTCGAAACTCATGTTCTAGTATTGATCATATAGGTAAGTATCAACAAGTAGTCTGTCAGATACCCATGCCACAGTGTGTATTTGCTATGCATCATAACTTCATAAGTCTTTTAAGTGTTAAGAGTGGGAGAGAGAGAAGAAATGATATGGTCAATGAGAAGAGAATCTTTGAAATAAGACGACCACCTATTCTCCAACTTTTAGAGATAATAATATACGCACGGATAATTGAACTTTGAGGTTAGGCTTTTGGCTTTAATAATTCAATTTTCCTTTTTAAGATCCTCTCGAATAGTATTCATCAATTCACAAGTCTCACGAATCGGCAATGAATATTAATGTGTATATTGGCAGCTTAACAGCTTAACTTTAATAATTTGCTTGTGTTATGCAAATTAAAAGTGTTTCATATAACTCGTTGGAATGATGTTTGTAGATTCTAAAAAAATTTGAAAATTAAACTCAAAATTAACTGATAATAGAAAATGAGATCGAAACTCAGAAATTTATAAATGATATTAGGCTAGATTTGACTACAACCTACTAATGAAATCAAATTCTGATTATCGATTAATCCTTGTAGGAGAAAGCATCAACTTCTGGAATTCATATATGTCTGAATCGTGGTAATGGAAAGGAAAAAAGTTAAGACAAGGTTAGGTATATTTTATTCCAGATGTAGATGTAGTTGAGATAGGCTTTTCATCATCTCAGCTCTGCAAATAACATATATGAATCAGCTTTTTGTTGGGGTTGGGCTAGCTGCATACGATGCCCCCAGCTTTATTAATTTTGCTTTGCTTTAATTTGTTAGTGGAATTGTTTGCTGATGGATGGAACATATACCCTTTGAGATTCACTATTGCTTGGGAAATTCAAAGCAAATGATTAGCTTAGCTTTTAGCGAGAGAGAGAGAGAGAGAGAGTACAGTACAAAACAATGAAATGTATATATTATAATTAAAGAGATATACATAACACAGAGAAATCGAACTAAAGAGACTTTAGGGAAGAAAAAAAGAGGGAGAGAGAGAAAATGATGTAGGAAGGTATACGACATCAGGACATAGGTTTACTGGAAATATTGAGGGATATATGGATCTTGTTGGCAGCTTTGTGGAGGAAGAGAGAGAGGATGGCATGGGTAAAAGGTCGGGTATAGGGCAGAGAACGCAACATGTTCAGTTGAGTGGAGCCCGGTTTGTTGTAAATAGCAAACAGATACTGATACTCTTTCATACTGTACGTGTACAGAGATACAAACACAACCTTGTTTTCTGGTGGATCAACTGTAGCTTGAAACGACCTCTCAATAACCTATATATGACTTTGACCACAGCTCTCTCTATCTGCGAGTCTGCCTTCTCTCTCTTCCTCAAGAGCTCCTTTAAAATTTAGCCTGCAACACTTTGGCAGCTGCAGCAGCGAGCCAGCGACTGGCATGGCTGGCCTGGTAAATACTAAATACATCCATGCATGAACCCAGATCAGTAAAATACATACATACTCAGTCCATGCATGACACACATACACACATGTGACCGAGTGGCTTACCACTGTCTTAATCAACCACACCTCTTACCCTGACCAAACCTTGGCACAAGTCGAAGCAGTGGTGTGGGACTGTGGTGTTTGCTAATTCATATTATTACTAGCTACCAGATCATTGATCGATGATCGAACTATGCGTTCAAACAGACACAGCCTGCATTCGAACCAGAAGTCCCTAAATGTTGAGAGAAACTGGTTCGATCAGCATATTAATTGTCATTCATCACAATCAAGTTCCTACCAACTTTGTTAGTTAAACCAAAACCCTACCCCCTCCCCCCATTAATTAGTTTCCAACCCTTTTGCTTTGTTCTGGGCCACCCACACTATATATATATATATATATATATATATATATATATATATATCTCTATCTCTCTCTCTTTCTGCATGAGCCATATAACATGGGAGTCAGGATTACGAGTTCTAGTCATTGTTCCTTCCTTCCAAGTTCGAAATCATCGATCGAGTCCATAGTATGCCAGAATACCACCATACAAATGTGAGCATTGCTTGTCACTACGCAAAAATAAATCATTAAAAAGCAAAATACAAGTATCGATCATCGATGGAGCCATACAATACCCTCGTGTTTTTCTTTTCACCTTTCCTCTCACACTCAATGACGACTCAACCCAAGTTACCCCAAAACCCTTCTCTCTCTCTCTCTCTCTGGTCAAATCCCAAGACGTACTCGATCATTTTCTATCTTTCTTCTCTATTCCCAAAATTATGAATATTTATTTTTAATCTTATTTCCGCGATACTGTTACCAAGACCTCAATAAGGTGACTAAGCACGAGAATATATGTGTATATGTTTTTTATTTATTTCTTTCTATGTTTTATTTTCATGGCCTTTGTATTCACATTCCAATACAGAGGCGACAGCTTTGTCTCCCTCGGCTCGAATCACTACCTTTTCAGCCATATTATAATTTTAAGACACTCATCTTTTCTTGCCAATCAAATGAATTGATAAATTACTCCTAACTACTGATTGTTTCATTACTTTCAACATACATTATTGTCGGTGAGGTTCTAAAGTTAGGTCCAAACTTGACTTTGAGCGGGGGATGTAGAGATTTTTCGTTGTAAATTTTTTTTTTCATCGTAAAAAAAAAAAAAATTAGGTCATTTATTAATTTGGTATAACATTTTTCTTATTTGGACAATTAATTGGTAAAATAACTAGAAGCCAGGATTGTGTTGTCTTTTATCATTGTGGAGGTACATTCAAGTCTGAATCAATCCAATGACATCACAAATCAAATTACTCGATATTTGAAGATTCTTCTATGCACTGACAGTGTAAGTGATTAAATACCTATTAGATGATTTCAATTATTGATATTTATAGTTAATTTTTTTTAATAACTAAATATTCCACTTGATGTTATCCAACCATCTATTTATGTTGGTGCAAGTGCATGTCGGTGTTCTAAATCTTTCCCTTCATTCAATACCCATAAGATATTCATCTTCCCTTTATTTTTTCTTGCATTTATTACTTATTTTCCGCCGTTTTCTTGCATTACTCACAAATTTTTCTTGCCTTGGAATGAAAAATTCATGAAATCTTAATTTTTCATTTTATGGGACAGACATCGGAATTACTTTCCTATGCACGAATCAAACGAGATTGAAGGTAAACCTCCCACACAAATCCATAGATATGGGTGGAGATTTCCAATTTTCACTTAGACAACTTTTTGTTTTCCCATAGAATGCAGCCTAGATTTAATTTACTAAAAGCAAGGGAAACTTAAACTTTCAATATTTAACACTACTCAAGGAATGTTAAATAATTTACATCAAATAAAGCCCCATTGCTAGCTGAAAATAAAAAAGTGAAATTAATGACAGAATCAAATTAGTACTTTGATGGATCTCCTTTACAATCCATGCATGCTATAAATCACAGTGGGGTATTAAAGGCGATGCATGTCATTATTAATCAAAGTCATTAGTGTATATTGATCTTTGCTATAAACTAAACCTGTTTGATAGCCATAACCCTCATGTACCCTGCAAGATATGTGGCCATTAAGTATTAGGAACCAACCATTTGAAGGCAGATCTAAGCTGCTTTTGATCCTCAAATTATAGGTACGAGACAACTTTGTTTTGAGAGGCCCCAATGATGTCTAAAGAGAAAAAGTAAAAAGGTAAAAATAAACTTGACCCCATAATCACTTTTGAAAAGAAAAACAAAAATACCATCTCATCTTATAAAAATAAACAAAACACGATGAAACAAAAATCTTCTTTTGGACTATACCTAGCTAGCTTCTCTTTTTCTCATGATCATTATCCATGACATATGCTGCTTTTCTTTCCATTTTCTGCTGTTAAAGTTTTCTTGCTTTAATGTTTGGAGATTCTCCAAGTTGTAGGTACAGGAGCTCATGTATGGGGAATATAGAGAAATTAAAACTTCAGGAAGAAGAAAGAGAGCATACTTCAACTTCAATTTCATCTTCAGTATAACACACAGATATTGATAGGGATATAGACTACAGAGTGAGAGAGTCGACTTTTGTGCTTGAGGGCACAAGGAAAGTAAAAGTGATCATGTTTGACCCTCATTGAACATATAAAATTTAGATCTATGTGAAGTGGTTGATTGTGCAACTTGAGTCGTAGAGAACATTTACTTATCCCAAACGAGTTAGACGGAACATATCCTTCCCCTTTGTCGTCCCTCTAACCAAATAAAAGAAAAAGAAAAGAAAAACAAACAAGCAAGAAGCAAGGAAGAAGAAAGGGTAATATTACAACAATTGGGAGATTCCCACAGTAGCTATGTATATGAAGAAAGACACAATTTGTTATGCTAGTAGCATACGTAGAAGAGAATAGAGTCGAGAGTTTTTGCTAGAAATACTTGCCCCTAGGACTTCCTCACCGTCATTATTTCCTTGTTCTTTGATGGTCTCCATAAAGCCTCGTTTGGTTTGCGGAAAGAAAATTGGTTCATTGGTTTTTCCCATGAGTATGGAGAAATAAATTTCCTACTAGTTTCCCTATCTATGTTTGGGAATGTCGGGAAAGTAATATGAAAATGTATTTTACTTTTCTTTCCAATGTTTGGTTTGTGTATGAATAGGAAAGTAAATAACATCAAATTTCCAAATAGTATCCTTAATATCAAAATATAAACAATTCAAGATTTCAAAATTTTCTTGGATAAATTGGTAATAATAATATTTAAAATGGTATTTATAGTAGGCAATTAATGTGAAATTAATGAAGGAAAAGTAGGAGGGAAAATGAATCCCATAGGGTGTGGGAGGATCCATTTTCCTCCCTATCCCTTCATGCAGGAAAGTTCATTTCATTGGGCGTGGCAAACACAGAAAAAGATCAAGTTTCCATTCCCAAACTTTCCATTTCGCGAACTAAATGAGCCCTAAGTGTTAGTGAAAGAAAATTAGGAAGAAGACTCCTTAACCCACTTTATGGACTGGAATGGAAATTGAGTAACTATGACTAGCAAGTCGTGCTCGAGAACTATCTTCCTTGAGTTTCGTTGGATGAAAGCTTGGATGCAACGATTGATGGAGATAGGAGGGGTATATGCAAAAAACCCTCTGATACCTAAATGAGAACTTATGTTATGAAATGAATAGTGATAGAATTGCAATTGATGTCTTACCTGATCTGTAAGCTAGAGTATTTATAGTGTCCCAAACCTTATCCAATAGTTAGCTAGTTATGGCTTGGACAACAATCCACTCGGCCACTAGCTTGGACCGCAATTCACTCGAGCCACAACTTGTGGTGCACATTTTGCTAGTCGACCCAATGACTTGACGCTAAATGTCCTTCAAGCTTGAAGATAGTGGGATTATGCTCCTTTTTGAATAAGGATATGAACCAAGTACTTGGGTCGCAATTCTCTCACCCATTACTTGCAGCGCATGTTTCAGAGATGTAATTGACTGCTTTGAGGCTAAGTCCCTCAATGTTGTATTTGTTCACGGTTATGTCTCCTCAAGGCTAGGTCTCCTTGAGAAAAGTGTTAGTTGGGCTTTCTTTATTTGGGCTTTTAGTTGAGCTTGATTGAACGTAAAATTCCACGGTATATTAATGTATCAATACATCAAGTAAACTAGTTTTCATATAGAGGTAAACTGACTTCATACATAAGTACATTAGCTTCACTTGATCTCAAATTAGTGTACCTCTGTATCAAGCAAGTCTGCCTTTGTGTTGAACTAGTCTACTTGATGTATTAATACATTAATGTACCGTAGACAAACCCTGGTTGAATATGCAGAGTATAAAATCTAGACTCCCACATTAGCCTTCATGGTTAACCACTTGCTGAAATATAGATCGAAGTGATTAGCTTGCCTCCAAACAGTTTGTCATGAAAGTGTCTTCCTCTAAGCCACGATTCTTCATGCAGAACTCAAAATCAAGGTACACATCACCATTTATCCACAACAGCTTTGCACTCCAAGTACTAGCATGCCAGCAACTACACTAACTTTAGAAAACAAACAATTCGCTTCCATCTTCAAGCCTACTTTGTGGTTGGAAGATTTTCTAAAGCCAAACAAGCTATCATCTCATACATTCAAAGTGATTACATACGTTAAGTAGCGGGTTAAATTCCAACTAATATTCTTGCTGCCAAGGTAAATTAATGGTGAACGAATCAAATATATTCAGCTTAAATCGTTCATTTTCATAATGGTGAAACACGATTATCCAAAAAAAAAAAAAAACCAATCCTATAGCGCTATCATTTCGTCTTCTTTCTACTAGGCGTCTAATACTAATCTTATAAGTATCTCTAGTAATTCAGGTAAGAATTTTATATCTTTATTTTCTTCTCCGCAATTCTTTTTTTTTTCACAAGGGATCGTGATGTCTTTCCATGGGATCACAAGTAGCTCTTACTTGTGGTGCACAAAGCTATAGTTCTTCCATACCAACTTACTTGCCCTGTGCTGCTATTAGCCTTATCTTTTGATTTGTTCTGCCTGATTAGTCACTTAAGTTTGTTTGGTGGGACCATCGATCCGAAAGGTATGCCATGACTGAGGCTGAGGCCTCTTGTCAAAAGCCTAGTCTTGTTTCACGCCTGGCGAGCGCGAATGTTAGTCTTCATGGTTGGGCGAGCGCCCCTTTTTATTAGGTAGAGTCCCAGTCTTAACCAACAGATTGATAGATAAAAGTCCTCATACTGTCATTTCAGTGACTCATAATGGCTTCCCTCCAAAATGATATTGTATCAGTACCCTATAAGAATGTAGTGTGTCACCTTAACATAACTTTGAAGCGAGTCGGAGCAAAAACAAATAAAGTAGGGTTTCCCTCGATGAAACTAGTAACTTGGAACATGCTCAAATTAATATTAAATTAAAGGCTAAATACTGATTACTACCCTGTAGTTTTGGTCCAAAATCAATTCAGTCTATGAACTTCTAATTTCATCAAGAACACCCCCGCACTTTCAATTTTTGATCTAATAGGTCCAATTTATTAGTTTTCCGATAATTGAGTCATTTAACTTGCTGACGTGGCTCATATATGACTTGTGTTTTATGATGTGCTGTTGAGGTGGACTGAATAATCAATTTAGGAGTTCCACAGTTAGAAATCTATCAAATAAATAGTTTTTCAACAAATAATCTAACTATAACTTGAACCCATAACAGAATATTAATGAATTGGACTTATTAAATCAAAACTGAAAGTACATGGGTGTTTTTGATGAAATTAGAAGTCCAGGGACTAAATTGATTTTGAACCTAAACCACATAGCAGTAACCAAAATTTAGCCCTTATAATTATCAACAAAAACTACTATCACAAACACCAAAAGCTACTCGCACCAACACAAAAAAAAACTACTCTCACCAATATAAAAATTTTGCTCTCACCAACACCAAAAGCTACCGCATCCAAGCAGAACAAAAGTTATTCTCAGAGAAGGAGAAAGTTATTACCAGTAACTAACAAAGCTACTCTCACCGATTGAAAAAGCTATTACCAAATAACACAAAAGCCACTTTGAAACATCAAAACAACTATAAATTTTTAATTTCAAAGGCTTGGAATGCCTGAACTTGAAAATACTGCACATATCATAATCCATTAACATAATTTGTATCCATAGGCATCATTCACTAGAGAGAAGATCAAAACCGTCCAAAAAATAAAAGCCGTAGGAGAAAGAAAATCCAAGATGGAAACAAAGAGAGAAACTAGATGCCGAAATGTTGAATGAGAATGGACCGTGTCGCCAACAACGAACAATATGAAGGAAAAGCGTCACCGATCGATGTGCCTGTTGGTGGTTTCTCCAGCTCTACACATCGTTTTGATGTTTTGGATGACAAGAACTGGGTCAAGACTTCATGGTCATCGATGGTGTAGGAAATCAAGGACCAGTGCCGAAATCTCATTAACAGAATCAAATGAGGGCGGCGTCGACAGACTTCAGCTATGGAACAATTTAAAGGAGAAGAGTCACCGATCGATGTGCCTGCCGATATTTTTCTCCAGCTCCAAGCATCATTTTGGCATTTTGGACGACGAGGACTATGCCAGGACTCCACGGTCTTCAGTGATGCAGAAGATTAGGGACTAGTGTCGGAATCTCATTAACAGAATCAGAGGAAGGAAACGCCGGAGGGCGGTGTCTGTAGACTTCAGCAATGGAACAATCTGAAAAAGAAGCGTCACTAATCAATGTGCCTGTTGGTATGTTTCTCCAGCTCCACGCATATTTTTGATGTTTTGGACGACGAGGACTACATTAGGACTCTACGGTTCGCTGGTTATGTAGGAGATCAAGGACCAGTGCTGGAATCTTATTAACATAATCAGAGGAAGGAGATGCCGGAGGGTGGCGTAGGCATACTTCAGCTACGGAACAATTTGAAGGAAAGCGTCACCGATCGATGTGCTTGCTGGTGTGTTTCTCCAGCTCCACACATCCTTTTGGCGTTTGGATGACGAGGACTACGTCAAGACTCTGTGGTCGCAAATGATGCTGGAGATCATGGATATGTGATGGAATATCATTAACAGAATCGGAGAAGGGAGACGTCGGAGGTGGCGTTGGCAAACTTCTGCTATGATGCTTCCACCTACACACTTAATTTTGAGAACGACACCACATGCGCCAACAATATCTTTCAGAAGCGGCTGCCATCCTCCTCCTCTGGGGGCCTGACCCCACAGGAAAAGTAGTCGACATATTTTAGACGACGTTCTAATGAGGACATTTCTTTGGCGATTCTAGTGAAGGATCATTATTTTGGTCTTTTTAAGGGATCACTTATTAGACTAACTTTTTGATCACATATGAGCATCTCGAGCGTTCAGTTTTTGATTTTTATGAGTAGATCACTTCTGTAAATTTTCAGCTAAATTGATTATTGTTAAGGCATTCAAAACTGTGATTTACAATTATAAACATGAACGGTTCAGGTAGGATAGATTTGATTCGTCTGTTAATTTGATTTAGGTCGGTACCTTAACGATCATCAATTTGGCTGAAAATTTGTAGATTTGATGTATTCATAGAGTTCTAAGAACTGAACGGTCGAGATGCCAATATGTGATCCAAAAGAGAGCCCAACAAGGTATCTCTTATATAAATACAGGGTCATTCTAGTGAGGGATCTCTTTTTTAAGGGATAACTTATTAGACCAACTATTCGTTCACATATCGACATCTCTACCGTACAGTTTTTAGGTCTCCATGAACAGATCAATTATGCAAATTTTCAGCCAAATTGATGATCATTTAGGTGTTCATAATTGCGATTTACAATTATAAACATGAACAGTTTAGGTTGGGTAAATTTTGTTCGTCTATTGATTTAATCTAATTGGATATCTTACTGATCATCAATATGGCCAAAAATTTGCGGAAGTGATATACAAATTGGGACCTAAAAACTGACAGTGAAGATGCCGATATGTGATCGAAAAGTGAGTCCAACAAGAGATGTCTTAAAATGATAAAAAAATGGATTCTTTAATAGAAAGGCCCTGACTATATATATATATATATATATATATATATTGATTATTTCCCTGCATTCCATAGCAGTATATGCCTAGCTAGGGACAGATTATAGTTGATGCAGTCTCTTTATGACCCTCACGAAATTTCCGCACCAACCCATACTATACAATTATAGATCGTTCTCAATCTAGTTGATAAAATTCCTGCCTGTGTCATTGTTCTGTTGGGGCATTTGGCAGCTTTAATTTGTGTGAAGTGCAAACGATCATTCATTCATTCAATCTTCAATTGTGTTAGGAGTATTTATCAAGCAATGCCACTTCCCAACAAAGCAAATTCATGAATATTTTCTCTAATTTGATTTCAAAGTATTCTTTTGTTTGGTCCGATTTGAATTTCAAATATAGGTTCATGTTTGAGGCGCTTTCACTGGGCATGTCTAAGCCTTTAAGGCACCCTTTTACAAGATACTTGTCTTCTCTCTATTGGGGGTATGTTTGAGGCACCATAATACAAAACATAAAAGGAGAAAAAGCAAAAGCGTAATAAGTTAAAAGGGTCTTGGGTGCCCTCCAATTTGAAGGTCACTTCTTCATGATTCAAAGATCTATGCCCTTTTTCATTACCAAAAAAAAAAAAAAAATTTAGCCCTTTTGTTAGTCTTGCACAATTAATACAGTTGGTATCTCATCAAAAAAAAATTAATACAGTTGGTAATTAACGACGATCAGCATTGTCTTTTACGAAAATGGTCGAGAGGTTACAAAGGTTTCAACAGCACCTAATTTATTTTTGTCTTCCTTTTCATTCTTTCAGTGGGTGGATTGCCTTTCTCTCTTTTGCTTTTGGTGAAGGTCCCTTTTATCTCCTTCTTTCCCATACCCTTTCCCTGATTTAACTTTGGGAAATCCAATCAAAACCATACCTTTCTCTACATTAATAGCAGAGAAGACTAAGCAACAGCTTTAGCTTCAACTAATATCTTTCTCAAATTTTTGTCACTCATATGACATGTTTGGATAACCCTAAAGTCCAAATTAATAAAGATGTCGAAATTCTGAAGTCCTCTGTGAGGTGAAAATCTGACTTCAATGATTGTACTATGTGCTCTTGTTGACAAGCAAGCTTATCTGTTATGATACTGTATGTGTTTATTTCCGAAACTCATCCATTCTTTATTTCAATTATTTTCCTATTTTCCAAACACGGACAAAATTGAAGTATCTTTAAGAACAATAAACGCTCATCTACAAACTATAAAATGACATCATTTTCGGAAGAAGTGTACTATATATACCAGAAGATTGTAGATTTTGAGTCTGACATACTGAATAGGTTTCTTCTACATTCCATAATTGGAATAAGCAATTTAGACGGGGTAGTGAACTTTTACCTTTCTCCGTATTGGTAAAGGTTATATACTTACATGTTCAGAAAACTTCTGTGCATTTTATTGACTTACCTGGGCCTTCAATTTGTCATTCGGAGCATCTGTACAAAGCAAAAACTTTACGGTGACCAAGATCA
Organism: Rosa persica; assembly: GCA_025331145.1. Classification (NCBI taxonomy): domain Eukaryota; kingdom Viridiplantae; phylum Streptophyta; class Magnoliopsida; order Rosales; family Rosaceae; genus Rosa; species Rosa persica. The sequence goes on along the minus strand of WFKR01000003.1, from coordinate 21,749,243 downwards.
TTCTGTCCTAGATTTCAGTTATACTGATTCTCATACAGAAGGCACATGGGTTGTGGGGAAACGCATCAGAGAGAGAGAGAGAGAGATGGAGAGAAGAGTAGATGAGACTATGGCCGGCCTGTCTTTAACTTGGTATGGTTAAACTTGTAACTGAATTTTGGCCTTTGATTGATTGAAATATCATATAAACTAAACCAGAAACAAAAGCAATCAAAATAAAAGAACACAAAAAAGAAAAAGAAAAAATGTTAAATCCTTTAATAAGGCAAGATTCAAGATGTAGAAGCAGAAGGCAGTTTTGGAATATCTGTTATTAGCTAGGCCTCCTTTTGCGAACTAGAAACAGGAAGGTCAGCTGCAGTTGCAAGCAAGGACAGTGGTTAGTAATGCTTGTTGAAGGAAACCGAAATTATGTGTGGATTATCCAAACATGATTACTTCATCTAGTTGTAATAGGGTATAATTCTCTAGATTTCCTAATCTGTATTTGATTAGGATTCCTTGTATTCCAAGATATTGTAGATGTGATCATCTATACAAAGAGAACCCTATTATCAATGAAAGTATCCAAGTATTCTCCCAAATTTACTTATTCGTAAACACGTTATCAGCATGAAGCTTTAACCCTGATTCAATAAGCCAAAATCCTAGAAAATCTCAAAAACCCTTTGGTTAGCCTAGTAGCCCCCAGCACACCGCTAGCCTCACATCACCCTCGCTCCGTAGCCCCCAGCACGCTGTTGGCCTCGCTAACCCTTCTTGCAGTGTTAGCCTCGCTAACCAACGCCCCTGCCCAGCTTTGCAGTGTGCCCCTGTACCAGTTCACTAGTACCCAGCCAGCCTCGCCAGCCCTTCCCCACGCACCCCTATACCTAGCTACCCAGTAGCCAGAAATGCGCATCGCACGCCAACCCTGCAGCTAGCCTCATACTGCTAGCCTTGCTTGCACTGTTAGCCTCGCAAGCAACTAATAAAGTAAGCTTTTTGATTAATTTTATTGCTTTAATTTAAAATTTCTGCTTTCTTGCATTCATGGATACTAATATTCCTTCTTCTACTTCCCACCTTCTTATAACATGGGATTGAGCTGACTATGGGGGTTCGTGCTATCTCCAAAAATTAGTTCGTTAAGAACAGTTTTACAATCGACCATTATGTATACATCACTATTTCGATTTAATCAAATATCTCTTGGAAATAGAATTCCTTGGTAGCGAATTACGCTAAGAAATTCATATTGTTTTCGTGTTTAGCTTTTAAGCTCTGAAACTAACCCTGTTCTTGTTTTCCTTTTAGGATGGCCAACTTGAACAAGCTTGATTTTTCTCCATTGGAAACTGTGACATTAGATATCGTAAGTGGTCTCATGATGTCCGAAATCACCCCAAAGCCTAAGGAATCCTATCTGCGATCCAAAAACCCACTGATATGCTCACCAAAACTACTTTTGATAGTTTGGAAACAAATAATGCCAAAGCAATCATTTTGATGATACATCATATGGACGAGTCTCTTCAATTCGAGTATCTAAATAAAGAAGAACCTAGCTAGAAAGTTGTGGGTCTCACTCGAAGAGCATTTCTGGAATGTTCGTGACTCCCTGCTTCCTAATCTAGAAGTACGATGACATAATCTCTGCTTCTGTGATTTCAAGTATGTGCTAGACTACAATTTGGCTGCATTACGCATTAAATCCTTGATGGAATTCTGTGACAAAAACATCACAGATGTCATGTTGATTGACAGGACTCTCTTCACCTTCCCTGTTTCTACATATTGAACTAAGAACTATCATATTGAAGTTAATGCAGATGGATCACAAGGTTTCATGCACTCATTGGGCTATATATCTTACTGAGAAACACGACAACGTCCTTGTGAATAATTATAATTAGATACTCGTGGAAACTAAGCCAATTCCAGAGTCCAATTATAATGGCACTTCTAAAGGAAGAGGCCGAGAGCGAAATCCTGAATCTAAGAATCAATCCGGATGTTTTGGTTCATATAATTGCTCTGCTCAAGAAGGTAACCGCCAGAAGAGATGGACACGGAGCTGAGGAGGCCCTCTGACACTATCAGTCATGGTGGTGGCACCACTGCAGGAACTAAGGAGTATCCTATACTCGCATAAAACAAGCCTCAATCAAGGGAGTTTGATCATAAAGATGTGTGTCTTCGATATGGAGCATCTGGTCATTGGGCACACATTTGTTAAGTATTTGAAGGACTTGCTGTAGCATACTAAGTATATCGCGAAGCAAGAGAAGCTCACACCATGGAACATGAAGGCTAAGAGGTCATGGTAGTGGCACCGCTACAGGACCTAAGGAGTATCCTATACTTGCACAAAACAAGCCTCAATCCAGGGAGTTCGATCAAAAAGACGTGTGTTTTTATTGTGGAGCATCTGGTCATTTGGCATATATTTATAGAGCATTTGAAGGTCTTGCTGCAGCAAACAAAGTGTATCGCGAAGCAAGAGAAGCTCACACTCTGGAACATGAAGACCAAGAGGTCAAGCTAAAGGTTGAAGACTTCAAATCTGGAAATGATGAGGATACCGCTGATTTTATTTAAAGTCTTTTATTTTTCAAAGATTGATTGTATTGGGCACTTCCCATATTTTTAGTTGATGCCTTTGGTATTAACTTCTCTTCAACTAGGCTCATCTAAATGGATGCGATGTCTAAGCAAGAGTTCGAGAGAGAAATGTTTTAAAGCAAGCATTACTCCACCAAAATCTCTCATCTTCTTACCTAGTCGAGTTTTGATTGGAGTTACCAAAAGAAGTTAAGTGACAACCATTGTCTGCATTAGCTAGTTTTTGGATTAGATTTTTCTATGGATAGAAAGTTTGATATAACCATTGCCTTTATGAATAAAATTTCAAGTTCTTTCATATCGAATTTATTTTAATTATGAGCTTTTCTTTTAGGAATGGATTCCAGAGAACTTTATAGTCTCGCAGATAGTGCGACTACACAAACAATTCTAGGCTTTAGGCAACTATTTTTGGAGATGACATTCATTTGTGGCTGTGATGGCAAGATCATCGAGTTTGGTTCAAAGATGTGGAATGAACCAATTCCTCTTGCCCAACGGTACCTTGATCAATGTCGCAAAAGCTTTCTATGCTTCTAGGGCAAATTAGACCCTATTTGAGCAAATGGATTTCATGTGAAAATGCATTGTGAGAATAGAAATGAGTTCCTTTGCATCACTTCTAATGATTGTGGACAAAAGCGCAATATAGACAAACTGATGTGTCACTCTAGTGGACTTTATGTTATTCAATTCGAGCCATTGAATCCAATAATAATGTTATAATAGAAGATCTCTTGGATTCAACAAAAAATTATCTTTGGCACGACAGTGTAGGTTATCCTGGTCGTGATATGATGATCTGTATATTAAAAACTTCACACAGACATTCTTTCTTTCGAGCGCGAAGAAGCAAAAGTCAAAAGTTGATTCTCGAACCACGTGGCACCGCCACCGTCTCCCCGATGACACCAAAGTGGTGCCATCATCTCCCATTATGCTTCCAAATCCAATAATGGCACCCAGACCCAACCAAAATCCTCATTGGTTATTTATAAGGCCCCTCGCTCATTTTGCAAAGCTTGTTCCATATGAAAATTAATATTGGGACCATCCTATGCAAATGATACAAAAATTCTTATCCCGTTCTTACATAGAATCCAAGGGGATATCTGTAGATCTTTTCAACCAACTTATAGACCTCATTTTGCAAAGCCTGTTCCATATGAAAATTGATACTGGGACCATCCTATGCAAAGGATATAAAAATTCTTATCCCTTTCTTACATAGATTCCAAGGGGATATCTGTAGATCTTTTCAACCAACTTGTGGACCTTTATGATACTTTATGGTGTTGGTTGACGCATCGACATGCTAGTCACATATCACACTCTTGTCCACTTATAATGCTGCATATGCTAAACTCTTAGCACAAATTATTCGTCTATGGACTCACTATTGGGATCATCCTATTAAGTTAATTCCACTTGAAAATGCTGGAGAGTTCACATAAAAAACTTTCGATGATTATTGCATGTCTATATGGATAAATGTTGAGAATCCTATTCCCCACGTGCACACCCAAAATGATCTCGCGCAAGTTGGCATTAAACAACTACAAATGGTGGTCTGAACATTGGTAATGCAAACCAATCTCCCATTTTTTGCTTGGGGTTATGCAATGTTGCATGCAACTATGCTTATTCGTGACGACCCATTACCACTTAACTTTTCTCTTCGTTGTAGCTAATGATGTGGTACAAGCCTGATATCTTGTACTTACGCATATTTGGGTGCGCTGTTAATTGCATCGCTATAGCACACCAAAATGGGTCCTCGGAGACGAATGGGCATATACATTAGATTTGAATCTCTAACCATCATCTGCTACATAGAACCCTTGACAGGCGATCTCTTTACAGCTAGTTTTATGGATTGTCACTTTGATGAGACAATCTTCCCATCGCTAGAGGGAGATAAGAATGTTTATGTTCAATAGGAACGACATGATTTGTCGTGGTCTATCCCCGTTTTGTCTCATCTCGATCCCCGTACCACACAATCCGAACTTGAAGTACAAAGAATTATTGAGCTTCAAAATGTAGCAGATGCTTTACTTGATGCTTTTTTTAACATTGTTAAAGTGATGAGATCATATATGCCTGTTGTAAACGTGTTGGCAAGGATAGATGGCCCTAATAAAAGACATGGCTACACCACAAATGGACAAGGGCATGGCGCCACAATCGTAGAAGATGGCGTTATGGTCAGAGACTGTGGCTCCTGCTAAAAAGTGTAAAAGGCGCTAGGTTTGAAGGATACTCGCCTTACAAAGAGAGGGACTTTGGCATAAACTTATCCCTTTGATCATCGACACTGAAAATCCGTCTCATGAGAATATTCAAGATTATGGTTATATCCAAGAGACATTGTTGGGGGACGCCTCAATGTCCGAACCAACTAGTGAGAATATAGAGATCTCTGTAAATTACACTAATGTACATGAGACGTGGAATAAAAACTCCATCATCACTGATGATGTATTCGGGTATTCTGTTGTGCGTGAGATCATTGAATCTGATGACATGAGACGTGGAATAAAAATTCCATCATCTAACCTAGCTTTGTTGATAAATGCCAATGTAGAGCATATTAACCTAAATGGAAAGATGTGATCCAGGTTGAATTGGACTAACTAGGGAAGAGGAATCTATTTGGGTCAATAGTGCCAATACCACCAAACATAAAACCTGTTAGTCATAAATGAATTTTTGTTAGAAAGCACAATAAAAGAAATGAGTTGTAAGGTACAAAGCTCTCCTAGTAGCACAAGGCTTCTCGCAATGTCTTAGAATCGATTACGAGGAGACATATTCTTCCGTAATGAATGTCATTAATTTTGTAACTTTTTAGTTTGATAGTTTCTGAAAAACTAAATATGCAGCTTATGGATATGGTCATAGTGTATCTTTATGGGGATCTAGATACGAAAATAAACCTAAAGGTTCTTATGGACTTTAGTTACCCAAGTCAAGTGGCTGTAGACCACAGTGTGCATTTGCAATGAGGTTGAAACCCTTACTATATGGATTGAATAATCTAGACAAATGAGGTATAACAGTCTAAGTGACTACTTGATTGGGTAAGGATATGTTGATAGTGAATTATGCCCATGAGTTTTCATTAAGAAGATAAGTTCTGGATTTTCTATTATCACGTTACATTTAGCTATCATGAATATAATTGGAACCCTTGGTGAATTAAGAGAAACCGTTGAACATTTGAAATTCGAATTTGAGATGAAGGATCATGGGAGAACATAGTTTTGTCTTCGTTTATAACTCAAGCACCGTGTTGATGGAATTATGATTCACTTATTAGCTTATACTCAAAAGATGCTTAGGCACTTTAATGAAGATAAAGTTAATCCTGATGGTACTTTCTTGTTCTTCCGTAGTCTTGATCCTAAGAATGATCCTTTTCGTCAAGGATGATGATGAAGATGTCTAGAGGCCGTAGTGCTCTACCTAAGTGTAACATACATATTATTATACTTAGCACAATGCACAAGATCAGACATCTTAATTGCTGTGAACTTGTTAGCTAGATATAGCCATTGGACTGGTGTAAAGAATACCATCCTATACTTAAAGGGTGCGATTGGTGTTTCTGCTAGTTTTTTCGATGTAGCTTAACAGAATGTGGTACTCGTAGTCGAGTTAAAAGATAGCACCGTGTCCCTATCAAAGGAAATACACAACATTAGAGGGACATACTAAGCTGGTCGGTCTATACCTCTCCGATACTTAAGTAAGGTTACATATGTAATTTAACAGAGTAATAGTAAGAGATGAGAAGTTATTACCTTAATGAAGGTGGTTGAGTCTAACTTAAATACTCTTGATAGGGAAATAGGTTTCCCTTTTCTTCGATGTGGGAGATAGTTCCCCAGTTTGCAGGTTCTGGTGTATACTTTAGTAAGCCTTTCCAAGCTCGGTGATGCTTATTATGGCCTCCGGTGTTGTCCCTTGTGGACATCACCGGCTGGGTACCGGTCCATAGTCCTGGCATGCCACCTTAATGGTCCAATGTGATGTGGTGATAGTAAGAAGTCTTATGTGGCAGGTCAGAATATGTGCTAGAGTGTACAAGTCCCCCAAGTTCTCGTTCAAGATATTTCTTGGGTGGGAATTTGGTTATGTTGTTTTGGCACATAGGCTTCATACCGTACTGTGCCCATAGGGAGTCCCCTAAGTGCTAACGTGAGAAATATCTTGAAAAGGTGATATCCAATTTGTTTGTAAAGTCACTGTAGGTAGCTAAGCTACAGTGCGTACCCCGTTGGGCTAAATGTGAGGGCTTGAGCCTCTTTAACTCGGCAGGGTTCAACGAGGTCTTGGGTATCGGTGACCCAGTGGGGTACAGTGAGAGCTTGGGTCTCGGTGATCCAGTGGGGTACAGTGAGGGTTTAAGCCTCTTTAACTGGGTGGGGTTCAGTAAAGGCTTGAGCCTTATTAAAGAAACTGGTTTTGCCATTTTGGCTTTAGTTAATAACTTAATTGAAATACACGAAATTAAAAACCCATGTAAATAATTGAATCCAATTCCAAAATTGCTTCCCAATTCTTTTCTAATTTCAATTTCCTCATGCCTTTCACTTTTCAAAGCAGTGTACCCATCCTAGAGAAAGTTTCAATGGACTGGGGAAGAAGATGATCAGCTTGGCATTTTCCTAGAATCCAATTGGGGATATTAGGATTTAGCAATTTGATACAATGCGATTGGTTCTTTTGAACTCAAGAATGGGCTTGAGTTCTAGTGTAGAGAAGCAGCAAACTTATCAAAAAATGAAATTGCAGCAATATAGGAGAGAGTCCCCAGTTCTGTGAATGTCAAATTTTGCCCTTCATCTGAAATGTTGAATTTAACCTTTCGTTTGTGTCTACTTGATTAGCTGGAAATTGCCACATCATCAGTTGATAGCCATTTTAGACGGCTCCAGAAAAATTGGACACGGTTGATTGAAATTGATAGTGCAGATTCTCAGTATTCACCATGGCACAGATACAAAACAAATAGGATAGGAAGAAGTAACTTCCAACAGGACAGAGGATACCATTCGTCAGCACCACAGTGACCCATTCCTCATAACCATGAAAATCAACCACTACATCTGTGGTAGGGCCCTCATAGATTCCGGAGGGGCAATAAACGTGATATTCAATAACTGCTACTAGGAACAAGCTTTACCAGAATCATGAATCATTAATCAGCTTCTCCGGGGACATCACCCAACCACTTTACACCGATACACTTAGAATCATACTTGGCACCAACCCCACTTTCGCCTTCATCTCAACACAGTTCATCATGGTTGACTAGCCTTCCTCTTACAACGTCATACTAGGATGAGATGTCATTTAGGGCCTGTAATGCTTCATTGGAGAATACATGCTTATGCTTAAGATACCAATGCTGAGTGGGATTCTCACAGTCAGGGGTGACTAAGAAGTAGCCAATCAATACAACTCGCTCATAGTAGTAAAGGCCAGAGGCTGACACAAGATACCAGGAAGTAGCCAAGCAATGCAATGCTTCATACAAACCCGATGACCCACGAGAGGACCCGAAAATCTAAAGGCAAAAGGGAAAGAATGAAAAAACGCCAAAACCTGATTCAGCCGAGGAGATAGAAGAGGTCCCCATCTCGGACAAGAACTATACGAGGAAGGATCGTATCGACACTAGCCTCAACCCAGAACTAAGAGAGGCATTGATCAAATTCCTTAAGTCCAAACAGGAAGTGTTCGCCTGGTCATATACTGACATGCCTGGAATTTCCCCAGAATTGATCACTCACAAACTTGGCATAATCCCCACACGCCCGCAGGTATGCTAAAAACGAAAGGCATTCAAGAGGAAAAGTACAAGGCAATACAAGCAGATGTAAGAAATTACGGGACATACGCTTCATCCGGGAAGTATAATACCCCTCCTGACTTTCCAATGTGGTCATGGTCCAAAAAGCAAATAGGAAATGGCACATGTGTGTAGATTACACAAACTTGAACGAGGCGTGCCCAAAGGACAGCTTCCCACTCCCCTAGGATTGACTAGCTAGTAGACTTTACCGCCGAACATCACCTATTAAGCTTCATAGATGCATTCTTGGGACAATCAGATCTGGATACACCCGGCGGACCAAGAACACACTGCCTTCATCACCGATAAAGGATTATATTGTTATCAGGTCATGCCCTTTAGCTTGAAAAACGCTGGGGCAACGTACTTAAGGCTGGTTAACACTATGTTCTTAGAACACATAGAGCGAATCCTGGAAGTTTACGTTGATAATATGCTGGTCAAAAGCCTCACGGCAGAAGACCACATCAAAAATCTAGATATCATTTTCACAATCATCATTTTTCAAGGCATCCATCTAAACCCAGAAAAGTGCATATTTGTTGTCTGCAATGGCAAATTTCTCAGTTTCATAGTCAGCGAGAGGGGGATTGAAGCAAATTTTGAGAAGGTATAGGCCATATTAGACAAGGAAAGTCCTCGCACCCAGAATGAGGTACAATGCTTCACCGAACCAATCATAGCTGTCGCCAAATTCATTGCCCGCCTTATTGACAAATGCTCACCTTCCTTCAAAATAGTGAAGACACAACACAAGGAAATGATACAGTGGGAGCCGAAACACGAGGCTGCTTTCGCGTAGATTAAACACTACTTGGCATCGATACTGAAACACGAGGCTGCTTTCGCGTAGATTAAACACTACTTGGCATCGATACCGATACTCTCGAAACCAATACCAGGGGGAATATTATTTCTATATCTGGCAGTCTCAAAGACAGCGATAAGTGCGGCACTAATATGCCGAGAAGATACAGAGGAGCTCCCGGTGTACTATTTGGAAAAAGGATTCACTAACGCCGAAACACGCTACCCAGAACTCAAGCAGTTAGCTCTGACTCTAATGGTAGCAACCAAACGCTTTCGCCTTTGCTTCTAAGCCCATAACATCTATGTCCTAACAAACCAACCCCTGAAGCAAGAAACCAGATGTTACGTCCGGGATCAAAAATGTTACTTGTTACTTGTGAAAATACGAAGGTTAATGATTTCAATTACGTTTTATTGGTTTTCGATACGTTTAGTGGCCCTAAAAATTGACTTTTTGTTCAGGTCAAAATTAGAGAAAAGTTTCTTCACGAAAGATGTAGAGGACGTTAAACCGAGCACGTGCATACTTGGTTCGTAAAAATCGGAGTTCGTATGCTAAAGTTATAAGGGAAATATGAAATTTACTGTTCATAGTAGATAGTATATATTTGAATTTTTACTGTACTGCACGTTAACTTTCTTCTCTCTCTCACTCTCCTTTCCCCCGTGGTTCTCTCTTTCTCTTCCTTCTGCAACTCCAGCTCTCTCTACTCCGGCCACAAAACGACGCCCAACCGACGCCGTTCTACTCCGCTCCTCATACCCAGCCTCCCCAACGTCACCGACCACCACGAAACAACCAAAATACGGCGGTAGAAGCCGTCAAACTTCAAGGAGCCAAAACTGGTCAACGGCTCATTCTCACGATTCCGGCCACCAAAAATTCTCAGACCAGGTCCTTTAGGAGCGCAGTGAGACGATGAACATCCTCTCCAAATATCAGGCCGAGTAGCGGAGCATGGAGGAAGAACCGACGAGTTGAAGTTGTGGATTACTATTCATCAATCGAGTCAAACTTTCCCCTTAATTGTTGAGGTACTTCCAGTCCTTTTCTCGATTTGTCGTAGTTGGAAAAAATGATCAGAAGGTTGAGATGTTTGTGCTACCAAAATTTGGCGGCCATCGGAGCTGGTGGAGGCGGCTCGTGAATCCCACTCGCCGCCATTGTAGCAGGCGCGTGGCGGCGCCTCCGACTGCCATTTGACTTCAATTTTTAGCCCATTAAATCTTATAAATGTTGTAGAGCTTGTATATGAAATTTGGTGAATTTTGGAGAAGCTTGGAATTAATTATGAATTTTTGAATTTTAGGGTTTCGATTTATGATTTACGAGAATCCGACCGTCGGATTTCTCTCGAATTCATCCGAAATTGCAAATCAACGAATAGAATTTATCGGTGAAGTTTGGATTAAATCCGAAGAGAATTGAATGATTTATCCATAAGTTTACGTATAGAAATTTATATTTTATAGTTAATTAACGTTAATTTTTTTTCAAAATTAATTAGTTGTTTACGAATAATATTTTCGTACAGGACGTGAGGAGCCTCCGTTGGAGGAGAGTTCTAACCAACGACAAGTTTAGCCATATACTGTGAGTGGACTTTTTTTTTAAATAATGATGCATGCATTTGTTTGAAATTATTCATTTATTTAATTATGGTTTTATTTAGCGAGCATAATATTTTGTTTTGGATTATAATTTTGGTATTGGTTTTTCCATATGAATTTCGGATATGAACTTATTATGTTCGAATTTGGATTTATGATTCGTTTTTGAGAATATGAATTGATTTCAGAGATTAATTATGATTTATCTCGATTATGATTTGAAAAATGGATTTGTGATACTATTTTTTGGATATTGTGCTTACGGTATTTATCTCCGATATATGATTATTATTTGAAAATGTGATTTATGTGATTTTCGACGAATTACTTTCTGAGGTGATTTCCGTAATTCAATATTATATTTTATTCGTCGATTTTCAGATTCTGGAATATATTGGAGATGAGATTTTCGAGGAAATTATTTACACTTATTATTCTCACCAACTTTTTTATTATTTGATAATATTTTGACGTACAGAGCCATGTCATTGGAATATACGTATTTTTTTTTCGCGAGAAATTGGGGAAGCTTTATGAATTTACGAGTTTTTGGATTATTTTCCTTCACCATACTCGAGTTGGTTATTGTGTCTCCTTCTCACTTACTTTTTGTTTGTGAGTGAAGTCGAGGTAATTTATTCTCCTCCTCACGTGAGTAGTAGATGTTGTTATTTCTCCTCCTCACATAATTTATATGTGAGGGAGTCGAGGGTAGAGCTTGAGGGGCTCTGTTATGTTATACTCGTATGGTGATAATCGTTCTTCCCCGTATAATATTGTTATTTTGACTCTAATCAGCGAGGCTGGTGGATTTTCTAGAATTTTTATTGTGACGAGAAATATATTTTGATAAAAGTGGCATGCATCGAAATTTTGTTTATATTAGAAATTGTGGGAAAGTATTAAAGTTTTGCTCAATTAAATTATATCGTTAGTTATTCTTGTCCACTCACTCTAACGTGTTTTTAAATTACTTTCCCTTGGACCCTTTGTTTTCAAATGCCCCGTTTACAGGTGATATTAGTTGAGGTCGGGCGTACATGGAGTTGAGGCATAGCTAGCACTACTTCCGCATTTTAGGATATATCGATCCTTTATCCTCTTTTCGTTATTTTAGGATTGCTCTGATAACCTATGAAATTTTGCTTAATGTGAAAATGGAATTGTTGGTATTTGGGGAGCAGGATGGCTCCAGAAGCATAAGGACAGCATACTTAGAAGTGTTATTTGATTTCTTTGCAGGTTAGGGTTGTTCAGTTTTGGGAAAAGTTCTATTAAACTTTCTCGAAAAGTGAACCCCGCAAGGCCACCTGAAATTTCAGGAGGACATTCTGGGTTGGGTCCTGTCACCAGAAACCTCCGACAGGCTAGTCAAATAAGCAATCAAACTCGGCCAGTTCAATATACACTACAAACCATATACAACAATCAAAGGACAGGTAGCAGCAGATTTCATAGCTGAATTCATTCCCCTAGAGACGCTAGACCCTGACAGATCTTCTACAAGCACCAGCAGTCCAAACAGGGGGAGTGTGGGAATTACACATCGACGACTCCACCAATAACAGGCACAGCGGCGCTGGTATCATCCTTGTAGACCCGGATGGCTCCACATATGAATATGTACTCAAGTTTTTTGTTCAAAGTCTCCAACAATACAACTGAGTACGAGGCCCTGATCACCGGGGTCCAGTTAGCCCTGAAGCTCGGAGCCAAGCACCTGCATATATTCAGTGATTCACATATAGTAGTGAGATAATCACATCTGGGTTCTTACCAAAACCTAGTTGGAGCGCTATTAAATGCTTCCAATCATGCACAATTACACAGATCCCAAGGCTGAAGAACTCTAGAGCAGACACGTTAGGGCGACTGGCTTCCGCTCTTCCAGGCACCAACACTAGCATGACCAAGATAGAAATAATAGAAAAGCGAAGCATCTCGAGGTCATTTTCTGAAATCTTTACGGTCGAGCCACCACGACCACCCTATTGGATGGAACCAATCTTCGTGTACCTAGTAGAAAGAGTAAAGCCCGAAGACAAAATTGAGGCCAGGTGCTTAAGGCGGATGGCATGCCTATATAAGTTACAGGAAAGTAAACTGTACCACCGAGGACAATTTTTTCCCTTACAAAGTACCTTACAACAGAGGACGGATAACAGGTCTTGCAAATGCTACACGAGGCCAAGTCCCTCGCATACAAGCCACGCGCACCAGATACTTTTGGCTTACAATGGAACGAGACGCTGAGACGGTATACTGCTCATGCGCACAGTGCCAACAACTTGCCACTTTGCCAAGGACACCATCGATACCACTCTCCATTATCATCTCGCCATGGCCATTCACCCTATGGGGCCTGGACTTTATTGGGAAATTTCAAACCACCCTGGGACAACATGGGTAGATGCCGAGGTAATGGCTATCATCATAACAGCCAAGGTCATCAACTTCCTTTGGCTCAACATCTACTGCCGATTTGGCATTCCGGAGACAATAATCACAGATAACGGTCTATAGTTCGATAATGACCTGATCCGAGAGTTCGTGGGTCAATACAGCACCAAGATCTTATACTTATCACTGGCACATCCATAAACTAATGGCCAGGTTGAGGCCGTGAACAAAATCATCAAGCAAAACTTAAAAAAATGCCTCAACAACGCCAAAGGTTTGTGGGCGGCATAGTTTTAATTATGTATTTTCATCAAATTTTGTTGTGCTCCTATTATCGTCATCACAACCACAGCCAGCTAGCTCACGACAGCGGCTTCACATTTTGTATGATGACTTGCTATGCTTGTAATATCATTGCTTTCGCAATCAGTAATACAATAGAGCTAATTCCACTTAACACTACTTTCTCAAACTTAAAAATTATTGATAAGCCAGCTGAGGCAAGTACATAAACACTCCTTGGCATAACGACACAAATTATTCATAGGCCAGTCGAGGCAAGTACATAAACACTCCCCAACATAGGGACATCAGGCATGGGCCACCAGGTATTATAGAAGCACTTCTCAAAATTGGCACCATCCTGCCCCAGCGAGACAATGCTTTACACAACAACATGCAAGGCTTATATAAACAAGCTAAATGCAAAAATTGCCCAAGCAGGCAGCACACCAACATAAATAGAAATACGATAGCTATAGTCATTAGCACTAAACTCTCAGGAAAAAGGACAAAATTGGGCCTACCAGCCAGTGTACCGCCTTTTAGCATGAGATCCTTGTCTCCAGTCGAAGTCTTGCCCTCGGGTGCCTTTCCTTTGTCACGTTGTTGTTGTTGCTGCTGATGCTCTCATGGCGACACACTCAATACAGAAGCTTGCCCTCTCATAAGAGTCGATTGACAAGCCCCTTATGATGTACCATGAGGATCCGTCGATCCACCATAAACTTGCCCTCCGACATATGTTGGCTACATATTAGAACTTCCAGGGGAAACACCTTGTGAGGAGGGCGATTGAAGCCTGCCACCCTTAGAAGTTTGCCTGCGAGGGGATCCACCCGGCACCAAAGACTATAGGCTACCTGGTGGCTAGGACATACCACTCTTAATAAGAGCATCACCCCTCAGCTGAGTGGAGACGCCACTGCCACTACTCGAGGTTCTTTCCCTCAAAGACGAGGGTTAGATCATAGGTCCCCTAGATAGGAGTGCCATCGGTAGGGGATTTCGAAAGCTAGACCCACCAGAGGTATGACCCCTACTGGGAAGAGACAATAGCTCGACACCAAAAACTGACGGTGGCGATTGCAGCCTGAATCCGTCCTGGAATTACCTGGGCCCAAGAGACCAATGTTCTCCCGACAGCGATTAGTTTAGTGCCAGGTAGGGTTGACTTTTGGCCAGCCTATCGACATTCTTCTCGGATTACCTCTCATGCAGATCCTTCTTCATCTACTCCACATTTATCCACTTGCTATCATAGCATCCCTGAACCACTGCCCAGACCTAGCATCAAAAGCCTCGACAAACTTCTTATTATAATTGGGGGAGCAGTCATAAGACTCCTGTATATTCTTAGCTTCGAGCCGGTGAGCATGAATAATCTGGCCAGGAATATCATCAACCAACCCTTGCAACTCCTTACCCTGATCCTTAAGGGTCGTAGCTCCCCAACCTCAGCAGTCCTCTCATCCACAGTAGCCCACAACTTGTCCACCTCATCCTCCTTTTCTCGGTGCAAGTCTTCCAGGGAGCACCCAATCTCCAAGTCCCTTTCCTCTAACTATTGGTCCCATTCATGGATAACCACCTCTAAACTGGCAATCTTTTGCTCAATTCCCTCAAACCGAATTTGGAAGGCCTGAGTATCACTGGCAGCATCTTCTACATCCCTCACACTTTTTCTCTAAGGCAGCAACCTCCCTTTGCAAATTCTCCCGCAACATCCTCTCCATCATAAGGTTTCCTTCAGCCCTATCAACACGAGCTTGCATATGACGTCTCAGCGCTTTCCTAGTGCATATAACATCCGTATAGACTACATACAACAACTACTAACCAATAATAAAAAGTGAGAAGAAAAGAAAAGAAAGAAACTGAAGGAAACAAACGCAGTGGTAACAAGACACTCACCCTCATCATCCTCCCTAGAGCATTTCACTCGTCCACCATAACATCCCCGGTATTAACAACATGATTATCATGAGAGGCATGACGAAGGTCATGCACCATCTCATACACAATTGGGTCAACATCAGTAACTGACCCTAAAGCTTGCACCACCGCCATATGGGCTTTGTCCTCCTCAACTTACTGGGCCTGATGCCCTCGCGACTGCGACCCACCTATCCTAACCCTCTTAGGCTTACCGGGATGCCCATTAGATTGGCTCTCAGAACTATGAGACCTCTTCTTCGCAAGTGGGTCTCCCTCTCTATTATCATCATCAACACGAGCCACCTCATCAGGTACCGCCTCCATAGGTTCTAGTGAAAGGGTCTATGGCTCCGGTTCATTCTCCAATCGCACAGGCAATATACCATGAAACTCATCTGCTAGCGTCTCCGGCCCCACAAAGCCCTCACGGACCTAAAAATCCTGATTTAGCTCCTCCAAGACAAAGGAACTGTCAATAAGAATGGGCATATCGATAAGGTCTATACTCTCACCAGCATCGATCCCAATCTTGGTAACAACTTCAACCCCGGTAGGATCATGACCCTCGGTCTTAGCAGCTTCCCCATATGTATCCTCCACTTCCTCAATCTCCTTCGATGATGGAAGCCGAACATTTATCCCAAGCCATATTCTCGGGATATGAGGCGTAGTCATCCACAAACAACTGAAGTTGAATGAACTTCCATAGGGATCAGCTCAATCCTTTCCAAATCAACGTCAGCCTCTCGGTCCTAACGACCCTGTTGCCATAATCCCTGAATGACATTAGCATAAGACATATCATCAAAGGGATCGGGAACCTTCCTCTAAGTATTCTCTGACAACATAGACTTGCAAACATAAAGGCATTTAATACAAGGAAAAGAAAGAAACATGTGATAAAAGCGTAGCAAGATACTTACGAGGAAAGACTCCCAGCTTCCACTACGTGTACACGACCAACCTACACAACCGATATGCACTACGCTAGTATTCACCCCCGACACACTTTAACACCTGCCAGGTCCTCTTCATATTCAACTCCGACATGTGGAATGATCTAGTCACTGCACAGCCAAAGTAAACAATATAAATAAAGAATTAACCACACATAACGGAATAGAAAGGGACAATAATTACATATCGGTTGAAAAACATTAGGAACTTAATGAAACATATCAGGATTCTGCCACCGACCACCAACAAGGAAAACCTTGTCCCACCATTACTTGCATATAGACGATGGTAGATCATCCATAATATTTGGAAACCTCCCGATAGGCTTTAATTGGACAAACCCGGAGCTCCCAATCTTCTGCGAGTACTATAAGCGATACCATGAGTTAAACTCATCAAAAATAGGAATTTTGGTCGCAAAGCCTCCACAAGATAAGCGCTTCCATGATCTGCCTCATGGTGTTCGGTGGGATCTGACCCATAACAACATTCAAGCAAGTTAACAAATACTGTAATGCCTCATGCAGCGGGAACGACAACCCACAGCGAAATAGGTACTCGTACACCGCGGTCCAACCTACGGGAGGATCACTGGCTGTCGCTCCTCCTGGAGCGACGTCGGCTCGTAATCAGAGGATATACCCCAGTTCACCCAAGAGGTTCAATGCGAGTCCTATTGGATAAAAAAAGACACGTATCAACGACACCCGGGTTAGAGGGCTCGCCAACATCGACACTAACAGCATGGGCCCAGTCTCACATTCCCCCCAGTTAGCCATCTGTAAATCTTGTAGCAGCCGCTTAGTATCAATACCTTTGAAAGCCTCTCTTGAAGAACTAGACAGCTGAAATGGAGCCAAATTTGGAGAATCAGCAGTGCTATCTGTAGAATAACTCAACTCCGAACTCACCTAGTCACTAGAGATGAGTATCGATTCTTTGCCAGAAATTGGAACAGGCTCTGACATGATAATATTACACCAACGTTATCGCCAGTAACAACCAAGAACACACCTGATTCGTCTAATACCCATAAACCCACACTTCGTAAAAAGGGACATGCAAGAAACAAAAACAAAACCCAGAAACGGTGACCCCCTAAGATATCTGATATAACCTAAAAACATCGTAAACGAACCACATCCACTATTAGAAATCGATCCAAACACGCATTGAGCAATAAATAGAAAGAAAGGCAAGAATGTAGAAAAAGCCAAGCAACATGATCTAAAGAAAAGTACGGTCATACCGTAGAAAACACTAGCGAAGCACAGATGTGCAGCAGAGAATGTGAGCAGCAAATCGCCGGAGCAACATGCACTAACAAAAATTCAAGCACTCCAAATACTCAATACTCACAACAACTCACAGAAGAGTCTTCTCTTGCACATTACCAACCCTTTTATAGATAGACGATACCAATGAAGCATCGCAACTATTCGGCAATGAAAGGACATGTTCGCCAGGATCTAGACACGTGTCTAAAAGTTGACCATTTTTATACCCCTGTATGTGATCCGTCACCTCAGTTACGTAAATCATTAATAAGGGGTTACATAAAGGGAAGAGGCGCCTCTTTTCACACGACGAACAAACCCTAGAGAGACATGTGTCCCCCCACTATTCCTCATCACATGATGCAACACAAACTACTAGAAGACAAAACAACGGATATAAAATAAAAATGCCAAGTATACTCCACGACACTGGTAGCACCCACACAACATGAACCAGTCCTCGAATCCTCTTGTCTGGGGACTAAAGGACTAGGGGACCAGGGACTAGGGCGTTAGGCCCTACAACATGGAACACCCAGTGACCATCTCATTGTACACTCTTGATGTTTGCCAGTAAATAAACTCCCCACCCAAGATGACTCTTGACTGGGGACTTGGGGACTTGTTTATACCACATATGTACAAAGGTGCAAACACCGGAAATATACAGCTCGATAGCCACTAAAAGCAATGAAATTATCACCAAAGTTATAAAGTATGCGCCAAACGTTAGTCACCCAGCCCTTGGCGTATAAGGGAAAGCATTCCTACTTCGAAGAATGAGCAAGTGCTCCGCACAACATCTCCTATAAAAAGGGAAAATCTCTCCTAATCAAGCAAGTTCACTATTACACTATATACCTTTCCCTGTCTCTATCTCATAAGTAGATACTGACTTAGGCATCGAAGGGTTTTAGTCCAGCAACCATGATCTCCCCGTGACCTATTTCTGTGTTGATAGGTGTCGAGATAGAGTATCTAGCCCCTCAATTCTATAGATAGCGGCTCCTGACACCACATCAACATGTTGCTTTCATTTGACAATATATGGTGTTAAAGTTTGAATTCGGGTTAATTCTAAGTGTTTTGCCAGAGGTTTTTAATATGGGATAGAAGGATGGTATTAAATAATCAATAGTTGATTTGTTTTACTACATTATTATGATTCATTTGGAAGGTATATAACAAGAGGAAATTTGATAGTTGTAGTATTACTCTTCAAAGAGCTTGTGGGATGATCATGGGACATATTAAGGCTTCAAGTTGAATTGTTGGGTTCATGACATGTCAAGAAATTAAACGTGTCATAATAGATAAACCATAACCCAACCCATTTAATAATTATGTTGAAAATGTAAACTTAAATTTTTTATTAAAGGGGTACCTATTATATATAATAAATATGTTAGTGTCGGGTTAACTAAATGACCCATTAAACTATATAAATGTGCCACCACTTGACCAATTTAAGACATTTAATTAAATAAGCTGCATGAAGTCTTGAAACTATAGTCCATAACTACATCATTTGACCAATTCGATCAAGACACTGAAAACACCTATGCATCTAAATTACTTTTTATGAGACATGCATGTGAGTTATATACAACTCGACCCGACACTTTTAATCAATGAGTTATGCGGGTTCATTTTATGTTGGAGGGTTGACAACCTGTTTATCAAATGGGCCTTGGAGGGTTGACAAGCAAATGACCCTTCTTTTAATCTTAGAGTTCAACCTACATTATTTTGTATGAGTTTCACGTTGTGTTATCAGGTCATGACAGAATTGACAGTCCTAGCATCAAATGACATTTTATAATGGTTGCATTCATAATATAATTTTGAACCTTTGTTGTTTAAAGTGTTTTGGTGCTTAGTGAAATTAGAGATGTGCCCTTAAAATCATATAAATTCATTGGCAACCTCCAATTCATGGTTGGAAGAAAATAAACCCAAATGGATCATGTAAGAGGGGCTCTAGACAAGTCGGTTTAGTGGCGGTGTACAGAGATTTTAGGGGTGACTTTCTTGGGTTTTTCTTTTAACTTTTATACTCATAATTCAGTTGCAATTGAAGTAATGATAGTTATTAAAGCTATTGAGATGATTTGGTTACGAGATTGGAAGCAAGTATGGGTAAAAGTGGATTCATCCCTTGTTTTAGTTTTCAATTGGTGTCTTAATTTGGTATCTTGGATGGTTAGAGTGGAATGAGGTAATTCTATGTAACCAATTTCTCAAATGCAATTTCGTTCAACTAATATATCTCAAGAAAGAAACCATGACGCAGATGCTTTGAAAAAGTTTGGGACTTCCACGTTTGGTTGGGCTCGGTGGAATAAGATACCTTAATTCATTCTCAGTTTTTTAAAGAAAGAAAACATTGGTATTCCTAGTTTCATGTTTCATTAACGATTAGCATGTAAGGTTTTCTTTTTTAGTTTTTACATCGTTTAAAGGCCAAAAAGAGAGAGAGAGAGCTCACCCAAAAACAAATGATCCCAAACTTTTAGTTTGATGATATATTGATTTGAAACACTGGAAGAGTAAATAATGATTTTGAGACATACAAATGGAACATTCTTTAGATATTTCTTGCTTAAAATAATTACATTACATTTGTACAATCAATTTACCACAATTAGAGAATTAAAAAGTTTTTGTTTTTTTGTTTAGAGTGGTTTATTAACGCACCTTAAATCTCTAGTCACACACCCTTCCTTTTTTTTATTCTTTAAATTCACATTTATATTAGTAAAATGTCTTCACTAACCTTCTCTTCATTTTCTTTTCCATTCTAATACAAATTCAACTAGGACTGGGCATGGTCCCAGACCGGCACCGATTTTACAGGGACCGGGACCGAGATCGAGATCGGCAAGTATACTTCAGGCCGGGCTTCGACTTTCTGAAAATAGGGACTGGCCAAATCCGAACCTAGACTAAACGGTCCAGTTTGTCGCGTCTTTCGGTTCTCGGCAACAGTTACAGTAGTGCTGCATTTTGCCACCGAAACCTGCTGTCTTCCACTTCAACTTGGCTGCTTCTGTTTAGAGAGGAGAAGTAGAGAGAAGATTACAATCCATCCATCCAATAGCTCAAGAGTCAAGACAAGTTGGAGAGGTGAGAGGTGAAAATCAATTCGAAATACACAAATGCATTAACAGAAAATCAAATAAGGCATACCATTCTCTTAGGCACTGAAATGTTGAGCAGAGTCTGGTAGTCATCCTCCTCCTCGTCGAAGACAGAAGGCGGTAGCAAAGTACTGAGAGGCTTGACGGAACTCATAGAAGTGTTGGAGAATTGGATCTTCATTTTGCAAAGCAGCTCGAGGTCCTCGTCGAAATCGGAGTCGGAATTGGGATCCGATGAGAGGTCGTTTTGGGTGCCGGAAGATTGGTGGCTAGTATACTGGAGTTCGATCGAGGGCTCGAAGAGTGTGAGAGGTGGAGAGGTGAGAGGCGGAGTAGGGAGAACTGGAGGTGTCATACTGTCGTATGACTGATTTAGGAATTTAGGGTTCTTGACTTCATCAATCACGTGTGGTCATGTCTATACTAATAGTATAGACTTCAAAAACTACCTATAAATGGAGGATACATACACATGTTTGGGTTTTCCGGTCCATGTAGTCAACTAAAGTCAAGGACCAGGATCAGACCAGCACCTCTGAGTACTGGGACGAAACCGGATTGAAAGTAGTCATTTTCAGTGTCAAACCCGGCCCGGACCGACCGATCCGGATCGGTTCCTTCTGGTTTTTCTGTCTTTCGGTCATTTATGCCCGGCCCTAAATTCAACTGATCTTCACACCAAAATTCCTCAAATCCAGAAAATATGCAATGCTATAACACTTGCTCAAAACCAAATGGTCTTATTCATTTTTTATTCTACATTAATCCTTTTGCTTGAACAAAATTCGATAAATTATTTTCTAAATCTAAGCATGTAATTGGACCACCCACCCAACCACCACCACCTTAAAAAAAAAAAAATCACCCCACCACCAGCACAAAACAAATCCCTCGGGACTCTATATACCCCAAGTTTGTTGTTACGAATAGAGATTTAAAAGTATAGAAGGGTATGTAAAAGAATAGAAGAGAAATAGTGGTTGTCCAATTATGAGCTTAGATTTAGAAAATAACTAATCAAATTTTGCTGAAGCAAAAGGATTAGGGTAAAATAAAAAATGAATGAGTTATTGACCAAAACCGAAAATGAACAAGTGCTATAGCATTGCATGTCTTCTGGATTTGAGTGATTTTGATGTGAAGAATAATGAATTTGTATTAGAGATTTGGAATGAAAATTGCAAAAGAAGGTCAGTTAAGACATTTTACCAAAATAGATGTGAATTTAAAGAATAAAAATGGAAATGGTGTGTGAATAGAGATTTATGGTGTGCTAACAACAACACCCCTTTTTTATAGTTGATTAAATCTTTTTTTTTTTAGGAATAAAAATTCATTGAAATATCAACGAGAGAAATCACTTAAGAGAGCTGTACTTACATGAGCATTTGTCTAAGCGTAATTAGCTATAATAAGCCACGCTTATACTGGCACCAATGGCACCAACAACTATCAAGGATGTGACTTACGGAAACACTGCCAAACATGTTATCACTTGAGCTCCGACTCAGCCTGAGATCACCGCTGACGCGCCGCCACGCGCCGTGACAAGATTACCTCGCTGAAGCATCAAAAGCTGGGAATTTAAGCACATCAGTCATACATCGAAAACAAGGGAGAGATCAGTCTCTTCCTCACCTATAAAAGGTCCACTCCTCATTAACTACGCATTTACTACTTATCTAACATTATTTTGTTAACATAAATACATTGACTGACTAAGGCATCAGAGTAGAGAAGACCGCCGATTGCGGTCTCCCTCTGATTCCTTTTGTATTTTACTTGACAGGTAGCGGTAGTGCTACAACCTGCTTAGTAGCGATCCAGGCTTGGACCATCATTCATAAGATTTGGCTACCGCTGAATCTCAGACATTAACAAGGGCATCCTGGACAAAACTGGGAGCATACAAGAGCCATAATGACTTGACCCTAGAGTTAAGGTAGAACAAACTAGAAGGTGTACTACATCAAACAATTTGATTTAGAACACAGTTAGGAAGCAACTATGTAAAAACTAGTAGAATCCAAGAGTAAAGCCTTGACATCGCTAAGATAATTACCAACAATAGAACCATTGTCATGATGTTGAGATTTCTAAAGCAAACTAAGAGACACTGCTTTAAAAAAAATCGAATATTCAGCAAACTGATCCATATCATCCTCGCCCCCAGCACAACTTGCACCGTTCGCCTAAGCACCCAATTGTGGTACTCACAGTGCAAACATATTGAAACTCATAATAGAAAGTAGCAATAATCAGGAAGAATAGCAATCTTTACATGTCAGAAGATGAGTCAGCTGAAAACTCCTCTGAATCTCAAACTCAAAAACCTAAAAAATAGAAGCCCATTAAAGTAGGCCATTGCTGGGCCAAGGACAAACAACACCTGAGAAGCCAGGATTTCGAACTGAAAGAAACTGTTTCCTCCCCCCTCCCTCCTCCTCCTCTTTTTGGCAATGGAGTGAAAGAGATTGTTAGAGACTAGAGTGGAAACAACCAAACGGAAAATTCCAAAGTTGAACCTCTGCCTCTTACCATATACACGTGTAGCAAACCCTGAGGCTACGGTAAATGAATCTCAAGCCACAGAAGCAGGAGAAGATTCGTATGGACCCCAGCACCAGAATCCAAACAAACAAACTTATAACTGTAGTCAACAATATTCAACTCCTTCCTCTGTTTTCCCTCACTCTCCGTTTTGGTCCTCAAACAACAACACCAACAATGGAGCCTCTTTGCCCAAATTTGGATCTCAAACCAACACCTTGGTCACCAATTTCGCCCAGATTCCCGAAACCCACCTCACTTTTACTGCCCGGGCATCGGTTTTCATGCTCGGATCGCAGTGTGAGCCGGAAATGGAGAGTCAGTGCTGCAAAGTCTGAAGCTCATGAAAACTCTAGTCAGGAACTCTTTGGGTCCATTGGAAAAGGCTTTCTTGCGTTTTCTGTTGCCGCTGCTGCCAGTTTTTCGCTCTGTTTCGATTCTCCAGCGATGGCAGAGTCGTTGACCGTTGCTTTTCCGGTTTCACGCACTACTGAGGTGATTCATCCATTTTCTTTCTATTCAATTGCGTCTTATGTATGTGGTTCTTGTGTTTAAATTTAACTGAACTGTCTGGTTTGAATTAACACTTCTATAAACTGAAAGGAATATGAACAAGAACAACCAAACAAGCAAACTTTTGAATTTTACATCACTTGGAAAAAACCAGATTTTAAGTGCAAGACAGAATTTCTTTATATACTACTGAATATAGGAACTTTCGATTATACGTACTTATGAATATAGTTGTTGTGTTGACATGAGATTGTTCCTTTGTCACACTAATCTGATCCCTTTATGATAGTAATCAGATTATTCATATATCTTACAATCTTAACACTGCAAGAAATCAAGCCAACACAAAATGAATATAGATTTAACAGCTCTCTTCTCCTATCCTTCTTTTTATTAATATCTTCTTCTTCTTCTTCTTCTTCTTCTTCTTCTTCTTCTTCTTCTTCTTCTTTTTTGTAATTTGTTTCTGGGATTAGATGAATGTTCTGTTTTTCAGACCAAAAAAACAAAAGATGAAAGTTCTGTTTTGCTTATGTTGGTAGATTTCTTTTATTCATTTACTTTGTATTTCGTACTTTTGACTATAGATCATAGTTCAATTCAAGTTGTTATGTTTTTTTGTAAAGTCCCAACTTGGTTTTGCCTGGATCACAAATATGATGCTAGTCACTGACTTAATATGGTTGTTTATCAGGTGAACTCAGTACAAAGAACTCTTGTGGAGGCTTGGGGTTTAATTAGAGAAACATTCGTAGACCCAACATTTAATCATCAAGGTATTGGCGGTACTGTATCCTTTTTGTTTTCAATGACTGGCCTACACATTAATGTTGCATTTGAAGATTATTACACACCATTCTAAATGTTCATGATCTCAGTGTTAACTATTTAGGTACTTTTCAAGAAATCAACTATTTGAGTATTTGGATAGTTCTTTCTTTCTTTTCCACTCTTTTTGGGGTTCTTTGGCGTTGAGACTTGGATTCTTCTTCTGCAGATTGGGATCTTCAGTTGCAGCAAACAATGGTCGAAATGTTTCCCCTTAGGTCAGCGGATGCAGCTTATATGAAGATCAGTGGAATGCTTTCTACTCTTGGTGATCCATTTACAAGGATTATTAGTCCAAAGGTATTACAATTAGTTTTCTTTCTGCTTTGTCAGTGTCATGCTGATTAACCTGCCAATTACGGTACAATTTCAATTCACAGAGTTAGTTCAGTTGTGATATGTCCATGAATGGCAAGTTAATTATGTCTTTTACTTGCAGGAATATCAAAGTTTTCGAATTGGAAGCAATGGAAATCTACAAGGAGTTGGCCTTTTCATAGGTACTGAACCACGAACAGGTCATCTGGTTAGTGAGATCATACAAAAGAACCTTTCTTTGTTTTTATTATTTTCCTTTTGTTATCTATGCTCACGGAGGGACAAGTTCTAGTACTAAGCACTGTCACTTGTAGTGAGCAGTATTGCGAGTAGGAGAAAGAAATGTATCAATGAGCACATGCTCATGTTTATAATTTTGATCGGAAATTGCAGGTTGTTATCTCTTGTGTAGATGGTAGCCCAGCTGCTCGTGCTGGTATTCATGAGGGAGATGAGTTGGTTGAAATTAACGGTAAGACACAGATCTAGTATTTGGCTTCTTCCTTTTTTTTTTTTTTTTTTTTTTCTTTTTTTTTGTTGTTGTTGTTATAAGGCTGGAAAGGGCTGGTATTCCTATAACTTTTGGTACTTGAATCCTAACATTATTACATTGTTTAGTTGGTCAAAATTCAAATTCCATAAAAAAAAAAAAAATGGTGGCATGAGCTCTCTCAAGACAAAGCAGCATTGATTCATAAAACTAATGCTCCCAGATTCTTGAACTTAAATAGGTTCCATTTCTCAAAAGTTCTTTCTACCGGAACTCCTGCTTCGTTGTTCTGCTTCTTCAAATCCACTAAAATTTCTCTTGATTAGATCAAACTTTAACTACTTTCTGCATTTTAGGATGTTCCTTTAATTATGACAATGTGTTGCAACTACTTTCTCTTGATCTGCAATACATTTTAACTAACTTTTCATAATTTCAAATACTGTGGGTATCACTTCAGGTGAGAAGTTTAATGGTGTTGACACTGAAGCAGCAGTACAGAAGCTTAGAGGCCGAGTTGGAACAACTGTTACAGTAAAAGTTCACAGTGTAATCATCAATTCCCTTTATTTCTGAGTTGCATGCAGAAATTAGAATTTTTGAGCTATATACTAATCCTGTAGACTAGCCAGAAATTGCAAATTGTTTCAGCCAACTAATTTTTCACGTTCTGTTGTTCAGGGCAATGATTTGGGAAATGATGCTAGTATAAGAGAGGTACTCGATCGTTCATTATGCTGGCATTTCTGTAGTCTATATTCATTATGTAATCCATTTGGTTGCTTTGTGACCGCACAGACAACTTAAATATTTTAAGATCAGCGATCAGCAGTATCAAGCAAATGCATGCATTTAATTTCACAATGCTTTTCAGTATACTGATCTGAAAATATGACACATCTGGTTGAAGGTGAAATTACCTCGGGAGTTCATTAAGCTTTCCCCAATTTCAACTGCAACCATCCCTCATAGAACCCCAGATGGACATTTAACAAAGACAGGTTATGTGAAGCTGTCAGCCTTCTCTCAGGTCATTATTACAGTCACTTTTATCTTGGAATAGCAAAAATAAAATGCATTTTCTATAGAATAGTTTTACTAAAACTATGAGATTATTGTCATACATTAGCTGAACAAGGATCTGATTAGAGTAATTCTGTATATACACTCCAACAGACTGCTGCAGCTGATATGGAAAATGCTATCAATGAATTGAAGAGTCAGGGTGTACATTCATACATACTGGATTTGAGGAACAATCCGGTAACTTTTATTCTCATGGACATAAGTGAAAGTTCTTATAGTTCGTTTTCCTGCTTTCATTTATGAATATCCAGTTTGTTTTATTTCTGCTTTCAATTAAAATCTTCAGGGGGGACTGGTGAAAGCTGGACTTGATGTTGCCCAAATTTGGCTAGACGGGGATGAAACTCTAGTCAACACTGTTGATCGGGAAGGGAACTTGTTACCGATTAATATGGTAGATGGGCATGCTATCACACATGATCCACTTGTTGTCCTTGTGAGTTTTGAATTTTTACATTTGAAATTGGTATTATTTTATGTGGATCAAGTAGACACATACATATTAAAGAGCCGATAAATACTGTCAATATCATGCCAAATGCAAATATACTGAACTCAGCAAGATATTAATGGCAAGTTAAACAGGCAATTATGTTGATCATTTTGCTTTCTAGTAGAGTTTGCCCTCATATCTTTGAAGACTCTCCATTTCATATTTGCAATGGATGCTAATCGGTTTCAATCTTCTACTGTCTAAACAGGTCAATGAGGGCAGCGCAAGTGCAAGTGAAATCTTGGCAGGGGCACTGCATGACAATCGTCGAGCTACTCTTGTGGGTCACAAAACCTTTGGGAAAGGAAAAATTCAGGTAGTCAGTTCTTATATAGCATGAAAATATACTGTGTTCTTAATTGAATCATCTAGAAATTTATTTTAATCATTTATACATAGCCACAATTTATTTCATCTAGAAATTTATTTCAATCATATACTAAAGCTCCACTACCAAGTTATGACCTTCATGGGATAGCTGTTACATTTTTTTCTCTTTAAGCAGCACAGCTCTTATTCATTTTTCTGTAATTTGTAAGCTTGCCTTAGACGACCACAATTTCACAACTGCACTTGTTTACTTTATTCAACTAATTGCTATGGTGTTGTTTGTTCCCTAATGCTCCATGTTACAGAGTGTCACAGAGCTGCATGATGGATCGGCCTTATTTGTCACGGTGGCAAAGTATTTATCGCCAGCGCTTCATGACATAGACCAGGTTGGCATAGCTCCTGATGTGCAATGCACAACTGAAATGCTCAATTCTCCAAAGGATTCAATGTTGAAGGAGCAGAAGAGCTCAGTCTCATCTCTAGAAGCAGATTCCTGTGTTTTGGTAGCAGAACATGAATTGGACATTCAAGAGTCCAAAGGCACTGCTTCTTGAAGACAGGATCTCATGCAGTAATTCACATACATGTGGTATATATAGAAATTGACAGTAATTATTGATGTGAAAAAGAACTTGGAATAGGGCAGGGTCTGCGTGTAGTTGTGTAATCTGTAGATGTTGTGCATGGAAGTAGAATATTATATAGTGTATAATCCACTATTTGGAAATATAAAAGAACAAGATTTACTGTTGGGTTTCCTCTACCGTACATTGTTGGACTATCTAACTTACCATAGAATGAATAGAAAACATAACAACCGACATTATAGCTGTGTTTTGGTTTGGTTTTTACCAGATCGGTCAATTGTTAAGTAGTATGGATGTGTGCACTTTTTTTTTCTCATTCTATCAGTTGTTCTGTATGAACTGTCGAAACTGGCTTCTTCTTTGGGACACCTTGTAATGTTTTTTCACGGGGAAGTTGATCAAAATGATACATAAACACAGAGGCCCGTTCTAGAGATGACTTCCTTATTTTACGAATTTGAGGATTTTTGTTATTTTACACAATTATGTGACCTAATTCAATGATCTCAACCGTTGATCATTTTGATTCTATGCAAGAATGATGGCTACAAAAAAGCAACCGATTCCATAATCATTTGGTCATTCAAAATTGTGTAAACAAACATAATTCGTTGGATAAAATTAAAATGAATATTGTGCTAATCAAATGGTTAGACGTTTTCCAATTTGACTAATTTTTTGTAGAATTCATATGTGTAGGTAACTAAAGAATGAATGGTGTGATTGTTAAAATACATGCTAACAATAAAGACATCCTCACTTTAAGAGTTTAAGGACGTCCTCTCTTGATCTTCTCTCCCTAAACATAATTCATGAACAAGAATGAATTTTCTTAAACATTGTAACACAAATGCCACTTTTGGCGTCTGAAAAAAAATCATCGAGCACTCAAATTGGAGATTTCGAAAAGCTTTGAGAAATTAATAAATGTTTGAAAAGGTATGTTGTTGCAATGTTTTGATCCAGTTTTCATGTTGCATGGTTATCATTTTTTTCCTTACATTAGAGGGAAATTAAACCAGTGATCTAGTCTGATTCTTACCCAATTTCTGACTCCTCACCACTCGGGCTAACCCCAAGCACTTCCGTTTATCATTAATATGCTTGAGATTTAAAAATAAAATCATTATCAATAATTACATTGCACTAGTCATGATTGTATTGTTCGTCGACAGCGCCTCTGATAGCCACTTTTACAGAAATCAACCATGCCAGACTTGTGGCTGGCAAATTGTAATGCTGTTGGTTTGGCCTTTCAATCAATATTTGGTCGGTTGGCATGGAGGATCTTACCAAATCTCATGTGATACACAATTATTCTGTTTACCTTGGTCACAGAGTTCGGCTGATCATACTAATTCAGGAATTGGTGGTGTTATCACTGTTATGATTGTATTCATATGATCCAAGCTAGTCCCTACTCAAGACAGTTACCGAAATTTGTGTGTGAACTTTTGTAATCACTGCTAAATTTTATATGAAGTATTAAAAGACTGAAAAAAAATATTATACAACATGTTAAAAAAGTCGCACTCAATTAGACAAAGCAAGTTACCATGCGAGTTTCTTCAGTTTATCTCCATAAATGAACTATTGATAAATTTCACTGTAATTTTTTGTTTTATTTTACTGGGTGGTAATAGAAAATATACTGCATTATTCATACAATCATAGTATAAGATGGATAAAATGGTAGTACATAGCAGTCAAAATCAATTCCTCACAAGAAACACACTTAAATACAATTTTTCCAATCCAATATGAAAAAATAACAAATTTTCATGAATCTCAAAGCTGGCTTGGACTAGGAGTCCGTCATATATATTAGAGAAACTAATTCAAGTAGTGCTTGAACAAGGAGAAGAATGAGACCGCAATCGAGGCTCCAATAACCGCACCATTGACCGGCAAAGAGTAAGCCGCTCCAGCATCCATGGGAGCCGGTGCCGGAGAGCTCTCCTGAGCCAAGACAGTTCCGGCCGCGAGGACTAAGACCAGTACCTGCATGAAGAAGAAGGCCCTGGGAATGCTAACCTGTGCCATTGCTGATTTTAACTGAGAGCCAGCTGCTAAGTGCTAAGAAGAAGTTTGAGCTAGATTTGAGAGTAGCTTTGCTTTTGCTGTGTCGTAGTAGCGAGTTCTTACTATTTATAGGAGAGGAATGGAGCCTTGAGCGGCTTTTGGGGGTCCACATTGGAACTGTGACAACGTTAAAATGGATGGCAACGGCTATGGATGGCAACGGCTAATTAACAGCTCAAGCATATGTGTGGTTCAATGATTGAGGCAGGTAAGCAATAACGTGGTGGAAAGCGTTTTATTGATTGGCCTTTAATCAAAAGGGAAACTAGGACATGACAGATTTTTAGAAATGTATAGAAGATCATGATTCATCATATAAATTAAAAAGAAATTTTTACAAATTATAAGGCAGAATCGTAATTTAATATAAAAGTGGATCACCAAATGAGTGATATTATGCACCTTGATGATGAAGCTGAATAAGTACACCAAATTGCCCTAACGTTTTTTTTTTCTTTTATATCGTTTCAATCTTTGACTAGAATTTTGATGGTTTTGCCAGAGTAATGTTAGGCGAATCATATTTTTAGATATCACACGTATCGTACTTTACATGACAATTGATGATATAACATAAAACTCAATTTATTAGAAAATTTCATTAAATGATATAGTTGTGCCACAATAACTGTTACATAAAAGGTAGGATGTAAGAGAGACTCAAAAATATGATTCACCTAGCATTTTTACAAAATGCAAAGCGTATATTTTGGTAGAAATTATTTAAGAGAGCATCTCAGAGAAAAATGGGAGCATATAAGAGCCATAAAAGACTTGACCCTAAAGCTAAGGTAGAACAAACTAGGAGGTGTAGTACACCAATAATTTGATCTAATACAATAGATCGGAGTTCTGAAACAACGATATAAAAACTAGCAGAATCCAAGAGTGCCTTAACATCCCTGAGATAATTATCAACAATGGAATCACTATCATGATCTTGAAATTTCTGACTCAAAACTAATCAAAATCATCATTGCCCCAGTACAACTTGTACCACTCACCAAATTCCGCAATTGTGGTACTCAAAATGCAAACATATTGAGACTCATCATAGAGAATATCAATCATCAATCCGTCTGACAAAAAGAACGGCAATCCCAACATAACAGAAGACAAGTCGGCCGAAAATTCCCGTGATCCCAAACTTGAAAACTTGAAAAATAGAGGCACATTGAAGAAGGTGGTTGCTGAACCCAAGGCCTAGCAAAATTTGAGAACCTAGGGTTTCGAATTGATCATGGGCACCCAATTGGCTTGCCCCTCATGGATACGGTAGCTCTCTAGATAGCTTCTATGTCTTTCAGTTTCAAACTAAACGGAGGAGGTAACTCAAATTGGAAGAGGAGGTGTCCCAAAGCAAAGGTAAGTGGTCAGTAAACCGTGCATAAAGTGAGTTGTAGGGAGTGACCAGATTGAACCATATCGCTCAAGGTCATTGAGGCCACCAACACCTTTATCATCAGTCTTAACATGAAGCCAAAGCGCGCCCTGACTTATCTCATAAACCGTCAATGTCATTATGAGCTTCCATAAGAGCTCAGACAAGATCTACCATCAAACACCCAAGCGAAGTCGGCCACACTGAGGTAGGACTCGAGACCTTGCAGTCAACACCACGTTCTTATGCACCCCCACGACCATCATCGAACCACGCAGTCATGACTCTAAGGGATGAATCTATCAGATCCACATCGAAGTGCAATTCTCAGCTTGAAGCTGCTAGGTTGGGTCATGGTGGACACCAACAACCTCGAATGGTTGGGTGAATAGTGATTGGGAGGTGCGGCATGTCCCCAAAGTTGAAATCAATATTTCATTCCTAGTTTCATTATTGAACTCAATAATTCATTTTACTTTTTTTTTTTATTCATGATAACTTCATTGATGAAAAACTCATGTCAAGAATGTCATTACATTCCCACCTACTATCTCACAATAAACAGAATAAGGTTTCATGGTAAAAACTACATTATACATAGAATAGACCAATTATATTCAGAACTTATGACTCACTTATTTAAAGCGAATATATAATTATGAACAAACAAAGCACAGTAATAGGCTGACAAACCTAAATTAAAACCTAAGACCAAGCCCTACCTAGCTGACCCACCCCCCATGAGGCCCGAAAACCCCATCCCAAGTCCAAAGAGAGCCCACCAGTCCAATTGGCCCAGGAAAGCTTGTCTCCAGCCCGGATAGAAAGGCACCACCGTAACCACTGTGCCCAGGTATGGTAGAAGCTTGCAGCAGCCATCCAACGCCACTAAGAATGTTGCCACGACCACCCAGCCCCTAAATCAGATCCCCAGAAATAAGCAGAGCACCACCTCCATCATTCAGCGAAGCGCCCATGTTGGAAACGTCATATGCTGCACCCCTCATCTCCTCCATTCGAGTTTCGAGCCGACCTCGTCGTGGCTTGGCATCCCAATGATCTAACTTAGCCATGACGTAGCCACCACCATGGAAAACACCCATCACAGTGTTAGATCTATTCCAATAAAAAATCATCTTGATGATTCTGTGATTAGGCCAGATCCTAAGATCGGCAGCCTCCACATGGTTCATCAAAAAGTCATAGAAACCTGGCATGGTGGTTGTTGAACAAACTCAATGCTGAGAGTCCACAAATATGGGATAGGAGGCGGCGAGAGAACCTACAAACCGAATGGAGGTCAATGACATGCGGCGTCGTTGATATTCCCAGCCTTGACGGCGGGTTTAGGAGAAGCAGAGCGCTCCCCATTTTTCTCTTTAATAATTCATTTCATTGTGTATTGGTTCATTGTTGGTATATAGATTTTATATCAAATAATACTAAATAATAAGTGAGATATACCATTTCCCACTATTTTATAGCCAAACCTACATAACCATCTCAAGTTTAGTAATATAATCTCTCAAGTTTAGGAATATAATCTTGTGTTTTGATGAAGCAATGATTACTGAAATCTGATAATAACAACTTAGCTATGATGCAATGGATTCTGCACCAAATAATGACACCAAGTTGATACAAAATTGCATTAACAACTTTGAAAACACAGCATATTTACACTAGCTATATCGTAGCTACATGTCCAATCGCTATTTAAAACAGATTTTTTTTTCTCTGTCTTTTTCTTTCTTTCTGTGCGATTTTCACTTTTTATAATTTCTCTTGGTGTGATGTCAAATTGAACTGCCTTTCAGATTTTTTTTTTGTTGGCAAAGAACTGCCTTTCAGAATTAAACAGCCTTTCGGAATTGAATGAGCAAATATTTTGCCTGGTCTTGCAAATAGTTGGACAAAATTAAAAAAGTATTAGTGCGATCGATGAACATAAGCCGACGATTAATAACTGGTATAAGAAACAAGATTGAGAACCGAGTCACTTCTGGGAAATAATAGTCAGCATATATAGCTTTATTACAATCTGGTGAACCAAAGATCCAACAAAACCAATCCCTCAAAGAAAAGCCACATACACATCATTCCGCCCAGACCAATATTATAGTACTGAAATAACAAATCAAACAAATCCACCAATGCTCGATTGGAATCTCACATATCCCAAAATTAATGCTTGAACAAGGAAAACAGTGAGACCACAAGCGACGCTCCGATAAGGGCACCGCTGACTGGCAGCGAGTAAGCCGCTCCGGCGTCCATGGGTGCCGGTGCTGGTGCCGGGGAACCCTCCTGAGCAGAGACGGAAGCGGCGACAAGGGCCAAGACTAAGATCTGGACGAAGAAGAAAGCCCTGGAAATGCTAACTTGCGCCATTTGAGAGTAATATGAAGATGTTGAACGAGATTTGGAATGAGAGGGTTTTGAGAGTTTTGAGGGTTTTTGCTGTGGTGGATTAGTGAGGGTGCGAGGAAGTATTTATAGGAGGAGCGGGGGGGCATGCGGGCCCTGACAACGTTCAAATGGGAAGGGCAACGGTAATGAACAGCTCAGGGCTTTTCTGTATTTATTTAATTTAATTGATTTTTATTTTTTTGAGAATTTTAATTTAATTGATTTGGTGTCTGATATGGTGCGGTATGTACGCGTTGTTAATGGTCGGCGCCGTATATGGTTTTCACACCTTTTGTTTTAACGAATTTCTATTATTTTTCACGTCGGTCAGATTTTATAATAAAATAAACTTTGAATTTGTAGCAGAATATCTTTATGATTTACCAAATCTAAATCCAAATCCAGAATAATAAAATTGAAATTGATAATTTTCGAATTATTATCAATATAGAGAGAATAGAATCTGGTCTAAAATAGGTAGCTAACCATAATTGCTGCCTCATCATATTCTTAGGGGTTAAGGTTAATGATCAATGTGTAAATTTGATCAAATGTCCTCTGGCTTCTACTCTTGTTCGTGTAGATGGAAAGAAAAAAGTCATGGACCTTCAAAAAAGGGGTCCGAGTAGTGCGCGCGTCCATGTTTTTCTAGTCAATTCTTTTTGCTAGGTCGGCTATACACATGTATGATGATCAAGAGACCAAGTCTATGGGATTTCTGTGTGCTGGAAGCTTGCAAGTACCAATTTACTTTGGCAATCCGAGAGAGAGAGCGGAGGAGGAAAAAAAAAAAAAAACAGAGTTCTACACGGTGGCCTTTGGTGTTTTGACTCATCACTCCCATCTTCTTTGGTTGCCTAATAGTCTATCAAACATAAACTATTAGAAAAATATTTGAGGTGGAATGAATATTCTCATTGATACTAGAAGATTATATACAGATTAGAGAAAAATTCAGATACCGTCCTCAAACTATGCTGTCAAGGGCAATTTGATACCCGAACTCTCAAAAGTATCAATGTGATATGACTGATATCCAAAAACATATTTTGACATCAACGTGATACTTCCGTCCAAAATTTGTGATTGTTCCATTAAAAATGATCACGTGTCATATATGTAACTAGATTTTTAAGGGCAAAGTCGTACTTTTACACCAATTTTGTTATATATATATATATATATTAAAAAAAATGTATGCTTTTCATCTTCAACTGAGACCATACAACAAAAACCGAAGAACTCCCAAAATTTCAACTCTCTCTTTCTCTCAAAATTAAACTGAATAAGCCCCAAAATTTCATTCTCAAATCGCAAACCAAATTCAACCATGGCAAGTTCCGTCAGCAGCTTCGAAGATTTCGAATTCGTGTAATTCGAAGACTCCGATCAAGACTATCTCTGGGAATTCATCGACCTCTCCAACACCAACTCCGATGACAACCTTCCCACCCCAACTCTGACGCCGAACCACCAGAAAACTCCGAGCTCATTGGGCCCAACACTTCGTTCGACTCCCCAATCGCTTCGCCCGTCGCCGACCTGATCCGAGCCCACACCCGCCGTCGTCAAACCCCTCTCGTTTGCCTTCTCGATCTGCCTTTCCAGAGCCCTCTCAATTTCGATGACCGTCGTGCCCATGATGATGATGACGTCGATGGTGACGAGGAGGAGGAGGACGGGTACGACCTTGATGATGAGCTGGTGCCGTGGTCGGTGAGTGACAAGTTTGGGCGGGAGAGGATGAGGAAATTGGGGAAGAGGGCATTTGCTCAAAGATTGCAAGGAGGTTTCCCGATTGGGTTTTCTCATGTAAAGGTGAGAGTTTGAGCTCTAAGTGGTATAATATATTGGTTTTGTGAAGGAATTTTGGAATTTGGTTGATGCTATAAAGAAAAAAGGGTTATGTATGTGAGAGGTTTAATCATGTTTGTTGTATTTGTTTTTTACAATGTAGCTCATGGATTGTGATGTTCTGGATGACTATAAGCTATTGATTGTTGATTAGTTCTTGAATTGATTGAACTTTGTTGGTTTTGATACAGAAAAAGAGGGATTTTAAGATAATACTAAGGAAAAGGACCAGGTCAACTCAAGAGGATCAAGGTCAACACCAAATGGGGCAATTTCTAATGCTTGGTCTGAGTCACATTTCTGATTTGATGTTCTTGGACCGAATCTGAAAAGCAACTCTTTTTTTTTTTCGTTGTCCCTAGTCTGTTTGTGGGGTTGAGACCTATAGGTTTAACAAATTTTGATTCAATTAGGAACCCAACTTCGCCTCTAGTTTACAGGGTGTTTTCGAATCTTGGCAGCCCCTTTATGTCCCCAAGACCACCTCTTCATGGGCATAAGAGTAGCTGGGGCAGTAGTAAAGTAGGCTTACGCATCATCGACTCTCCCGATGATGATGATGATGATGATGTCAAGTTTTCTGGGAAAGTTCCCAGATCATCAGAGAAGAAGATGAAGAATAAGGAAAAAGAAAAAGAAAAAAAAAAGAATTACCAGAAGAAAAGCGTACGTTGGTCTTTTTCTTTCTTTTTAGTCTTCATGTACTTGTCACGTCATTTTTTTAATGGAATTGTCATAAATTTTGGACGGAAGTATCACGTTGATGTCAAAATATGTCTTTGGGTATCACATTAATACTTTTGAGAGTTTGGGTATCAAATTGACCTTGGTAGCATAGTTTGGGGACGGTGATTGAATTTTTCTCTACAAACTATGTTCTTGTACAACAAGTAAATCCCTACAAGTTAGAGATGCAAGGAATATTATAAATAATCTTCTAAAGATACACATAATTACAATATTAATTACAGAATATTCTTAAACACTCCCCCTCAAGCTGGAGAGTGAATATCAAGCACTCCTAACTTGCATAACAGGGCTTTGAACTTATCTTTGCCTAATGCCTTTGTGAATGTAATCTGCTAACTGTTGTAAAGAACCAACATATCAAGTGCTGACTGAATCATTCAATATCTTGTCTCAAATAAAATGACAATCCATTTCAATATGACGTGATCTCTCATGAAAAACTGGGTTTGCGGCTATGTGTAGAGCTGTTTGATTATCACAATGCAAAATAGCAGGTCTAGAAATAGGCATATGCAAATCAACAAACAAATATTGTAGCCAAGTGAGTTCACAACATGTACCAGCCATTGCTCTATACTAGGCCGCGGTACTAGACAATGAGACCGTCTTTTGTCTTATGGTACGCCATGAGATCAAGGAATCTCCTAAGAAAACACAATATCCAGTAGTAGACCGACGAGTAACAGGACAACCTACCCAATCTGAATAAAAAAAAAGCTTTCAAATTCAAATTGCTATTGGAATTTAAAAGCAAACCTTGGCCAAGAGAGGATTTCAAGTATCTGACAACTCAAAGTGCATTAGCCATATGAAGTTGACGCCGCTCATGCATGAATCTACTAAGAACATGAACAGAATAGGTAATGTCAGGTCTTATGATTGTAAGATATATAACCCGTCCAACCAAACGTCTATATGCAGCCCTTAAGTAGCTCACCTTTATTTGATAATTTGGCTTCTTCTATGGGAAAATCAACTGGCTTTACACCAAAAAATCCAGTGTCCTCGATAATTTCTAAAGCATACTTGCGTTGAGATATGTAAATGCCCTTTTTTGAACGAGCAATCTCAAGTCCAAGGAAGTATTTAAGTTCACCCAAATCTTTGATGCGAAAACAGGTGTGAAGAAATTGTTTAAGAGCTTTGATGAAGTCAAGGTTGTTCCCAATAATGAGCATGTCATCAACATAAATTAATAATACTGTGAGAGAATTACCAACCTTTTGAATAAAAAGAGAGTAATCAGCCTTTGATTGAGTGAATCTGGTAGCAAGAATTGCTTCTGTAAACTTGGCAAACCATTGACGAGAGGCTTGCTTCAAACCATACAAGGACTTGTTAAGGTGACACATATAATTCTCCCCCTATTGCCAAAGACTTGGAGGAGGAGACATATACAACTCTTCTTGCAAATCACCATTAAGAACAGCATTATTAACGTCAAGCTGGTGAAGAGACCAACCTTGACCAACAGCAATGGCAAGGAGGCAACGGACAGTAATCATGTTTGTTGTGGGTGAAAAAGTATCATGATATTCAATCCCATCAGCTTGAGTGAAGCCCTTGACAACAAGGCGAGCTTTATACATCTCAACAAAACCATCAACATTATATTTAATTTCATAGACCCATCTGCAAGCAATATGACGTTTGCCAAGGGGAAGTGGGACGAGTATTCAAGTGTTGTTGGCAGTGAGAGTGGCAAGTTTATCGTCTATTGCTTGTTGCCATTTAGGATCAGAGGTTGCATTTGCCTAAGAGGGGGGCTCCTCAGTCCTGCTGATGGAAGCAACATAAGAAAGATGAGACGGTGAGTATCGTTGATAAGAGATGAAATTACAAAGCAGGTAACGCATAGCTGGTGGAGGACTTGAAGGAGGAGATGATAAACCAAGTAAATCCCTACAAGTTAGGGATATAAAGAATGTTACAAATAATCTCCTAATTAAAGTTACACATAATTCCAATATTAATTACAGAATATTCTTAAGATAAACGAAGATGGCCTAAGAACACAAATCCTAAGTTTTAGAGTGCCTTTTCAACTCTTTCAAAATAGAATATGTTTCAAAAATATATGCTATGGTTGCTTACTTCGACATGATACGAGTATCAAAATACGATATTTTCATGTACTTTTTCAAACCTACTGCCAATACTAAGTAGCAATCAAACAATTCTGTTTATTTTTCATGATGCCTGGATAGCCAATTGACAAATAGATTGTTATGTTAGTTCTACTTATCCTCGATCTATCCATTATCATTTATTTATATTAAGGGCGCATGAAAAGATCTGTTGTTAGAGCTTAAGATATAAGGATATTGCTTTGGAGATACACTTATAGATGAGTCTGTAGAATAACGTACCACTAAAGTCGTGACACAATCTGAAAGAGTTAGGATTACAGACCAAACATAAGTCCTAAACTTCATTCCTTTTCGTAAAAGTTCAAAATTTCGGTTTTGATATATTTTGACCAATCTTAGTATCCTAAAACTACTTTTGAAGATATTTTGAACATGGTTCAAATATCAATAAAATTAAAATTACCAAAATTTAAGTAGTTTTAAAGAAATTTAGCCTTGCATGCTTGCCTTATCTAGTAGTCAACGAAGCATGGATTAACATGAGATGGACTCATGGGTTACAAACGGATTTTAACGGGTTGGGGTGTTAATGGGACAACCCATTGTTACACCCCGTTAAGATAACATGTTCACCCTGTATTACTTCAACTTGATCGGCTTGCAGGTTTTCCAATGAAAACTGTTAAGATCTGTGTAAAAAAAAAAAAAATTACAATAAAAACAACCTAATAAAAATGTAGAGAATTAGAAGTTTAGAAAACATTTTGGAAAACATAAAGAAAATCGAAGGGTACAAGTGTAAGTGAGTTTGTGCCTAGTGTGAACACAAATAAATATTTCATCCACACATCACATGTGTGTGGTCTCACTGTTATCATTGTCATTACATTCATTTTGCATTTGAAATTTGAATATAAAGATGTAATAAAAATTAGTTTGGGACTTCACTTGTGGGCTTCTTTGGTCTTGAGCCATGGACTTCTTGCTAATAGATCGGGTTGACTTGGTTGAACCGATGGTCAACCAGTTGACTTTTTGTCCTTTACTTGAAAGTTGACTTTTTGCTTGAAATCGCCTTTTCTTTTGGCCTTTCTTCTCTTAACCATAATTTCTTACAAATGAAGAAAACAAAGTAATGCTACAAAATAATGTTTGACTATTCACTAATTTCAAGGTAGTAAATGTTAGAAACGCACGCAAATTGCTTGTGTATCATGCGCCCCAAAAACCAAGGATGCACCAGCAGTTGGTGTCACATCCATCTTGCTCAGCACTCGCTCTAAATTCCGCTGCACAAGGGTCGTCTCAAATCTCAGAACTTTCGGAAACGGTGGCCGAGAGCATGGTAGGCCAACATGTGTAAGGAGACCATAATCCCTACACAATCTATAGAGATTTTCAAAGAAAAAATCCAGATCTACATCAATGTCGTCGTAAATCGTGAAACTCTGGTGAAAGATGATCGGTCACATTAGGTCCACTTTAACCAGGATTCAAATCCGACTTATGTCAAACTCCACCGTATCCTTCTCTGATAGGCCCGACACCATCATAGGGTGCCAACACCACTAGGGCACGATCGAAGCCCCATGACCCTCCTCAAAGAATCTGATTACGATCTGACAGGTCCAACAAAGTAAATAAGAACTGGTTGTCATGTTAAAGGTTCGAGCAGTTAATAAGTTCCCTACGAAGTACCTATATGATTTTTGCAGCCCCATACCCTTCGATGGTTGAAGATCCACTAGCTTCCGTGCATCTTCCAGTCCTAGTGATACAGCCAAGCGAATTGCTATCTCATCCACAGCTCTCATCTCAGTTGTTCTCATGAAAAACTACTATTTCGTAGGCTAAGGTTTCCCTCTCTGTGTATTGCCCTGTCTACGCTCTCGCGACTAAGGGAATGATGGGTAAATTGCTTTGGTAAATTTTTTAATTAACAATCAGAGAATAACAAAAATTTTATATTGAGCTAAATTTCAAGTAACATTGTTGGAGTGAGTTTTCAAAAATGGTTAGCTAAAATAGCTTTAAGAAAGATTTTGAACAAAATAAAAAAAAAAATTTAGATAATACAATTGGACTTGCTCTAAGATATTAAATCAGTGGCGATCTCAACATGTAAGTTATAGTAATCACTTCACGAGATTGTGCCGAGCAAGAAAACTTATTGGTAATTAATAAATAAGTCTAGTTTCTTCTATATATATATATATATATAAAGGAATATCCCTTAGATGAACATGATTAAAGACTGATAACTAAAGAAGACAAAATAATAATACCAAACATACACAAGAACAATGAGAGCAGCAGCGCTTCCCTTAACCCTAGCCTCCCTAGGCTGGGCTATCTATTTCTGGCCATCTCTAGTCGACCTCTAAGCCAGACTTAAATCTGGCCATCACACGGTCTGGTAAACAAAAGATGGAGGGTGGGGCGAGTTCTAACTCACCACCAAGCTTTATTTGATATGGAAATCTCTACTTTCTTCGGCGAGGAATGGAACAAAATCGATCGGACACACCTTGTCAATCTGATCTCATTCATAAATTGCTTGTGGTTTGATCTATTCGGACCAGAGATCTGTGCGGCGGAGGTGTGCCATTACACGCATGGGACAATGAGAGGCTGATGATTTCAACGACGATGCTACTGGTGGCGAATCAGTAGGGCAGGCGTTGTGTCGATTTTGGGATCATTTCCGCACCCAGCTCTCTGTGGCGTTGATGGCGGAGACGTCTGAGACTCTGGTGGCGGAGGAAGCATGTTGGTGGGTCGTTGGGCTCCTTGGGCCAATAAGTGCGACTGCAGCACTAAAATCTAGTTTTAGGCCAGTCTCTTAGGTCTAGAATGAGCAGTGGGTCTTTGGACCGTTTTTTAATTAGTTTTGTTATAGCTAGCCTATTACTATGTGATTAGTTCATAGTTATAGGCTCACTTTTAAATAAGTGAGCGATAAGTTCGAATATAGTTGGTCTATCCTATGTACCATTGTGGCTCCTCCACGAAGTCTTGTCTGACCATTGTTATATGTCAGCGGATGGGTATATAATAGCATTCTTGGCATGCGCTATTATCAATGCAATTTCATTAATTAAAAAAAAAAGACTTATAACTAAAGTCAATCAATGTAGGCATTAAACAATAGCCATTCTCGACAAAAATCGTATTTTGCTTCGCGTTTGGAGTCCAGCATTATGGGTCTCTTCTGGCTGCCCTCCACGTCAACTCTGGCCTGTGGCCTCATCACTGGAGAGAAGGTATGGCCAGATGAGCTTTCTTGGCCTTTTGGAACTTTTAGTCCATGATGGTTGAAAGTGGTTTGTTCTAAAGCACATTTAGTAGAGCAAGAGTAGTGATCTGGTAGCCGATTCTGTCGGGTTTGGGGTCTGAGGCGACGATGGAAAAGAGTAGTGGTGGGTTAATGGTTGGTGGGTGAAGCTATATTCTTCTCATAGGGAACTCGGGGAAGGGTTAGGGACGTTAAAGGTGGTTTGGGTTTGGAATTCACAAGGGTGCGTTAGGTAAGGTGATCGAAGATGAAGGAGCCTGGGACATTGTTTAGGCTGGTTACGATGGTGGCAAAAGCAGAGGGTTTGTATCTGGTACATCTAGATCTTGGTTTGGAATATATGAATGGTAATAGCAAGGGCAGGTGAGGAATAAAGTGTGACAATGAAATGATGACGGTGGTGGTGCCGACTATAGGGTGGTGGTGGTGTTGGCATTATTATAGTCCTAGGTCTGGGTATCATGCAGTCTCCAATTTGGTTCGAGTCAGAATCACAAAGAAGCAAGGTCATAGTCAAACTTTCCCTAAAATTGACAATGGGTGGGTGTAAGCTATTGCTCGGAGTGTCGACTAGGTCGAGCAAAGGACTTTCTCAGGTAGATTTTGGGTGTTAGTGAGTTAGTTGAATGAAAGTTGGGTTGTAATGGCTTCACTGTATCTACGGATTTGGGACCTGGCTATCTGCCCTACCCACGATGTGCTTTTGTTTATGTTGTCTCTATTTTTCTGATATTAGTAGCTTTAGTTTTTGGATCGATTATCATATCTCAAATAAGTCCATGCTCTTTTGAGTCAAGGTCATTACCATAGATTTTGGCGTGTGTTTTGGGTTGGTTCAATATCAATAGAACCAAGTACCTTGCTGGTTTACGGTCGTACATTACAGTAGTAGTCTATGTTAATGTGATCAGGAGACCCTAGGACGGCCTACCCAATTATTTTTTTTTTTTTTAGGAATAGATAATTTCATTACTTATCCATAGCCAGAAGACATGTACATCATATGTTGTCTTACACCAAATAAAACGTAGATTGCCTAAGCTACCAAGCAAATAACAGGTAACACTCATTGTGAACAAAATTAGCACAAAATTTATACCTATCCATATGAACAACACTACCTAAATCCTTGTTAGAGCAACCTAATTGCCTAAAGACCTCAATTGGTGTACAATTAGAGAAGCTAAACATAAATAGCAAAAGACTAGAATCCAAATGCTAGGTACCAAGATGCCAGATCGAGAAACACTAAATAGCTTAGTCGAACCAAACATCATGCACAAAATCTCCAGGGTCCCAAATCCAAGCCTATAGAGAAAACCCAATAGTTCATTATTGTGCGCACTTATTCCAGTTATTGCTGTTTCGTTTTTTTTCTTTTTTTTTTTTTGTCAACTTGGCTTAGTCAGTTGCACAATTTTGCCTCGTCATTGGATCTATTGATGTATCAGTCTTTCCTCTTTCGAGTGAGGATATTTAGCTCTAGTTTGATGTTTGGCGTGATGGTTGTAATCTCTGACCAAGTGTTGTGATTGCGGTCGGTATGTAAT
Organism: Rosa persica; assembly: GCA_025331145.1. NCBI lineage: Eukaryota > Viridiplantae > Streptophyta > Magnoliopsida > Rosales > Rosaceae > Rosa > Rosa persica. The sequence continues at coordinate 21,705,755 of WFKR01000003.1, read as the reverse complement.
TGCATTAATTAACCAAATCAAATAAGCTAAATTCAAAGTGATTGCGGTCACTTTGATAAAAAAAAATAGAATTAACCAAATCAAATAAACTTAATTCAAAAACTTAACCAACCAAGAATAAACTATTCAACATTTGAATATTTTCATCCATCAAAATAGTGTTTAATAATTTCTCTAAAAAAAATCTACAAAATCCTTGGGTGGTTAGTGAGGCTGAAGAATACTTGGGCTGGCATCAAATTGGAAACTTAGCTTTTAGCGTTAGCCAAAATCGAATTGAAATTTTCGGTTTGCATGGATTTGTAACCGTAACCTTATTGGACTATTTAGTTACCAAAAAATGGATTTACCAAGTAAACTGGTCGATTTTAATCGGCATCCGAAACTTAGATTATTATATTTTGGAGGCGTTAAATGGTTGTTTTGGCGCTTGTCAGAAAAAATTGGCAATTATATAGATTTAGTGATCTAGAGCTTTATGAGCCTAAGATCTACAAATCTTGAAGTTCTTAAGACTCATATCTCTAAGCAAAGTGAAGAATATGAGGATGATTGAGGAGGAAGAAAAAAGAAGTAAAGATGATGAAGAAGAAAAGTCTCCCTAGAAAAAAAAGAAAAAGAAAAGTCAAACAAAAAAACAAAGGAGATGTAGAGAAGTAGAAAACAATAAAAGAAAGGTCGTCAAGGCTTCTAGCCTTTTTTATTATTTTTTTTTGTAATGTTTTCAGTTTGGACTAATAAATATTGATGTTTACATGATATCACAAGCAACCTTGTGGCCGATGGATTAGGCTCAAACTTGCATTCGAGAGGGTAAATGATCAAATCTTGCAAATTGCATAGAGAGATTGGTCCATTCGGAAAAAACCGAATTTTTGGTTTCTGAAAAACCAAAACCATTTTGAGGCAAGCCATTCGGTTTGGTTGTGCCGAGTCAAAAGTCTAGTTTATCTTCCACTCTAGTTTAAATGTTCGGTTCGACTAACTTCGATTCGCTCGATAAAAAAAAAAAAATATATATATATATATATATTGTTGTAAATATTATAAATATATGACTGTCCACGTAAATTCTCATCTTTTATATACTTAAGATGTAAACCCAACTCCTATATAAATTGGTCAATGAGAATGAATAAGAACATTTCTACCTCCTCCTACATTTTGTTTCTCTCTCTCTCTCTCTCTCTCTCTCTCTCTCTCTCTCTCTTATTCTCTAGTTTATAACATGTTATCAGCACGCATTTGCTCTTATTATTCTTCTTCTTCTTTGAACTCTATGATGATCCCCAAGTCTTATGGTGCAACATGGTTGCCTAGGACCAAGGTTAATGATCTATGAGTTTTTCTCTCATTCTCAACGAATTGCTTCATATATAACATAGATATCTTATGTTATTGCATAACTGTTAACGCTAGTTTTACTGTATGTGATACCCGCTTCCGTTAACGTGCACGAGAGTCCAATCTTCCGATATGTGTATGATTTGTGGAGTTCGGCCAATCTGTCAAGAGAAATATAACGGTGTCAATAGGGGAGACCGTGGTTGGCGGCCTTCGCTCCTCCAATGCTAAAATTAGACGATATACTTGTATTGAAAAATGTGGCGGTCGATAGGTATATGAATGCGTAATCAGTAGAGAGAGGGAAGTGGACCTTTTATAGCCAAACTAGTGAGTTGCCTCACTCTTCTTTTTGATGTGGGACTGACATGCTTCAGTTTGCTGGGTTCTGGCTCTTTCTGTAGAGAAAACTTCAGGTGGCGCGTGTCGGCATGTGGGAGCATATTTCGGCATGGGGCCCGTTTGTCGGTGTAGATTGTGTTGCTGTGTTTTCGGTAGTCACACAGCTGAGGTATTTTGACAAGTAATGTCGGTGGCATAAGTACTAATTATGGCCAGCAAGTATATGATGTATATACAAGTCCCCCAGTCCCCAGTCAAGGAGGGATTTCTTGGTTGGGGAGTTATCACAACTAAGGCGATACTTTAGTTATATATTAGGCATAATCAGTGCGAGTGCGTCGTCAACCATGGCTTTTGTCTGACCGAGCGCTTATGCCTTTTCGGGTGGGTCCCTGCTAGGCCCTCCAGGGAGTCCACTCCCCGATGAAGAAAGACCTCCGTTTGGTCGGATGATTGTTTGTTGAGGGGAGCTGCCTGGCAGCATGAGGCGGTAGGTGGTGATTCCACTCTTTAGGTGCCTAAGTGTCAGGAATTTATTGGCCTGATCAATGGCTGCTCTGAGCTATATTAACGGTTCCCCTACTCTTTCCCAGAGGAGAAAACAAACTTTATTGCACCGCCTTGTTGAGGTCGGTGTGTTGATGATGTCGGCGGTATGTCCCTGGTTGGCTGTGCTCCCCCAAACCTGGTTTGGTTCGCGTACCATGCCTTTTTATTGTTTGGCGGGTTAGCGATGTTGGGTTTTGTGACTTGGAGTTTATTGGTTTGGTGAATGACAGTGTATTTGTTCTTCGTAGACAGGAGAGTTGATGTTGGGGGGTGCACTTTGTATCGGGGAGTGCACTTTTTTGGCGGACTTTCAGTTTGGTGGCAGATAAAAGAATAAATCGGTTGCCAACTAGTGTTGCATTGTAGATTTTAGTTAGCGGTGAGTAGGGTTATAAGGCGGATATATAGCGGTGAGTAGGGCTATATGGCAGATATATAGTGGTGAGTAGGGCTATATGGCAGATAAAACCTTATTTTGGCAAGGTTCTCTGCTTTTCTGACAGGGTAGGGTGACATGTGGGGATTGTTGACAAGGGTGGCGTGCGCGGAAATGCCGCTGTAGAACCATTGTCGCTTCATCATAAATATTGCTTTTATGAGTGCGTCGATTTAATCGAGGCGTCGCCTCGGTTAGTGGGGGGGGGGTAGGTGTCGTGATCTGACGGTAAGGCTACTGAAGTGGTGACGGTCGTGATTTAGGGTAAGAATTTGTATTTAAGGGGGAACTAACTCGTGTTTGCGGTCAGTTCTTGCGCTACTCTTATTTTGCATCTTCTTAGTCGACTAAGAGAAATCAGGGAGAGGTCGAGTGTGGTGGGAAGAAGAGAGGGATGAAGATAAAGGCAGGACCTTTGGCAGAAAAGGGGGACGTGGGTGAGCGAGAACTTGCTTCGACGTTGTGGTCTGCTTCGTTGCTTTCTGCGGATTCAAGGTACGTTCTTCACTGCGTTGATGGCTGTTTCTCTTTGCTTTGGTACACCTTTGTGTGCTTCTGGATTCATGTGCTTTTGGTGTGATTTTGCGTTGTGCTGTGTTTGAAGGTGTGAAGGTGTCCGGGTTTGTTTCTATTTTTTTTTTTTGAACGATTGTTCTTGGGTTTGTGCTTGTGGGGTGTAGGTTTAGATCTAACTTGAATGCTAACTTCTAGGTTTAGAGTGTTTGTGGGGCATGTCGGGCGTTATCGATATTTCAAGTAGCGAAGAATCGGACGTGTCGTCGCTTAATTCATCGGAGAGGGATTTTGTTGATTCATTGCGTTGCCCTACTTCTGCAAGAGGGGGCTCAGAGGAACCGTTGGATATTGTCCCACTGTAGACCATTTCACCGCCACCTATGGCAGCGCGTCAAAGTGACGAGCATGAGATTTTTCGTCGTACTAGAGAGAAGCAGGTTTTCGATAGTAGTGAAGAGAGTGTCAGGGCTTCTGGGCAGAGCGATGACGGACTCGAGATTGGGGATGAAGGTCAGAGTTCCGGGCTCGCTAACTTTTCATGGATTCTCAGCGATGGTGTCGGAGTGGAGGAACCTTCGTCTGTCTTGTCGTGGCGGAGATTACGCCAGTTGCGGGATAGGTTTCATCTACCCGACATTGTGAAGTTGCGGCCATTGGAAAAGGGGGAATGAGCGACTGACTTGCCGGAGGGTTACGCTGCTATTCATGAATCTATACTTCATCATGGCGTGAAACTTCCGCTATTTCCTAGCCTGCAATACCTGCTCCACGAGTTGAATGTTGTCGTAGGTCAAGTTTCTATAGATATGTGGAAAATGCTGCTGGGCTTGACCGCTTTGTGGGAGTTGTCGGGATGTAAGTTTCCAACAGTGGCGGAAGTCTTATTTTTCTACGAGTTGTCATACTACGAGAGGAAACGTTGTGGCTGTACAGTTAAGTTGACTCATCACCCTGGTGCCCCGGAACTTTTGGAGCACACCTTGGATTCTTCAACAACGTGGCAAGCTGTTGTGTGTGTTGCCACCGAGGGTTGGGAGTACGATACAAGGCCAGAGGGGGCCAAAGTTCCTCGTTTCAGGGTGCCGTCGAGATTTCAAGCGATGAAAGGTAGTTATCTGTGTTTAGCTCCTGGGTTTTGTGTTAATTGCTAACATTTTGTTTACTGGCCTAATTGCCCCTAAGTAACATCTTGTGTTTCTCTTTTGTATGATCCCTCCTTCGTTTCATTTGCAGAGGTCTGGAGACCCAAGCTGACCTACATCGAACGAGAGTGAGTGTGACTGGTGCACTATTGTTGGGAGCATAAGAGCTGTTTAGATTTGTGAGTTCTTTCGCATTGGTCCTTGCTTATTCATCTGTGTCTGACTCGCGAGCCTGGTAAGTATACTCTGTGATTCCAGATTCGTTGCACTGTTTTTTTTTTTTTGGCATAACGGTTTTTCTTTTATTTAGCGGTCATCCGTTCGAACAAAAGAACCGACGAAGTGCTGAAGAAGGCGATGGCGGATCTTGGTGGGATCAAGAATTATGTCAACTTTATGCATGACGAGGCGGGAAAGGTGCAAAAACAGACTGTTGATCAAGGGAGAAAACGACAGGAAGGGAGTCCAAAATTCTGCCTCCTCCGCTACATTCCAATCACGCCAAGTTGAAGAAGAGAAAATCGGGTGGTAAGGAGAAGAATGTGGCGGATGAGGGTGAACAAGAAACCGAGGAGACAGGGTTTATTCTGGAAGGGTCAACTGACAAGAGTGCTCCAGTTGTGAGTCGTGACTTATCGGCTGAGGATGCTGAGAGGGAGAGGAAAAAGAAAATAGTGATAGATAAGGGCGTTTTCAAGCCTGGTGGCCAAAAGGTAGTGGATGCATCTACTGGGGATGTTGGCGGTCCATCAGTTGGGCCTTCTGCAGTGTTACAAAAGAGGAAATTTCCTTCTTCCGCCGTAGGTTCAGATCCTTCCAAGAAAAGCAAGGTTAGGGAGAAACACGTGTCGGGTGGTCAGAAGGATGTTGGGAGTGGTAGATTTGCTACCGACAATCCTGTTGTTGGCCTTGTGCAGAATGCACCCGCTAGCCAGCAGGCATTTCTTCACAAGGTGTGTGAGCGGCTGGGTTTTGGCAGTGATGCGAGTTGCGAGGCCAGCGGCATCTTCGCAACTGGAGGCTTCCCTCGATCTAATTTTGAGGGGGGCTCATAAGCTTTACCTTTACCAAGGCTCCGCAGAGGAGCGCAAGCTGAAGGAAGAGTTGCTGTAGGCCCAACGTGACTTGTCGGAGGAGAGGGAGAAGAATAAATCCACTGCTGGGGATATTGCAAAGCTTGACATTGCTCTTGCTGATGTGACGGAGAAGTTCAAATTGGCGGTGGACAAGACTCTTGCCGATACAAACACCATCAGTATCCTACGTGCTGATTTGGAGGCTTTGAGGCGAGAAAAGATTGAGCGAGAAGATACTATAGCTCAGTTGCATGAGGTGCTTACAGCCAAAGAGAAAGAGTTGGCGGATCTTCAGTCTGCAAGGTAGGAGGAGGCGGCTAAGTTGGCGGAGGGTGAAAAAAACAAGGTCCGTCAAGAAGTGGTGGAAGCATTTAAGAAGTCTGATGCTTTCTCAGAGCTGCTTACTGATGCCGGTCGATAAGGTGCCGCCACCAACTTTCAGGATCTTAGGGACAAGGGGTATCTAAACATGGACAAGATTATCGCTGAACGAGCACCACCTCATGCTGAGCCACAAGATGCTGAGGGGACTGGGGATGACGAGTCGTCAAGTGGTGAATCTTCTGGTAGCGGAGAGGATAGTTCTTCCAATGAAGAAGTGCAGTCTGACGGTAATCCAGAGACTCCAACTCCGAGAACTAAGGAGTAGAAGAAACAAATGCAAGCTCGCCAACATGTCGACAAGCGTTGTGCTAGTGATCTCGTCGTAGAGGGTGGTCAGGATTAGAGCCCAGCAGCGATAATTGCATGTGTTGTCTTTATTCTTTTATAATGTGATGGTCCTCATGTGTTTTTAAGAAATGTTAACAGCTTTAGATGTGGAATTTCCTTTATATATATATATATATATATATAACCTTGGGATTGTGACGTTAATTTTTTGTAACCGTCAATGAAACATTAAAGGGATTAAGATTGGCCCGTTACATGCATGTATACCGCCTTTGTTCCTCTGGGGCGCACAGGTGTCGGTCTTTGACCGGACTTGATATATTTTTTCATTGGCGGACCCAGTTGGTTACAAAAATAAGTACCCATAGGGTAGCTTTTCTTAGCTAAACTTTGTAAAATATTAACTAAGTGAAGATGCTCTTGGGCATGTTGTGCCGCTACTTGTAATAGTAACGGAGATGCTGAGTGTTCCACAGGTGTGTGGATGTGACGCCTTCCTTGTTCTTCAGGTAAAATGTGCCGGGGCTTACTTCCTCTATAATTTGATAAGGTCCCTCCTAGGTTGGACGAAGTGCTTTTGGCGGTGGTATGACTTCTTGCATGTGTGGGCAATGGTTTGAATAATTCCTCATTTGATTGACGACCGGGCGGACCCAGTTAGTTATAAAAATAAGTACCCATAGGGTAGCTTTTCTTAGCTAAACTTCGCAAAAATTAGCTAAGTAAAAATGCTCTTGGGCATGTTGTGCCACTACTTGTAAAAGTAACGGAGGTGCTGAGTGTTCCACGAGTGTGTGGATGTGACGCCTTCCTTGTTCTTTAGGTAAAATGTGTTGGGGCTTACTACCTCTATAATTTGATAAGGTCCCACCCAGGTTGGCGGGAGTGCTTTTGGCGGTGGTATGACTTCTTTCATGACTCAGTCGCCAAGTTGTAGATTCCGGGCTTTCACACTGTTGTTGTAGAAACGGGATGCCTTCTGCTTGTTTTGCAAGTTGTGCAAATGTGCCTTGTCTCTTTTTTCTTCTAATAGATCTTTGTTGAGGTTGATGCCGGCAACGTTTGTTATGGCGTCATCTCTGTCGACCCGGGTTGTTGGTTGGGCTATAGCCTCGGTGCCGAACATCATGCAAAATGGAGTTTCGCCATTGGCAGATGTTGGCGTTGTCTTGATGGCCCATATGACTTCTGGGAGCTTCTCGGCCCATAAGTCTTTTTTGTCTTCTAACTTCTTTTTGAGTATCTTTTTTATGACTTTGTTGGCGGCTTCAACCTGGCCGTTGGTTTGGGGGTGTGCCACAGAAGTGAAAAGCATTTTGGCACCCAATTTAGCGGTGAAGCTAATGAGTTCTTCATTGTTGAATTGCGTTCCGTTGTCAGTGATGATTGTGTCAGGGACTCTATAACGGTAGTAAATATTCCTCCACAAGAAATGTTGGACTTTAGCTGTTGTGATCACTGTTAATGGTTCTGCTTCGACCCATTTGCTGTCATAATCGATGGCCACAATTATGTATTGAATTGACCTTTAGCCGTTGGGAGTTTTCCGACAATGTCCAACCCCCACATGGAGTGAATCCAAGGTGCGATAATGATAGATAACGGCTCTGCAGACGCGCGGGACAGGTCTGCAAACTATTGGCATTTGTGACAGGATCGTGATATTTCCTTGGCGTCATTTCCTAGTGTCGGCCAAAAGTAGCCCTGATGCATGGTGCGGTTGGCTAATGACCTGGCTCTTGAATAGTTGCTGCACTCTCCTGCATGTATTCTGGTCAGGACTTGTTTCCCGTCTTCTGGAGTCAGGCACTTTAAGTTGGGATGTGTGAATCCTTGGCGGTAGAGTTTGCCATTTTGAATGTTGTACCTTGTTGCCATTTTAACCAATCTCCTGGCCTCAACCTTGTAGGGTGGCAACGTGCCGCCACATTTGTAATTGAGTATCTCGTCCATCCCAATTAGGGCTTGTCTCTATGGTATAGATTTCTGCCAATGTATTAGTGATGCTGGGTTTGTCGAGAGTTTCCACCCTAGTGTATTTTGGACTCTGGTGTGGTTGAGCTGTTGAGAGGCGTGCCAGGGATCGGCCTTCGCATTCTTTTCGCGGGGTATCTGCATGATATTGAAGGAGCTAAATTTGCGGAGCAGGGTTTTGGCGTACCCTAGGTATGCCGCCAATTGTTTTATCCTTGACTTGGAAAGTGTCGTTGACTTGATTCACCACAAGTTGTGAATCGCTGAAGATGTCGACATTTTCTGCTCCGCAATCAATGGCTAGCAACAGTCCAGCGATGAGTGCCTCATACTCCGCCATGTTGTTGGAGCCTTTGAAATTGAACTTGAGGGCATATTCCACATTAAGTCCCCCGGGTCCTGTGAGGATAATGCCGGCATCGCAGGCATTGGTGCATGCGGAACCGTCCATGTAAAGACTTCACTACGATGATTTCTTTGCCTGAGTCGTTTCCGGGTGTTGAGTGTTATCTTCTGATTGTATATCTGTGATGTGTTCCGGCTGAAGCTTAGTAAGCTCTGCTTTGAAATCAGCTACCGCTTGTCCTCTGATGGCTGTTCTGGGTTTGTAGTCGATGTCGAACTCATTGAGTTCTATTGCCCATTTGTTGAGGCGTCCGGAATGTTCCGGACTTTGTAGCACATGTTTCAGCGGTTGATTTGTGAGGACATGGATTGTATGTGCCTGAAAATATTGGCGCAACCACTTGGCTGCCATGATGAGTGTCAACGCTAGTTGCTCTAGTGGGGGGTACCTTGTTTCTGCTCTATTCATGCCTCTACCTGCGTAAAATACCGGCAGCTCTTGTGATGCTACTCTGCGGACGATTGCACAGCTGATGGCGGATTTTGATGCGCAAGATAGATGTATAGTATTTCGCCTGGCACTGGGGTTGAGAGTAATGGAGCAGAGGCTAGGTATTCCTTGAGGCTTTGAAATGCCGCCTCACAATCGGGTGTCCAGTCTACCACCTTGCAGTGGGACCGCTTCATTGCCTTAAAGAAAGGCAGACACTTATCGGTGAGTCTGGAGACGAACCGGGAGAGAACTGTCAGTTTTCCCTACCAGCTTTGTACTTCGACCTTTTCGGAGACTTCATTTTTATGATTGCCTGTACTTTGTCGGGGTTAGCCTCTATTCCTCTTTCCCTGACAATGTACCTAAGGAACTTGCTGGCGGTTACGCCGAAGAAGCACTTTTCTGGGTTCAGGTGCATTCCGTATGCGAGCAATATGGCGATGGTGAATGACGTTCATTCTTGATCGTCAGGGTGCATTTTAATTTGGTTGTAGCCAGAAAAAGCATCCATCATGCTGAGTAGCTCGTGCCCTGCTATTGCGTCAACTAGCTAGTCAATGCAAGGCAAAGGAAAGCTATCTTTAGGACATGCCTTGTTTAAACCTTTGAAGTCGACACAAATCCACCATTTCCCATTGGGCTTCTTTACCATTACTACGTTGGAGATCCATTGCGGATAGTGCACTTGGCGAATGAAGTCGATGTCTCGTAACTTAGTCACCTCTTCCCTGATGGCCTGATATCTCTCTTCATCAAACGGCCATCGTTTCTGCTTGACGGGGTAGAATGATGGCTTGATGCTGAGTTTGTGTTGAATTATGTCGGGAGATATTCCTGGCATGTCTGAGTGAGTTCAGCCGCTACCACAGGGGAGAGTTGGGAGCCAATGTGCACAGTTCTTTCTGGGTGCTCGTCGGAGATGCTTATGATATGGAGCGATGTCTCAGGGTTGACGGGCTCCTTCTTGTAGTATTTCTCTTCATCGTCCCTAAGATCATCAATCTTATCCGTCAACTACGGAGTGCTGGCTACCATTCAAAATTTATGGCGGTACCTCGACTTTGAATCCGTTGTTGAGTAACATTCATGTGCAACTGATTGACTTCCTCTTACTACCCCAGTGCCGTTAGGTGTTGGGAACTTCATGAGCAGCATATATCCAGCAATGATGCATTTGAGTTTGTTGAGTGCTGGTCGACCGATAATGGCATTGTATGAGCTGAAGCAATCTACCACAATGAACTCAGTGTGTATCTCTGTTGTGTACGGGGCTGTACCGATAGATAGGCTCATATAATCTGATCCCAGGGGTTGGGTGACGTCACCGGAGAACCCGAGTAGCGGGTCGTGGTCTTGCATAAGCTTATTATTACACTGTAGCTTGTTGAATATGACATTGACGGTTGACTCGCTATCCATCAATATTCTTCAACAGAGGATCTATCGAGGACAACGTTTATCAAGAATGGGTCGTTATGTGGAGAGTGGATACCGTGCTCTTCTTCCTCAGAGAAGGTGATTGGTTCCCAACCAATTTTGGTCATTTTTGCGGATCGATCATAGCGGATGTTGAACACCTCTTTTGGGTGGTTAGCGCACTCATAACGTTTTCTTGCTCTGTGTGATAAGTTGCCTATAAAAGCACCGCCTTCAATAGTGTTTATTCTCCTTATTGGTTCGATGTTGGCGACAACTGGTGGTGGCTGCTTAATCTTGTATCGTTCTAGCTTTCCGTCACAGCATAATGACTCTATTACAGTTTTGAGAGTATTGCAATCATTGGTGTTATGACCGCTATCTTCATGGTGTTTGCACCATTTGCCGGTGTTTATAGGCTTTCCTACTCTGGGATATTTTCTTGGGGGTGGTGGTGGGATTTGGTCTTTGCACTGCTCATATATTTCTTTATATGAAGCCGTTAAGACTGTAAAGACTTCGAATCTTTGTGCATTTTTGGCGGGCTTATTGTGGCGGTTATCGCAGTTATCGCAACTGTCATTGTGGAAAGCTCTGTGGTCTTTCCTGTGATATTGCTGATCTTTTTGCCGCTTATCTTGGTAACTGCTTTGTTACCACTCTTTTTTTTTCTCATTGGGTAGTATGGTGGTATTTGGACTGGTGGTGGTATTTTCATTTTGGGGCATGGCATGGTTTATGGCTTTGAGTGGAGTTTGTGGTGGTGGTGGTGGCGTGGAACCGTATGTGCTGTACTCGACTTGGGGATGTGTGACTGCCTCACTCATGACGTAGTCAAATATGGCGTTTGTACAATTACAGTTGAGATGGTACAAGAAACTTGCCTTGAGGAGTCCTTGCTTGAAGGCTGCTAGTGCCATTGTTTTATCCAGATCCCGACATCTTGATGTGGCAGTTCTCCATCTTATGACAAATGATTTTAATGACTCATCACTGCCTTGGTGGATGCTGAATAACGGTTAGAGTTGTGGTATCCATCTGTCATGAGGATGAATCGCGACAGAAATGCGTTTGAGAGAGCAGAGAATGAGTCCATAGAGCTTGGCGGGCATTCGAAAAACCAACTCATTGCCTCGCCATCCAATATTTCACTGAACAGCTGGCAGAGAGTGGCGTCATCAAATCCCTTATTATTGGTTACCTTTTTGAAGGTATCCATGTGTACAAATGGATATATCACGCCGCTAAATGGGGCTATCTTGGGAGTTTTGGCAAATGTGGGTCTAACGGTTTGCAAAATCTTGGAGGTAAATGGGCCTGGCTGGGCCGCAAAGAGTGGATTTTGTGTTGGTGGTGGTGTACCGGCTTCTGCTCTGAGCAACCTCTCTTCTAGTTCCCTCATTTTTTCTAGTATCAAAGTGGTAGTGTCGACAGTTGGCCTAGGCATTTGCTGGGTAGGTGCCGCCAATTGTTAGCGGGGTGCCAGTGCACTCCCCGTGCCCCTCTGCTGTCCAGCACTGAATGAGTTATCGTACTGTGGTTGCGAGTCCGCTACCTGTTCTTGTGCCAATGTTGGTGGCGGTAGCCGTCCCCGTTTAGCTAGTTCGGCTGGGTTAAGGGCGACGCCCATCTGGATTATCGGTATCGGTGCTGCTCTGGTTCCTGTGCTCGGGCTGAGCCTTGTGCTCTGGGAATGTCCACTTTGAGTTGATCGCGTATTTGCCCCTAGTGCTTTTTTCAATTCGTCAAATTTTGACAACAACATCGCCACCTGATTCTGAGCCTCCTCTTTTTCCTTTCGTTTTCTTTCTCGCTCTCTTTTTGCCTTGTGTAGGTCCACTAAGACTATTTCTAGCATGGCGGCCAGATCCTGACCTTGCGTTTGATGGCTTAGGCCGATCTGGTTTTCTACCATAGATTGTTGTTGGGGTACCTCTGGGGTGTCAAGGTTTTCACTGTTAGTGTTTACCGGTGTGGTAAACAATTAGTAGGTGACAGCTGTTAGGTTGGCGGGGTTGGGCTGAGGGTTGACTGGCTCGCTTGCTTATTCCTCAGTGCAATCGCCGCTTCCGCTAGCCATGGTAGGTTACGGGGAATGACTTGATTTAAAATCGAGTTCCCACAGACGGCGCCAAATGTTAACGCTAGTTTTACCGTTATGTGATGCCGGCTTCCGTTAACGTAGACGAGGGTGCAATCTTCCCATATGTATATGATTTGTGGAGTTCCGCCAATCTGTCAAGAGAAATATAACGACGTTAAGATGGGAGACCACAGTTGGCGGTCTTCGCTCCTTCGATGCTAAAGTTAGACGATATACTTGTATTGACAAATGTGACGGTCGATAGGTATATGAATGCATAATCAGTAGAGAGAGGGAAGTGGACCTTTTATAGCCAAACTAGTGAGTTTCCTCACTCTTCTTTTCGATGTGAGACTGACATGCTTCAATTTGCTGGGTTCTGGCTCTTTCTGTAGAGACAACTTCAGGTGGCGCATGTCGGCACGTGGGAGCATATTTCGGCTTGGGGCCAGTTTGTCGGTGTAGATTGTGTTGCTGTGTTTTCGGTAGTCACACAGCTGAGGTATTTTGACAAGTAATGTCGGTGGCATAAGTGTTGATTATGGCCGGCAAGTATATGATGTATATACAATAACAGATATATATGTTTCATGTTTATCATCTCTGTTCCTATTACATATGAACATCAATTTTTTTATACACTCATGTAATTTATAGATATTTGATGTATTATTGTTGAAAATTTATATTTCATATACGACATTGAGAACTACATGTTCCAATAGTCAAGACTCGAGTCCGCTGACCGAGTAGTCTTAGACCTATGGCTCTAGAAACATCACACGAATGTTTTTCTCATGTTTTCACTATGGGATCCATTGTTCACATTTTTGAACAATTCGAAACCTTTGTTTATATAATTTTTCTATCATTTTCATAGAACATACTATTCTAATAATTGTGGATCCTGATATATGTCGTCTTTTCTCTTTGTAGAAAGATGGCACATTTGACAAAATTGGACTTTGATCCTCTTGAAATTTCTGGTAAGAACTATTTGAGTTGCGTTCTTGATGCCAAAATTCACCTTATAGCAACCTTGGAGATGCCATCGAAATTGATAATAAGTCATATTTGCATGATCGGGCCAAGGTTATGATTTTCTTGTGTTATCATCTGACAAGAGCTTTAAAGATGAGTACCTTACGGTGAAAAACCCGCTTATGCTTTGGCAAGCATTGGCTGATCGATTTGCTCACCAAAAAACCATTGTTCTACCTAGAGCACGATATGAATGGACGCATTTGCACCTTTCAGAACTTCAACTCTGACACTGATTTTCAATTCCGCTATGTATCGGATTACCTCCCAACTAAAATTTTGTGGAGAATTTGTCAGTGAAGATAACAAGCTCATTGTCTCTGATTTTTTGTGGACAACGGAAAACATGTTAATGACATGATCAACGGCGGTGTTCCTGACACTGATTTATTTTAAGCCTATGTTTAGGCATTTTTTTGTCTCTATTTATTTTATTTAGTCATTTTATGCCTATATTTTGGCACCGATTAAAATGTAATTACATTTCCTTATCTTTATCTGTTTAATCATATTTATTATGTTTAAATTACCTTGATTACAATTCTCTCATAACCGAATTTGTTATGAGTATTTGTTGCAAGAGTTACAATTATCATGGTAATGTTTCCGATTACCATTATTTGGTAATTATTGTTATTAATAACTCATTTTACCACCAATTTTGTTACCATTATCCGGTAATTATTTTTATAAATAACTCATTCTATTACCATGATTTTTTTCTTATCTACCTCATGTGATTATGTTCTTTTGTGAAAAAATAACAAAATACCACATCCTGTTGCCAGGACTTAAACCCTAGTCCTTCGGGTGAGAGCCAAATATCCTGACCAACTAGACTACAACAAATTTTTGATTATTTTGTGTTTTAATGTTATATTAATGCATATATCAATTATTGACTCTAAATTAATACCTCTCTATTTTGGCATTTGGTACTCACCAATTGATATCAACAATATTATTTTATGTTTCCAACAATCGAGGTATGTATTTTCATGAGTTTGACGACTTCAATTTGATTTCTTCTTATTATGTTATCTGATAATTTGATATAAAATTGTCAATTTATAACGAGATTGAAACTACATGTTTCTTGATTCAATTACATAAGGACTTAACATTCCTCCACTGATTGTTATACAATCAAATAAATCGAAACCTCTTGTTTCTAGATCTCCATTTATGTCAGAATCTCTGTCGATTCTCCTTATGAGTACATGTGAACCTCTGTTCACTCCACTTTTAGAACAAGTTTCTAATTGTGAAGACTCCAACTGAATGCTTTGAGTACAATATAAAATTTGATGAGGCTATGATCCTCCAACTATATTGTTAATGGAGTATATGCTTATACCCATGCATATAGACCACTGTCCCAAACTCGAAATTCGAGTATATCATTTTGACATTTTTTTCATTGTTAAACAATAATATGAACCATGTGTTCATCAATAAATTTAATTTGAACTATGAATGTCCATGATAAACATAATGACGAACATATTTGTCTTGCATATAATGCAACTATGGACATGATCCATTGCAATTGTTGATAATTTTTCACAATTGATGCTTCAGAAAGCTAAGGTAATAATCATTTCAAGAGCTGCAGATCTTGATTGATAGCTCCAACTTAGCCTATATTATGTTACATATACAGAATACTATTGCATATATTGGTGATGAAATTTCCACCTAATTTAAGTTGTATTAATCAACTACGAGTATACTAATATATACTATATCATCAATTAAAAATTTCATTGAACTAAATAAAATTATTTTGGCATGACCAGTGTGTCATTATTTTATCTACTATGTCATGTAGAATCATCTACATACTTTATATTGTTGTATAATACAATAATAGTTGCAAATCTTCCTAACAAGGAAATTATAATTTATCGCATAGTTGCGAGTTGTCACTTTAATGAGACGATCCTCCTCCATTAGGGGGAGATATATCGTTTATGAAAAATGATATGAATTGGTGTGTGATTCCTATCCACCATGTCTCATTTTTATTTTAGGAAAAATTCTCAATAAATGATGAGAAATTGAGAAACTGACACTCACTAACTACAAGCTTTTGACCTAAAACTTAGTTTGGCCTCGCCACCCCCCAACAGATATCATAGATCCAATGTTTTTGCACAATATTTTGTGAATGATCAAATCTGATAGTCTTCCCACCGTTAGGTAGAGGAAACACTACTGTATCGCGTGAATTTATGTGGAATATATCCACCAAGACCAATGTTTGAAGCTCCCTATAAGGGAAGATTATACAAGCCCTATAACGCTCTTCATAAGGTTATACAAAGATCCACATTCTTTAATTAATTTGTCCTTGAGATACAACAAATGCCCTAAAAGAGGCATGGGTACCTGATATGAATAAGCTTATTATAGCTAATGCATGCATATACTTTGAATGTGTGATAGATCTCTAATAATGATCATTGATGATATCTCATCTGTTGTAGCTACTAAATATCATCAAGGGCTGTATATTACCACGTTTCATTGTGTCAACAAATTATAATATTGGCCAAATTAGAAAGAGGCAATTCCAATGAATTTGAGTATTGTAAACGTGATGATATACTTGGATTTTATCAACCCTAAAAATTACTAAAGGGTGTACTAAACTGAATTGAAATCACTATGACACAAGTCTCTTTATAGAGACATGGGATTATCATGCTTCTCCAAACGACAACTTTTATATAAGTACAGTGTTACATGTAGCTGTTATATTGATGAGAAGCTTATAGCAGGTTGTCATGGTTATTATATATGAAGATCTTAAATGCAAATTGCTAAATGCAAATCATCAAAATCCTATGTGTCATTATAAGCATATTGCTTAACCAAATCCTTAATGGATTCATATTACCAAAGGCAAGTCCATGAATGAATGAAAGAGCTTAAAGCTCACTCAGGGAATCAAAAAGTCTAAAGTTCATATATTCAATTACAGTCAAAGTGACTAATTGCCTCAATGAGTACTATGACAAGACTAAGAAATAGAATTCGTATCATGCTCACAATGTTGCAACATATTCTAACTTTCGCGAAGTTATGAATTTATCTAGAGCTCATATTGAGCCTATATGAAATTATCAATTACACAAATTGATATTTATGGCTAAGTATGTCATACTTAAATTTCAATGCTCGGAATATTATATAAAGGTAAATGTGTCAATTGTTGTTCCTTTATATTGTTATTCTTTAACTGATATCTTTATCTATAATTTGAGCATATGAAATTGGTACTACTCTTATTTTGTCAGGTAAGATTCATTAAGAATATCATAGTTTTATTAGTATTAACCTAACCTTTGCAGGAATTGAAATTCATGATGAGTCCCTGTAGACACCAAAAATTTAATGAAAATAAAATTCATTAAATAATTCGGTCAATGCTTGAAATTATGACCGAACAAATTTAGTCGGCATGTGGGCCCCACAAAATGTACACGTGACTGGTGAGTAAGCAAAACCAGGCGGGCTCAGAGAATGACACGTGGCGACACATGAAAGGTCTGATGCCAATAAATAAATTTATTCCGATTTAATCAGCTGATATCAAAGCAAATCAATCAAATTAAATCAATTGATTCAGAGTCAAATCATGTATTAAATTCCGTCTGCTGATTAGATATCAATTTATTTAAATTGATAATCAAGATGAAAATCAGCCATCAAATTAATCGGCTAATTCCTTAATAGTTGTGTTTAAATCGATTAATTAAAACTGATTGATTTGATTATGTTATTAATGAAATAGAATAAAAAAATCAGTCATCAAATTAATCGACTAATTCCTTAATAGTCGTGATTAAATCAGTTAATTAAAGCTTATTGATGTGATTATGCTATTAAGGAAAATGCAATAATTACATGTCATCAAGACATTCCGAATTAAGAGAGGCGTTGACGCTATAAATACCCCCTCTCAAATCGAGAGAAGGACTTCAGCCAAAAAAGAGAAGAAAACACTCTCAAATTTCAGAAGCCTCCCAAGTTCGTGAAGAACCATCAAGCTACGAAATAGCTGAATTCCTCACCAACCTCAAGCCAAAACTTTTGTCATGTGACAACTCCCATGACCACCATCCAACTCAAGATCAAACGTCAAGCCCTTGAGTGAAATCATCTTCAGAGATATAATCAGAGGAATACCAAAGATTGTAACCCACATTTAAATTCTTACTAAAATTATTATTTTTGTACACGTGTCTGCATTCTATTTGTTTTCAGATTTTCGTGTTTACAGTCCCTTTTATGCAAAGCACACATGGTCTCACCTATGTAATCGACACATCATATCCAATATACATAGTGCATGTATTTTGTTACATACATGATTGAAGTTTCCAACAATCAGGGGGAGATTCTCATCAGGGAGAGCATTCAAAATATGCTACCTAGGACATATACATGTTGTACTCTTTTTCTCCTTCGACTAACGTTATTTTTGTCCCACTGGGTTTTTATTACCTAACAAGGTTTTTGACGAGGCAACATTAAGCACGTCTAACACCAGATCACAAATTGGAAGACATCCAAGGGGGAGTGGTGTAAATATTATAAATATGTGGCTGTCCACGTAAATTCTCATCTTTTATGACATTAAAATGTAAACTCAACTCCTATATAAAAGAGTCAATGAGAATGAATAAGAACACTTCTACCTCCTCCTACATTTTGTTTCTCTATTCTATCTCTCTCTTATTCTCTAGTCTATAACACACACACACATATATAGAACCTCAGCCCTCGTTAGGATGAGAGACAAGAGTCTAATTATCCTCAGTTTCAATGGAAACTAGTTCGGTTTGGCCAATTTTGGCTCGCTCGGTAAAAAAACCTAACCGTAGCTAGGTGAGACTAGATGAAGAGTTTAATCCCCTCTAGTATGGCAAAAAAAAAAAATCTTCATGAACATAGTGTACATGAAACTTTATTCTCCTGAGGCTCTCGTTCTTTTCTCTTGCTTTTAAAAATACTTGGCTATTAGACTAAACTAATCTATAATAAAATGCGCTCCACGTACATCTCTCTAAAAACTAGGGTTTTCGTGTGCTCCTCTGTGCTCGTCCGATGGCTCATCATGCCAAGGCATGCTTTTGTCCTTGTGGAAGGGTGATGAGGGGCGGTAGTGGTATTGACATGATAGTTTTTGTGAAGGAAGGTTCTGAAAGAAGGAACGGTTCAAGACTTTAGATCATAGTGGGACTCCGATCTCGTCGGCTTCGTTTCGGATCGGATAGAACGAGCCCTTTTGGCTAGGCAATTGTTCTTTGTTAGTCCCACAATGAATAGAATTAATCACTTAGTTTGTTCTGAAAGTGATTGAATGATCCCTTGTTGGGCAAAAAAACTTATTATTAAGAGAATCCAATTGAGATAGTTGCAGGAAGCAGCCGGACGAGTTATCTGTTGCTGTGAAGATGGTTTGTCACAGGTTTGGATCTAGCTTGGTTCAAGGATTGAAGACAAAGTTTGATGAAGGAGAGGGTGAGGCGACTGGTAAGGGTTGGGGGTTTAAAGGTAGATCGCGGCGGATTGTTGCCGGATCCGGTGGTTGGCTAAACCGATCAAATCAGATCAAAGGGTGAGTTAAGGATGGGGAGACCCGGTTGTGGAATCGGGTTCCTCCCAAGTTTCGATAGGGTGGCCGGATGCTGGAGACAAAGGTGTGGCCGGTTTGTTGGGCGGCGAATGGGGAGCGATCTGGTCTAGCAACACGATGACAGTGGAGCGACGGTGGTAGACCACTAGTCCCGCAAGGGTGTCACGGCAGTGGTGGGGAGGCTAGGCATGATGGGCTTCTGAAACCTTCATTTGACTTGACTTTGGCTTGGATCCAGTTGAGCCTGGGTTGTGCTTTTGTTATTTATTTGTTTTAGTTATAGTTTATGTTTATCTTTTATCTTATGGTTTTTTATCATTAATAAGTCGCTACCATTTTTTGGTAGAACGAAGTGGGCTTGGTCCAGGTTTGTACACTCTGCGTGCCTTGTCTGCTTTAGGAAGACGGCGAGTTCCTTGCTCTCGCAAATGGTCGCAATCTCTTAGTGGCAGTAATGTGTCTGCTCAAGGTAGGTAGCGAGTTCCTTGCTTGGTCAGATGGTCGTAGCCTCCTAGTGGCAGGGTGAAACTAAGTGTCGTCGAAATTATTCTCCTGTGAAAACATAGTGAGAAAGCTGTGTGTATAGTAATTATGCTACGTTATAATCGGATTACATATCGAGTTATCTTTCCGTTATGTCATCTCTATGCCAAAGCAAATAGAGTCGCCAGTAGAGAGCTCTTTGCTAGTTGGTGCCTAGTTGAATATAGTTATTTGGTAGAAACTTATGATAATATTTCAGGATGTTTTCTAGAAGCTTATTGTAATCATGATTTTAGGCTCAATGTTCCTCCCTTTGTAATCGACAGTTTCATTAATCAATGCTTGAGGGCAGCCGCACCAGCCTTTTATTCAAAAAAAAAAAAAATACTTGGCTATTACAATTTGATAATGGGTCGGTCTATTTAGACCTCTAAATTTTCTTTTCGGGCCTCTTTCAATTTTGAATTTCTCAAGATCCAATTTTACCCTTTCAAAAAAAAAAAAACGTCACTTGCCACGATGGTTGTAAGAGGCCGCAAATGAGCTGGCTTCTTTCTGCTTATCGGTGGAAAGAGAAAGAGGTGGGTGGTTTTAGGTGGTGTTGCTGACTAGTTGTATGAGTACAATTGAAAGTCCCTACTATAAACCATGCATGTTGTTCTTTTTTTTCCATCAACTAGCTGATATTATTGTTAAATAACCACCGGAAGGCTGTTCAATCATTTAAATGGGAGACTAGAACATTAAGATTTCTTTTTGCTGTTGGCGGGTCAAGACTCATAATCCACCATTCATCGGAGATAGAAATTAAACACAAGATTGGGGCTTTAGAGAGAGATGAGATTGAATTGGAATGAGTTTGATTTAATTATGATAAGAGGGTACTGAAAACAGATATACCAAATGGGTAATTCGGTAGTGCTGGAAAGAGGAGGAACAAGGTCAAGAAAATATTTGGTAATGGAGATATGAGAGTTGGGAAGAAGGATTACTCTATGTGGAAGTGGATATTCGTCCTCTGTTTTTCCAGAAGCTTTTGTGTGGCTTGAGAGGGAGAGAGGTGTTGATTATCAGACTATTAATCTAATTTCTTTTGAAACAGGATGAGATTATGATGCTGTACTGAGATTTGATCTTCTGAGATTGATCTATGGCTGCAACTGATTACTGAAATTTTGGTTTAATGTTCCCTTGAGAATGGATTGGCCTGATACATGGTGAAAATGATGTGCAGATAGAAAATTAAAAGGGACAAAATTAGAAGTTTAAGAGTAAATATTAGTGATGCAGTTAAAAAATAAAATTAGGAGGTCTGAATAAAAATTTTCTTTGATAATAGGAATGAAATGTATATTGAACTAAATTTTTCCGAAGCTCTTGTTTTTTCTTGTCTTACCCTTAAAAATACTTGGCTATTGTGATTTGATAATAGGGAGTGACTGTTAAGAAGAGAAAAGGGGAGAAACCCATTCAACTCCTAATACAATGCGAAGCCAAACAAGCAAGCACCTTCTAAATAACTGACAACAAGAGTTTCTTTCTAATAATAACCCAGAGTGTTCCCTATAAATTTGTGTCATTGTCCTGGTTTCTACTATTCCTCCGACTTGCTATAACCAAAACCAGACTCACTTCAATTAATTGTCAATTAGAAACTCAACATATCGATCAGTTCATATATAACATTCATAAGCATGGACATGAAGAAGATTACCGTCGCCAGCATTGTTGTTGTTGCCTTCGTAAGTCTTGTCATGGCTGCTAAGGATATGCCCAAGGACGCACATGCCCCCAAGAGCGCCCATGCCCCCAATGCTGCTCATGCTCCCAAGGGCTCAACTTCTGTCCCAGCTTCGGCCCCTAAGGACTCGTCTCATACTCCTGCCCCGGCCCCTTCAAGTGCCACATCCACTAGCATGTCCATTATAGAGTCTTTTGCTGGTGCAGCCCTTATGTCTTTCTTTGCCTATTATGTGCAGAATTAAGCTTTATTTGAAATTGAGTAGAAAAAAAGGTTACCTAGACTAAGAATAATGAGATACATGTGAGTATTTACTCGAAAGAAAATTGTAGTCTAGAGCAATTTTGAGTATTTAATAACAACAACCACATTGTCTTTTTTTTTTTTTTTTGAATAGAAATTAATTGTTATTCAATAATCAATAATAATCTGGCCATAGCTTACAAACTTACACAACAATCCTGGTAAAAAAATCCGGTAAAACCTAAATAAGCTAATGCAAACTAATTAAAATCATTGGGAAGCCCACATTTAAGCAAGCCTATCCAAGAGTAACAAAGTTTCGCCTCCTATGGAAAAAATATTCAACTAGCCCTCACTTGCCAAGCACTCAATTGTGGTACAAACAAGAGACTAGAAACTTCATAGAAGACTCATGGAAACTTAATCACCCTCTTACAGGCTTAGAACCTATTCAGAACAATTAAACAATAGATATCTCCTTCCTATTCGAGATGGAGTTTAAATCCTTATCAATAATATTATCGTCTTCTTTCTCCTTTGTCAGACTCCACTTAACCCGGTGTCCAGGAGGACGACCCTTCTTCTTTGGAGCTGGTCCCACAGAAATCGGAACCTCCACCAACTGACCAAGCTGAAATTCCCGAGGTTTGATCGCCAAGCTAGGCTTGAATTGCTTCTTTCGTACACCCAAAGACCCAACAGCGATTAGCCCAGCAGATGCAGACCCAGCAAAAGCCAACCCATCATAAACAAGCCCAGCAGTCCCAGCCGCACTACCCACATTGCAACCCGGCCCAACCACATGCCCAGTCAAATCAGCAGTCAACCCTAATTCAAAAAGGTTTCCCACCTTCTACAGCAGCCCCTGACACTGCTCCAACCACGACCCCCCTCGACCCAGAAGCTTCCGGCATCCCCTCTAACAGCCCAGAGGACATCATCGGCCCCACAACCTCTGCCACAGAGACTGGTGACCGCGACGCCGAACCCAGCATCGTCTGCACCCCTTCCAAGCTAGACACCGCCAATGGCAGCGTCTCCACCTCCATTCTACGATCACAAAGACCACCTCCACGACGAAAAAACCGCACGCCGGACAGAGACCATGACACTTTTCATACTGCAACTCCACTAACACCGAGACCGCTGGCTAATATTCGAAGATCCGCCGCTAGACGTCCTGCACCACACGAATCCACTGAATAGGATTGTAATACCCGTAATTTTCATTTTAAATTCGAGTAATTGTGTTGAATGATTATTATGCAATTTCACGATTATTGTTCGATAATAATTCACTTTTACATTTATCGAAGTTTCGAAACAATTATTTTTAACGAAAAGCTCGAAATGCTTGGTTTGAGAAATCGACTTTTTCTACGTACAAAATTTGGAGAAATTTCCTTCATGAAAGTTGTAGAGCTCGTCGATACGAGTCCGTACACGTGCAGAACACGAAGATCGGATTTTTTCTGAATTAGTTATCGAAATTAGAAGATTTTCTGAAAACGGGTATATATAGATAAAATCCTAGTTTTTTTTTTTTGGGAAACCCTATTTTTCACCGGCCTCTCTTGCTGTTTTTGGAAAGAACTGCAGTTCTCTCTCTCCCTCCACGCGGCCGAGACGCAAAAACAGGGCACAATTTCGCCGAGCTCCCATCTCCTCCTCCGATCACCACTCGAGCTGCAACCACATCCAGGAGCTTCGTCTCGACCTTGCGCAGCTGCCAGAGGCAGCCTTGCGCCGCGACACGGCCGGCAACGGTGGCGGCAAGGCCCGAACCGAAAAGGGTCGTTTTCGGTTCGATCTCGATATCTCGAGCTACACACCACCATTTCACTTGATTCTTGGCTCATTGAGCTCGTCTCAACTTCCTCTACAAGCACCAAGAAGGACCGGAACTGGATCGAACGTTTTCACGTTCGTCGGAGCTCGACCCGAACGGATCGAAACAACCAAACTTTCGATCAAGATATCTCGAGCTATACACTATCGTTTCTTGTGATTCTTGGCTTGTTGAGTTCGCCAGGAAGTTCTGAACATGTTTCTAGAGGGGATCGAGGCCTGAGGTTGCAGTTTTCACGTCGGTTTTCAAGCTCGCCGGTTTCTGGAATTTTTCCGGTCGCCGACTGTAATTGGTACTTTTCGATCCCTTCCCGTCATTTTTTGGTCTTGTGCTAGTTATAAAAGTTGCTCAGAATGATGAAACGAAGGGGACAATCTTGGCCCCGACACCATTGGCGGTGGTCGGTGGCGGCTCTGTCCCTAACTCCGGCGGCCCTTTCCGGCCACCTTCGGAGGTCCAAAATTTGGTTTCTATCCATTTTATGATTCTATGTTTCGATACGATCATTTCAACATATTATACGCATTTTTCAGATATCGTATGAATTAGTTATGAATTTTGTGATTTTGATCGATTTCGATCGTTAGATTTTTGATCTGTGAAATTAGGACCGTGGGATGAACTTGTAAATTTGTTATGTTGATCATATGACTGTTCCAGAGGCTTTGTGTGGTCATGGGAGAAGATCCGACCGTTGGATCTTCGTATATGTGCAAAACGGTAATTAGGGGAGCGATTCGTGAGAAACCGCTCGTCGGATTTTAATGTAAATTAGAATCCGGCCGTTAAATGGTAGTTAAATTATGTGTTGAAATTGTTGGCTAAATTCTAATCACATTTGATTAGGTGATTGACGGATTTTATTTGAGTGGGCTATTTCGGCGTTAATTATAATTATATTGAAGACGCAGCGGGAATTTCGAGGTGAGTAAAACTCACATGGTTCATATTACGAACCGAGCGTTTTAAATTTATTTATTTTTAGTAATTGTGTGAAAAATATTTGCGGATTAAATATTTGTTTTAAAATTTCATGGACTTGAATCACCACTGTCCATAGGTAAGTAAAATGAATTTTAATTATACAAATGAATTTCAGGATTTTCTTGTGTGAACTATAGATGGTATTAGTGGTCATTCTTGAGTGGATGATTACGTATGTATATATTTACGTGGAAAATATATATTGTTGAGCGATGATATGATTGAGTGAATTGATGAATTGATTATATTCCAATTGTGTAATTCCATAATAATATGATGTATCTTGGTTGGGTTGATTTCAGTATGTGATATTATATATGTGCTCATTATGGGTTTAGGGTCGGCGTAGTTACCGGTGTGGGGTAATCGGACGCTCTAATCCTGGGTGGATGATGGGATACGATTGGTTGAGTATGTGGAATTATCGGACGTTCTAAATATGTATATAGGTATACATATTGATGAAATACGATAATGATAAATATGTCGGAAGCCATAACCTAGGCCAGGTGACTGGCTACGATTCAGTTAGAGCTCTAGTCTGTCAAGTACCATATTTTTATAAATACGACATTGAGGGTTGTGAAGAAAGATGTGAGTTGGGGTTTGTCTTGATATCTTGAATTGGTGTTGAATGAGATTGTTCGTACTTGTGTTTGGAAATTATTTAGTGTTGTTGTGTGTGGGAATAATTATGAATTGAATTAAGCAATAGTTCTTTCCTTTTACTCATACGAGCTTTCATAAGCTTACCGGGTTTTGTGTTGTTGCAATCCCGGTACACTATTCAAATGGTGTAGCGGATATTCCTGCAGGTCAGGATAATCAGGGAGGTGACCGAGCTGCTTAGGTGTTACAGCAGTTTTGTTATTTCATTTAGTTGTGAGGTGTGTATGCTCATTTAGAGCTTTACAGTTCATTTTGGATTTGAGTTGTAATAATTAACCGTGACTAAATTCGGTTTGTTTTTATTTCGTGTGGTGAGGATGTTTAAGAAAAGAAATTTTCAGGATGATTATTTTGAGTTTATAGTAATTTCATGTTTCGGATTTTGAATTATTATTCAAATAAATTCGGGGCTTGACAAGGATCCTTCCGCTGCACCGCCCCCTAATCAACCCAAACGAAACCTTCCAATGCTTTGCTGATTAAGGTCACAGCTTTCTCATTGCGCATAGCAATGCGCAAACCCTTCACCGTAACCCAAACCTCAAGGAGGTGCAGCGGCGCTGCCTCAAGGGTAGAGATGCCATAGTAGTCGGCTAAGAGCAACATTGAATTGTTATAGAATCATGGCCCCCTAGCAAGGATCTGATATTTCACCTCCCTATCCTTGAATTGGAAGACGAAGACATCATCTTCCTCCTACTGGATTAGCACTCTCTCCTTCAACCCCCAGACATTGGAGATCACCGCCAAGAACAACGGGATCACCACCACTTTCTTCGACAAAAGCCAGCCACAGAGATAAGAAAACGAGTAGTGGATAGCATCCTCTCCTCCATGAAGGCTCACAATGGCATCCTCTAATAGCGTAGGAGAAGCCATCGCTCTCGCCTCCACCATCATGTCACAGATCTCGATCAGTTGAATGGCTAGGGTAAAAAAACCCTAGCAGAGCACTAACCACATTGTCATTACAAGTATATCAAGGCAATCTGCAATTTTTGTTTAAAATAAGGGAAAAAATCACCAACGGTGTCTGGATACTTAGAGGACTTTCAGAATAATACCTGAACGTGCAAAGTTATCAATGTGATACCTAGACTCATATTTTCGTATCAACATCGTACCTACGACCAATTTCCGTCACGGAGCAAATAAATTTTGCAGGGAAAAATTCATTAATGGTGTCTGGACACTTAGGGGACTTTCAGAATGATACCTGAACTTACAAAGTTATCAATGTGATACCTGGACTCAATTTTTCGTATCAACGTCGTACATACGACCAATTTTTGTGACGAAGCCTTTAAATTTTGCACGTGCGATGTACGTGAGTCACTTAATGAAAACAAAAGGACCGCTTTACCCTCAAAAGTTTTTTTTTCCCTTTTCTTTTCTTTCTTTCTTTCTTTATTCTTCTTCTTTCTTTCTTTCTTTCTTTCTTTCTTTCTTCTTCTTCTTTTTTGGTTTCTTTATTCTCTCCTTGCCAACACCACCGCTTTCGGAGAACCCACCATCGAATATGCAGGAAAAAAAATGGGGGAGAGCCACAACAACCTCCACCACCGCACAACGACGTCGTCCTCCATTGATTCTCGATTGGGTTTGGGGATAAGGACTGCTTCTTCCTCGACCGCTAGTGAAATCATGGAGGCTCAAGGCCACATTCTAAGGGCCACCGGCCGGAAGGACTGCCATAACAAGATTTGCACCACCAAAGGCCCCAGGGACCGCCGCGTCCGGCTCGTCGTCCACACCGCCATTCAATTCTACGACATGCAGGATCGGGTTGGATATGACCGACCTAGCAAGGCAGTCGATTGGCTAATCAAGAAAGCCAAGGCCACAATTGACGCGCTCGACTAGCTGCCGTCGTGGAACCCGAACTAAATTTCTGTTCAGACAACATTTTCTCCAAAGTTACCGATATCCGTCGCGCAGGACAAGCAGAACGTGAGCCTCCATTTCTCGATGGTGGAGGCTCCAAGTTCTTTGTCTGCTAATCGGCGACATAATGGTGGGTAGTAGTGGAGTGGCGAAGCTGGTGAATCAGAACAGCTCGAATTTTTCTACAGGTGAGGATGGTGTGGAGGCCGAAGTTGTTAATCTTTGTCTGCCTACAATTGCCTCTGATCGAAGTTAGGCTAGAGGCCGAAGTTGTCGGCTAAACCAATGAAGTTGTAAGTGAGGATGGTGTGGAGGTGGTGTTGCATGTCGCGAACGACGGAGAGGATAGAGAGGTGGGATTGGAGCTGTGATTTGAGAGTGAAGGGCTGGCGGGGTCTGAGTTTCTGATCAATGGTGTATAAAATGGGGTCGGAGGAGAGAACGAGAGTGGTGGTAGCCAAGTCATTGGCGGCGGCGGGGAGATGAACTCGGAGTGAGCGGTGAAGCCTCAGTGCACAATTTCAATTTGCTCTAGGATTTGAAGTTGGGGGAACCAGAAACATCTGCAATGCATGAAGGTGGATTGAGACGCAGCGGCGGTGTTTGATCGGGGATCGGCGGTGGGAATCGGACGGGCAAGATGATTTGAATCTTGATGATTCAAATTAGGGGAAAAAGAAACCAGAAAAGAAGAAGAAGAAAGAAAGAAAGAACAAAAAAAAAACATTTGAAGGTAAATCGATCATTTTGTCTTCATTAAGTGACTCACGTGCATCGTACGTGCAAAATTGGGAAAAATTCACCAACGGTGTCTGGACAGTTAGGGGACTTTCAGAATGATACCTGAACTTACAAAGTTATCAATGTGATACCTGGACTCATTTTTTCGTATCAACGTCATACCTACGACCAATTTCCGTGAGTCACGTGCATCGCATGTGCAAAATTTAATGGCTCCGTGACGGAAATTGGTAGTAGGTACGACGTTGATACGAAAAAATGAGTCCAGGTTTCACATTGATAACTTTGTAAGTTCAGGTATCATTCTGAAAGTCCCCTAAATGTTCAGACACCGTTGGTGAATTTTTCCCTTAAAATAATTAGTTTTTTATCTATATCAATGGTGGTGACAAAGTTCGATTTAGGACCTCTGTCAATACTTTGTTTAAGAGAACTACCTTACCATTAGACATTTTACATTGTGGTTCTTTCGTTAAATGTCACACGTTCAATATGAACTTCCTTTTTTGAAAAAAAAAAAAAAAAAAACAAGTGTATTCACTACATATCTTACATCTAATACTCAACAACTACTTGAACCTAGAAGACCCAGATAAAACATTCATCAAGTATAATCAATTCCAAAGTCAATGATCATGATCCGATCAATTTTGCACGAGCAATGGATTTTGATAAATCAGATCAATGGAATAAGCGATGTTGTTAGAACTTAAGTCAATGTCTGATAATGCGGTATGTATCTTGTTGAAAAATCAGAGAGATTCAAACCTATAGGTTGTAAATGGATGTTTAAGACTAAGTAGGACTCACAAGGATGGATAGATAGGTATAAGGCCAGACTAGTAGCAAAAGGGTTTACCCAAAAAGAAGGATTAAATAACTACGTTGAAACGTTTCCTCCAATGTCAACCAAGGATGCTCTTAGAATTATTATGGCATTAGCAACACACTATGACCTTGAGCTCCATCATATGGATGTAAAAACTACTTTCCTTAATGGTGACTTGAAGAAAGAAATTTATATGTCCAACCTAATAGCTTTGTTAAAACTGGGGATGAAAATAAAGTGTGCAAACTTAAGAAATCTATTTATGGTCTGAAAACAAGCTTCTAGGCAATGGTATCTTAAATTTGACTATGTGATTACTTCTTTTGGTTTTGATGAGAACAAATTAGATGAGAGGAACTTATAGTACAAAGAACAACTCCGTGTCTTCTAAAACAAAATCAACTTCTAGCCTTCCATAAGCCGTTCACGCAATTATGATACTAACAAAATGTCACTTCCTACCAAAGAAATATAAGCAACTCCTTGTCCATAAGCCGCTTGGAGCCAATCTTATTTCAGATAATTACTAACTCTCAAAACAATCATAATCCGGAAACAATTGGTTTTGAACTATATATCGACGCAAATACCCAAAAAGGTTCATTCCTTATGCTAAGCTCACCCTCTAAATAAGGGTGGCAATTGGCAATGCACCCCTCTCTACTAGCCAATAACATAGAACCCATCAGTCTTAGTTTGAGCCCAGGCCCAAAGGCCCAGGCCCAAGCCCAAACCCAAGCAAAAGGAATAGAAATCCTAGCCCTCTATTTCTAGGCTACCTCTACCGTCATCAGTCCCTCCGATGGCCATCCGTTCCACCTGAGCATCAAAGCATTGACCAGAACCACCAAACCCAGTCTAACAAGCCTCGTCCTTAACAATTCCTCGACCACGCCTCGCCTCCTCCTCGACTGCACCACAACTCGTACGTCGCTTGCTGGTAAGAAACACTAACCTGAACCCACTCACGTTGAAAGTCTGATTGCAGATCAAGAGTTCAATAGATGCTTCCCGATTGAAATCTCCGGTTTGAGGTAAACCACCAAACCACGTGCTCTCCCTCCGTAAAATCCTACAGCCTACGATCCGAAAACCCTTGTCAACCGCCATGCAGGGTCGAAGCTAGACTCGGCGATAAGACTCACCGCAAACAATAGGAATCTGCTCTCCCTCTCTCACTTCTTCAAATTTGATTAACATTACTTGATACACATAGATTAATTAGAGAATTTTATTTGATCTTCTCTAAGTTTGGAAGTGATTATTTTTGGTTTTCTCTTTATATACTCGAAAAAACTAATACTGCACATTTGCGAATCTGCAGTACTCAGTATTTGAAAATTTAGGAGATCTTGTAACCAAAACAAAAAAATTAGGAGATCTGAATTGCATTTTTCTACCTAGGATTTGCAGCAATAAATTAATATATGATCTAAATTCAAGAGATGGAGATGGGATTATAAGCGAATTCCTTGAAGAGATTTACATAAAGCGAATTACTGGGATTGTTAATTTGATTTCGCTATTGGGTAGCCTCCCAATTCAAAGGAGAGAGGAAGTAGAGGCTAATGCATTATGAGAGAGAGAACGCAATTTGACGGCGATGGGAGAGGGAAGAAGACTCGCAGACTGGTCTAGGCGTTGAAGGGTGACAAATTTTTTCGTCAAAGGGTACAAAATTTGTGGATAAAAGTTATAATGCTAGGTGTACTGTGATTTTTACATCCGAATACCAAATTTGGGCTTACTTCACAAACCCTCACATCCATTTCCATTAAAACCCTTATAGTTTACGAGTTTTTTTTTTTTTTTGTTTTTTTAACCTCTTAGCCCACACCACCTTTATATATAGGGTGAGAATCGAACCTATGACTTTTGTAATGTTAGAATTATAATTTTTCGCAACAGGCTTACTGCTTTATGTCCATTCAGACACTTTATATTTTAGTTACTTGAAAATAAAACCAAAATTTGAACACAGTTCAGTGTTCCTAACTTCAGTGTTCCTAACTTTGGCCATAACCTACGAATTCTTGTTGTGCAAGTCTCCTTGGTTAAGCCGTGCATAGATCCATTAATTGTCATGCTCTAGTTTATTGTCACTTGCCTTGTTTTTTTCTTTTTTAATTGTTGTGTTGTATAGGAAAGATGTTAGTAACTTGGTCTCTAATTCAATCTAGTAATAGTGTGAAGTTCTAGACACAATCCCTTAGGTTCGACAATCCATCAGTTGCACATTTCACACTATACCTTGACTTTCCTATACTTCAACAATATCTTATTGAGACAGACCACTCCCTCTCCCTTAGGTAAAAAGAGCTGGGAGTTGCGGGGTCGGTCATATGCAACACATGCAACCTTCTCATTCTTGGTACTCTTCTTTTTAGTAAAACTTTGTGCTTGCTTGTTCTTACTTTCCTTAGGTCTTCCCTATGTACCTGAAGGTGGATTCAAGAGTTCCTAGCCTCTTTGATCAGCTCTGCACTGATACATATATACAAACCGTTACCCTAAAGAAACAAAAAAAGAAAAAAAGAGAGAGAGGTGCTTCGAAGGCAATTATAGAGCACTCCTCATGGTCATTGTTCCACGAAGCACCTAGATATGAGCAATTGTGGACTTGTGGAGTGTCAAAAGTAGTCGGACAATCACTGATCATCCTACACTTTACCTCATTGAAGGCCTCTGATATGCATGAGCAAGGTAGAAGGAATTATCGGTGGCACATAGGCACTGAAGGTTGAGGAAGGGCTATACAAGTGTACTCTCCGATCCCATGTACTGCTGACCCACTTTGATAGACTTTCGATGATAAGTATGCTTTGATAGGAGTTACGGTCCCACACATTTAATATCAAATACGAAAAAAATATTAATT
Source organism: Rosa persica (assembly GCA_025331145.1). Lineage (NCBI taxonomy): Eukaryota > Viridiplantae > Streptophyta > Magnoliopsida > Rosales > Rosaceae > Rosa > Rosa persica. The sequence goes on along the minus strand of WFKR01000003.1, from coordinate 21,674,378 downwards.
GAAACATCCAAGGTGAGTTTTGAACTCTCAGACATGGAGGTTTTGCATCCAAATAAGCTAAACATTAAATCATGAATATACAAATTTCATCCTTTGTTTCCCCATTTATCTTTAATATAAATATCTAGCCAATAATTCGAACAAAAAATTGACCATACTAGTTGACACAAAGTCTCTCACGATCATTGCTGTACGTATCCAACAATGGCGAAGGCATTGCACCGGGTTCGTTTACCAGCTCGAGTCTGCTTTTAGACCGACATGATCTTCCTGGCCTCTTTTTTTTGGCAGAGGCAGAGTTTATCCCTGATCTTTTGCTTCTTGATTGGGAGCGAGTGGAAGTAGAGCTATAGCTACCCCAGGAGGACATCTTGCTGTACGTACGTCTTTGACCAAATTTATTATTGCCGTCTTTGAACAATTTAAAGTTCAAAACTCATGTTAAGGGTACCAGTTTCAACTTTTTGACATGTCATCGACACATATCAAGGAGAGTTCATTCAAAAATAGGGTTCACTGGAGTCGCACAGTCAATTTACAAATATAAAACAATTACAAAAATGATAGCCAAAACGTAAAAAGGAATAAAAAGAAAAATCATAGAATAAATATTTGTGATTGTTTCACACCACTCAGATAAAGAACAGTGTTTTCGACAAAAGAAAAAGCAAAAAGAATAGTGTTGAACAATTCCTCATACCCATGCATATTTAAACACGTAAGATGTATTCATAACTAACAACAACTGAAGGTGAGTGTTTCTTTCTAATAATAACTCTAAGTACTCCCTATAAATTTGTCTGATTTCCTAGTAATCCTCAGACCTGCAAGAAACACCCAAGCAGAAAAAGAAATTGTTCTCTTATTCATCTCTATTCTCTAAAGAACTCAACTTATTATCACTTCATCATGGACATGAAGAAGATCTCAGTCGCCATCATTGTCATTGCAGCCTTCATGAGCCTCGTCGTGGCTGCAAAGGAGACAGGCAAGCCAGCAGCAGCCCCCAAGGCCAAGTCTCCAACAGCCTCATCTCCTACTGCCGCCGGTACTCCTAAGGAAGGAGGGGCTCATGCCCCTGCCCCATCAGGCGCCGTCCCCACTACCTTGTCCATTGTTGAATCTTTCTTCAGCACCTTCCTTGTGTCCGTCTTTACCTATTACATGCAGTAAGCTCCCTCAGGGAATAAGAGATTAATTCTTAGTAATTCTTGGAAGATGGGAGTTCCAAGAGTAGAGAAATGATTTTTGATTATGCAGTATTTTTATTATCTATGTACTTTCTTCATTTGAATTAATTTTCTCGATTAATCATTTCTTCTTTTCTCCCATAATTTTCTTATAAGTCAGGTGTTGAATTTAGGAATAAGGCATATTTTCATCCATAAATGTCTAGGGTGGGGCTAAATCTCGGAAACCACCATACTGATTCTTTTTTTTTTTTTTTTTTTTGAGAAAGAACATTTTATTTCATAAATACGATTACAAATGGGAACAACCGGTGGTGGACATAAATTCCCCACTCTCCTCCCTAAGAACAACCTCAGTTACAGGTCCGTCATCCACGATGACATCCATGAGCCAAACGGGCCCAACCCCTAACCAATCTAATCGCCCATCAACTCGGGCTACAACATAAGACCACTTCCGAGAGTCTCGATTAAACCCTGCAGCCAACATTACAAACAACCACTTCCCCTTCATCAATACCGTGTCCCAAACCAACCATACCACGTGCAAGAGCAAGTGACAGCCATGTTGACAACAAGATAACATCAAGAGTAAAACATATAGTCCCCAGAAATAGCGCCATATCCACGGCACCTCATCCATTCTAACCCAGGAGACAAGTACATCCTCACAGCCAACCTCAAGAAGAAAGCTACTCCATTCAACACCATGATCCAAAACCGCCAAACCATATGCAGGAGCTTCTCCCCATTACTTTGACCACAAAAAAGTAAATTGAAATCCTGGGAATAACATGACATCCCTACCATACCAATACTCCAGAACCCTAGCTCGAAAGAGTAGGGACTTATTAAACTAAGACAAAAACCTAACCAGAAGACTAAACCAAAAAAGAAAACCCTAAAGAAAGACAAAAGAAGACTACTGAGACCCAGAACCATGTCCCAAAGAGCTGCCACGGTATCCCTGCTAGCACACATTCTCAGATCGATACACACATTTGTGATGTCTCCCACATCAAGACTAATATGCGTGAGGCCAGCAAAGCCGCCACAAGAACACCACCCCCAACCCAACGCATCCGTAAGCCTCCACCGCTGCCGAAATTCACGCCTGGACTCCAAAATTGCCCAGAGCCTCCAACCCCAATAGCATAGCCCACCTCCGTCGATTCACCAACCAAAACCCATCTGCACAATCACATGCCACCCCCCAAACCCATCACAAATCAGAACCAATGTGGGAGACCACCAATCCCCCTTTCCTAGTCGATCTGAAACACTCTGATCAAGGCCCGACGGAGCAACCCAGCCTAACGTTCGCCTTGACAAGATTGTCATCGTCTTCTTAACCAGATCGGAAAAAGCAACAATGATACCGCCGACACTCCCCAAGGCAACAAGCCATAGGTAACCATTACTGCGTCTCCTCAACTCCCCGTCCGACAGCACCCACCACACACCGGCTAAGCAAGAGGCTCGCACCGCCGCTGGGGCACCGCCGGACGAGAACCACCAACCACGAATGAGAGAACCCAAACTTTTGAGAGAACCCTAGAGCTTCGAGAGAAACGGAAACCACGGATAACCTAGAGTCACTTGATCCACCGTACTGATTCTTCATATCAACTATATATATTGAATTTTTTGTTACTAAACTTCCACCACCCTCATAAATTAAAATTAAAAATTACACAAAATCAAAAGATCACAAAATAAGAAGAGATAAAAACTGACCATGATAGAAAAGAAAAAATTACAAACCATCAATAAGCCTTTTGATAACTGCCTTAAAGTTAGTACGGTCCATGTTGGACATATTCAGTTCGTCCATTGATTTAAGCGAGTTAGATACCTTAAAGACCATCAATTTGGCTAAAATTTTGCAAAGATGATCTATATATTAGTACATAAAAACTGAATGGTCAACATGTGGATATGCAACCAAAAAATGCCTAAACCCTAACCTCGCGTTGGATAGGAGATATATATATATATATATATAATGCATTACCCACTTTACCCCAACATTCATTTCACTCCAGTATATACTTCCTTGGTATGAATAATTATTATAAATTTATAATATAAAATTATAATTATTGTTGCATCTCACATATAACTTATTGTCACTAAAAGTGATCTAATTCAAGTTAATACACTACAAAAGAATTATTCAACCATACGCTATAGTTTTTCTCTCTCTAGGTGAGAGTCTCTCGCTCTAAGTGAGCCCCCTGTACTACGGATAGTACATCCAGTTACTTTAGCTCCTCTTGCTGTTCTACACAGTTCTTCATCTTTTTTTTTGCCTCTTTTCTTATTCCTCTTTTTTCTAAAATCTTTAAACTTTTTCCTGCCTCTAATCCACTTGTTTCTCATCCAAACGTTCATGTTCTTACCTGTCCGTTTTCTGTCAATCCTTCAGAATAGCTGCCATCTTTCCTTACACTCTGGGGTTTTTTTCAACTAATTTCCACACTTGTTCTTCATTCTTTATATCACCATAAATCTCTTCTTTTCATTTCATGGCCTGGCTTACTCGTGGCATGCGATTCCGTTCCCGTTTGCCCTTAAAAGGATTCATGCATGCAAACCCTTCGTACTCCAAACCTACCTCACAATCACATCCCATTCTCATGGCAGACGCCCCTCCCTCCCCACATTCTCCCCCTGCCAATGACCAACATGGAGAGCTCTTTCTCCATTTACGTCCGCAGAACCTGACCCTGCTGATGGTACCCAGCTGGTTGGGTATCTCATCCCTTACACGGGCTTGGGCTGAAATAGGTCGTTTCCACTTGCAATTTATCTGAGGCAACACTGTCTTCTCTATTGCTGCTTCCACAGCTGCTGCTGCTGATCAGCTTCTTGAGCGCGGACCCTGGTAGGTGATGGGCTGTAGTTTTACTCTCCATCCTTGGCCCCCTCATAGTCGTCTGGAGGACATCCCACTTCACTTCATTACTTTTTGGGTCCAAGTTCATGGTCTCACTCTTGGTTTGATGACTTGGGATAATGCTTTTTGGATTGGCTCTCAACGCATTAGGATCCAACTGGACTCTCGTGCTCCCCTCTCTCCAGGTTTTTGGTTTGATGTGCCAGGAGGGGATCCGATTTGGGCAGATTTTTGCTATAAACGACTTTCGGAGATGTGCTTCCGCTGTGGTCATCTTGGCCATATGATATCACGATGTCAGATGCCTCGTCATCCGCCTGCTCACCACCTTGGGCCCTGGCTAGCGGTCCCTTCTCTCCGCAGGCCTCCCCATGATCAAGACCATGGACTGCACATTGGTAATCCTCATGGAAATGGATTAAGATGCCCTTTACCGGTTCCTGATCATGCTCCTGCTTTACCAAATGGAAGGAACTTGGTTGTTCTTGCTCATGATCAGGTACGTGTTTTACATACTGGAACACATGTTGTTCTGGGTGTTCCGGATGTTGCAGGTGGCATTCAGGTCGATGTTATTCCCTGTGTCACGGAGTCCCCTGCCCTTGACCTCCCTCCACCAACTGGTGATGTCGGCTGGAATCCGCTGCCGGTTCCCGGAACCCTAGTTTTGGCTCATCGCTCACAAGGTCGCTGGCAACCGCCCTCCACATCTCCTCCAATTACTACTTCCCAATCTGCATCGTCACCTCCCATGGGGCCCTCCTCAAGCAAATCTTTGGCCAAGGGTAAACAAAAGATCTTTGCTGATGTGGTTCCATCTCTGTCCTCTCCACCTCACCAGCCTCTCAGTGACGTGGCGGACATGCAGTTAGCCTTATCACTTTACTCGGCCGATTTAGTTGAGTCCACTACTATGTTGATCGCTGCAACTGATTTTGCTCTTACCTAGGTGCAAGCCCATTTGATGCAGGTTGATCCGGTTTGTGAACCAGCCCTTCTTCAAGTCTTGTTGGCCCAACAGGAAGCTGTTTTGGATAATCCACCAGAGATGTCAATGTTTGATAATCCACCGGATCCATCTTCTCAACCACTTCTTTTTCAAACAGAGACTCCATCCCCGACCCTTCCTCCTTTCTCTACATATCAAGCTCCGACTCCTTTGGTATCCAATTCTGCTTCTCCATCATCAATTAACCTGTCGGCTTTCGATGTGGCTTCTCTTCCTCCAATGGGTACCCTTGCGATTCTGGCTCACCAATTCAAACAATTGCAACTCCGGAAGAGATTGCATGAGGCCCTTGCTGATTTTTCTAATACTTCTAAGAAGCAGAAGGTGATGGTCGGTACGGTAGATCCACCTCCTCCACTGGTGTCTGCTCCACCTCTCACAAGACTCTGTCGTTCCCGTGCTTCCCATGGTGCCGATCGAGGTCGTGGTCATCGTGGCCGACCCCGAGGTCGTGCTCTTATTCCACAGGTCACACATCCTTCCTCTCCTTTGGTTTTGGAAGTTGGGCAGTCTAGCAATGTAGCCGTCACTCAAGATAAATATGTGGTTCATCTTTCTCCACCCTTTGAGGACATACTTGTTTCACTTCCTGCTTCTGGTACTCCATCCCCAGATGTCCCTCCATCCTTTGATGACTCTGCTCCGGCAGGTGGCATTGGTAGCTGGCCAGATGCAGCTACGGGTGCGGAATGAGGCTACTCTCTTAGAACTGTCAGGGATTAGGGTCTTCCCTGACAGCAAAAGCCCTTCGACGGTTATGGCGTAAATATGACCCAGATATGCTGTTTTTTATGGAGACACCTCAGTCTTCTGATGTGGTTTCTTCTTGTTTTAAACAGCTCAAGTTTGATCACTTTTTTGTTGTTGATCCTGTAAATACTAGTAGCGGTGGTTTGGCTTTGTTTTGGAAATCTTCAGCTCAAGTATCAGTCTTGTATGATTCGGTGAATGTCATAGATACTGAGGTTTAGTTTGTACATGAAGATTTCCATTGTAAGATTAGTTGGCTTTATGGCACTCCTTATGAAAATGAAAAGAAAGTTTTTTGGAGTTCCATGATTCGTCGTTTTCCAGTTCAATTTCTTCCTTGGATTTGTTTAGGTGATTTCAATGAGATCCAATGGGCCTACGAGAAATGGGGAGGTCTTCCTCATCCTTGGTGGCGTATGGATCTTTTTAATCAGTTCATTACTCAAGCCGGCTTGAGAGATTTGCACTTCCAGGGTCCCTGTTTCACTTGATATTGTTATCATTTTGGGGACCTCTATCTTAAGGAACGGTTGGCTAGAGGTCTTGCAAATTCTTCCTGGTGCTTGGCTAAACCAAAGACTCAAGTTTTCCACCTTCCATGCCTAGGGTCAGATCACCGTCCTTTGCTATTGGATGCTTCTCTACCTGAATCTCAAGCCAAAAAACTTTTCAGGTTTGAGCATATTTGGACGACTAGTGATATGTGTGGCCAAATCATTACAGAAAATTGGGTGGCAACTTCTGGCTCCGCTGCTATGCCAGTTTGGATCACAAATCTCCGGGCTTGTAAGCTCCCTTTACTGGCTTGGTGTAAGTCTGCTTTCCCCAATTCTTCCTCTTTGGTCCAAAAGTTGCTTGTTCACCTGAATCATTTACATAACAATACATCCGCTAATGTGGCTTTTGAGATTACAACTGTCACGGCCCACATTGAAGAGTTGTGGACTCTAGAAGAGTTATATTGGCATCAGAGATCGAGGGTTTCTTGGCTTAAATTGGGATATAAGAATACTTCTTTTTTCCATCAATCTGCCATTCAACGAAGGCAGTTTAACCGCATTTTCAGACTTCGTAATCCTTCCGGTGTTTGGTTGGAATCGGAACAACATATCGCTTCGGTGTTTTTCTCTTACTATCACTCTCTTTTCACTTCTGTTGGTCCGAGGAATTGGGATGATGTCCTCCACCTTGTTGACCCTATTGTGAGTCCTGAGATGAATGCTTCCCTACTGTCTGAAGTTAGTTTGGTGGAGGTCAAAACAACTATCTTTGAATTGGGACCTCTAAAATCTCCAGGTCCTGATAGCTTTTCGAGCATGTTCCATCACTCTTGTTGGGAAACTGTTAAAGAGGTAGTTTTTGCAGCTACTACTTCCTTTCTTCATACTGGTACTCTGCTGCCGGAAATGAATAAAACTTATATTGCTTTAATTCCTAAGATTAAGGCGCCGGAACATGCTTCTCGGTCTTTGTAATTTTGCTTACAAGGTATTTTCAAAGGTTCTTGCGAATCGTTTAAAACCTTATATGCCAGAGCTAATTTCAGAGAACCAAGCTGCCTTCGTAACTGGTCGTCAAATTCAGGATAATGTGGTTGTTGCCCATGAATTTTTCCATCATCTCAAACTGCTTGGCAGAATTGGTGGTGAAGCTTTTGGTTTGAAATTGGATATTTTAAAGGCCTATGATTGTGTTAAGTGGGATTTCCTACAGGCTGTACTGTCCAAACTGGGTTTTGCATATCACTGGGTTATGCTGATTATGAATTGTATTCGATCGGTTTCTCTCTCCATTCTTGCCAATGGCAAACCGTCTGCTTTCTTCACTCCCACTCGTGGTATCCGTCAGGGGGATCCATTATCTCCATACCTCTTCCTCGTTGTCACTGATGTGCTTTCCACCATGGTTCGTAAGGCTTGTGGAATGATATGGTTGGTTCCTATGCAGTTGTCTATCTCCGGACCTCCCATTAGTCATCTGTTCTTCGCAGATGACTCTTTGTTTTTCTTCCAGGCCTCTGAGGAAAATGCTTCCACTTTGGTCTTTCTGCTGAACTCTTATAGCAAAACCTCTGGTCAGCAGATCAACTATGCGAAGTCTCTGCTTTATTTCAGCCCAAATACTTCTGAGGCACTCCAACAGCTCATCAAAATCACTCTGAAGGTTCATTCTACGGACAATCCTGGTTCCTACTTGGGTTTACCGACTATTTGGGGCCACTCAAAATGGTCTGCTTTGGGCTATGTTCGTGATGCTGTGCTTCGCAAAATTCAAGGATGGAAGCAAGCTTCTTTATCACCGGCAAGGAAGGAAATTATGACCAAGTCGGTTGCTTTGGAAATTTCCGCCTACCCCATGAGTGTCTTTAAATTTCCAAGATCTCTCTACACTGACATCAATAATGCCCTTGCAAAATTTTGGTAGGGTTCTGGTGGCGTTAAAGTTATTCACTGGAAGAAGTGGGAGCAGCTATGTTGACCAAAGTCTGTTGGTGGTCTAGGCTTTCGAAATTTGGAAGATTTCAACCTTTCTCTTTTGGCAAAACAGGGTTGGCGCCTACTCCACAACCCATCTACTATTTGGGCTCAGGTTCTTAAACACAAGTATTTTCCGCATACCACCTTCTGGGAAGCTAAACAGAGCCCTTCCTCTTCTTGGGTTTGGGCTAGTTTGTTAGAAGGGAGAGCCATTTTGTTGAAAGGCTCCTTATGACGTGTTGGCAATGGTCTCCTTATTGATGCACGGAAGGATCCGTGGATTCCGAATTACCAGAGTTTTAGTCACTGGTTCCATCACCTTCCTTCTCCAAATCTGAGGGTTTCCAATCTCATTACCCGGTCCACTCTGTCATGGGATCTGTCTCCTCTCCAACAATTCCTCACACCTCCGAAGATTTCTGTTATTCAGGCCATTCCTTTGTTTAGTGATGTGGTGAGCATCAGCTGATTTGGCCTCATGTTAGGCATGGCGGCTATACGATACGTTCTGGTTACCACATAGCTCATAATTCCTCTCACCTTGTTTTGAACCCTTTTACTCAGACTTCCCATACTATCTCTGACAAAGTCTGGTCTTGGATTTGGTCCATGCAAAGTCTTCCTAAAATCAAACTTTTCTTGTGGAGGCTAGTTTCGAATGTGTTGGCAACAAATTACAATCTCTCCCGGAGACATCTTGCTCATTCTTCACTCTGTCCTTTTTGTCACTCTCATGAGGAAACAGTGGAGCACCTCTTTCTGTTGTGTCCTTGAGTAGTGCAGGATTGGTTCATTCATCCATTTGGATACCGGATTCCTTTTCAGACCATAACAACTATTGACCGTTGGATCACTGGTTTATCTCTTCCTCACAGTGCTTCTATCACAACTGCAGAAGCTATTACACATGTTAGCTTTCTCATTTGGCATATCTGGGAACATCGCTGCTATTGTGTTTTTAATCACCTTGTCCCTGATCCTTCTTTGGTCGTAAGTAAGGCTTTGGGTGTGGCTTCGGAGTTTCTACATTTTAGTAGGAAGATCATTCCAGTTCCACCTCCACCTCCCCTATGGATTCCCCCTTCAGATAGTTTCCTAAAGTTTAACATTGATGCCTCATGGGATTCTGTTTCTCTGGAGGCTGGATTAGCTGTGGTTGTCCGAGATTCTTTAGGGACCTTCCTCCATGGTGAAATGCGGACTGCTAAGGCTTCTTCAGTCCTGCTGGCGGAAACTTTGGCACTGGTTCAAGGGGTTCGTCTAGCCTTGCGCCTTCATTTGCAATGTGTGGTTTTGAAATTGACTCCTTTCATCTTGTGAGTCCTGAATGATTCAAATTTGATTCCGGATTGGACTATTGCTCCCCTGGTGTCTTATCTTCGTGAGATCATAGTTGGTTTTCCTCATGCAAGCTGGGTGTGGACCAGCAGAATGGCTAATCAAGCAGCTGATCAGATTGCTTCTTTGGCTGGCAGGCGGATGTGCCCTGTTGATTGGGTTCAACATCCACCTTCTACCTTTACTAATATCCTTCAATATGATGCAGTTCCAGCTCCTACGTAGTTTATTTTCTGTTTCCCTGCTTCTCAGTGATTTGTTTTCCTGCTGAGGAGTTTTTTGGGCTCTGTAGTTTTCTTCTTTTTCTGTTTCCAGTTCCTGTTCTATTTTTTGTTTCAATGAAATATTACTCTTCACAGTTCAAAAAAAAAAAAAAAAGTTAATACACTACAATTTCTTCTTGGTAAGTAGTACAATCCAACTGCTACTGCATCAAGTAATTTTATGCAAGTATTATTCCATCAACTAACTTCCATACAATACTACATCGAGTAAGTAATGTCTGTAACACTACACCGATTAATAAACGGCCGTGCTACATCGAGTAATTTAATTCATGTGCCAGTAGAGCAAATGCACCCCAAGAGTTAATAGGCAAAGGCAAACGGCAAGGTTTTGCCTCCCATTTGTGCACTATTCACTAATATTGCCTTTGCCTCCCAATTTTTTCATGCACCCCAAATAGGCAAGGTCAATGCCCCTCAATCATTCAACATTTAATGTAATGGTTCTTCTTTTGTTTTTAAGATGTAACCCAATGGTTATTCACTGATATAGCCGTTGTTTTCTTGGTAAAAGCCATGCATGCATAATTACATATTGGGTCTAATATAGCCGTTGGAACAAGAAAAACTAATTCAAAGATATATGGTCCCACCATGTTTAAATACAAGACAAAAATTATCAACAGCCATTATCTTACGTCAACTTTCATGTGAAGCTCATGTGCCCATATTGGTCGACAAAGTCAAAGTCCAAGACTTGCCATTAGGCTTGATCGGGAAGGCCTCTAGTCGTCCAACAAGTTTGGGGTGCATGCAACTTTTTTTCTTTTTTACCATTTTGGCTGGTCTTGGACGCCCAAGACCATTGGGGTGCATTTGCTCTTACCAAGTAATTTAACACACATGCTATTGTACCGAGTAATTTAACTCACGTGCTACTGTACTAAGTAATTTAAACCACGTTTGTTACTGCACCTAAATCAGCACGTAGATGTGTTACTGCATCCATTAATTATGAAGATGATGTTGGAATCTGATCATGAATTAAATGGCTTCACAATAAACATGCTATGTGTCAGGAGATGTACCATAACATTGGTGCATCAAGACGCATTTGAACAAAAAAAATCACGTATCCTGAAAGGGTACAATTATATGGAACCAAATGAGTACATGTGTGCTGATACTTACAGTGAAGAGGTATGCTGATAATTATTATTATCTATGCAGATAATGATAGTAATATTGAAGAGGTATAACTAATATTGAAGAGATATAAATAATCATTAGTTATATCTATTCACTCAAGAGGCACAAAGGTTGAGGTCTATAAAAGGAACCTCAATCCCTTCCATAATCATTCATTCAGATATTTGTATTTCCCTTGTTTTGTCTATGTCAAAGACATCATATCATTGTGATCATCAGTCTATGACACTAATCACAACGATCTTTTTTCTATATTTATCAGCAGTGGCATCAGAGCAGCGTTATGATACAAGGGAAATCAAATCAATCATTTGTTAACAGTAGGTTTTACAATTCAAACAAATACAATTCAGAGCGACAACAAGAAGGGAATAGAAACTTGACGTACAACAAAGAAACACTCGTAAGTTTTCATTCTCTACTCATTAGTCCCAGACTTAGTTTATCATGGCCAGTACATCCAAATTAGAGAATATGAAGATAGAGAGGCACATAGTATCAATCATTGCATATGAAAAACAATAATTACTTATCTACTTACCTATGGGAAAACATTATATACATCAAAAATCAAACAGCCTCCTGTTGCATCTGAATTATACTAATTGGGAAGAAGATAATGCATTAGCTATTACTACAATTCTTAACCATATGGCAGATGATTTGATTCATCTCTATGAAGGGTATGAGACCACCAAAGAAATCATGGATGTATTAGATCAAAAATACGGGCCTCAATCTCAAACATACATGTAATTCTTGCTTAAGAAATATAACAGCACTCTTATGTAGGGCTGGCTGCGGCACGGTTGCCAACATTTTTGGCGTCAACCAAATACCGACATAAGATCTTCGGTTTGGTCAAAATTGAAACCAGTACAGTGCAGGAAATTCGGTTACCGAAACCCTGGTTTACCGAGTTAAACTGTCGGTATCGGTTGGTATTTTGGCACACCAATTATCGGAGGTCGGTGAGGTCCGTGATGGTGGAGGTGAGTCACAGTGGTGACCAGAAGTGGGTGTCGGAGGAGAGAGAAAACATATATAGTTCCTCTGTCCTCCATTAAACCAAAACAACTTGGAGATGAGAGAGAGGGAGGCAGAGAAGAGGAGCTGGGATATGAGAGAGAGGGGGGGAGCAGTGGGCGGAGGAGCAGAGAGAGGGGGAGGGGGGGCCAGTGGGTGGAGGAGATGAGAGAAAGGGAGACAGAGTTGAGACTTGAGACTCAGTCGAAGAAGAAGGGAATGAGTCAACAAGGAAAGAGACGAAGAAAAAGTAAAGGAGTTGTGGTTCTCGAGGAGGCATGTCAAAAAGTGTTCTTTTCAGTTAAACTAAGTATAAAAATAAAATTCTGGGGACAACACAATAGGTAACGTTGTAGCCCAGTGGAAAGTGGCGCCACTTACAATCCCGACTTGAAAGGTCGGGGGTTCAAGCCTTGCAAATGGAGAGATTTTATTCAATTTTTGAGTAACTCTCCTTATCTCGGCCGGTTCGATTTAAACCGAGGATTTGGTTTGCTTGAACCGCTACCCAGCCGAAAAAGTCCATATGGTTCGGTTCAACCGTACAGTACCTTCGGCTACCACTTCCGTCAACGCCGACAGCGGCGGTTCGACAGGTCCTGCATTCTCAGCCACCCCTACTCTTATGAACGAAAATGCTGACATGGTGGATCATATTACAAAAATAGAGTTATTAGCAAAGGACTTGTCCAATGCAGGCCATTTTATTCCTAATCAAATGCAAGCTTCTACACTTCTCAATATTCTTCCCAAATCATGGGATTATGTGGTAACTTCCTTGACCTATGGTCAAAAAGAGTTATCCATGAACAATTTGTCTACTATGTTGGCAGTTGAAGAAGTGAGAATCAACAAAAGGAAAAACAAAAATAGCTGCTATGTTGGCAGTTGAAGAAGTGAGAATGAACAAAAGGAAAAACAAAAATAGTACAGGTAACCTCCCAATAGCTGAGGAGTCACAAAGACATAAAATAACAAAATCGTAGTCTCGACAAGACTAGCAACATGAAGAATCACAAGTTCAAAGGCAAAAAGTATGGGTGTTACTTCTATGGAGAAACTGGTCACATTAGATTGAAATGTCCCAAATGTCAAATGAACAATGACAAGCCTAAGGAATTAATTTTGACAATCTCTAAAGCACTCACAGTGGAATGTGAAGAATAATGGTGTGTCGACTCCGAAGCTACAAGAAATGTTTGTAGGAACAAATCCTTTTTCATCAACATCAACAAAAAAGCACAAGGTGGCATCATTTATACATGAATAGATGAGGAACAATACATACATAGATGTTCTTGGAGAAGGAGATTGCAAGCTTCCATGTAATGGCACAAATGTGATTCTGAAAAATTTCTTGTATGCATCCACCATTAGAAGAAATCTAATCTTTGTTGCTATGCTTGAAAATAAAGGTTTTGAAGTGAGATTCAAAAATGGTGTGGTCAATCATTATTGGTAAAAAGGGTCGAATAGTACTCAAGGATACTAGAATCAATGATATGTACATGATAGGAGCATAAAATGCGACATTTATAATATTAAAACTCTATAGTTCGCTAAGTTTTTTCCTTTAACTTGATTAATTTAACTTATTAGGTGTTTTATAGGTACATTGTGTTTGTGATGATACTTTAAGAGCTAAATGGAGTCTCAAAGTTCAGAAATGACTAAGAGAATAATGGAGAAGCATGGAAATGCACAAAAAAATCAACCTTAGTACATTTTCCTACTCCGGCTAAGAGAAAGTGAGCTAGACAAGAAAGGAGGGGTAGTTGCCTGAACAAAAGAACTCTGAATGAGTTGAAACTTTCTAGTTTCATTCTAGATATCCCAAGGATTATTTTTATGAAGAGTGTCAGAGCTAGTTTTGAGTGAAAAGCCCTTAAACAGTCAGTCCAATTTTCTGAAAGACGAAAACTGGAAAACCTGACTTATACGTATTTCAGGAGCATTTACGGCCGAACCACAGAGAATTTAACTTTAAAATTTTACCAGGATAATCTAAACTTATAGGGAAACATTTGATATGAAGAAGTCAGAGACTCATTCTGAAGTCTTAGTGGAGAATTAATTGAAGGAATAAAGGGGCAGAAAGTGATCTAAAACCAGTTCAACCTTCATCATGTTCATGTTTCCCACCCCCATAAAGAAAGCTAGATGTTTTTCTCTTTTTCCTTGGATATATTTTTCTACTCCAATATCTTTAATAGATCATCATCACTTCCATATTTCTACACCTTCATGCTTTGCTTTCATTTCATCATTACTCCATCTTTTCCATATTTTACAAACCACTTCCATACTCCACTTTCATTATTTTTCTTCCATTCATCATTTCACTCTTCTTTCTCTTCCCTATATAAACACATTCTCCTCTCACTCTCAAAGATATTCCATCATCCATTTCATGTTCTTTGTCTCACCATCTCCTCTCCATTCTCTAGTTCTTGGTTTCATTTCTTCTCCATTCTCTAGTTCTTAGTTTTGCATCTTCAAGCAAATAGAAGAAGAAGAAGAAGCCGTGAGCAATCCTAGCAGCCATTGTTCCACCTTGTGTCGTGATAGTGAAGCCTTGCTTTCAAGATTCAAGATCAACGTCTCAAGCTCTTCATCATCCACTCCCTTCAAGGTGTAATTTAATCTTTTTCCTTGTAACTTCTATTGGTTTTCTTTATTTGAATTTATAGAACTATGAATTGTAGTTAACAAATAATGTTAAGGAAAAAGTTTAAAGTCCGTCTTTATGTTTGAATAAAAGTTGCAATTGAATCAAAGTTGCAAATTATGGTTGGTTTCTATGTTGCTTATGTGAGATTGCTTAATTGATTTTGCATTATAGAAAGCTTTTATATGTTTATGTTCTTTGAGTGCACACTTAGGATATATGCATGTAATTGAAGCTAGATTTAGGTAAACAATTCACCTAATAGTTTTGTGAACCTATTTCATAAGTAGTAAAGGGTTTGGACAAAAGTAGAAATCAATTAAGGAGGATTGCAAATAGATGAACTTTTTCATACTAAGTTGTGCACTTTGGTTAACATCCTTTCTTTGTTCTTCATGCATTGAATGTGTTCTTGATTAGCTAGTTTTCTAGACTACGATTGCATGTTCAATAGGATCGATTTATGTGCTTTCACTTAGAACAATTATTCAAGGAAAGTAAAATATGGAAAATTGTTTGCTTATTAACGTTTCACATGATCAACTTCTTTCTCATGACATTAGATAACCAACTATAAGAATTGTTACCGAATTTCTTGCATATGGTTGTGGTTTTGATCTTTGTTCCTTGCGTTCCACCTTTGTAAATGTGTTTTTACATTTTCTTTATTTTATTTAATTTTAATTGTGATTCTATAATCATAAAACCCCCTTATTTGTGTTCACTTGTATATATTTCTATTCTTTTTATTATTTTTGTAAATAATACTTTATTATTTTAATTATTTAGTTGTTATTGCAACTACAGGTGTACCCTCAATCCCCGGCTTGAACGATCCCTATTTATTCTATACTGACAACTACATATTGCAAGGTTAAATTACGTGCTACTTTTAGCATATCAGTACATAGTTATTATTAGTAATAAAAGTATTTCTTCTTAATATTTTTTTTGTCTCTACTTCATACAACTTTATTATGACATTTGAGAGTAGGACACATAAATAAAAATAAGGACTAAAAGCAGTTTATCCCTCTGAGGTTTGGGTCTAACATCATGTTAATTATTTCATGTGGTTTCAATTTAATCAATAACACCCCTAGACTTTCTAATTTCATCAGCCATGTCCAATTTCACTTGCTTCATCTAACTTGGATATTAACTTTGATGATGGGGCCCACTTTAAGAGCTAAAATGGTCATTTCAAGCCAAAAAAAGGCACTCCCACTTTCAGCATTGTTTTAGTGTGTGGAGAATAATATCAAAACGCCTCATGAACTCATTCTGCTTCAAAAACGGTAGTAAGACAACTTTAAAGTTGCAGAGGCGAGAGTGAGAGACATAAAATGCGAAGGTTGTATTAGAAATCGATCTTTCTCTACACCAAACATAGGCTTAGTTTGGGATTGATTCTTGGGTCTCTTTTCGACCTGCTTCTGCTTTTGGGCCAAAAATATAGTGTTCGGTAAAATTTGTTGAAACTGCTTTTGGTCTCCAGAGCTTCTCCGTAAAGCAGAATTTGAGAAGCTACGAATTGTAGCTTTTGAAGAGCCGCTTTTGGAAAACACGGAGCAACAGTAAGAGAGTTTAATGAAACATAACGAACTACCCGTTTTGTCCTCCTCCTTTCCTGAAAATGACATTGAAACAAACCCTATTCCATCGCGAGGCAGACACCGCACATCTCCTCCTTCCTCTTCTTCGGTGTCTGGTTCTCCCTCCTCTTCTCTCAGATCGCCTTCTTCTTCATCTCATCGCTGGTGACCTCCTTCAATTCGTGGATTCTCGCCACCTTCCTCTGCGCCGTCTTTTTCAGGTCGTCGTGGATTCTCGCCACCTTCCTCTGCGCCTTCTTCTTTAGCTCGTCGCTGGTGACCTCTTCAATTCGTGGAAAGTTGTCATTGACAGGTTCAATCTTGCTCTCTTTACCTTACTCTTTCAGATTCAATCTTTTTTTGATTCGTACTCATGTAATTGGCATTTTTCTGTTGGTTGGGTTTGTGGTTTGAAGCATTGTTGAAGCTTGTTCCTTGCTTAAAGCTGAAAGTTTTAATTTTTGAGTTAGTGCAATTGTCCTGCTTAATTTAGATAGGTTTGTGCTTTTAAGCATTTGGTATTCTTCTGTGATATTCTTATTGTTGATTCTACTTGAATTGTCAGGTGGGTTTGATTTGGTTTACTTAACTATGGATAATGGCTATTGGGATGTGAAGCTTTGTGGGTTCCTTAGAAAATGGTGGGGAAGATCATATTGATTCATACCCACAATACAGTGAGCAATAGAACACAAAGAACGTGAGAGTGAGGGAGATAGAGAGAAGGGCTGCAGTAGAATAGAAAGAAAGAAATAAATAGAAAGGAAACAAAAGAGAGAGAGAAAAATACGTGAGTAATAGGAGCATGAAAGAAAAGAAGAAAACAAAAGAGACAGATCAAGATAGAATAGAGGAGATTAGAGGAAAAGAAAGAAGAAATAGAATTAGGATCGGAAGAGAAAATAAAAGAGAGACATCAGATGTGAAAGAGATACCTGAAGTGAAGGAAGGAGGAATTAACAAGATTAGTTTGGTTTATATTCTGAATGGAATTCAAAGGTGAATTCAATCCTATAAGCCAGATCAATTGTCATTCTTGTTCTTACGTGTACCTTAATTCTTGTCTAAGTTGGCTTAAGTTTCTGCACAGTTAGCAACCTAAATGATTTTCAAACAGAATGTAAGCATAGAAACAAATCAAGATGATTAGAGAACTGGTTCCATAAGAATGGGTGTCCTGAGTAATTCTTAGGCTGCTGTTTGGGTTAGAATTCTTATTTTGACTTAACAACAAGATATTAGAGTGATCAAAGAACCTATATGCATCAGTTTAACAACCTTGGACTGACCAGTAGCCTTAAACATTAGTTTGTAAGCATCGGAGAAAGCTAGAACAAGTTTCTGCATTATAATCATTTAGCTAACATTGAGCTACCATAACCTTTAATCTAGGCCTTCATTTTAGAAAATATTTTCATGTGTTGAAAGCTTATATATTAGGCTTCATATTTGTTTAGTTTTGTACTATTTTATTTTAGAGGCAGTGATTAATTTTGAGGTCAAAAACAGAGGTCTGCATTCTGTTGTTTTTGATCCAGTTTCATTTTTACTAAAAAATGTTCATTTCGGCTGGATATTTGTAGTTGGTGTCTTCATGAAAGTTTCAGTAAACATTTAAAGATCATTTCAGAATTGGAATCTCATAAAAAGGATTTCTCTAGATTAAATTATGATTTTTTGAAGTTGAAGGTCTGCATCAGGAAATTCTGCGAATTGTCACTATTGCTGTTTGTTCCATTTCATATTGATAGTTTCCTTTATTCAAACTTGCGTAGTCAACCACAAACTGAATGTAGACATTCTTATCTTTTTAACAAAACTTGTGACACCATTTTCGGAGTTCATTTGAGATACTTATGGCATTGTGAAATCAGTTTTTCGCATCAGTTTGGCAACCATACCTTCACACAGCCATTAAGGCTAGGGTCAACATCTTTGCAATTTAGCAAAGTCAGATATCATTGTTTGTTTACTACTAAGCATGTTACTTCTTTAGACGGGAAGGAAGAAATCCACCAATACTGAAACTGAGGGATCTGGGAAACATAGTGTTTCTTTGGTTGTGTCTGTTTCTATCAAATACATAGTGTATCACATTTTGAATTCTAACTGTATTCTTTGGTTACTAGTTCATCATTACTCGCGAGTATAGTTTTCAGTGAAACTCCAAAACCAAATGGCGGCTCCGTATACCCGAACCTTTTATCGCCAGTGGTAAATTCCCTTTTCGGCTTTAGTAATTCAACACAAGTCCTCTTTAAAAATACATCTATTACCTTCTTTGTATTTCTTGTACTTATATTCATCCCTTATAATACCCTTCAAGTAGATCCGCCACTAAACTCAGTTTTGGGTACTTAATTGCTATCCGAATTTGCTTCAATTCTCCAAGTCCAAGCATTTGTGATAGATGCTTTGGTTATTTTCAAGGCAGAACACTGAAAATTTGCAGAAACTTATATCGAGATTTAATTACTTTTCCATTATATCAAACTTGCATTTCTTTTTCTATCTTTACTTTTCAGTATGCAAGAAAATAAACCTATCACATGTATCATGCATATATTTACTTTTCTTTTCTTTATCTTCTGCAAGTTCCAGAATGGAACATTTAAATATCAAGATTAAAAGGGATTTGATCTGTTAACTAAAATTCTTGTCTGAAAAGGGATTTGACCTTTTAAATTATGTTTACAAGAAGGGATTTTACACAAAGATTGATGTATAATTCATTTTTGTTTTGTTTGGAAAAAGTTGTTAAGTTTTGCATAGGAACTGTATCATAGTTTCTTACAAAACTGTACAGAGAATTCATGCATCCTTTCAATATCAAAGCTAGTGCAATGTGTGCCCTATACATGGTTTTCTGTTGACTGTCTATTCTCGTTGCTTATTTTTATGATCATACAAGTGTTTTGGGTTAATAGAATACTACAGATGCATTATTTTCTCCTATATCAGTTACTATTTAGCTTTAGTATAGCCTTTTTGACATCTATCTGAATGACAGAGTGGATGAAACTCATTTAATAATACTGGGTTTTACAACTTGCAGGTATTAACATTCATCACAATGATAGGCATTTGATACTTTGCATTAGCCTTTACACTTTTTCCGTGTATTGTTTCTTCTCTAATTATATGGTTCACTTGATTGCATGATTGATTCCTTGAAAGGCAGTTTGAGTCTTCGAGATATTCACATCTTCTATGTCTATTTGCAGATATTGTACTATTTTTCTTGGTTGACTCTAAGCAAGTATTTGAGGTTTGCTGAAGCTGATGTCTCACAAGCTTCAGGAGAAAACGACGCGTTTCACCCTAGAAAGGTCTTATGAATATTGAATTATGTCTTAGACATTCTCTAATGTACATCAATATGTAATTTTGTGAATTTCATGTATTCCTTTGGTGAAGATGTATGAACTTGATGTTAAATAGTAATTTTTCCCTTTTGTCAGCGTTTTTCATTTGTCAATAACTAGTAAAAAGTCTGTCATGCAAATTCCCTATGGTCACGATCTTCCTTTGCAAATTTCAAATGACTTTAATATGTTATGTGTAATGGTTCTCGTTGAACTATGGTCGGGAAATTAATCTAAATATTTCAGACTTATTTTGTGTAATAGTAAAACATAATATGCATATTGAAAGGTTTAAAGTAAATCTTTTATTCGGTCCAACTAAGGGCACAAGAATAATACATGAAATTTTTTTTTATTTGGTATGCTTATATAATCAAAAAACAAAATTATACATTTTAGTAGCATATTTTAGCATGTATGACCATTTGGTAATTATACCAAGTCAAAGCACTTTTGCCTTGCAACTTACCAAACACTTGGAAATTGTTTTTCGTCCTCACAGCACTTTTAAAAACAATTTATCAAACACCTCAGCTGCTTCTTCTGACAGCAAGTTCAGAACTGCTTCCTCTCACAACAAGTTCGGAAGTACTTCCCCTCACAGCACAGCAATCGCAAACTAAGCCATAATCTCTCAATTTCGTGCAATCGAAAATGCCCCTTACACCTCTTTCACACAATTCACATACCCAGCAAACAAAGCAACCATGTATTTAGGGAATGATGATTTGGACTTGGGTTGGTTCATCTGGAAACCGACCCGGAATGAAAGCCTAGACAATCCAACCCACTGCGAGTTCGCCGCCAACGTGGAGAATATCTACAAAGTATTACAAGAATTCCATTCCCTGGTCCCCAAATTAGAGCTTGCTCTGCAACAATCACCTGGGTTGACAAATTCGGGTCCTTTGCTCTCATAAGTTCTCACTTTCAAACTTCAAGGTTGGATATTCCTAACAAATTAAGGAATGGGGCTTCCATAAGGACTGTTGTTGATGGGCAATCCCTCCTTAATGGAGGAGGAAATCCATGTGGTGATTTACTACATGAGGAAAGCATGGGTTGGAAAATTCAAAGAAGGTAGATAGCAAGCCGTCATGGAAGGTAGGTAGCAAGCCATCTTTGAAGTTAGGCATGCCAAACTTGGAAGAAGACTTGACTTTGCTTCCATTTGCATGCCACATCCATGAACCTAATTGCCTATAAATAGGCATCAAAGGTAGTAGCAAAACAACCAAGGCAAGAGTCATTCCAAACTAACAGAGTTTGAGATAGTAGTGAGATCCTCACTTGAGAGATGAGTGAGAAGAAAATTCCTCTTGAGAGATAGAGTGTGTGTTACCACTTTGGTGAAGTTTAGTCACCAAAGTGAGATTGCCTTGTAATCCCATTATTTATATAGTGGAAAAGAGTATTACTACTGCCCCGAGGACGTAGGAACGTTTGCCGAACCTCGTTAAATATTGTATCTTGTTTTGTTCATTTGTTGCTATTCCGCAAATCACACTAGAGGTGGGAAAATTTAGATCCTGGGATAACCAATTATTCATTGGCCTTGTATTAAGGCAGCCCTTCTTTCCCAACAAGTGGTATCAGAGCCCGACGCTCATTGTTCGTGGCATCTCGTGGTGATCAAGATGGCAGAGTCATCGTCATCAGCAGCAACAATGGTTAAGTTGACATCGTCGAATTACTCCATTTGGAAGCCCAGAATGGAAGACATCCTTTACTGCAAGGATATGTACGAGCCTCTTCAAAATGGTGGAGAGAAGCCAGCAGGCAGGACTGACAAAGACTGGAGCATCCTGAACAGAAAAACTGTTGCAGGAATTCGTCAATGGGTTGATGAAAGTGTTTTTCATCATGTGGCACAGGAAATCAATGCTTACTCAATGTGGACAAAGTTGGAGTCCATGTACGAGAGAAAGACCGCACAAAACAAAGCCTCGTTCATTCGGCGGTTGGTGAACACAAAGTACAGGGATGGTCAAAGTGTTTCGGAACACTTAAGCGACTTCCAAGGCATGGTGAATCAATTGACGAATATGAAGATGGTGCTTGATGATGAGTTGCAAGCACTATTGTTCCTAAGCTCGTTGCCAGATAGCTGGGACACGTTGGTGGTGTCATTAAGCAGCTCAACTCCTCAAGGCGTTCTCACACTGAGCACTATAAAAGACAGCATGTTCAACGAAGAAGCAAGGAGGAAGGAGCAAGGAATATTGATTGAATCAGAAGCCCTCGTCACCAACAACCGTGGAAGCAGTAGAAAATTCCACAACCGAGGCAAAGGGAAGGATCGATCAAAAGGCAAGTTCAGCCCAAAGAAGGACATCAAATGTTTTCACTGTGGTGGAAAAGGCCACATAAAGAAGGATTGCAGGAGGCTCAAGAGAGAGCAGGCTGAGAAAGGTGGTGCCAGAGACACAGCTTTTACTACCTCATACAAAGAAGAGGTACTCATCATTTATGGAAAGGGTCATGTTAATTTGACATCTCAAGATACATGTTGGATCATCGATTCTGGTGCATCATTTCATGTAACCTCACGAAAGGAGTTCTTTACATCCTACAATACTGGAAATTTCGGTAATGTCAGGATGGGAAATGATAAGAGGTCCAAGATCGTGGGAAGGGGAGATATTTCCCTCGAAACCAACACAGGCAACTGCTTGGTTCTCAAGGATGTGAGACACATTCCAGACATGCATCTCAACCTGATCTCCACAGGATTACTTGATGATGAAGGCTGCACAAGTGTCTTTGGTGGTGGAAAGTGGAGGCTCAATAATGGTCCAGAAATTCTAGCCCGAGGGAGGAAAAAGAACACTCTCTACATGACTTATGTAAAAATCTGTAGTGGGTATGCAGTTACACTCGGAGAAGATTCGTCGGTGGAGCTATGGCACAAGCGACTCGGTCACATCAGCGAGAAGGGACTTACTGTTCTAGCCAAAAGAGAGGTATTAACTAGTGTAAAAATCTGTAGTGGGTATGCAGTTACACTCGGAGAAGATTCGTCGGTGGAGCTATGTTAAAGATATGCCTCTAAAACCATGTACGCATTGCTTGGCTGGAAAGCAACATAGAGCTTCATTCCATCGTTCTCCTGCACCAAGGAAATCCAATGTTTTGGATGTTGTACATTCTGATGTGTGTGGTCCCACGACCACCAGTACTCTAGGAGGTGCAAGATACTTCGTCACCTTCATTGATGATCATTTCAGGAAGGTATGGATTTATGCACTAAAAACTAAAGATCAAGTGCTCGAAGTATTTAAGCAATTTCATGCCAAAGTTGAACGAGAAACAGGCAGAAGATTGAAATGCATTCGCACCGACAAAGGGGGAGAGTACATGGGGGCGTTCAGACACTATAGCAAAAGTAACGGAATCAGGCATGAACGATCTATTCCAAAGACTTCTCAGCACAACGGAGTGGCCGAGAGGATGAACAGAACTATTGTTGAAAGAATCAGAACAATGTTATCTCATGCTAAGCTACCTAAGAGCTTTTGGGGTGAAGCTCTAATGACTGCGGTTGATGTGATCAACCTTTCTCCCTCAGCTCCATTAAATGGTGACGTGGCAAACAGGTTTTGGACCGGAAAGGACGTCTCTTACAACCATTTGAAGGTATTTGGCTGCAAAGCATTTGTTCATATTCCTAAAGATGAAAGATAAAAAATTGATAGCAAGTTGAAAGAATGCATATTTATGGGATATGGAAATGAAGAATATGGGTACAGGCTGTGGGATCCTGTCAATAAGAAGATTGTCAGAAGCAGAGATGTTGTCTTCTTCGAAGATCTGAACATTGAAGATACTCAGAAGACCGAGAAGCCTAAACAACCCAGAGAATATCCGATAAACCTGGATAAAGTTCTTCCGCCAAAAAACCAGGATGGCCGGAGAGATACTGAAGATGTCGGTGATGCAGCAAATGACCCGATGATTAATGATCCAGTTGATGATGCAACTAATGATGAGGAAGAGGCACCGACCCCTCGAAGATCAGTCAGGGAACGCAGACCCTCAAACAGATATCCTCTACATGAGTTCGTTACTCTCACAGATGGAGGTGAGCCAGAGTCTGATGAAGAAGCTCTGACAGATGACCATAAAGGGGAGTGGTTGGAAGCCATGCAAGAAGAAATTAAGTCCTTGCATGAGAACTAGACTTATGAGCTGGTGGAGTTACCAAAAGGTAAGAGAGCACTCAGAAACAAATGGGTGTATAGATTGAAGACTGAGGAGAATAGCTCACTACCCAGATTCAAGGCAAGACTGGTCGTTAAAGGTTTCAATCAGAAAAAGGGAATTAACTTTGAAGAAATATTCTCGCCCGTGGTGAAGATGACATCTATTCGGGTGGTACTTGTTTTGGCTGCAAATTTAAATCTGGAGATTGAACAACTTGACGTGAAGACGGCTTTCCTTCACGGTGACCTTGAAGAGGAAATCTACATGGAGCAGCCAGAAGGATTCAAAGTCAAAAGCAAGGAAGATCTAGTCTACAAACTGAAAAAGAGTCTGTATGGACTAAAGCAGGCGCCGCGACAATGGTATAAGAAGTTCGATTCCTTCATGAATGAGCAAGGATATCAGAGGACAACTTCAGACCATTGCGTATTTGTGAAGAACTTCTCAGGAGGTGACTTTATCATACTACTCTTGTATGTTGATGACATGTTGATCATAGGCCAAGATGGTGACAAGATTAGCAAACTGAAGAAAGAGCTCAGTAAGTCTTTTGCTATGAAGGACTTGGGACGAGCAAAGCAGATTCTAGATATGAATATTACCCGTGATCGACAGAATGGGAAGCTGTGGTTATCACAAGAAAAATATATCAAGAAGGTATTGGAGCGGTTCCATATGGAGAAAGCAAAGCCAGTTGCTACTCCACTTGCTAGTCACTTTAAGCTCAGCTCGAAGCAGAGTCCTATAAGTGAGAAAGAGGAAGAAGAAATGGCTAAGGTGCCATATGCCTCAGGAATAGGAAGCCTGATGTATGCAATGGTGTGTACAAGATCAGACATAACATACGCGGTTAGTGTTGTTAGCAGATTTCTGTCTAATCCAGGCAAAGAGCATTGGAATGCTGTGAAGTGGATTCTTAAATATCTCAAAGGTACTTCCAAAATGGGTTTATACTTTGGAAGTGGGAAGCCTGAACTAATAGGCCATACAGATGCAGATATGGCTGGAGATATTGACTTAAGAAAGTCTACATCACGGTACCTGATTACATTTTCAGGGGGAGCTGTCTCATGGAAATCAAAGCTACAAAAATGTGTTGCTTTGTCAACTACAGAAGCGAAGTTCATAGCAGTTACGGAAGCCAGCAAAGAAATTTTGTGGATGAAGAAATTCCTACAGGAATTGGGTCATAAGCAACAAAAGTATGTTCTGCAACCCAACAAATAATATACTGAATTTCTTTTTTTCTTAAAAAACACACCACATGAATTGAATTTCAAATTCCGAATTTAGCCTCGGTTAATTATTACAACTGAAACTCACAAATAAAATTGTAAAGCACTAAAAGAGCATAACAACCTCACAACGTAAATGAAATCAAATAAATGTTGCAACTCCTAAACAACACGGTCGCCTCCATGATTATCCTGACCTGCAGGAATATCCGCTACACCATTCGAATAGTGTACCGGGATTGCAACAACACAAAAATTCATTTTTATAATTAAAAATTAATTTTACTTACCTATGGATCGTAGTTGATGAAGTCCATGTGATTTTAAAAACAAATATTTAATCCATAAATATTTTTCACACAATTATGACAAAATAATTAAATTAAAAGCACTCGGTTCGTAATATGGACCACGTGAGTTTTACTCACCTCGATACTCCCCCTACGTCTTCAATTTTAACACAATCACACCGAACCCGCTCACCCAAGTAAAAACCGTCAATCACCTAATCAAATGTGACTTGAATTTAGCCAATAATTCCAAACCATACATAAACTACCATCCTACGGTCGGATTCTAAATTATACGAAAATTCGACGGACGGATTCTCACAAATCGCCTCCCTAATCACTGTTTTGCAGTTATACGAAATTGCAACGGTCCGATCGTCACCCATGACCACACAAAGCCACTGGGACAGTCATATGATCAACATATCAAAACTACAAGTCCATCGGACGGTCCTAACTCACATATCACAAATCTAACGATCGAAATCTAAAAATTCATAACTAAATCATACAATATCCGAAAAATGCGTATAATATGCCGAAATGATCGTATTGAAATGTAGAATCTTAAAATTTACAGAAACTATATTTTTGACCCCCGAAGGTGGCCAGAAAGGGCCGCCAGAGTTAATGGCAGAGCCGCCGCCGACCACCACCAATGGTGCCGGGCCCGAGTTGTTTTTCTTCATTTTAACATGCTGATCATTTTTCATAACTAGCCCAAGATCAGAAAATAACGGGAATAGGTCAAAAAGTACTAAAATAGTCACGGTGGCCGGAAAATTTTCAGAATCCGGTGAGCTTGAGTTCGACGTAAAAACTTCCACCAATTGCTTCGATTCCTTCTAGAGATTTGTTCAGCAACTCAAAGCGAGTTCCCCAGTTCAAGAATCAATAGAAATGAAGTTCCACAGCTCGAGATATCCAGATAGAAAGTTTCATTCGATCCAATCAGGGCTGGCTTTCAGCCGCCACCACAGGCCACTTCGCTGTGAAAGGTTGCTTCTGAGAGCTTCAGGAGGTCGAGTCGATGTAGAGGGATAAGTTTGGTGTGGGTTGGTGGTCGGAAACACGAGGAGGATGGTTTGGTTTGGTTTTGGGTGCAACCGAATCGAGCTATTTTGCAGGACCTTGAGGCCCTGCCGGAGGGAGCGACGAGGTCCAGCGGGTAGAGCAGCTCGAGGCAAAGCCAAGGGAAGTGGTCCAACGTCTGGAGGTGATCAGTGGAGGGAGAACAAGGCTGGAGAAGTTTGTTCTGTTTCGGTGGTTTCGAACGAGAGAGGGAAAATGAAGACTAAAGCAATAATCACAGCGACAAAAATGGAAACCCTAAAATGGGAAAGTTTTCGAAAATATATATATATATATATATATCAAGTTGGAAACTTCTTCTAAATGCCGTAACTAATTCATAAAAAATCCAATTTCTGTGTTCTACATATGTACGGACTCGTATCGACGAGCTTTACAACTTTCATAAAGGATGTTTTCCCAAAATCTATACGTATAAAAAGTCGATTACTCAAATCGAACATTTCAAGTTTTTTGTTAAAATGTAAAGTTTCGGAACTTCAATAAATCAAAAATAAGATACTTCGAGTCTAAAATTCATGCAAAAATACATTAATAATTCCGCACAGTTACACGAACTAAAAAATGAAATTTACGGTTATTACAATCTACCCCCCTTAAAGGAATTTCGTCCCGAAATTCAAGTATCCAATTCCTCAAAGAGCTGTGGATACCTCACTCTCATGTCAGACTCTAACTCCCATGACGCAACACCCTCATCATGATGACTCCACAACACCTTTACAAGGTCAACCTCCTTTCTACGAAACTTCTTCGTAGACCTATCCAAGATACGAACAGGTTCCACCACAAAGGTCACATCCGTGTTCACCCTGATCGTACCATGATCAATCACGTGAGACTCATCTCGTACATACTTCCTGAGCATAAACACATGAAAGACATTGTGGACACCAGACATGCTAACAGGTAAAGCAAGAAGATATGCTAAGTTCTGAACCCTTTCCAGAATCTCAAAGGGTCCCACATACCTCGGCGCCAGTTTTCCCTTCTTGCCAAATCTCACCACACCTTTCATACATGAGACCTTCAAGAACACATGATCGCCTGCCTCAAACTCTACAGGTCTCCTCTTCAAGTCAGCATAACTTTTCTGTCTACTCTGAGCGGTCAGGATCCTGTCTCAAATAGTAGTGATCTTCTCAGTAGACTCCTAAACAAGTGCAGGACCCAAGAGTCATTTCTCTCCAACTTCCGCCCAACAGGAAGGAGTCCTACATAGCCTACCATAAAGAGCCTCATATGGAGCCATACCAGTGCTCGAGTGATAGTTGTTGTTGTAAGCAAACTCTACCAATGGTAGATGATCCACCCAACTTACCTTGAAGTCAAGAACACAAGCTCTAAGCATATCCTCCATCACCTGATTCACTCTCTTTGTCTGCCCATCTGTCTGTGGGTGAAATGCAGTACTCATAGCTAAAGATGTGCCAAAAGCCTTATGGAATCTACGCTAGAATTCCGATGTGAAACGAGCATCCCCATCAGAAACAATCATAACAGGAACACCATAAAGCCTCACTATCTCATTCACATACAACTTACATAACGCATCCCCTCAGTAAGTTTTCACCACAGGAAGGAAATGTGCAGACTTCATCAATCGGTCCACAATCACCCAAATCGAGTCATAACCTTGGCTGGACCTAGGCAATCCAATCACAAAGTCCATGGAGATATCTTCCCATTTCCATACCGGTATTGGTAAGGGCTACAACATTCTTGCTGGCCTCTGACGCTCTACCTTGACTTACTGACACGTAAGACACTTCGACATATGTTCCGTCACATCTCTCTTCATTCCATACCACCAAAACTGTCTTCTTAGATCCATGTACATTTTGGTACCCCCTGGATGTATCCTGTATAGAGATCTATGTGCTTCCCGCATGACGTCCTCTTTGAGGTTATTAACACTTGGGACATATAATCTTCCTCAAAATCTCAACCCTCCATCTTTCCGAACGGCCCACTCAGAAAGGCCCTCCACATTCGGATCAGCAGTCATCTCAACAATCCTCGCCTGAGCGAACTCATCAAGTGTCTGACCCTGAATGATCCTGGAAGTCAAGGTGGACTGTAAGGTGCTACTATCGAGAAAGATTTCATGTCCAACTCCTGCAGGCATATGATCAAATTCGGATGTTGCGTCCAACAAGAGCCACTCCTACACCATAAGTGATGCCATGAGTACTGGGGAGGCTTCCTACTCAAAGCATCCGCCACTACGTTAGCCTTTCCGGGATGATACTCCAAAGTGAAATCATAGTCTTTGATGAGCTTCATCCATCTCCTCTGCCTCATGTTCAACTCCTTTTGGGAGAATATGTATTTCAAACTCTTATGATCAGAAAAGAGCTCGAATTTCTCACCATAAAGATAGTGTCTTCAAATCTTCAAAGCAAATACCACTGCGACTAACTCTAGATCATGAGTGGGGTAGTTCTGCTCATGAACCTTCAGTTGTCTAGAACCATAAGCAACCACTCCACCATTCTGCATCAACACACACCTCAAACCATGATGAGATGCATCACTGTAGATGACTAACCTACCACCACTAGTGGGAATAGTCAACACTGGAGCCGCAATCAACCTAGTCTTTAGTTCATTGAAAGCCTTCTCACACTCATCCGACCACACGAACTGAGTGTCCTTCCTTGTCAATTTGGTCAAAGCTGAAGCAATACCAGAAAACCCTTCAATCAAATGCATGTAATACCCTGCCAATCCAAGGAAGCTACGGATTTTTGTAACCGTAGTAGGGCGACTCCAACTCATCACTGCTTCAACCTTCTAATGATCCACAGAAACTCCATCCTTCGAGACTACATGACCAAGGAACTTGACTTCACTCTGCCAGAAATCGGACTTCTCAAAATTGGCAAATAATTTCTTCTCTCTCAACGTCTGTAGCACAATCCGCAAATGCTTCTCATGCTCGTCTGAAGACCATGAATAAATCAAGATGTCGTTAACGAACACTACGACAAACTGATCCAAGTAAGTACTGAACATGCGGTTCATCAAGTCCATGAATGTTGCAGGTGCATTAGTAAGACCAAAAGGCATGACATGGAACTCAAAATGTCCATACCTGGTCCTGAACACCGTCTTCGGGATATCCTTATCCCTCACCCTTAATTGGTGATACCCAGATCTCAAATCAATCTTTGATAACACAGTAGCCTCCCTAAGCTGATCAACCAAGTCATCAATCCTAGGTAACGGATACCTGTTCTTGATGGTCATCTTGTTCAGCTATCGATAATCCACACATAATCAAAGTGAATTATCCTTCTTCTTCACAAATAACACTGTTGCGCCCCAAGGAGATACACTAGCCTGAATGAACCCTGGCATAAGTAATCCCTCAATCTGAACCTTCAACTCCTGAAGTTCAGCTCGAGCCATTCGATATGGTGCCTTCGATACAGGTGAAGTACCTAGTATCCCATCAATGGAGAAGTCCATTACCCTTTTCGAAGGTAACCCAGGTATCTCCTGAAACACGTCAGCATACTCTGAAACTACAGGAATCCCTGTAATCCTTGAAGTACTGCTCCCTGATTCAATATGGGCCAGAATCCCCGCCCTCATGGCAATGTCGGATTTCAGACAATGGTAATGAAACACTGGTTGTCCAGGGACATGAAAAGACACAATCATTCTAAAACAATTAATCACAGCATGGTTCGGGCTCAACCAATCCATACCCAAAATCACATCATATGTGTGATCCGGAATCACAATCAAAGATACAGAGAACTCTCTGCCACCAATCCCAATAGGCAATCATCACAAAACATATTAAGCTTTAGAGACACACTGAGAGGAGATGTAACATATAATGATCTAGTAAGAGGCATGGCAATCAAACCCAACATATCCACAACTGAACTAGTTATGAAGGAATGGGAGGCTCCTGTATCAAACAGTACTCTAGCAAGATAGTGATAAACAAATAGAGTACCTTCCACCCTTGTGTCTGCCTGACCAATAACAAAGACTCTAGCAGGGGCAGGTGGTAGCTGCCTCTGTTGGTTTTCCTGCACTCTACCATGATTCCGGGTACACTCCCTAGCCTGGTGCCCTGTCTGTCCACAGCTGTAGCATACCCTACCACGTGGTTTCGTGCACGCACGAGAGATATGGCCCATCTTGCCACAGTTATAGCACTTCACCGGAGCTACTGGAGCTATCTGTCTAATAGGCATACCCTGAATGGGAGGAGCTACTGCTGCCCTAGCTGGGAAATGATGCTGGAACTGAGTCTTCTGTTTCTTCCAGAACCCGCCCCTGAAGTCTCCGGACCTACTGCTCCCTGCCATTGTCTTTCCCTTTCCCCGGAAGTCTCTCTCAGCTAACTCTTTCTCTCTACTAATCAGGTTCTGCTGCTCAATGATCTGTGCCTTAGCCAAGATTTCCCTCTTCATCTTCAGCTCTAAGATGGCCACATCACGGTCAATCGAATGACTCAACCTTTGTTGAAACTTCTTAGCCAAGTCTTCATCATCCATCTACTTCACATACTTGTACAGCCTGGAGAATTCTGCATCGTACTCGATCACGGTCATCTTCCCCTGTACAAGTGTGAGAAAATCTCGTTCCAACCTTTCCTTCACAACAGCTGGAAAGTACTTCTCTCTGAATAACCTCTCGAAGCCATCCCATGTCAAGGTAGATATATCAGTACTCCTCTGTGTGACATTCCACCACACTCTAGCCTCATCCTTCAGCATGAAAGCGGCTAGCTTTCTCTTATCAATCTCACTGCAATCAAACAAATCAAAGTAGGTCTGCAAATCCTCAATCCATCGATCTGCAACCATATGATCAGTGCCTCCCCAAAACTTGGTTGCTCCCAAACGGTTAATTTCTTTCGCTAGCATTAACAAGCGAGCAGGATCATCAACCACACCCACTGGCCGAATATGTTGATCATCATAAGGTGCCTCTGCCTCTGCCTCATATGCATCATCAACCGGAGGAGCCCTACCCCTACCTCGGCATCTACCCCTACCACGAGGTCTATCTCTACATCGACCTCTAGCTTCGTTTCCCTCAATCTCCATCACCTATTAAGCATGGGCATACTTGGTTAATACACGCATAACACTTAAACATGGCATAAGTCAAATGCAAGTCCATATTAACCAAGTAACTAACATACAAGACGACGCCTAAAGTTCTTATGACATGCTAACATTCCTAGCCAACCTAACACTCTCACATACCCAATGACTTTGTCAATATCGAATAGCACACGATGGGGATCCGCTGCAGACGGGCCATCACTCCGGGAGTATTGACATATCACCAAATATGTACCTTACGCTCTGATACCAAAATGTCACGCCCCGAATTTTTGAATAATAAATTCAAAATCCGAAACATGAATTACTACAACCCAACAAATAATATCCAGAATTTCTTTTTTTCTTAACAAACACACCACACGATTTGAATTTCAAATCCCGAATTTAGCCTCGGTTAATTATTACAACTGAAACTCACAGATAAAATTGTAAAGCTCTAAATGAGCATAACAACCTCACAACGTAAATGAAATCAAATAAATGTTGCAACTCCTAAACAGCACGGTCGCCTCCCTGATTATCCTGACTTGCAGGAATATCTGCTACACTATTTGAATAGTATACCGGGATTGCAACAACACAAAACCCGGTAAGCTTTTGAAAGCTCGTATGAGTAAAAAGAAAGAACGGTTGTTTAATTAAATCATATTTATTTTCACCCAAGTCAACACCCAGCAATTCTCACATCCACAAAGAAACAACAATCTCACAATCAATCACCAAATCAACAATTCAACACGAAACCTAAACTCACATCTTTCTTCTCAAAACCTCAAAATCGTATATATAAAAATACGGTGTTTGACAGATTAGAGCTCTAACTGAATTGTAGCCCGTCACCTGGCCTAGGTTATGGCATCCGACATATTTATCATTATCATAGTTCATCAATATATATACATCTATACATATTTAGAACATCCAATACTCATACTCAAACTAACCCCATTACCCGACAAGGGTTGTGGCATTCAATTCACTCAACTAATCGTAACCCATCATCCACCTAGGATTAGAGCGTCGGATTCCCCTATACTAGTCACTACATCGACCCTAAATCCATAAATAAGAACAGTAATATGTTTCACACAATGAAATCAACCAATCTAAGATACACAATATTATTATGAATTTTCAGCATTCAAAATATAATAAAAATCATCATTCCAACTCAATCATATCATCATTCAACAACACACTATCCAATATATATATCCACGTAAATATATATATATATATATATATATATATATATATATACACGTAATCATCCACTCAGGGCTGACCACTAATACCATCTATAGTTCACACAAGAAAATCGTGAAATTCATTTTTATAATTAAAAATTAATTTTACTTACCTATGGACAGTAGTTGATGAAGTCCATGTGATTTTAAAAACAAATATTTAATCCATAAATATTTTTCACACAATTATGACAAAATAATTAAATTAAAAGCACTCGGTTCGTAATATGGACCACGTGAGTTTTACTCACCTCGATACTCTCGCTGCGTCTTCAATTTTAACACAATCACACCGAACCCGCTCACCAAAGTAAAAACCGTCAATCACCTAATCAAATGTGACTTGAATTTAGCCAATAATTCCAAAACATACATAAACTACCATCCTACAGTCGGATTCTAAATTACACGAAAATCCGACGGACGGATTCTCACAAATCGCCTCCCTAATTACTGTTTTGCAATTATACGAAAATCCAATGGTCGGATCTTCATCCATGACCACAAAAAGCCACTGGGACAATCATATGATCAACATATCAAAACTATCGGATGGTCCTAACTTCACAGATCACAAATCTAACGATCGAAATCTAAAAATTCATAACTAAATCATACGATATCCGAAAAATACGTATAATATGTCGAAATGATCATATTGAAATGTAGAATCTTAAAATGTACAGAAACTATATTTTTGACCCACAGAGGTGGCCGGAAAGGGCCCCCGGAGTTAATGGCAGAGCTACCGTCGACCACCACCAATGGTGTCAGGGCCGAGCTGCTCTTCTTCATTTCAACATGGTGATCATTTTCCATAACTAGCTCAAGATCAGAAAATAACAGGAAGAGGTCGAAAAGTACCAAAATAGTCACGGTGACTGGAAAATTTCTAGAATCCGGTGAGTTTGAGTTCGACGTAAAAACTTCCACCAATGGCTTCGATTTCTTCTGGAGATTTGTTCAGCGACTCAAGGCGAGCTCCCCAGTTCAAGAATCAACTGAAATGAAGTTCCACAGTTTGAGATATCCGGATCGAAAGTTTTGTTCGATCTGATCTGGGCTGACTTCCAGCCGCCACTACGCCACACAGCAGCCTCCACATGGATCCAGAGGTCGATGTAGAGGGATAAGTTTGGTGTGGGTTGGTGGTCGGAAATACGTGGAGGATGGTTCGGTTTCAGGTGCAACCAGATCGAGCTATTTTGCCGGACCTTGAGGCCGTGCCGGAGGGACCGACGTCGTCCAGCGGGTAGAACAGCTCGAGACGAAGCCAAGGGAAGTGGTCTGACGTCTGGAGGTGGTCGTTGGAGGGAGAACAAGGCTGGAGAAGTTTGCTCTGTTTTGGTGGTTTCGGACAAGAGAGAGAAAATGAACACAAGAGCTATAGTGACGGCGACAGAAATGGAAACCCTAAAATGGGAAAGTGTCCGAAAATATATATGCCAAGTTGGAAACTTCTTCTAAATGTCTTAACTAATTCATAAAAAATCCGATTTCTGTGTTCTGCATATGCAGGGACTCATATCGACGAGCTATACAACTTTCATGAAGGAAGTTTTCCCAAATTCTATACGTATAAAAAGTCGATTACTCAAATCGAGCTTTTGTTAAAACGTAAAGTTTCGGAACTTCAATAAATCAAGAATAAGATACTTCGAGTCTAAAATTCGTGCAAAAGTACATTAACAATTCCACACAGTTACACGAACTAAAAAATGAAATTTGTGGTTATTACATCACGCCACCACAATCACAGCTAATCAAATCCAAATCGTGTCCTAACCAGCTCAGATCCAAAGTCTCCCCAGATAAGATCCATTGACCTAACCCGGATTGCACCACCTACCACCCCAGATCGGACACCACAAAATGGGATTCAATTACCGCCAACCTGAACCACACGCCTCGCTGCCACTACGCCACACAACAGCCTCCACACTCACACAACCAAATCACTCTGCCGACCAGATTAGTGAGGATTAGCCAAAACCCGACCACCGCCTTGATTTCCCCTTCCTCACCTCACAACCTGCCACCGCAAACCCCTCGATCCGAATGCAAAATGTCAACAGAAGGGGTCGCTCACTTCAGACCCAGACGAGATCGACAAAGCCCGTCAGACAACGCGGATAGGCTCGCCGCCTGACAGGATATGAGGAAGCACCTCTATCTCTCTCTCGGGTTTTATACTACTATGTAGGAAGTGTAATGTTAAAAACAAATAAAAAGTATATCAATTCCTTTTTTTTCAAACACAAATTACCAAACCAAAAAAATAAAAAAATAAAAAAAATTCAAATCAGACAATGTTGCCAATGAAAGTCGAACAGGAGACCTGCAATAAGAAATAGACAAGTCTGGCCACTGCACCAAATTGACAACTAGTGCTATTAAGAAACTCTTACTGATTCATACATTTTTTATAAAAATCTCAGTGGGACATGGAACCCACTATTGATGCCACATGGGCAAAAAGGTGCAAATATCACAAATATACGGCTCAACAGCCACCAAAAGCAACGAAAAGACCACCGAGCGCTAGAAAATATGCCCCAAGCATCAGTCAAGTAGCCCTTGACATGCGAAGGGAAACATTCCCACATCGAAGAATGAATAAGCGCTCCACCCAATATAACCTATAAAAAGAGGAAATCCTTCCCAATCAAGTAAGTTCACTATTACACTTTATACCTTTCGTTGTCTTCATCTCAAAAGCAGATACTGACTTAGGCATTGGAGCATTATAGACCGGCAATCTCGGCCTCCCACTGACCTATTTATGTGTTGACAGGTATCGGAATAGAGTGTCCAGCCCTCATCTCTGTGGATAGCAGCTCCGGACACCGAATCAACAATTGGCGCTAGAATGAGGGTTTGAACCTCTGACCTTGTGGTTAACAGCCACACGCTCTAACCAACTGAGCTAGTCCAACTACTACCCCCACCACCCAAAAAGAAGTTCACCAATATACCCCATAATTAGGTAGATAATGGCAATACGTACCATAAGGACGGTGGTCACAACACTAATCTGTGTTATGCCCTCAAAAGTGCCATTGAGACCCTCATCCAAAATGGTAAGTTGCAACAGTATAAGGCTCCCGCTACCGGCACAAACGCTATTGAAGTCTATGGCAAGATCATGACATACATGATGGCGCAGCCAGAGGAGTAGCCCACTACCAGGCTAAATGCCAGTGCCCCAAGGGCAATGAAGTTCTCGGCATATACCAGGGCTGCGAGTTAGAGAAAGTAGGATGGGAAGCGGGGACTTTTAATAGAATAGAGGACACTATTCGTCTCACCACAGCGACTCATTCCTCATAACCATGCAAATCGACCACTACATCTGCGGTATGGCCCTCATCAATTCAGGAGCGTCGGTCAATGTGATATTCAGTAACTGCTACCGGGGACTCGGACGAGGCCGGAACAAACTTTACCTGAACCACGAATTGTAATCAGCTTCTCCGGGGAAATCACTCAACCATTTGGCTTCGACACACTCTGAATCACTCTCGATAACCACCCCACTATCGCCTCCATCTCAGCACAGTTCATCGTAGTCGACTACCCTTCCTCCTACAATCTCATATTAGGAAGGGAGGCCATATATGGACTACAATGTTTCATGGCGGGACACATGCTTATGATGAAAATACCTACACCGGGCGGAATCGTCACAATCCGAGGTGACTAGGAAGTAACCAAGCAGTGCAACTCACTCACAGTAGCATGGGCCAAAGGTCACCACGCGATATTCTCAGTGACTGATGACCCCTCCCCCTTGGACAAACCAGACGACCCTTGGGAATACCCAAAACCAGACAGGCAAAGGACCAAGCATGACAAAGCGCCAAGACCAGATGTATCTGAGGAAACATAATGGGTCTATATTTCGGATGAACACCCCGAGAGGAAGGTCTGTATCTATACCAGCCTCAACCCCAAGCTACGAGAGACGATACTTAGCTTCCTTAAATCCAAACAGGAGGTGTTTGCCTAGTCATATGCTGACACGCCCGACATTTCTCCAGAATTGATCACCCATAAACTTAGCATTATCCCCACCTACTAGCTGGTACATCAAAAGTGAAGGGCATTCAATGAGGAGAAGTACAAGGCAATACTAGCATATGTAAAGAAATTACAAGACATATGGTTCATCCGAGAGGTATCATACCCATCTTGGCTTTCCAATGTGGTTATGGTTAAAAAAGCAAACGAGAAAATGGCGGATGTGTGTCGACTACACAAACTTAAACAAGGAATACCCAAAGGACAGCTTCCCACTCTCCAGGACTAACTAGCTTGTAGTTGTAGACTCTACCGCTAGACATCGCCTCTTAAGCTTTATGGACGCATTCTCAGGATACAATCAGATCCGGATGCACTCGACAGATCAAGAGCACACCGTTCACTACTGATAAGGGACTGTACTATTACCAGATCAAGCCTTTTGGATTGAAAAACGTCGGGGCAACATACCAAAGGCTCATTAATACCATGTTCTCGGAACACATAGGCGAATTATGGAGTTTACATTGATGATATGTTAGTCAAAAGCCTCACAGCAGAAGACCACATAAAAAACTTGGATATCATCTTCACGATCATCATTTCTCACGGCATGCGGTTAAACCCAGAAAAATGCATATTCACGATCAGCAGTGACAAGTTCCTAGAGTTCATTGTTAGCGAAAGAGGAATTGAGGCGAATCCTGAGAAGCTACAGGCCATACTAGACATGGAAGCACCCCGTACTCGAAACGAAGTGCAGTGCCTCACCGGGTGAATAGTAGCCCTTGCCAGGTTCATCGTCCACCTCACCGACAAGTGCGCTCCTTTCTTCAAAATATTAAAGCCACAGCACGAAGAAGTGATCAGTGGAAGCCGGAACACGAGAACGCCTTTACACAGATCAAGCAATACCTGGAATCGATATCACTACTCTCGAAGCCAATACCAGGAGAGATATTATTCCTATATCTGGTAGTCTCAAAAACAGCAGTAAGTGTCGCACTCATGCGCATGGAGGACATGGAGGAGCTGTCAGTATACAACTCAGGAAAAGGCTCACTAACGCCGACACCCGCTACTCTGAGCCTGAACAACTCACACTGCTCTAATGGTAGCAACCATGTGATTCTGCCCCTACTTTCAGGCTCAAAGCATCCACATCCTCACGAATCATCCCCTGAAGTAAGTATTACAGAAACTAGAAACCTTTGGCAGGCTAGTAAAATGGGCAATCGAATTCGGCGAATTTGACATACATTACAAACCCAGGACGGTAATCAAGGGGCAGGCGGCAAAGGATTTCATAGCTGAGTCTACCCCTCCTAAGGATAATCAAACTCCAGCAAACCCACCACAGGCACCAACAGCCCACCGAGAGGTATAGGAATTGCACGTCAACGGCTCCACCAATAATAAGAACAGCGGTACTGGTAGCACTCACTCAATGAGACCAAGTCCTCAAACCCTCTTGCCTGGGGACTTGGGGGATTGGGGAAGCAGGAAGTAGGACGGTAGGCCCCATGAAAGAAAGCTCCCAGTGGCCATTTCGCCGTACACTCCGATGTTTGCCAGAAAATAAAGTCCCCACCCAAGAGGACTCTTGACCAGGGACTTAGGGGACTTGTTGATGCCACATGGGCAAAGAGGTGCAAACATCACAAATATACGACTCAATAGCCACCAAAAGCAACAAAAAGACCACCAGGCGCTAGAAAACATGCGCCAAGCATCAGTCAACTAGCCCTTGACCTGTGAAGGGAAACATTTCCACATCGAAGAATGAATACGCGCTCCACCCAATATCACCTATAAAAAGGGGAAATCCTTCCCAATTAAGTAAGTTCACCATTACACTCTATACATTTCCCTGTCTTTATCTCAAAAGCATATACTTACTTAGGCATCGGAGGGTTATATATAGACTGGCAACCCTGGTATCCCTTTGACCTATTTTTGTGTTGACAGGTATCGGAATAGAGTGTCCAACCCTCATCTCTGTGGATAACGGCTCCCGACACCGCATCAACACCCACCGTGCCTCAACCTGGCTCCGCCTCTGTATATTACTGATGATAAGGCAAATTGTCTAATAGGAAAGGTGCAGTACCAAAAGGAGATAGGCATGACCTCCTATGTACTGCTTCCCAAGATGTAATGTTGCTAGGACAACCAACCGCTTTTTTTATGAATGTATAATTTTTGCAATTTTACAATGCATTTTATTTCTTTTATCAAAAGCAACCAAAGTATTGTACACTACAACAGTTAAATTAAGCAACCATAATACCCGAGGCAAAGCGCTAATACTGTCTAGCAAAGGCAATCAGACTATCATCCCAATCGTAAGACCTACAAGTACATGAAGGCAGGCTATCTAGTAATAATAATAACCGAGTACATTCTTGATTTCACTAACTCGTAATGCTAACAAATTTCAAAATAATTTGCCATTAATTATTTGAATGAACCTATTTATGTATTCTATTTCATTTCCCAAAATTTGTGAGCGTATTTCAATATTGTTTATCAAACTTTTATTATATTCCTCGGCTTCATGACAACAAAAAAGAGATGGACCTATTCCTACTTCAGTATTTGACTAACGAGTGAAGATCGGGACTTCAATTACTACTATGTTGAAGCACTAGTTGCCTTCGAGGGACGATCCAAGCAAGCACCACTACAAGTCCATTTAGAAAGTGTGCCAAAATTGCTTAATGAAAAAAAAAATACTAGCATTCGTTTACAAAAATCTTCGGCTTATATTATGGTCTGCAAGTCTCAATCACTTTCCACAGAGGGTCAGCATTTTCTTCAAAAAATGGAAGCCATACCCTAAACATATTAAAAGAGGCTTGAATTCACCAGCTAACCTTAAATTCATTTTACACTTTCGTCTCATCATATGGCGTTGATAATTTGGTACAATTTTTCAGAATCTTAAGCACGGTTCCCTGCATAAACTCACCACATCCACCCTTACTGATTGCGCCAAACCACAAAATTGGAATAAAAAGAAAACTGAAGCTTAAACCAAAAAAAAAAGACAAATATTGGTTTAGATTCGTTTCCGACCACTTATGCAACAAGATTGCCTGATAATTCCATATACAATGCAACACCAAACACACTTAACTAACTAAAACTGTTTGTTTCTAAGAATAACCAAACAACTTCACTATAAATTACATTCTTCATTTCCTTTGTAATCCTCAGCCTTGCAATAAGCAAAGGAGAAAAATAAGAAGTTCTTTCATATTAATCTCATATTCACCATCATGGACATGAAGAAGATCTGCCTTGCCCTCATGGTCGTTGCCGCCTTAGTGAGCGTTGCCTTGGCCAAGGACACCCCCAAGGTGACCCCCAAGTCAGCCCCTGCTCCCATGGCTGCCAGCCCCAAGGCGACAGAAACTACCGGTGCTCATGCCCCTGCCCCATCAAGCGCCGCCACTACCATGCCCGCTGCTGGTGCCTTCCTTTTGTCCTTCTTTGCCTACTATTTGCAGTGAACTCAGACAGCATGAGTTTTTATGAAAAGACAATGAAGACTATGAGAGTAAAAATGTATTGGGAAGATGGGATTCCCAAGGGAAGAAAAGGGTGTATTTCATGTACTGATCAAGGGGGTTGAGTGTTGGTTATATATACAAGCTACTTAGATTGAGTTGCCTGGATTCTCTCTATTCTTTGTTCCATGCCATAACTAAATAAAATTAGAAGAATCTGTATACGTTATGAGTCCATGTCAATTACTTGTTTCAGGCATACAATGTATCTCTGTGGTCAGCCACATTTAACTAACTCAACTACCTGTTAGCCACATTTTATGTTTATAGAAATTGAAAATACATGCATATTCTACTAGTGCCAGTGTCCTGTTACAATCTGCAATATTGTTATTTCCGAGTTTCAAGTTAAATATTCAAACCAGTCTTTTTACAAACAATTTATGTCAAGATGATACAAAACAGATACTTTCTCTCATTTTTTGAATAGTTTTGCATAAATTATAGCCAACTTAACAATCAAAAATTAGGATCCTCCATTATCTTTCTGTGCAGACATGAGACTCTTTGTCAACCAGATAGCAGTTTCTCTAGACGAGACAGCATCTTCTCCAAATGGTCTTAGAACCCCAGCAAGCTCTTCAAGTTTGTCCTGCTTTAGTAGCCGGGCACATAGCTCAAGCAGAGACTCCAGGGCATCAGCTCTTTGCTGTGTTGGATTTTCCCACTCACTCTTGGAATCATCACCACCTATTGCAGTTAGTGTACTCAGCAAGGATACATCACTGAGTGCCTGATTACTCATGTGAGCATCATCTTTTTCTATATGCAGGGAGCTATTACCATGACCTGCCTTTCTTTCCACTTCATCTTTTTCTTTCTGTGCTGAAGTATCATTGTTTCTTTCAGATGACAAGCAATTCATTTGAGCACCTTCAATATGTTCATTAGAACTTTCCTTTTGTAAACAACATCTGGGTTCAACCTCGGATTTAGCTGATGAGGAGCAATTATCATTTGGGGAACTAACTTTGTCAGTGCAGCCTGAACTGTCCATTGCCAGTTCCCTGCAATTTTCTTCTTTAGCTCCCTCTCCTTCCGTTCTAGCTACTTCAAGAACTTGTTGGTTTTTAAGTGTCTTTTCATCCTCAAAGTTCAGAGTCTTGCAAGCAACCCCTTGCAATTGTTTGGAATTTGTACTAGCAGGTTCTTCTAGTTCTTCATTCCGATTTGGGGTACTCTCTGATGTAGTTTCAACATCGGACATGGTAGTCTCCTTTTGGGGTATACTGATGGGGTCAGCTTGCTTATCTGCATTACAAACAGATGCTTCTGAATCAGTTGGACCATCTTTTGAGCCATCACTGGTATTAGATAATTCCAGACTACAGCTAGCACGACTAGTACAATCAGCTTGCTTATCTCCATTGCAAACAGATGCTTCTGAATAAGTTGGTCCATCTTTTGATCCATCAGTGGTATTAGATAACTCCACATTGTAGATGTTAGGGTCAGATTGCTCATCTTCATTGCAAATAGACGCTTGTGGATCAATTGGCCCATCTTTTGGACCAGCAGTGGCATTAGATGGTTCCAGAGTACAGCTACTAGGATCAACTCTCTTGGTTTCAAGCTTTTCTTCAGTACTAGCTGTGAATACAGGGTTGGCAATGTTTATTGAATATCTCTGCATAGCATCAGGTCTGGTCTCGAATGGATGAACCTTTTCCAAGTGCTTAGGTGTTGCAGCTTCTTTGTCTCGGCTGTCCTTGCCACCAATGGGCTTGCTAGATGGTGATTTCCTTGTAGTTTTATCTTTCAAGTTGTTTATAGGAAATACTGGAAGAAAGACAGATGATGCATTGCGGCATTGAAGGAGGTATGGTTGTAAGTGTGGATGCCTTAATAACTCTGCAGCCTAAATAAATAAATATGTGGTATTAGAAAAGGTAATGGTCTCAGAACCATATTAATTATTCCCTGAAAGTCTGGGGCGAAGTAACTCACTGTTGGTCTATGTTCGGGACTCTTCCTGAGCATGCTCTTGATAATTTGTTTCCTATAATGTGGAAGCCGTACCATATAAATTAATAAACAGTGTAGGATGTAATGAGATAATGATATC
Source organism: Rosa persica (assembly GCA_025331145.1). Lineage (NCBI taxonomy): Eukaryota > Viridiplantae > Streptophyta > Magnoliopsida > Rosales > Rosaceae > Rosa > Rosa persica. Next base: position 21,631,805 of record WFKR01000003.1, on the reverse strand, counting down.
TAATGAATATGAAATACTACTCACAGTGTGGAAGAATACACAATTGGAAGAGGAGAAATGGAGGAACGGTTAATTTTATTGATGAGAGCAGCCATGTCCTGTTTGATGAAGTTATCTAAGGATTTATTTACTCAAAAATCTAAAACAAAGAAAGGTTTAGCTATTGGCAGCCTATAACACACAGCAAAAGCTTATACTTACAGGAGCTCTAAATGCAGGTTGGTGTGCAGCAATCTCAAACATACAGCACCCTGGAAAGCAATAGAAACAAAACAGAGAAAATATTATTTCTACATAAAATGGATGGACACTCCCTGTCATATTAACAGATAAGTAGCCTTACCAAGCGACCATATATCAGATTTATAGCCGTAAGGTATGTCTGCAAGGAGCTCAGGACACATGTAATTTGGAGTTCCAACAACCTATGTTGAACATGTAGGCATTTGAATTAATGGACACAAGTAAATTGATTTAGCAAAGTAGTTGTAAAGTTTAAACTTAGTTCTAGGAGCTCAGTCAGAAATACTGGGTAATGAACCTCTCCAAAAGTGGGTGGCCTCATCGAATCTAAGAAAAATGGTTGAATCTAGTACTTGGTGAGGGAAGAAAGAGACAGCCAAGCTTGTACTAGTATCTGGTAGTTTGCAAGCCAAGCATTTTTAGGTGATAGGGTTTTAGGCGACAGTTCTGTAGGTAGAGGCATAGAGACAAAGAAATATCAAACATGAGAGTGAGAGTTCATACCGAAGAAGTAAGATCTTCTGTATTCAGTAGTTTTGCTAGTCCAAAATCACCTACAAAGTCAACGCAAATATACATAATTACTAAAACATCATCGCAGGGGAAGTCAACTTAATGCAGCATAACATTGCTTGTCTTTGCAAATCAGTATGTTTACGTACCAAGTCGGATGCCATTATCCTTTGTAAGGAATATATTTGAACACTGTAATCAATATATTTATATTAGAATAACCATGCATAATAATTCTTCAGTGAAAGGGTATAGTATATTACCTTAACATCTCTATGAATCACACGATTAGAGTGCAAGTAGTCAACAGCTAGCAGTAATTGAGTCAACCATTTGCAAAGTTTCTGCATGGCAAAAAAAATTTAACAGCGCAGAGAAGTTGGTTGCTGTATTTTAAGTGCAAAAGTGAAGTTTATCAATTCTCACTAATTACCTCCTCTGGAAAAAATTGTCCTCTGGCCTTCTTTACCATCTCAGCCCTGTTAAAAAAAATGAGTTCTTGCTATTCAATAAATCATGGTAAATATTGTGCTAGACTTTCTACTTCTTAAGTAAGTTTAAAAAGGTATTGACAAAAAACTGGGGTCCTTAATGAGGTCACAAAGGAAGTCTTATTCCTCAGGCATCATATATAATATAAGGTTGAGATTCGTTATAGAAGCAAAAAAAAAAAAAATAATAACAACAACAACAACAACAACAACAACAACAACAACAACAACAACAACAACAACAACAACAACAACAACAACAACAACAACAACAACAACAACAACAACAACAACAACAACAACAACAACAACAATAATATTGTTGTTTTAATTCCTTATTTTAAGCAAGGGAGAGCAACATCATACCAGCCCAAACATATTTAAAACATGTATTACAAATGATTGTTACTTACATGTCACCTCCTTCGCAATAGCTGGTTACAATGCATACGCAGTCTCCCTACAGATAATAGAAGCTCAGCATGTATAAACGAAGTCATATATAGTTCCAATTGCTAGAGAACCATATTTATGTCGTCAAGCCATGTTCAAATTATGAGTAACTTTAGATATAAAAGAATCAGGCATTTACCTTGTCCACCCAAGCATCTTTATACTCCACAATATATGGATGATTTAACTTTGCTATTAAATCCATCTGCAACAGAATTAGGAGGAATGCCTTTAGTTGAGATTATGCAACTTGTTTTATAGCTTTTCTCTAAAAGGGAATTTACAATAAAAACAGCACGGGATTGTGCAACTAGAAGGATAATCAAGGATTAATCACAGTTCTGTTCATATTTATATCAAGAATGGTTCTTCTGTACTCGGATACACAATCTGAATGTCTGTGGAAACACATCCTTGTGTGTGCTATTTTCATGTGAAGATTGTTTCAAGCACATGCTTCCCAGGAGACAGTTACAAAACCAAATCATGGTATTTAACAAGAGTAGAGAGCAGCCGAAACATGGAATATAAACAATGACAGTATTGATGATAGCTCATGCACCTTATGCTCGACTGCCAAGAACAGGTATTTTGGATATGTGATGCTTTTTTTTTTTTTTTTTTGAGAAGGTTGGATATGTGATGCTCAGACAACATAGGATGTGAAAAAAAAGAAGCCTAACCCTTTAACAGGGAACAGACCCCTGTATGGAACAATATAAAAGAAAAATAAGAGACGTTACACAGCTCTACATGTTTCGAGAAAGCAACCTCTTGGTGAGCTGTGCGTTTGAACTTCTCCGTTTGCTTAGCTAAACGAATCTTCTTTAACACATACCTATTGGAAAAAATATAATCATAAATAGATACAATCAATAATAAAACGAAACTCGCAAATATGAGCTAGATACCAGATTATGGTTCTCAAACATCCCTTGTGAAAATTATTGGTTTTCAAAGCAAATAAAAATTTATAGAAAATACTCTTACTTCTTTCTCTGTCCCTTATGAAGAACAAGAAAAGCGGCTCCAAAAGCCCCTCTCCCAATCTGCTCTATGATTTCATAATCCTCCATCTTTGACTTCATTTCACCATCCTCAGTATCCATAGCCACCTAACACCTTCAAAATGGTCGACCCAATTCAGGGAATCACTTCCACACAATAAAACCAAACTCTACTTCTTCTACAGCAAAATTTGACCCAAAACTGAAAGACCCAGAAGAGAAAGATTAGTAAAATACCAAAACAAAGCACAAATCAGTTCTGTACAGCCCCAACTGGCAAGTGAAATTCCTCAAAGTAGGAGTCTTGGGTGCTGGAGACTACTGAATATGCAACAAGTAGAGAGATCTTATATGTAAAGAGAGAAATAGAAGAGTAAAGGTAGACTCCACACTCCACAACAATAATGATATCACACGCTAACAAGAGCACTAATATGATAATCAAGAGTATGATGACTTACCAAAAAAGTAGAGAGAGAGTGAGGTGAGGGGTGGAAGGGCAGCCTCAAGTGAGGAAAATGAAGGACAGAAGCATATAAAAATACTTAATTTGGAAGTGATTGTCTACCGAATTGAGAGTGGGGAAGAAAAGCTAAAGCGACAGGTAGTGAAGACTTAAAGGGGAAAGCAAAGCCTTTGCTTGCATTTTCAGGTTCATGGGAGATCAGGTTGCTCTTCCTTCTCAGCGGGTCACCAGGGAATGTTTTCCAGCGCTAGCTGTGATGTCACTGTCCTTGACACTCATAAATCTATTTCCTTTTTTCATTTTTTTCTCTTTCATTTGTGCTTGTCCACTTTGTTGGAGTGATTATATAATTCCAATTAAAAATTAGTCCCTTCATACTTTTCACATTTTTTTAATATTATCGCAATCCATTTCGCGGGACAAAAATAACGGCCAAAGTTGCCGACATGATTTTTACACTTCCATAACTTAGTGTTAAGACTGTCAATGGTTCGGTGGTGTTGGATTCGTATATGTCGTGTCGCATGAAACAAGTTGAAATCCAACTCATTTAATAATCGTGTCGAAAATTTAAACTCAAACCTAACTTATTTATTAAACGGATTACTTGTTTCCAACCCGCTTAACCCATTTATTGTGGCGGTCGGTGATAGGATTCTCGCGGCCGATTACAGAAGTCCAACGACCAATGATCGAAATCCAGCGAAGTCTCCAACAACTTTTTAATTATTCGGATGGCAAACTTGTCTTTTTACCTTTAAATTGAATAAGTGGGCACACAACTTTTAGTAGAGTAAGTGGACATTTGTTAGGCCCAAATTGGATAAATAGTCAAGATCTCTTTAATAAACAGGTTGTGTCGTGTTGTGTTGGACAAGATGACTCATCTAAGAGTTATCATTGCGACCATTTAACATGAAAAATTGATTAAATTCACTAAAAACTCTACAAAACGAAGATTATAAATAATTATATATAATTCATAAATAACTAAATTGAATAATGATGAAAAACAATATTTCAAATTGTCAAATCCTATAATCAAATACTTCCAACAACCAAAATTTCAAGAAGAAATATAGCGTAATCGGGTTATATGGATTCACTTCATGTTAGAGACCTGCGACCAACCCGTTTATTAAATGGGTCATGGCGGGTTGACCCACGGCCGACCCGCTTTTTAATCGTGCATGTTCAACTCGTTTTATTTCGTACAGGTTTCAAGTCGTGTTATCGGGTCATGTCGAAATTGACAACCCTAATTAATCTGTACATGAATCATGCTTACCTACTTTATAATATAATTAGTCTACTTAATATATCTATACATTGATATATCATAAGGATGTAGACGAATCCACAATTTTGTGACTATACGATAATAGTAGGGATTAAAGAATATGATTAGAGAAATTTTCTCGTTTTTAATATTTTTCTATATTTAACCTATTCTCATTGAAGAAGCTCTTAGAAGATGCTCTTACTTTTTTTTTAATGGAAAAAGTCAACCCAGTTTTATAATTCAGTAAACAGTGTCAAACAACATATCCCTATGGGGTCGACAGAAAGAGTCGTCATTCAGGACATACAACCATCATATTATAAAGAAATATAACACCGCATGCCTAGAGTACACCCACCTTTTAGGAAATCTACGCATCATTATTTTAACAAAAACCTAAATAGTCAGAAGCAATAAATAAAGGGACCAACCGAGTACCAATTTTTGCGACCAAACTAAAAACCAATAAACACTATTAGATGAGGATGCAAGTGCATCCTTCATATCAACTTCCGCAATCGGATGCAGCTCCTTTTGCATAGCTCCTGCTGCATCTCCATTCTCTATCACTGCTAGCTCAGAAGGAGATTTACCTTGCCCTACATCTGCATGGGATTTCCATTTCTTTGTTTTCTTTGACTGCATATCTTTCTCAAGGACTGGAGCACACTTGGGTTTATTCTTGCTTCCCTTCAAAAGAGTGACTTTCTTTTTCCTTGGAAAGACCACCAATTTTCCATTCTTGTGTTAAGGGACCAGCTGTATCTCATCATCCACTTAAAGCAAAGGTTTGGAACTTTAGATGGAACAAAATATCGCTTCCCAGAGCGACCAAGATCTGCCACCATCTTTCTTTTGAGCCCTACAACAGAAGGGTCCACATTAGTATCATTTAATCAGCACTCTCCACCATTTTCGACAATGGACTCACCACCAATGGCATCTCACCCCCAGAATTGATATCAGTAACTTGTTTTGACATAATTGGAGCTGCTAATTTTTCAGGAATTCAGTCACGTTAAAACTAGCAAAAGCTTGGACCGAGAAGGTTTGAGCATCTGTGGTCTTGGACTACAGCACCATATGGTCTGCATTAGATACAATGCTGCATGTGTGAGTAGCGGATGCCGTCCCAATAGTCGCTAGAACACCACTACTACCTTCAGACTGATCCGCCTCCCCCTAAGAGTCTAAGGTTACAGATATGCGAGCTCAAAGACAAGGACAGCCCGACCAATGCTACTGTCGGTGACTTCACAAGGGTTTCTGTTGGAACTTGTGGGACTAGTCCCACATAGAAGAAGTTTTAAAGGCTAATTGCCTTTATAAGGAGATTCCCTTGTAAAGAAGTAAATGGGTTATAAGTATAGAGGTGGGGTTTGTGGGCTTTTCGTGGGTTTTCCCATTGGGTTCCCCATAGGATTGTACACATATATAAACGTCAAAAGACGGGCCTTGGGCCTTAAGGCTCTTGGGCTAAGTTGATTAAATATGATTTTATTTTTTGCGTTAATATTCAATTTTTGGATAAAGGCAGGCAGTTGCAATGGATGAGACAGACAGTTGCAACGGATGAAATCAAACAACGCCAACCGTCAACGCAACTGTTCGTGTTAACCTCTATATATGGACGACCCAAGGTCGTCATTCAATCTATCAAAAAAAAAAAGTTCATTTCTTCTTCTTCCTCCCAAATCGTTTCTGAGAGAAGCATAAAGTAACATTCGCCAGGGTCAGGTTCTTGTGCAAGAACTTGAACAGATAGTTGTATCCTCTAGATAGACGTCCAAAACTATAGCATGAGTGGGGGCGAATTTCTGTCTTAGCTCACTGCATTGCAGGCCTCTATCTGATCAAGTTAGTAAATTTAATCTCTGTTCGAAACTATTTGATTTCAATTTCGTTTATTTGTTGTTATATATTGGTTTATATTCGTATATATATATATATACTATTTGTACTAGCATATATTGATTGGTTATAACAATCTAAGACAGAAATTTCTCAAGATGGATCAATTAATATCTGCTGTGAAAAATCATATGGAGAAACCTGACAAGTTCAAGGGTTCTGATTTCAAACGCTGGCAACAGAAGATGTTGTTCTATTTGACAACTCTTCATGTGGCCAATTTTCTTACCACCGAGGCTCCAAAGGCTTTACCGGAAGGGAAAGGAGAGAATGTTCCAACTGATGCTTAAAAGGCCGAAAATCAGAAGGCTATAGAGTCCTGGGCAAGCAATGAGTTTCTGTGCAGGAACTACATTCTCAATGCCTTAGACAATTCCTTGTACGACATCTACTCATCATTCAAAACAACAAGGGAATTGTGGGAGTCGTTGGACAACAAGTATAAGACTGAAGTTGCTTGTTCAAAGAAGTTTGTCATTGGCAAGTTTATGAATTACAAAATGAGCGATGCCAAGTCTGTTGTCAAGCAAGTGGAGGAACTCCAAGTCATTGTTCATGAGTTAGAAGAAGAAGTTATGGGACTGAACTCGAATCTTCTTGTTGGTTCTGTTATAGAAAAGTTACCTCCTTCATGGAAAGATTTCAAAGTTTATCTGAAACATCTAACTGAGGACATGAATTTTGAGCAATTGGTTATGAAACTTCGTGTTGAAGAGGACCACTGGAAAAATGAAAGGGTTGCTGCTTCTATGGAGCCAACTGCTAACATGGTTGGAGGGAGTCCATCAAAGGCCAAGTTTCAGAAGAACAAAGGCAAGAATGCTGCTGCCAAACCAACTCTTGTTGCTGCAAAGAAGCCACTCGCTCCAACAAAGAACAAGGCCTTCAAAAAGCCATAAACTGGAGGTTGTTGGGTGTGCGGCAAACCTGACCATAGAGCAAAGGAATGTCACTTCAAGAAAGGTCAAGGAGGTGGAGGTTCTGGAAATTCCAACAACCAAGCAAACCTTGCTGAAGACCAATTCATTGCTATGGTTTATGAGGCAAATCTGGTGACTAATTCAACCGATTGGTGGATTGATACCGGTGCTACAAGGCACGTATACTCTGCAAAGGAGATGTTCACTTCATACCAGCCAATCAAGGACGAAGAATCTTTGTTCATGGGGAATGCCACAACTGCCAAAGTGGAAGGAAAATGGAAGGTGACTCTGAAATTCACTTCTGGAAAAGACCTTGTACTCACTAATGTACTTCATGTGCCTGAAATTTATAAGAACCTAGTATCTGGTCCTGTTCTAAGCAACAAGGGATTCAAACTAGTGTTCGAATCTGACAAATGTGTACTCACCAAAGGTGGGTGTATGTAGGAAAGGGCTACCTTAGTGAAGGGCTCTTTAAACTAAATGATGTACCTACTATGGATGGTATTATTAATAATAATAATAATGCAGGCACTAGCTCTGCTACTATGTACATGGTTGAGTCTTCTTCCTTATAGCATTCTAGATTAGGCCATGTTAATTTTCATTCTTTACAAAGAATGGTAAATTTAGGCATGCTGCCAAAGTATGCTATAAACAAAATGACTAAGTATGAAATCTGTATTGAATCAAAATAAGCAGGTCATTCTCATAAATCTGTAGAGAAATCAAATCAACTACCTGGTTTAATTCATAGTGATTTGTGCGACTTTAAATCAATTCCAACTCATGGAGGAAAGAACTATTATATATCATTTATAGATGATTGCAGTAAGTATTGTTATATTTATCTAATACATAGCAAAGATGAGGCTTTAAATATGTCCAAAACATACAAAGCTGAAGTTGAGAATCAACTTGAGAAAAGAATAAAGACTCTAGGGATATCTTCACAAATGGTGTATGAACTTTAGGTCATTCTTCACTTTGGTGTACCAACTTTCATAACTATCAGAATGGTGTATCAAGTTTGTTACAATATTTCATTTTGGCGTACGCGGTTAAATTTTCCGTTATCTTTGCCAAAAAAAAAAAATTCTGTTATCTTTCCTTTAGCTTTGTCAATTTTTTTTTTTTTATAAAGATAACGGAAAATCTAACGGCGTACACCAAAATGAAAGATTAGAGTAAACTTGATATATCATTCTGATAGTTATGAAAGTTGGTACACCAAAGTGTAGAATGGCCAAAAGTTCATACACTATTTGTGATATTTTCCCAAGATTCTAAGGTTTGATAGAGGTGGAGAATATGAATCCAAAGACTTTGCAGAATTTTGTTCTTCTCATGGAATTGTGCATCAAACCACGGCTCCATATACTCCACAACAAAATGGAGTTGCCAAACTTTGAAGACCCGAAATTTCAGTTAAATATTTCGTAATTCAATATTTGTCAAATTATATAAATTATGAGTTGTGGTTGTGATTCGAATGTCGTTATTTGAGAAATTTGGTTTCGAATGATTTTAGTATCGAAATTTAACGTTATTTAGGGTTATTAAAATCGAATTATTTATACGTAAGGAATTTGAGGAAACTTCCTTCATGAAAGTCGTAGAGCTCGTCGATACGAGTTCGTGCATATGCGGAACGCAAGAATCGGAGTTCATACGAAGAAGTTATAGCATTTAGAAAAGTTGCCAAATTGAGTATATATATAAATGGAAAGTTTCAAAAATTAGGGTTGCCATTTTCAGTCGGTGACACTGTTCACCTTCTTCCTTTTTTCTATCCCGCTGGCGACCGACCTCCGAAACAGAGCAATTTTTTGCTGGCCTTTTTCTCACAGCTCCGGCCACCATTTGAAGCGAAACGAAGCCCAAATCAACTCTACTCCTTCCTGTGAGTCAACTGGTGGTCACGGTTTCCCCTCTCGTGGCGGCTACGCGGCGATGGAACTCGAAAATCAATCCGAGCCCTAAAACGAACCAGCGGCGATTTCTCCTAGCTCCGGCCACCAAAACTTGAGTACTTTATCTTGTTGAACTCGTATCAAGGAGTAGAACACGCAGCAAGAAGACCCAAATCAGAAGTGAAGCTTTTGACGTCGAACCGGACTGATTTTAGGTATTTTCGACCACTTCCACTTGTTTTCTCACTTTGTGCTAGTTATGAAAGTTGCTCAAAATGATGAAACGAAACGGATAAGCCCAGCCCCGACACCATTGGCGGTGGTTGGCGGCGGCTCTGTCTAAACTCGGGTGGCCCTTTCCGGCCACCTCCGGGGGTACCATGAGTAGTTTCTCCTCATTTTTAGATCTTACATGTCGATACGATCATTTTGATATATAGCATGTGAATTTTGGATATCGTATGAATTAGTTATGAATTTTACAATTTCGATTGATTTTGATCGCTCGATTAGTGATATATGAAGTTTGGACGGTCCGATAGAATTCTAGTTTTGATATAATGATCGTAGGACTGTCCCGATAATGTTGTGTGGTCACGGGTGAAGATTTGACAGTTGGATCTTCATATAAGTGTGTTTTTGAAATTATACGCTAAGTTAATTATGGTTTTGATTAGGTGTTTGACGGATTTGTTAGCGGACGATTGTGAATCGCATTTTGGGCTATAAGAAGACGCAGCGGGAGTTTAGAGGTGGGTAAATCTCACTTGGTTCATTTATGAACCGAATTTCCTTAATTGCCCAATTTATTTGTTATGTGTGAGAAAATGATTTTTAGAAATGAGTTTTAAAGTATATTAAAAATGAATTTTTTGATTTTGCATCGTGTGAACTATAGTTGGTATTAGTGATCATTCATGTACAGATGGTTATGTATATATATATTTACGTGATTATATATTGAATGGTGTGACATTGAGGTGTGGAATTGTGATAATATGTTGTTGATAAATGTTGATAATATGATTTTATTATGTTGTTAATATTTGATAAATGTTGGTGATAAGCATGTTGATTTTGTGAGTTGAATAGAAGGTAGAGAAACGTAGGATTCCGAGGATCGAATGGTCCAAGGATCTTTGGTTAATGATAACCGGAGTGTATGTGTTCTGAGGACAGGGAGGTCCAAAGTTTGACCGTTAAATAATAACGGGAATATATTGTCCTGAGGACATAAAATGGTCCAAAGTTCGCGGGTTACTGAGTAACCTGGAGGTTCCGTTACTTGACCATGGGTCAAGGTGTCAGAGGTAACGAGGCAGTTAGAGCTCTAACGTGGGGTCAAAGTGGCGATAGTTGTGATTAGGTGCCAAGTGGCGAGAGTTGTGATTTGGTGATTGTGGAAATGTGTTCCATGTGTTTCCTGTGTGTCGGTTTGATGTTTCTTTGTCGATGTTGAGATTGTTGATTGTTTACTTGAGTTAAAAGATTTGTGATTTAATAAATCAACCATTCATTCTTACTTACTCATACGAGCTTTCAGAAAGCTTACCGGGTTTTGTGTTGTTACAATCCCGGTACACTATTCAAACAGTGCTGCAGATAATCCTGCAGGTCAGGATAATCAGAGTGGAGAGCGAGCTGCGTAGGGCAGCAGGGTCGAGACCAGCACTTGGTCTATTTTGGTGTATTTTGTAGACTCTTGTGAGCAGAACATTTTATTTATGTTAGTCTTGTAATAATTGACTCGGGAGATAGTTTGCTACGAGGTTTGTGTTATGGTTTATGAGATGTTAGTTTATAAAAAAAATTCAGGACGTGATTTGTTTAGTTGTATTCATGTTTCGGATTTGAATTTATTATTCGAAATTTGGGGAGTGACACGAACGAAAGAATAGAACATTGAAGAATATGATAAATTCAATGTTAATTAGTTCGGGAGCACCACACAATCTGTGGGGTGAGGCCTTGCTTGCTATAAATATGATATTAAATAGGATTCCTCATAAACTAAGTGATCAATCTCCTTATGAACTATGGAAAGGACGATTACCTACTTATAAAACGATGAAAGTGTGGGGTTGTCTTGCAAAAGTTCAAGTTCCCTTTCCAAAGAGAACTAAACTTGGACCAAAAACAATAGACTGCATATTATTGGCCCTGCCAATAATAGTGCTGCCTATAGATTTTTGGTTTACAAATCTGATGTTGCTGATATAAGTATAAACACAATCATAGAATCTGCCGAAGCGGAATTCTTTGAGGATATTTTTCCTTACAAGAATAGAACTAATCCAAGGAAAAGAATGTATGAAGATACGTTGCCTCAAATTGAGTTAAACAAAAGTAATGCAATTAATGAAGATAATACTTCTATTGTTCAAGAAGAAATTCTAGAACTAAGGAGAAGTAAATGTGGAAAAATTGCTAAAGAGTTTGGACCCGAATTCATGACCTTTAATCTTGAAGGAGAACCTCAAACATATAAGGCTACCATGGAATCATCGGAAGCACCTTATTGGAAAGAGGCTATTCAAAATGAAGTTGAATCCATTATACAAAATAATACTTGGACATTGGTGGATTTACCTCCAAGACATAAACCAATAGGCCATAAGTGGATTTTCAAAAGAAAGTTAAGACCTGATGGTACCATAGAAAAATACAAAGCTCGTATAGTAGCTAAAGGGTATCGTCAAAAAGAAGGTGTAGATTTGTTTGATACATATTCGCCAGTGACAAGAATTACGTCAATACGAACATTAATTGCTATAGCGGCTGTACACAATTTGGAAATACGCTAAATGGATGTAAAAACCGCATTTTTAAATGGCGAACTAGATGAAGAAATCTACATGGAACAACCCAAAGGGTTTATTGTTAAAGGTCAAGAAAATAAAGTTTGTAAATTGGTTAAATCGCTTTACGGACTTAAACAAGCTCCAAAGCAATGGCATGAGAAATTTGATAATACACTATTATCAAATGGATTCAAAATAAATGAATGTGACAAATGCGTCTATGTCAATCAATGTAGAAATGCATTTGTCATTATGTGTTTATATGTGGATGACATGCTCATTATGGGAACAAGTAAGGATGTAATTAATCAAACAAAGAAAATGTTGCATTCCTCCTTTGATATGAAAGATATGGGAATAGCGGATGTGATTTTTTTCTTGGTACTCGAATTCAAAGGAATGTGGATGGTTACATACTTACTCAATCTCATTATATAGAAAAAGTCCTTAGAAAATTTGGACACTATGATGATAGGCCGGTTGTTACTCCATTTGATCCCTCTAGTCATCTTAAGAAAAATCAAGGTGATAGTATGTCTCAATTGGAGTATACACAAGTTCTTGGAAGCTTAATGTACATAATGAATTGTACAAGACCGGATTTGGCATATAGTTTAAGTTGACTTAGTAGGTACTCAAGCAATCCGGGAAAAGAACATTGGATTGCCTTAGTCAGAGTTTTATGATATCTAAAGCATACAATAGACTATGGGTTGCATTATACCAAATATCCTCCCGTATTAGAAGGATATTATGATGCAAATTGGATTTCCAATAATTCGGAAAGTAAGTCCACAAGTGGGTATGTATTTACACTTGGAGGTGCAACCGTATCTTGGAAATCATCGAAACAAACTGCAAATACACGTTCGACAATGGAAGCAGAATTTGTAGCTTTAGACAAAGCCGCCGAAGAAGCGGAATGGCTCAAAAATTTCCTAGAAGGTATTTCGTTGTGGCCAAAGCCTGTCACTGCCATTTGCATACATTGTGATAATATGGCCGCTCTTACAAGAGAAAAGAACCAAATCAACAATGGCAAATAGAGGCATATAAGGCGACGTCACAAAACAATACGAGACTTGCTCAAAAATGGAATCATTTCCATTGACTATGTAAAATCAAAGGAAAATATAGCGGATCCTTTGACTAAAGGCCTTAATAGAGAGCAAATCCTATTTACATCGAGGGGAATGGGCTTAAAGCTAATAGAATGAGTCATTACTTGGCGGAAACCTAACCTAGCAACATTGGAGATCCCATGGTCTAGGTTCAATAAGCACACTAGTTGGCGAAGACTCAAGATGCATAACACACTTATATGCTCATTTCTAAGATGAAACAAAGTGTGTATTCCGTTGACGATTAAGGGATGACTATTAATATATTCTTAATAATGTTGATAGCTTTTTAAGTTGGATAGTACGGACTATTCTTAATTGGCAGTACCTATATGAGACTAATGTGGGGTCGCATCTATGAGAACTGACATGGCTACGTTCTCTAAAAATCTCATGAAGTAAGGAGTTGTTCAGGACCAAAATGAACACAACCGTAAGAATTTGAAATATGTCTAGATATGATATGTGTGATACCTATTGTCTCAATTTACTACACAATGTGAGTAGTTCAAGACTTGAGTTTACTACTTTACAAAGTAAATCCGATAAGTACTCACTACGAAAGGTTCAAGTCCAAAAGACACTTTTTCCAATGCATATCCTATCTAAATTCTCCAGAATAACGATAACTTCCTCATTTTCTTATTTTCTATTCAAATGTGGGGTATTGTTAGGGTTTGAATAGAAAATGTAGGGTATTGTTGGAACTTGTGGGACTTTAGTCCCACATAGAAGAAGTTTTAAAGGCTAATGGCCTTTATAAGGAGATTCCCTTGTAAAGAAGTAAATGGGTTATAAGTATAGAGGTGGGCTTTGTGGGCTTTTTGTGGGCTTTCCTATTGGGTTCCCCATAGGATTGTACACATATATAAATGTCAAAAGATGGGCCTTGGGCCTTGAGGCTCTTGGGCTTGGTTGATTAAATTTGGTTTTATTTTTTGCATTAATATTCAATTTTTGGATAAAGGCAAGCAGTTGCAACAGATGACGACAAACAGTTGCAATGAATGAAATCAAACGACGCCAACCATCGACGCAACTGGTCGCGTTAACTTCTATATCTAGACGACCCAAGGTCGTCATTCAATCTATCAAAAAAAAAAATCTCATTTCTTCTTCTTCCTCCCAAATCGTTTCTGAGAGAAGCATAAAGTAAAATTCGTCAAGGTCAGGTTCTTGTGCAAGAACTTGACCAGATAGTTGTATCATCTAGATAGACGTCCAAAACTACAGCACGAGTGGGCGCGAATTTCTGTCTTAGGTCACTGCAATGCAGGCCTCTATCTGATCAAGTTAGTAAATTTAATCTCTGTTCGAAACTATTTGATTTCAATTTCGTTTATTTATTGTTATATATTGGTTTATATTCGTGTGTGTGTGTGTGTATACTGTTTGCACTAGCATATATTGATTGGTTATAACAATTTCTTCTCTCTCCTTCACCAACAAGAAATCACAGCCAGATTCTTAATTGATGCTCAAAGAAGCCACAATTTCTTCAGCAGCCCTTGATCTTTTCATAGACAAAGGTTAGTTCTGGTTCCACCACCAGTGAGAATTCAAACAACTTCCCAAAGCTAACCCAACGTCGGACATTAAAGACCAGACAAATCTGCTGCTCCTCCTCCTTCCTATGAAGGGCAGTCTGATCAAAAACGGAGGACATGACCAATAGTCGAACCTACCAGATGCAGGGCTGTCTTGTTGCGTAGGATCAAAGGCAGACCTTTGACCGCAAGCCAAGTCTCCAAGAGGTTCAGAGGGACCTCCAACACCGACCCATACCATCAAACTCTCCAAGAACGAGCATGGTATTTCTGTAAAACCACGGACCACCATGCAAGATCTTATTTCTCTCCGCTTCAAGTTTAAACTGGAAAACAAATCGATCTCCCACGTCCTGAACAGTCAGACTAGATTTGATCCTCCAAATGATGGGAATTGTGCCTTTGAATCCTGAGAATTTGGCTTCAGGTCCAAGAAGTCTACCCACCATATACCAGCGATCTACTTGTAGAGCCTCTAGCCCCGCCGATCCAAGAGAAACACAAGCAGAGTCAGACATAGGAAAGGCCGCCGTAAGACTAGCCGAGAAGGAAGCCATTGAGGGGAGAAGGTTTGGTAGTTTTTGTCGAAGAGTTTTCCACGAGAAAACCCTAGCAGAGAGACGGCTAGATTTTGTTCACAAAGTTGTGATATTTCCTGTTAAAAGTTTGCTTTTACTTGATTCACTATTAAATATATCTTATACATTGATTTTGCTAGTTTATTCTCTAACACAAGTCAAAAGTAATTGCTAGTAGCGAAATTACAAAAATGTGTCCTCTAACTCCTCTCTCAACCCTCTCTTATTTTCAATAGTGGTGGCTTTTCCTTGGCTCGTATTTTCAAACATTTTGAGAGCCTTGGCTCTGTCTCGGAATTCCTGTTTGGTTTTTCAACAAAGAATTCTGCTGACTCTGGAAACTTATGCATATTCTGATTGATCTAAGTGTCTTGGCAATAGGGGTGTGGCTTGTTGAGCACTACATTTTTGACCGATTCCAAAAGTGGAATTGGGGGTTTGGGGCAGGGGGATGATGCTATACATGTGTCTGGTGAGGGTTAATGTAAATGCATTTATACTTTGAGCAATTTCACCCACTCATGCCCTTGATAAGGCCAGTTCTGCTTGGTGGTGCTATACTCCAGTGGGTGAAATTGTTCAAGTAGTTGCTCTTTCTAGGATGCCTAAACTTGTGTCATTATATGTAATATCACGTTATATAAATATTTTTTGGTTATCGGTACCCAAGGTGTTATACATTTTTTGTCAAAAAAAAAAAAAAAGGGTGTTATATATTTCCATACAAGACTTGAAATCATCATATGAGATTATGGGATGTACAACAAAGCTCAAAAGCCCTTGATGGGTGAGACTTCTTTTTCCTTTACATTTTGCTATGCCGTGATGATTACGGTTTTTGTTTTTCTTTTCCTGGTCGAAATTAAAACCATGAGGTACACCATCAAAAACATGAAAATGGTACTTGCTCCTTTACTTCCAAACAACCTTTGGTGATCACCGCTTTCAGTAGTCACACATAAAAATAACGTTTTTCTCATTAATGGCCAGAAAAATCCAATACGTGTTTTATTATAAATGCATATAAAACCAGAGGAATAACAACGAAGAGACAGCAGTATTAGCCTACTTAGCTGTAACCACTCCTAACTATTATGCAACTAATATTATAAGCTTATAGCTAAGACCAAATAATAGTAGTATTAGCAGTCTGTCGACTGATGGATATACTTCATTACTACACAGAAAAGGAATCAACTCTGAAAAACAACTTCAGCAACCCAACACCAGAAACCCTTGTACCAAACAAAGCTTGATTGAAGAACAACAATAGTTCTGAAAGCAAGCATGTTTACGTCAATAGTTTGTGCTACTGTTTTAACATTTTGAAGTAGACAGCCATGATACCCGAACAAGCTTAGATAAAAATACAGCTTGTAGTTATTTGCTAGTTTGGCCTGAAGCTGTAAGAAACAAGATGCCTTTTTAACCCTCCTAACCCCTTTCTCTAAACAAGAGCACAGTCAAAAACATCAATATTATGATCCTACAAGAAAGGCTACTTTGAAATCCCATATTGAGAATCAAATGGCAAAACGGCAAACAAAAAGGGAGAGAAAGGGAGGGAGTAGATTTCTTTCAGTGAGTTTTCCTATTTGCATACTTCCGAGTACAGCATCAGACAACATCTAAAACTATCAACACATGGAAAGCTCACATACAAAAAGGCACAGATTTAAATGTCTAACAAAACATACTAAAGTTTTTGATAGACAGAAATTCAGGCACATCAGCAATTTACTTGCGCTTTGATTTGCTGGAGGACCTTTTGCTTTCAAGCTTTTTCCGTGTAGCCTCAAATTCGTCTTCTGTGGGTTCTGAAGCATCATTACTCCCACCATACTTAGAGACTAGGTTAGAGAACATAGACTCAAACTGGTCTTTCCTTTCATTCCTGCGCTGAGATATCATGGCATACAGATCTGGTTCCGACTGTTTACTTGACCTGTAAAATGTAAGCATGCAATTTTAATTTCTGGATGAGATAAAAATATATGAGCAACAAAAGAAACTTGTAGCAAAAGTACTCACTTGCTCTTCCTCTTTAAAGGACTAGTAGGAGGTTTTGTTTCAGATACTTTCTTTCCCCATTTTGTGTAGGCTTTGGTTGATTTCAGTTCTCCTACAAAAGAGAGCGGGATGGAAAAAGGTGAATGTAAGCAATATGAAAAATACTCCAGCACACCTTTAACAATTCAGTACGGCAAGAATTCATAAATGTCGAAATTACTTGAATATTTTTAGACATGCATCTTTGATGCATTTTGGAGATAATTTGAAAGAACCAACAATGATGGTTTGGACATGTTCAACAACTATTAAACTACATATCAATTAGATAGAGGAGGAAAAATCAAACATAAAGAGTGATACATGTGACTTGATGAACATTTGGCTCGTAATTCATGTAGCGAGCCAATTAATTAGAACAAGGCTCTAATATTTCTCATACAAACAACCATTCTTTGTTCCCCAAAACCCTTAAGCAGAGAAAGTAACACTCCAGCAACTGGCATGATCCTAATTACATTTAACTATTGCCAGGACAAGGATAAGGGGTCATCCAATGAACATGGAAAGTTTCTGAACACCTTCAGTTGTATGGTGGATATATTAAGTTGAAGATATCAGCCAGGGCTAGCAGGTGATGTTTGAGGTGTGATACATTTTAGGCACTAAGAAAAAGACACATAAGCTTGTGGTTGGATTACAGAAACTTTTATTTTTTGTTTGTTTGTTTCTTTTTCTCATAAAGAAGAAAAGGTACTAAAACCCCATTTCCGTAGAATGATTCAAGAAAAAAGAATAGAAATTTTGATTCCGAAACTTAGATTGGTTTGGAGAAAACAAATACTAAATAATATTTGTTTGAGATAACTAGATACATGTTGTGTCATATATTTGAAATGACGAAGTTCCAATTCTTCATTTGCAATTTAATTATAGTATTGAAATAGATTTAAACATTTCAGTCAAAACAGAGGCTAAAAGATACCCGCACCTGAAGCTATTGCCTCATCAAGAATGTCCTTGAAGCGGTGTGAATCAAGCTTAGGATCTGAACAAAGCATTGAACAGAAGAGTCTGCAAGGGGAGGGAACTGTAAGCACCAAACAGGAAATCCAAATTGGGAAAAGATTTACACAATGCTAATACCTGTTCATATTGCCCTTGTACTTGCTGTAGAGCTCAATCAAATCTTTCTTCTCAGAATCAGATCCCCTATAGTTTGCTTCAAACTCTTCAATGTCAGCTTCAGTGACCTATAAATGATGCATCAGTTATCATAAATCTAAACAAAGCATAAAGGACATTATATTACATCAGAAGAGAACAAAACATCCTGACCTTCTTATACATGGCTCGGAAATATTCATGCAAATTCTGAGCAACATCACCAGCAAGGTCCTGCTCATGAAAAACGACTATCCACATAAGCACTACCCGAAAAAATAAGCAGCACTGGAATAAGTTGCAGTCATTATATACATTCTCAATAGTCAAAAACAAAAACAACAGCACTGACATATGTTCAAGTCATTTCTAGTCATCGATCCAATTTAATACATAGAAAACTGCCATCAAATGATATTATAGATAACATAAGAAAACCATCGAAAGCACTCACATCATCATCAACGCAACCAGTCTGGTCATACAGTGCTCGTTTCTCCTCATCCCCGAGAATCGAGATCACTTTTTGTAATTGCTGAAATTTCTCTTTAGCTTCCTATACGAACAAACATAAACAATTACAATCCACAACAAAACCGCATCTCAAAGAAAATTACAAAATCACAAACTTTACCAACTCTCACCTCATCACCAGGATTTTTATCCGGATGGAGTCGCAATGCTAACTTATAATACGCCTTCTTAATTTCCTGCTGAGAGGCGCTTCTCTCCACACCAAGTACCTACAATTCAAAACCCCCAATTTTTCCAAATTAGGGCAACAAAAACCCTCACAGATCTAAATTTTGCTTCGCTTAGAAAAAGAAATGAAAAATTCTTATCAAATCGAATCGCACAAAACTTCGAAGAGAGTTGTGGAATACCTCGTAGAGAGTCTTGCTGTTACTTGAAGAGGCGTTGTGATCTTCGTCCATTGGCTGTTCGTCTTCTCCGGCTTCTGGTGCTTGCTTTTGCTCAGAAACCCTAGCTCTCTTTCTCTTTCCCATAAGAGGTTTTGGAATTTGAAATTGGAGGATCCTGTAGGTAAGAGTGGGGGGACTGGATTTATATGCAAATGTTTGGGCCTCCGATTTGTTCCCGCCAATTCGCACTCCACTTTACACTTTTCCCGCCGTGAGAATATGATGCAGGAATCAGGGTTGAGTGGACGGACCACTCATTTGGGCCGGTTCATAGTATATGTGGGCCTTTAGGGATGTAATCTTAATAAAACCTGATATGAATTAGATCTATTAGATCAAAATTGAAAATGCAAGTGTGTTTTTAATGAAATTAGAAGTTCAATGACTGAATTGATTTTGGACCTAAACCACAGGGTACTAACACAATATTAAGCCCTATTTATGAAATATAACACTTGCTTTTGTTTTATCAAGGACCAGAGAGAGTGAGGCTTAAATACAACCAACTTATGGATCAGGAGGATTATATTTTCAGTAAGTACCATCTAAGCAGTTTGCACTTAAATGGCAACACATATTTACAAAATACTAATTCTCCTCGCACTATTTATCGGCTTAGTGACAGTGCCGGCTCAAACTGATCCGACACTGTGAAATGACGAATTTGCCCTTCTTTTCCGCCCTAGGTATAAAACCCCTCTTCAGCTTGCGCTTGATTTTCTTTCTTCTCTCTCTCTCTCTCTCTCTCTCTCTCAAATCTCGATCAAATCACTTGATCGAGATTGAGCCAGTTGCACTGCTTTCATCTTTTAGTTTCGGTTGTTAATTGACAGAGACAAGAGAGAAAAGTGCGGAGGCTAATTTCCAAAATAGAATTGCGCCATTTGCAATCGTTGTTGAAGTTGAAAGAACAAGTCTCCTATAACTAGATTTTGTTAGTTTTTCCTTAATTAGTTTATGGGTTCAGTGATTGGGATTAGATTCTACACTAAAGTTTCAGTCTTGATTGCAATTGGGTACTTTTGCTTTCTTTGATTTCTGCTATTGATTCACCATCCCAAATGAACTCCTTTTATAATGTTCCACCAGGTCTTCTACTTTTTGATTTTCAAGTAGCTTCTTTTGTCATTTATCCAGTTGTCCTAATCTCTCTCTAATTCACCTAATCTCTCTCTAAATCACTTACTCCAATTCACATGTCAAGCCTCAAATGGTTATTTTCTTCTCAATGCATGGTTTCTCAAGAAAAGGAAATGAGATAAATATAGATGAAAAATAATAAAAGACAAGTTAAATTTCAAGGTTCTGGGGCACAATTGCAAAGCAAATTGTGACATAACAAAACGCTCAGCACAAGGGAGAAATATGTGGGCAAGCTCTCCATAAAAAGACCTTGACTTTGTTCGGAATCTTAAGACTCCATATAGTACTCCAAACATGAATGAAGTGAAAAATATCACTTCGCCCACTACTACTTGCTTCCACAACGATCTATTTTAATTCCATTCCCAATCAGTAGTCCAATTTATCAAACAGTGTTTATTTTCATTATGGTGTCACACTACAACATCTCCACCACTTTTTTCACATAAAGGAATAGCTAAAATTTTCTCATCATCCATATGAAGAAAAGGCTCTTTAGTAAACTCACTATTCCACATACATGGCCTGGATATTAGTTGGCTGATAGTTGCATTAAGTTCCATGAATCTCGGAGTTACCACCCTAAAAGTCCATGTAGAAAGTAATCATTTATCTCCCTAAATCTTGATTTTCTCTAGAGCTCACCTTCCATCTAACCCCCGCACACAGTAAATTCTTCCACCATACCAAATTACGCCATACTAAGGACGTTTCAGGTCCCCCTCTCCTCTGTAACGCTGCTGCGTAGTTCCCATCTACAACATACTTGGCCTAAAGAACTCTGTTAACTAATGATTCAGGGTGCATCACTATAGTTTAGAAACTTCTTTTGGCAATTGAAATACTGACATGGTGTATGTTGGAATAGCTTGAGCCACAGCTTTCATGAGAACAATTTTGCCACAGCTTTCATGAGAACAGTTTTTCTTGCTTTAGATAGTAGCTTGGTCTGCCAACCTTGTAAATGCTGCTCTGGTCGCTCGTTTATTCTTTTGAACATATCTGGTTCCTACTTGCTATTGTTGGAAGCCCAATGTATCTTTCATGAATAGGTACAACCGAGATCCCCACACCTGTGTCACCTCCAATCTTTGCTTCACCCCTACTCCCATCCCAAAAGCAATGGCAGATTTTTGAAAATTAACTTTATGTCCCACCGTACCTTCATATGAAAATAGACACTGCTTGATACAAATAACTTCTTAGAGCAACTCCAACAGCTTCCCTATAATTTTTGTATTATAAGAAGCAAAAGTCAAATCTTTAGCCTCTTTTTCTTCTCAAACTCCAACAGATTCTCTAGTTTACAGGACCTATAAAATCTCTATATTCTTCTTTAAAATTTTGGAGTTTACTGTAAATATAGGGAATTTGGTTTTCTCTCTCCTCATTTTGTCTAAAATAGAGATAGTTATAGGGAATCTGTTGGAGCAAAAGAGACTCATTTTTCCCTAAACTAGAGAAAAATCAAAATATAGGGAATCTGTTGGAGTTGCTCTTAGAGATCAGCTCTTCTAAATAATATACATCATCAGCGAATAGTAAATGAGATATCGCTAGACCTCTTCAATGACACGATCCCCATGAATAACACCCTCACTATCTGCCTTCTGTAGTAAACTTGTGATTCCTCTTGAACAAAGCAAAAACAAATATGGTGAGAACGGATCTCCTTGCCGCGAACCTCGAGAAGTCTTAATCAAATCGGTTGCTTCCCTACTCCAACATACACGCACACTAAAAGAGACAGAATGACCACACCTCATAATAAGAGAAACCCAGTTGTCAATACAGCCCAATCGTAGCATGATATTCTGAATAAAGTCTCATTCAACACGGTCGTATGCCTTGCTGATGAATGTTTATATAATAAATAAAATAATTGAATAATATAAAAAGAAAATTCTTAAACCTGCCCAAGTAGAAGAATCAACCTAGTTTTTTGGGTTAGCCCAAGTGATAATGTGGGGAACGGGAATTGAATTAAAATTATGATACACTAATACCCCCGTGTGATGCCCCGGAGTAATATAGTAGAAACTTAATATTTTCTAATCTTAAATTTCAATAACTAAAGAAAATAAAAGTTAGAAAACATTCACCCTCTCTTTTTTTTCTTTTCTAATTTGTTTTTATTTGATTTTGATATTTTACCTTTATATACTTTTTATCTGAATTTAAGATTTTATTTAAAGAACTTATATGGCAATCTAAGACACCAATTCACACCAAATTTTGACTTCCTTTTATAATAGTAGAGATAAAAGATTTGATTCCTCTGCTCTATGAGTTAATAACTGTGACCCAACAACTTATCGGCTGGACTTCTTCCAAGTCTAGACTCCTTTCAACAGTTGGGCAGGAGTGGCAATACCACGTAATTACGGAATCCTAAAGGGTCGGTATTGTGGCTCCACCGACTCAGAGTGGAAAAGCTTTTCGCTGGCAAGGAAAGGTAAAGATTAAATAGCCACACAAGACCCCACGAGCCCCCCCAAACCCAAACCCAAAGGCCAAAGCCTCCATTCTCTCTTTATCTCTCTCTTTCTTTTTTGTTTATTTTTTTTTCTTTTCTCCCCCGATTCTTTTTTTTTTTTTTTTTCAAAATTATTCTTCGACTATCTCGTAATAATCTCCCGGATTAGGGTAACAGAATCACGCCCCCTCTCTTTATATGTATTTGAATTTGATGAATTAACTTGTCTAATCTCTCTCCAGTTCGGGGTTTATGAATTTGATTTTGCTAATTTTGAATTAATTCTCTTTTCCAGGAATTATCTGGTTCGATTTTGTGACTGAAGATCGGCCAAGGCAACCAGGGTGAGTGGTTTCGTGCTATCTGTAGAATTGAATCGATTGTTTTGTGGTTTTAGGGTATGATTTCTTTACTGATATGCAAAGCTGATGAGTTCTATAATTTTTTTTTTTAATTTGTTGAGTTGGTTTATATGTTTGTGAATTTTGTGTATGAGGGCTACAGTGATCGTGTTCAATGAAATTAGGGTATAGTTCCTCCGTAATTAGCGTCTACGATTGATAGTTGGGCTTTTTTTGTTGCATGAAACTGAACCAGTTCACGTTCTATTGAAGATGATGGTGGTATTTATAGGAAACTTGTGTCTTTTATTAGGGAGTGTATGATTCAAATTGGAATCTTTGGGAGAGTGTATGTTTTGAACTCAGGACATTAGATTTGGGCAGAGCAAGTTTAGTTGGTGAATTAGACATGTTGAAAAAGCCCTAGTTTTATTGCTGAAATCCCTTTTCGTTTGAAAAGCGGGGTTGGATGTGGCCTTTCTATTCTTGAGAAAGTTGTAGGGAGAAGTCGAATTATGAGCGAGTTTATTTCTTTTGGAGAAGTAGGGGTTTGGTTATATGGACAGAGATTTGGGGAAGAAGACCTTCATAAACTTGAAATTTGGGGATTCTCATATTTTTTAGCACTTAGGTTTATAATCTGAACCTCTCAATCTCTAGCTACACATATGAATCCTACAAAAAATTTAGCCAAATTGGAAAAAGTTTAACCATTTGATTAGCATCATATTCTTACAATTTTATCGTACAGATTACATTTGTTTACACATTTTCGATGACCAAATGATCATGAATTTGACTGATTTTTTATAAAGACAATTCTTCCATAGGAATCTAAAGAATCAATGGTCGTTGGATTAGGTTGCACAATAATAAAAAATAGTAAATATAAGAAAAAAAAATTTGTGTGTGTGTATGTTTATATTTATATATACATATATTTTTTTTTCATTTCTTTCTTTCAGTGGCTGACTAATGAATGGTCATTATATTGAAAATTGTGTTATGATGTTGTTTTGCAGCTAACTAACAAAGATGGACTCTCACGATGAAACTGGATGCCAAGCTCCAGACCGCCCCATCCTTTGCATTAATAACTGTGGCTTCTTCGGAAGGGCAGCTACAATGAATATGTGTTCCAAATGTTACAAGGACATGCTTCTAAAGCAGGAGCAGGCCGATCTGGCAGCAACATCCATTGGTAGCCTTGTGAATGGCAACAATAGTGGCATTGGCCCTGTTGTTGCTAATGCTGTCGATGTGCAAGCTGGACAAGTTGAGGCAGTGGTTATTTCAACAGAGACATCTTGTGGCTCATCCTCAAGCAAAGTTACTGATGAGGTGAAAGAAATAGCGGGACCAAAGAGATGCACTACTTGCCGAAAGCGTGTTGGTCTAACTGGGTTCAATTGCAAATGTGGAAACACCTTCTGTTCAACTCATCGCTATTCTGACAAACATGACTGCCCTTTTGATTATAGGACTGCTGGTCGGAATGCTATTGCTAAAGCCAATCCTGTTGTCAAGGCAGAGAAGCTTGATAAGATCTAGGAGTCGTGCTGACGTGAAGATTTATGTATGAAATGATGACGCTTCTCTTTCTTGGCTTGTTCTCTTGTTAGGTCCTATGGTAGAAATGCTTAAGTCATGATAACGAGGCCATCATATAAGGAAATCCTATATTCCTTGTTGGTGAAATATTTCTTTGCTTGTTCCAGTGTGTAAGTCTTTGGATTGCTGGTTTGATGAACTTCTTTGGAGTTATTTTGCTATGTATTGCTGTATGGTATGCATTCCTTTGTGGCAGTTAATGGAAATATGTAGTTTGCAGCTTTTAAGTTTGGTTGTTCTATCATTTCTATGCTGTTTAGAGTTTCTTAAGTAGTTTGTTCAGCACTTTCAGTCTGGTTGTTCTTGCTCATCTTAGATTTGAATTTTGACTTCATTTTGTTAGTGCTCATATATTGTTGGCAATGACTTTGATGTAGATGTAGATATCTCTCCTGACGGATTTGGTTGGGAGCTTTGAGTGGGTAAAGAATCCCCACTAAAGACTTGTTTGGTGACTGTCTTTTCTATATGTTTTGCTCATCATATACATGTTATGTTGGCTTGGAATTCCTCCCAACATTTTGTGGTCAACTGATTATTTTAACAATTTTTTTTTTTATGGTAAAGCATCTGTTTTCTTAAATCACGTGGTAGCACTTGAGTTTTGCGTTCTTGTTTATACGTGTTAAAGGGTGAGATTTTGCAGAAATGTATGGGGGTGTGTTGGCAAGTATTTTCTCCTCTGCTTTGCCAAAGCTGTAAAAATAATCTGGTGTTAAGTTTGGTTTTCGTCTTGAGGACTGCTAGCTTTACACCTTTGGGATAATATTTTTTAATTTATTTTTTTGGGCACCCTTAGAAGGTTTTGGAGGATGGGTTCTGTAATAATTGATGAATGACATATTATCTTTTGTCATGTCAAATCAAGGATTTAATTGTGTTCTTGAATTCTTGTTGATTTTTTTTTTTTGAATTCTTGGTTATATGTTCGTTGCGTTGTTTTACAGAAGTTGCATCATTTTTATTTCTTTTTGAGATTCCTTGATAATTTTTCCGTATCATTGATGGGTGACTTCAGTTTATTTTTGGGTCTGTTGGTGCTTCCAATGTCATTTGCGATTGCCAGGTACTGGGTCCAGCTGTTCTAGTGTTCCATTTTGATGGTGGCTACTCTTTCTATACTCTTGGACAACTTCATTATGGGAGTTTGAGTTAATTTATTTTATGTTATTACTGAGTGGATCTTTAGATTTCGACATTGAAAGGCCCTTCCAAACCACCAAGGTTATGGCGGGGTGGTCGAGCCTCTAGGTGTGGAACCCCCACATCCGGATTCAAATCCCCTCTCCTACACCTTGTGGTCAGTTTGTGGTAGAATTTTCCTCATAGGCGTGTAGTGGATTAGTCTGGCTTCGGTTGGGATACCCTCTATGGGTGTGTGTCGCTAACTTATTAAGCTGATCTTCAATTTAAAAAAAAAAAAAAGGCCCTTCCAAAGATTAGTTTGACTAGTATTTGTTTTTCTTTTGGTCTGAATTTGATATTGGCTTTCATCAATATTTTTTTTCGACAAAGGCTTTTTGCAATATTTAAGTCTGTGTTATAACCATGAAAAATTTCATATTTGGATATATTTGCTTTCTGACGTTGGGAATGCAGACAGGTGACAGGTCTGCACCATGCTGGTATATAGTGGTGTCTCCAGTGCCAGGGATTGGTGCATGTAGACTTGGAACACCATTCTTGTGTTTGTTTTAACAAATCACATTACCCCTTCATAAGTAATTTTCTAATGAACATGTGTATGGAAAGGAGTGTGGTTTGTATTTAGTAACTCTCTTCTAAACTTGGAAGTCTTATGAGCAGTCAACAGTGTGCTTTCTGTTTTGCCCCTGCCGGCCTGCCCTCTGTGTTGGCTTTGACGGTATCGCCCATCGCTCCTGTACTTGCTAGATTGTGGAATGCATCTGGGGCGACACGGGCCAGCGTTTGCACCTAGAAGCTGGTACTATAACTTTTGTGAACAACCCAAAATCTGTTGCATTGATCATTGTGAAATGTTTCTTGTTTTCCTTTTATGGATTGAGAGACGTTCACACACACACACACACACACACACACACACACACATATATATATATAATTTTGCTGAGGTGCGGATATCCGCAGCTAAGAAAAATGTGCGGATTTCCGTTTTTAACCCACTTTTTCGATAACATTTTCACATCTTAGCCGTTCAGTTTTTAGGTCCTAATGTATAGATCATCTCTGCAAAATTTCAGCCAATTTGGTGATCGTTAAGGCATCCAAAACTGTAATTTACATGAACGAACCGAATCTGTCTAACCGGAACCGTTCGTGATAATTGTTGTAAATTGCAGTTTTGAATGCCTTAACGATCATCAATTTGGCTGAAATTTTGCAGAGATGATCTATACATTATGAACTAAAAATTAAACGGTTAAGATGTGAAAATGTGATCGGAAAGTGGGTCAAAACTGGAAATCCGCACCTAAGCAAAAAGTGTTGACGTCTGTATTGGAGAAGCGCTGTATATATATATATATATACTATATATATATATATATATATAGAGTCCGGCTACACTAAGGACTTCTTTAGTTTTTCTTAGGTACGGATTTCCGGTTTTCACCTACTTTCCGATCACATTTTCACATCTTAGCCGTTCAGTTTTTAGGTCCTAATGTATAGATCACCTCTGCAAATTTTCAGTCAATTTGGTGATCGTTAAGGCATCCAAAACTGCAATTTACACGAACGAACCGAATCTGTCAAACCGGAATCGTTCGTATATATTGTTGTAATTTATAGTTTTGAATGGCTTAATGATCACCAAATTGGCTGAAATTTTACAGAAGTGATCTATACATTAGGATCTAAAAACTGAACGGTTAAAATGTGAAAATATGATCGGAAAGTTGGTCAAAACTGGAAATCCATACGGATCGAAAACTGCGGACGTCCGCAGTGGAGAACCGCTGTGTGTGTATATATATATATATCAAAAGAGGGCGTCTTTAAACTCTTAAAGTGAAGATGTTTTTTAATCGGGAGTAAAATTTGCACTTTTTTTTTTTTGCATTTTACACTCACGCTTCAATCTTTATATTATTTTATTGTGTGAAATTCCACTTTTGACCCAACAACTGTGCAATGCTTCCCCTTTCTTCACTCTCCAGTTCTGGTCCTCTGCCATGACTACTTCTTCGAAAACATAACGTTTGTACTTTTTGTAATAGAGGATTGGAATTTAACCACTTAGTCACTGCAAATTCAAGGCTCTTCGTTTTCATATACTCTCTCTTTCTCTCACTCTCACAATGGAATTCAGTATTTTGAAAGATGATGAAACTGTATATGCATGAAGGTTCTACAGTCTAGACTGCAATTTTCTAAAGTTTTACTCTTGTAGATTGGGAATACATGAAAGATTGCCAAGATTGTAACTTTAGGCTCAGTAGTAAAGAACTGGGAGACTTCTTCGGATGAGAATGGGGTCTGATTTTTCTATATTCATAATTATTTGAATGATTCTCACAAATACTTCTTTGTAATTTTCCCCTACGCGTATGTTCATAATCAAGAACTAAATGTCGGATGTGTAAATTGTTTTTGATCAACAATATTTCCTGAGAGAAATGGAGCACATCAAGAAAAAGTTATCGAAGGCCAGACTCATTGATGCAATAAAAGCAACAAGAAAATTTTCAATCACAAACTCAATCTTTCTTACTTTCAGCTAAATCCCAATCCGATCAACAATTTTTCAAAGCTTCAACTCATTGATGCAATAAAAGCTTCAACCTTGTAAACCAAATAGATCAAATTGAAATTTACAAAGCTGGAAATTAGAGAGTTTCTCTCTGCAAGAGATTCGTTGTGTGAAACAACCCAGAAGAAGAGAGTCAAAAAATATAAAAAAAAACAAGAAGAAGAAGAAAGAACTCTCTCTGTGTGAGTCGTCAATTGTATTTAATTGTATTATAACCATTGTTAGCCAAGAGAAGATGATGACAAGTTTTGAGGACCAACAATTTCCTTCTCTTCAGTAGAAGATTTTGGTGAAGGTTTGTTGTAGATTGGAGAGTAGTGTTGAGTGTTATTGACTTAAGGGCACATTTGAAAACTCAAGTTTCAAAACATGAGTGGGAGTGCAGAATGTAAAAAAAAAAGAGTGCAAATTTCACTCTCCTTTTGACGCAGTCGGAAGTAACGGGGTTTACAAGCGATAAACCCTGAAAGACATAGTTCTAGAGTCCACCGGAGATAAAAGAGAAAATTCTCAATTTGATTGATAATTAGATAAAAGATAGGTTCTGCAGCCGTTTAAGGTTGCTTATATAGGAGAAAAGAAACCTAGGGCGACTAACAATGAAACCCTAAGCCCACGGATTAAAACAAAACAAATCCAAAATAAACTAGAAAACCTAAAATAAAAAGAATGTAAAACTAGCTTAAAAATATTAAATTGCGAATCGGATAATTAAGACGATACATTTTGGCCTAAATCTGATAGGGCTCACTAAAGTGAGTCTTGAAGATCTTGTCGTTCCCATTCCAGAAAGGTATCATGCTTCTCAAACGGACACTTTGACCAAAAGTTGATCTCAATCTGATTCACAATTAAGACGTGACTTTTTACACGAGAAACCCGAAAAGTCCAAAACCAAATTTCCTTAGATATTGCAGCGGCTAGTAATCTCATTATGCGTGAATTACCTATTTTCCAATCACTTTTCTTGATTCCATGCCTCTTCTTTATTTTTCTAGTTTTCCGGCTAAACCAGGCTCATCCTCGTCCTACATCACATTTTTAATAATCACAACTACTCATTTTTTAGTTACCTACACACATGAATCTTATAAAAAATTAGCCAAATCGGAAAACGTTTGACCATTTAATTAGCATAATGTTCATTTTAATTATATTTAACGAACTACATTTGTTTACACAATTTTGAGTGACCAAATGATTATAAATTTGGTTAATTTTTTGTAGACACAATTCTTGCATAGGAATCTAAAGGATCACCGTTGAAATTATGTATGTCATATACTAGTATAAATTGTAAAAATTCTCAAATTTTTAAAGTAAGGATGTCCTCTCTTGATCCTCCCTTTATATATATATATATATATATATATATATATTTAAAGGATCAAGAGATGATGTCCTTAAACTTCAAAGTGAGGATATTTTTATTTTTAGCATGTATTTTAATAATTTAAACCACTCATTCTCTAGTTACTTACACATATATGAATTCTTAAAAAAATTAGCCAAATTGGAAAACGTTTAACCATTTGATTAGTATAATGTTTGTTTTTATTTTATCTAACGAATTACATTTATTTACAGAAATTTTGATGATAATTATGGATCTGGTTGATTTTTTGTAGACACAATTCTTGCATAAGAATCTAAAGAATCAACGGTTATTTCAGTTGAATTATGTCATATACTAGTGTAAAATAGTGAAATTCTTAAATTTTAAAGTGAGGAGGTCTTCTCTACAACGGGCCTATATATATATATCAAGTTTTTTTTTTCCTGATACAATATATATATATATATATATCAAGTTCATATTGAGTTTTGTTTGTTTATACCTCGTTCAAGTTTGTCTCGTTAGGGCAACTCCAACCTTGGTGTTCAAAATCAGAATTTGATCAAGTTTGAGACTTTTCATCGCCAACCTTGATTTTTAGAGGGGGTTGGTCTCATAAAAATGGGACTTGGGCTCATTTGAAGTCTTAAAATTGAGACTTTTCCAAGACTGATGAACAGTGGTCTGGGACCACAAGCCCGGCTGACCCAGCTAGAGAGAGAGAGAGAGACGCGTTGGAGATTGAAGATGAGAAGGATGCATGGAAAAAAGAAGGGGGGAGGAAGAGAACGCGCGCAATTGCGCTAGAGAGAGAAGTCAGCTGCATGATTTCTGCTCCAGTGGGCCCACCATGCTGGGCTGTCTGTTACCGACCGTTGGGAGATGCAACGGTCAAAACACGAACGGCTGAGATCGCTCCATTTTGAAAATGGACGGTCCGATGTGCCTTTAATTTTTTTTTTATTCAACTGATCTATTTTCAATCTGATGGCTCAGATTTGAGGGAAAAAAACTTATCAACGGCTCTTATTAAATGAAAGGTTATTGTGGCCTATTTGTTAAAAAAAATTACCAGAAAATTGTGGGAAAAAAATATACCCGTTGGAACAGTAAATTGTAGAAAATTTTATAAATACCAACCCATTCTTTTCTATTTCCTCACACCAAAAATCCTTCATCTCCTTTACAATTTTCCATTCATAAACACATCTTCTTGTTCTTAAATATATCTATATATTTTTTTTTTGTCTTGTGAAAAATGGCTCCAAGAGGGGATTCATGGAGACACAATGAAGAAGTTATTTTTTGCCGAGCTTGGATCACCGTTTAGGGTGATGGTGCTGTCGGAAAAGATCAAACGTCGGAGTTATTATGGAGTCGTGTTTCGGAGGAGTACAATGCTCACAAACCGGCAGGTTGCATGGATAGAACAACCTCTAGTTTCCAAGCTCGTTGGAAGAAAATAAGTCCTGCATGTATGAAGTGGCGCCATGCTCTTAACAAGGTCAAACATTTTCAACGAAGAAGCGGCGAAAATATGGAGGACGAGGTAATTATATTGAAATATGTTCAATAATGATTATTTTTTTATTTCTCATGTAATTGTTAAAAGTAAAATGTTCTTATATAGTTTATTGATCGATTTATACTAAGCTAATATTTTAATTAATATTTTATTTAATTAATATTATATGTAGCTCATGAATGTTAAATTAATGTACTACGACACAAATGGTTGTGATTTTGTGTTTGAGCATTATTGGAGAGAGTTGAAAAATACGGAAAAGTTTGGGAAAATTCCATCTTCAACAATCATGTTGTGCATGATAATACACGTCATCATGATGTATTGAAGGTTCTCCTTACTCCACCCACGAGCTGGTCCTCTTATGATTGCCCAACGAACTTGGAGATTACCAAATGCTCTCTCCACGTCTTTTTTGTATGCTTCCTGCATCCTTGTGAAGTGTTGTGTCTGCGGCGTCCTCGAGTTTCGGATTGCTTGTACAAATGACCCCTACTTAGGGTATATGCCATCAACTAGGTAATAACATTGACGATAATGTCTATTACATACCTGGTAGCTTACTTCTGGGGTTTCACCAAGGCATACGTCATTGAAAAAAGGTGAACATCCAAGAACGTTAATATCATTTAGGGAACTTGGAAGTCCGAAGAAGGCATGCTAAATCCAAATATTGTAGGAGGCCACCGCCTCTAAGATGATTGTCGGTTTCCCCTTGTGGCCAGTATACTGCCATGTCCATCCGGTGGGATAATTTTTCCATTGCCAATGCATACAATCAAGGCTACCCACCATCCCCGGGTATCCTCATTCTGCAGCTTTGTCAAGCAGCTGGCGCAAATCCGTTGGTGTTGGTTAGAGGAGGTAAGTCTCATGGTACACATTCCAGATTGCTGTTGTGAAGTGCTCCAAAATCTCAGTGGCAGTGGTCTTCGCAATATCTAGGTAATTATCGCAGAAATCAGTTGTGATGCCACACGCGAGCATTCTCATGGTGCATGTCAGCTTTTGTTCAGTGGATAAGCTGACTCTTCTACAAGCATCTCTTGTTTGAACAAAATATGGGTCGTAGTTGGCCACGTTGCGCATCATCCTGTCAAAGACCCAAGGTTGTATTCTATATCGCCTACGAAATATGTTTAGTTCATACCTGTACGGATCAGTGAAGTATTGAGCTTTGAGTCAAAAATCCATCAGCTCTCGATCCCTGGCCTTATAGGTACGACCTTCTGAAGAACTACCCCAGACATCATCAAGGCTCTTCGACGGCTTCTCATGACGGCCTCTTCTTCATCTTTCTGCAACCATTTCGTCAAATGATTCATTGCAGAAATGGTTTGACAAAATCAAAATGAAAAAGAAAGAAAGATTTGTGTGATTTAGATATGCGAAGTGTTTGTGAATTTATGAGAGATGAGGATGACAATGACCTCATATTTATGGACGGTTTGAGTTGATATCATTAGATAAGATATGACACGTGGCGGACAAAGACTCAACCGTAATTTGGACAACCAATTAGAGATTGACACATGGCTCTGAAATCACATCAAAATTCGGCTGTTTGGCATATATGCTGACACAAAATATCAAAATATCTTCTAAATAGCTTGATTCTTTGTCGTATATGCCGACAAATTTGTCGTATATGCCGACACAGCTTAAAACAATTTAAAAACTTTTTTTTTAATTCATTAAATAATAAGAATAATTTTTAAATATTATGATAAAATGTTAAATTATGTTTTCTTACCTTATTTAATTAAATTAACATATTTTTAATATGTTAAAAATGTTAAATTATTCATCAAAATTATACTCATATTATATTTTAGTCAAGAATAGTGAAAATAGCACCCCCATATAGCACCTCATGGTTGGAGATGAGAATTGAGTCATATATGAATAGTGCAACAAAGGGGTGCTAAAATGAGAATAGCACCCTTAAATGGTGCCAATGGTTGGAGTTGCCCTTATACAAGTCAAGCTTGAGCTCTAGTATGCGTAGCTCATGAGCTCGTATTTAATTACAACTTTACAAGATAGTTTGAACTCAACATCACTGGTCAAAAAGTGTGATCTGCTCAAGTTTGTTTAATATAATTAAATTTTAGATCTTTTGCTTTTATAATTTTCATCAATCAAATAATATCTATTCCTTTGGTTATAATACTAATTAAATAAGGTATTGAAAAATATAGACAAAGCCTCATAGGATTTGGTTTTAGGTTTGTGGAACGCGCCCCACGCGCGAGGAAAAAGGAAGAATCTCGGAGTTGCTCGCTCTCTCCTGGCCGAACGCTACCGGTGATCCCGCTGCTACGTTCCGGTATGGGAGAGGATGTCGTTGTTAATTGGTGGCAAGCCCACAAGGTAGAGATGCGGTCCAGGGGAGGAGGGTGGTTTATCGACATCGGTTTGGGTAGATCGTTCTCGATCTGTCCTTCTGGGTTCAGGGGCGACGATGGCTGAGGTATTGCGGCGGCTTGCTTCTTTCCGCGGTGGGACATGGCATCATCGCATAGGTGGGCTAGATCGTGGTGGAGGCGGCCAAATCGCGGCAGAGGGGATTCTCGTTGAGATCTGTTTCTATCGTGTGTTTGGATCTGGTGGTGGTTGTTAACAGGATGTAGATCCAGTTTGCTATTTGCAAGGTGGAGCAGCGGTGTCAGGTGGCAGCGAGGCAGTGGGGTGATGACGATGGTGTTTGCCGGGGGCGGGGCTAGTTGTCTGCAATGCTTCCTTGTTGTTGGGGGAAGTCGGGTTTGGGCCGGGCCCCTATCTTTGGGCCTTGTTGTCGTTTCGTTTTAATTAGGGTTTTTTGTTTGGTTTGGTTAGGTTATAAGTCCCTACTCTTCTGAGCTAGGAATTGGTCTAGGTGTTATGCCATGTAAATGGTGTCATTCCCGAGGACGAGGACGATTTTGTTCAACTTTGGTTTACTTTTGTTGTCGATTTGCTGATAAGCGATCCTTTACACGTGGTCTAGTACTTTCAGACACGGTGTTGAAGAGGACGCTATCTTCTTCGCGGTTGATTACGAGGTTTTACTGGAATTTTCGGATTTATATGCTCAACGTAGCCTTGGAAATAGGCATGTGGTGGTTAGAGTTTGGGCCCTTTGGCCTGATGGTCTCTGTAACCGTGGTTTCTTGGGGTTTCGGTTCATGTCTCCCCCCAATGTAAACTTTGTTGATTCAATGGTTATTTTCTTTTCTAAAAAAAAATAAGGTATTGAAAAAATATATTCAAGCTGAGAGAAGATTACATGGTCAAAGTCTATTATTTTTTTCACCTTGCTAATAAAAAAAGTATTGAAACATGGTCAGAGTCTAAAAACCTCAAGAGATCCAAAAACTCAAAATTAGAAATTTTAGAATAAGATTACACCGAGTTTAAGCTCGAACTCGTCGATTGAGCTTGTCAAGAAAACAAGCCAAGCTAAATCAAACTCAAGCTTCAAAAAAATCTTGCAGTCAAGCTCAAACACTACTAATTAATTAAGCTCCAACGAGAACAAGCCAAATGTGAACACTTGATATTGGTTTGGTTAAGCTTGTTTACGTCCCTAATGACCACCTCCAAGAGCCTTATAGAAAGAGTCGCTACAAAAAAATCTCACCTACACATTCGAAAGAACTGACAGTGGAGTCCTGGAGGTGCGGTCCCTAGCTTCCTTCCCGGATTGTCTGGGCTAGGTGTATCATGCTCAGGCTTCTTGGTGAGCCTCTATATGTTAGTGAGAGTGAGAGTGACAATCCAAATTGAGACTAGCTAATTGTTTTCTCCATGGTGAGTTCATCCATTGACTAACTATGTAACATTTGATCATTTGTGCCGATGTATCTCACTGCTGATCAGATATTGATAGCAGGTTCACCCATACCCGTTGGATGAACCTAAAAATTCCCAAATGGATATATAGTGCAAGGTGCAAGAATTATCATCTATATCCTCGGAAAGGTAAATTTATGAGGGTTTTCTCAAATCGAACTCGAAAGGAAACTGCAGTTCTCAGATCTTTTCTTTCGACATGCTCTTCTAGTATTCGATTGGTTTTGCAGACTCAGCACCACTCAAAATGTCCTTTTCTTGTATGGAGTACAATTATGGAGGTTTAGGAAAAGATGGAAAATAACATGGAAATTTACAGTGCCTCAGTGGTAGACTACTTTACAACGACAGTAAACCAGTTCTCAGCAATCGTAGATCTGCTTGAAATTAACATCACCGCATGGAGTGTAACTATATTCAAGATAATTTATTTAATATTACCGATACATTCTACTTTGATAACTAGTAAGTGGCACAAGGGATTACCATCGACCATCATAGGATTCATGGCAAGCAACATGAACAAACAAGTGTCCCCACTCTCCACCGTCTGCTGAAAGCAATGTTGGTTTGGATTGTGCATTATTACTGCTTACTGTGTTTGCCATAGCTGCATTGCATATACAGTAGGCTATTACCGTTCTTTATTGCAATGAGTTGGTATATGATAACAGCAACTTTCTCAATTCTCACTCCCCCACCACCCCCATGCTTGTTTTCTTCATCAAAGACAAAAAGGGCTCCCTTCAAATCCTTTTTTGGGACTTGGGGGTCAAGTTTTCTGGGGAACATTACATGCAAATGACATTTATTTTATATCTTTGAACCTTGGATGCTCTATAAGCTAAGACTCTTTTGGAGCAAGAGAATCCGAGAATATATGTCTATTATTTAATTATATGATTAGGGTTGAAACAAACATCGTTTTATTGGTTGACATTAGTCACAAGCCAATATAAAAACCAGAGGTAGAATTTGAGTAGGATTTGTTTAAACGCCATGATCGATGTGTAAAAGTAGCAGAAAATGCATGGTTGACTGGGATTTGTCAAGAAAGAGAGAATAAACCAAACAGTACAGTTTACAGTTGTAGTTTGCTTTTCTAACTACAGGTTTCTAGGTATGATTGTGGGTGTCAATAGCTGGGATTGGATCATTAGAAATAACTATTGGCAACCCTTTTTTCTGGATCTACTCGTGGCTTCTATCATGGCGCATTGACCATTTAAGTGGAGAATTATTGGGTAATATGTACCTGATACTACTGTTTGGCATAAGGTTGCTGGCCATTGCGTTTTCTCTACCCAATTTAAATTACTTTCACCTGTTTGGGATGCTCATTCGATAAGTAGATAGTGTGCTTTCTTTACTCTTAATCATGAAATTCTATTCCTTTAAATCTTAAATTTTAGGGGATGAATAAAATGACATCGACATAAATGACAACTGTTTGGCCCTTCAAGTCTTTTGGTTTCAGTTCGATACGTATCATTGGCAATTCAATCTCCGGCAAGAGGTGGTGTAATTGACATCACTTGGCTGTTCTTTTCCGTCTCTTTTTCTCGACTTCTAGAGGAATAAACCGCACAAGTGACTAGCGTCGGCACCAATATTCAGTTATTCACCAAGGAGCTCAATTTGATAGTTGATGGAGGGGAAACCTCCAACCCTATGACACTGAGTCCAACCCTATATTCAATTCAATGCTTTTGCAATCCTAATAAACTGAAGGAAATTTTACTGTACAATGATATATCGATACACGAAGTAACCTTAGTTTGATATAGTAGTAGACTATTTCAATATAGGAGTAGAGTAGTTACAAATTAGTTTACTAATGCATGAAGTCAATTTACCTGTAAATTGAATTAGTTAACTTGATATACCGATGCATTAATATATTGCAAACAAACTCATAAATTGATTGAATTGTTCAAGTTAAGAAGAATGTATTTGGAACAATAATCAAAAGAGTATAAAATAATAGTGTTTGACTAGTGCACAAAGTCAGGGGCGGATCCAGCCACAGGCTGGGTAAGGCTCAAGCCCCTCTGAGTTTTTTGGCCGAAAAAAGAAGGTATATAACCTATTTTTTGTTTGTTTGGGAACTTCCTCTCCTTTCAAGCCCAACCGCCGAACTCATTTGGAGACTTTGAGAACTCCCTAGTCCATTTCACAGAACACAGCAACCTGCAAGGCTACAACCAGCCACCCATCTGAAGCGGGGTCTATATCTACAAACATTGATCAATCTAGAGCATCTAAAGCGGGAAGATCTTCGAGTCTCAATGCAGTCATAGCTGGTGCACAACCAGCTGCTACATAGTTTTCCAAAAAAGCTCAAACTAGGCAGGCCAATATTTTTTTTCCCACTTCACTTTGTTAAGAAGTCCAAGCTCCACCGAACTTAGAATCCTGGATCCGCCCATGCACAAAGTTACTCCCAGGCTTCTACTATAGGAAACCGAACATCCAAAACGAGGGTGAGAAGATGAAAGCAAATTAAAAGGACATAACCTACTTGAAGGAAATGAAAGGACAACTGAACTTTAATGGCTTGCTCAACCGATTATATTATACCTTGTAAAGCATAATGAAATGATGAAGTTGATGCACTAGTGTGACCCTCTTCTTTTCTAGGTGAGTGTCAAATGCATTATAATGGAGATGGGGATTCTAATGCACATTGAGGCATCTTATGATGATAGAATAGTAATGCCTTCGTCTTTTCCATCTTTCCTTGAAACTTCTCTTACAAGCTGTGTTTGTTTGTATGAAACGCAATGATGAGCTATTTGTAATTGTGTTACTATATTTGTGCCCATACAAAATAGTTGATTGGACATTGTTACTCAATGAATGCAGGTAATCAAATCCGCCCTACGCTTTTCAGTGTAATTTATCTCAATAGAAAGAGCACCGTAATATGGCATATGAACATGATTAATCGCCCTAACCAATTCATTGTATTATGCTACTACACAAAAAATCTAATAAAGGGACAGTACCGCTTTTGACTTAGATCAAGCTTGATTCTAATGCCTCTTTATTCGGTATTCTCAGAGTTGATTACGATAGAACATATAAATCTTTGTTAGTGACGACGGCTTGTTTTCAGGAACGTGCATTGTGTGAAGGGTTTGAGAATGGATCCGGTCCTTCATCAATTGTGGCGGTTGGTCTTTTTTGTTCATGGGCAGCTATGACACAATGCAGTCTGCTAGAGATCGATCTCTTCCAACTGGTGACTTATTGATACATAGAAACATGCCTTCACCCAGGGCTGACTTTGCCAATCTAGTTTGGACCAGATCCGGCAGTTGGTGTTTTGGCTAAGAAAATTTGGAGCAACTACATTTTATGGTGGCAATGGCAAGAAGAGCAAATTTCATGTCTCAGTGTGTGTCGATGTCTTTGTGCCTGATTCTTCATATGCGCTTTGGGTCTTTTCCGAGCCTACCAATACGATTACGCTATTAGAGCTTTATGAGGAGTGTGACTTGCTACTGTCAACCATTATTTAAAACTTTGCTATTTGAGGCTGTAAGTAGAAGAATTTTTATATAATTATTTGATGGAAAAAATCCTTAAATGGTACCTTGAATTATGGTCCAATGCATATTTTGATACCTAAACTTTCAAAACTACCCTAATGGTACCTGAATTATTGCTTCGTTTCTCCATATGATACTTCTGTCAAATGTGCCGTTAACTTTTATTTTTTTTTGAGATGAATGTCATCAAATAAGAATGAGCCATGTATGCAAAGTTAATGACACATTTGACGGAAGTATCATATGGAGAAACGGAGCAATAGTTCATGTACTATTAGAGTAGTTTTGAAAGTTTAGATACCAAAATGTGCATTGTACCATAATTCAGGTACCATTTGAGGATTTTTCTCTTATTTGATTGAAAAATCTTTCACTCATACCACAATTACGTGTATTGATTTATTTGCTTGTGTGATTAGAAACTTTATATATTTTGTAGACTTTTTATATTTGCATTGGTTTATTTGCTTGCGTCATAACTTTTCATAGGTTTGGTTTACATCGGTAAGCCATATTATTGCACAAAATTACTTTGGTTGTTACTTATTAGTATTACAGCTCGATCATAGCTGATTAGGTAGACTTTAGTGTAGGAGACCTAATTAAGTAATTAACAGATTAAAAATTGGTCAAAAGAACAGAAAAAAAAAGTTTATTTTGTAGATTAGAGCAGGTACACTGACATTGGAATCGTTCGCTAGATTTTAATTTTTACCACAGCGCTGCAATTGTAGCACCTGTCATTCCCACTGACCCACTTTCTTCACCATTTCACATTTTCACTTTTGCATCCTGAAATGTCAACTTCCAAAGGTACGACTAAAGACTACAAAGCTCCGCGTTGGTATTTTCACCATGGAGCTTCTCTTTCGCTGGATATCCCATTTCCTTTGGATACCAAACCAATTCAAAATTTCAACCCTACATGGCTAAATATTCTTACTTTTCTTCCATCTCAAGAGTCACAAGACTGAAAGGGACGTGTAACTTTTTTTTTCTTTTTTAATTCTTCATTTCATAACAAGGAGAACTTTTCTATTACTCTCACCAAATTCTTTGGTCACTTGGACACATTTTTTTTAACCATTTCTTTCCAAAGAGGCAGAGTTACTTATTTTTCTTACATATATATGCAATAACACATTCACCACCAACATCACATTTATCCATTTTCGTGTTGATATTTTTACCATAAGTTGCCTCTTTATTTGAAGAGAAAAAAAAAAAGGTTATTTTTGTCACGGTAAGAAATTTTTTTATATACGCCATTCACGTTTGTACGCCATTCACGTTTGTTTCCTTAAACCACAAGGATCAATGGACTTGGGTTGGCAACTTGGATGTCCGAAAAGATATGAAATCTCAAACCTTCTATTATGAGTTGAACTCATGACCTTTCATTTATAAAAAGAGGACTTATGCCACTAGATTAAATGGTACTGGACTATCATTTTAATCCCAAACCAGTTGTGTCATTACACGTTTTTACAAAATTCTTTTAGTTTTCAATTTATTTGTTAACTTTTCATTAATTGTTAATGTGGCTCTTATGGGTTTCATTTTTTTTTTTAATCAAAGCTTATGGGGTTTCATTTTTTATTGATATTGTGATAGGCGTGCCACGTGGCTGTACACCCAGCCAATAAATGTCCATGCAAGAGGATATTTTGGGTATTTCATTTTAATTAAACATTGATAGTTTTAGAAGATAATTAAAAGACAGATAAATATGATTGACTGCTTGTACTAACCACGTGCAACGTTTGTCCTATATAAAAATTTCTCTCTGTCTTATTATATTGCCACATCAACAATTAATAAATACATAATAAAATCAACCCTATTAAAAAAAATTAATTAATACGTATGATGAAATAAAAAAATATATCTAAAATTTAGAAAGGTAAAATTAATTTAACCTAAAAGTCTAAAACCAAAGAAAAAATGAAGGTTCTGTTGTCTCTATCTGCTCAGTCGCCGTTGTCGTCACTCTCTCTTAGATTCCCTCACGCGCAGTGCTTCCTTCCTTCACGAGGACGACAAAACTAATATAAAGGACTAATGCCCTCTGACTGCTGCTGCTGCTGCTGCTCTCTCTCTCTCTCTCTCTCTCTCTCTCTCTCTTTTCTTGGTACCTCTGACTTCTCCAATCTCCAGTTTCTATTTTAATCTCAATGACACTGCATTTTCTCTTTTCTTGGTGTACCTCCACTGTTGCAGCTCATTGTTTGGTCTTTGGTCATTCCATTTTACGTTTCTACCCTCTCTTTTACAGAAGGGATAAGAGTTTTCAGTTTTACATGTATGTGACATTGACTCTACATTTTCCTCATAAATCGAAACAAGCTCGTAGGTGGAAGGTCAAATCATGCCCTCTGTCTTTTCTTATTTTGGTCTGAGAAATCATGTTCTATCTTATATATGTTTCTTAGGATTCTTTTCAACTAATCATCTTGTAATTGAATATAGAAAATAGAGAAGACACAGAAGTTCACGGATGGAGTTTTGAGATTGCAGATTAGTTACCCGGTCACTTCCTAAGCATTTAAGTACTCCATTGAAATTTGTTTCTTTTTTTTGAGCAGGTGAATCCAACTATTTGACTTTGTTTCCATTCTTTTTCATTTCTTTAAAATCTTTTGTAACTGTTCTCGTTTAATTTTTTAGATACTTCTTACACTGTTACACATGATTTTTCGGAGATCTTTTCTTAGGGTAATGTTATATCATCATGTCTGAGATACCTTTATATTTTACAACTACATTAGTTGAGTTGCTCCTTCACTTTGCTCTGTTGGGTACTTCAAAGAATATAGAAGGTAAAATGCCGAAAGTAAGACTAGGGCACCTTAAAACAGTTTATTTTGAATATTTTGGAGGTGAATTTGGGTAAATCTGACTATAAGAAGATTTCAAGTTGAGTTATTCACCAGAAAGTAAGATTCTATTTTCAAATGCTTTTCCTGCCCAGCTTCATTCATGAGAAAAGAAAAATAGTTTAATGTGATTTCAAGTTTATGAACTGCTATACTTTACACCAAACCTACTAAGGTAGCATTGGGCTTAATTTTTGACAATCCTAAAAAGTTATGTGTTTGGTCAGAAATCCTATAAAGTTATGACGACCCTTTTTGCACCTTTGCTAATATACCCTTGAATCCAATCCTCGACTGTGTCTCTTTCACTCTCCCTCTCTCACTTCACTGATATATAGGAAAGACTGAAAGGAACAAAACCACACTCTCAGAGTCTCACCTCCAATGGCTACAACCTGCTCATACCCATTGCTTCTCTCTCTCATCTCCACATTCTTCATTCTCACTTCATCATCACCACCACCATCTGAGGCAGACATTCTTCTCACCTTCAAAGCCTCCATCCTAGATTCTTCAAACTCTCTCTCAACTTGGTCCAACACCTCTGAGACCCATCATTGTAATTGGACTGGAATTACTTGCACCACCATATCTTCAGTACTCTCTGTAACTTCTCTAAACCTCCAAAGCTTCAACCTTTCTGGTGAAATCTCATCTTCAGTATGTGAACTTCCCAATCTGTCCCTGCTCAACCTTGCTGACAATCTCTTCAACCAACCCATACCTCTCCATCTCTCTCAGTGCACTTCTCTGGAGACTTTGAACCTCAGCAACAATCTCATCTGGGGACCAATCCCAAGTCAGATTTCTCAGTTTGGTTCTTTGAGAGTGCTTGACTTGAGCAAGAACCATGTTGAGGGAAACATCCCAGAAAGCTTTGCCTCACTCAACAAGCTCCAAGTTCTCAACTTGGGAAGCAACTTGATTTCAGGTAATGTGCCTTCTATATTTGGAAATTTGAGTGAGCTAGTTGTGCTTGATGTGTCTCAAAATTCATACTTGATGAGTGAGATTCCCACTGATATTGGGAAGCTTGTTAAGCTTGAGAAGTTATTCTTGCAAAGCTCAAGTTTTCATGGTGAAATTCCTGATTCTTTGGTGGGTTTGCAATCTTTGACTGTTTTAGACCTTTCCCAGAACAACTTAACTGGTAGGGTTCCTCAGACACTAGGGACTTCTCTTAAGAACCTAGTGTCTTTTGATGTTTCAGTGAATAGGCTTTCTGGGTTATTCCCAAATGGTATATGTAGTGGAAAGGGCCTTATAAACCTCAGCCTTCATACAAATGTGTTCAATGGTTCAGTACCCAGTTCTATTAGTGAATGCTTAAATCTTGAGAGGTTTGAAGTTCAGAACAATTTGTTTTCTGGTGATTTCCCAGTTGAGTTATGGTCACTACCCAAAATAAAGCTCTTAAGAGCTGAAAATAATGGATTTTCTGGAGAAATACCTGACTCAGTGTCGAAGGCTGGTCAATTGGAGCAAGTTCAAATAGATAACAATAGTTTCACTAGCAAAATTCCTCAGGGTCTTGGGTTAGTCAAGAGCTTATATAGATTCTCAGCTTCTTTAAATGGTTTATATGGTGAACTCCCTCCAAATTTCTGTGACTCCCCTGTTCTGAGTATTGTGAACCTGTCCCACAATTCTCTTTCGGGTCAAATTCCGGAGCTTAGGAAATGCAAGAAGCTAGTGTCTTTGTCTTTGGCAGACAATAAGCTTAGTGGGAATATCGGATCATCTCTTGGTGAATTACCAGTACTGACTTATCTTGATCTTTCGGACAATATGCTTAATGGTAAAATCCCTCAGGAGCTTCAGAACTTGAAGCTTGCGCTCTTCAATGTCTCTTTTAATCAGCTTTCTGGTAGAGTCCCCTATTCTCTTATTTCAGGTCTCCCAGCTTCGTTTCTCCAAGGAAATCCAGAACTTTGTGGCCCAGGATTACTCCATTCTTGTTCTGATGACCCGCCAAGGCACCGTTCTTCTGATCTTACAACCTTGACATGTGCCCTGATTTCCATAGCCTTTGCTGTTGGAACTCTGACTATTGCTGGTGCTTTTATTGCTTATCGTCGGTATTACAAGCAAAGACCTCAAACCGGCTTATGGCGTTCAGTTTTCTTTTATCCTCTGAGAGTCACTGAGCATGATTTGATAATGGGAATGGATGAGAAAAGTTCAGGAGGAGGTGTTGGAGTATTTGGTAGAGTCCACATTGTAAGTCTACCAAGCGGTGAACTTGTTGCTGTGAAGAAGCTTGT
This sequence comes from Rosa persica, assembly GCA_025331145.1. Classification (NCBI taxonomy): domain Eukaryota; kingdom Viridiplantae; phylum Streptophyta; class Magnoliopsida; order Rosales; family Rosaceae; genus Rosa; species Rosa persica. Next base: position 21,587,766 of record WFKR01000003.1, on the reverse strand, counting down.
GAATTTCAGGGTCCTTTCATTGAAAGCCTTGAAGGCTGAGATCAAGACCTTGGCCAAAATCAGGCATAAAAATATAGTAAAAGTTCTTGGGTATTGCCATTCAGATGATGCAATATTTCTGATATATGAGTTCTTACAAAGAGGGAGCTTGGGGGACTTGATCTGCAGACCTGATTTTGATTTGCAGTGGAGTGTTAGGTTGAGAATTGCCATTGGTGTTGCTCAAGGGCTAGCATACCTCCACAAGGATTATGTTCCTCATTTACTCCATAGAAATGTCAAATCGAAAAATATCCTTTTGGATGCTGATTTTGAACCAAAGCTCACAGATTTTGGTCTGAACAAAATTCTGGGAGATGCTGCCTTTCAGTCAACAATGGCTTCAGAATTTGCTTTCTCCTGTTACAGTGCACCAGGTATGAGAAGTAGGAACTTAGTAAATCTGATTTCACAGTAATGTTGCTCCTAAATATACTCATACCGATATTCTTGTTGGCATTGTTACAATTTGTGTGCATCTTATGTATTTCAAAGCAATCACTGCAGTGGTTCGGTTTGTTGATAACAACTTACCCTATGAGCCTTGAATTTTGAACTTTGGAATATTTCTCATTGGAGGCTTATCTAAGGACAACTTAAATCCAGAGCTAAGTTGACATTACATTGCATTTTTCCTTGACTTATTAGCTATGCAGCTGATTTATTTTTGCTTAACCTTAGTGCTCTGCCTTGTTTTGCAACCATACTCTTTATCATCTTGACCAAACCTTCCCTAACAGTTTCTTGTTGCTGATATGCTTCCTTTTCTTAAAAATATATTGCGTATTGATAGATATGTTAACTCAATTCTCTTGTGAGGCGTGATATTTAGTTTTTATATTTTTTTTATTGCAGAAACCAAGTACAGTAAGAAAGCAACTGAACAAATGGATGTGTACAGCTTTGGTGTTGTAATATTGGAGCTAGTGACGGGCCGGCAAGCAGAGCAAGCATTGCCATCTGAGTCTCTCGATATAGTGAAGTGGGTACGACGAAAGGTCAACATTACAAATGGGGCGGTCCAAGTTCTCGATCCCAAGATCACAAGATCATCCCAGCAAGAGATGCTGGTAGCTCTAGAAATTGCTTTGCATTGCACTTCTGTGATGCCGGAAAAGAGACCATCAATGTCTGAAGTTGTGAAATCACTTCAGTCCCTTGACTCGATGACTCACACTGCTGTTGTAGACTTTTCTGCCTTTGAGGAGCATTCGGTTGTCTGAGCAATGAGTTATAAGTGTGGGATTTTGTTTGCATTCATGTAAATTGAACTTCATTCTATATAGCGACTCTTGATGAGTAAAAGAAGACAGGGTTGGGAATGGTTTTTTTTGTCTGTTGTTGAACAGAGAATCAAGGGATTTGGTTAACACTAGTAATGAATATATTACAGTGTAATGCCATTATGTATAGTAGATCGGAGATTCGGAGTCTTGAAGCTTTTTCACACGTATCTACTTGTTCTTAGTCCTTATATATGCTGTTCAGCCTTTATGTGGATAGAAATTGGATTTGATCTCATGGATTCTCATTTATATGCATTCAAGAGGTTTTACCCTATTTCTTTTCTCAACAGAAGGTATATGCAGTCAGAGACCTCCAATAATAAACATCACAAGTCAATACGTCCTGCTTTAAAACTTTGAAATTTATCCCTTCTACTTTAGACTTCCTGCATAACAGACCTGGGAGGGAATGTAAAAGCATATTGTAAAATCGAAAAGATCAATTTACATACTTTTCCTAGCCATTCCTTGACAATGACAGTCCCTACAATATTGCAAGGAATAAAGGACGCAGAGCATAAAGTCCGAGCATTGAGCAATGTGTGAACATATGAAAGCTAGTTTCCGAAGTATGATCAATTCATGTAACCGACATATCATTTTTTACTCAAACCTTCTCTCGTAGGCAGAATGCCAGCATAAGCCCTCCATGCATGTAAAGCTAACTTCCCTGGAACCTATGCACTCTAGATAGCCTTCCACAAGGCCTTATATTGATCCAGCGGCTGTGGAGGAGCTAGCAACAACCCCAAAGCCATGTCCCTCGCTGCATAACATGCACTATTTGTTGTAAAGAAACTCTTCTTATGGAAGTGTCAGATCACAAGATCAGCCGGTGCTTTACTAAATGGAATACTAAGAATCCACCAGTGAAAACAACCCTTCAATGTCTCTGTCTCAACTCTTAGTAATAGGACCAACTAGACAGCTCGCCCCGCGCAATGTGACTGGTTTATGTGAGTGCTTTTCTTTTCTTGAAAAATTTATACCCGATAGAATAATAATGACAATATAAGAACTGTCAACTGAATATCTCATCTTTTAAATATCATGAAAGATGGTATTTTAACCAGGCTTGCATATATACATATTTCAAAAATGGAAGTGTTGAGCAGGAGTTGGTATTTTTATCAAGCTTCTGTATTTACATTTTTTCAAGAAAAGGGATATTCTAACTAAAGATGTTCGAATTCTTTATATATAAATTACAGAAGTTAGTAAATATCCTACATTTTAAGTTGGAACTAGTCATCCTACATGAGTTCTTCTTATGTATCATCTGTTGATTCATATGCTGTTGAAGACTCTTCATTTGCTTTTGGATGTGATGGACTATTGTTGAAAAAAAAAACAATAGAATATTAGGAACAACATATAAAACTTAATAGCGAAGCTTGTATGCCTCTACACCTTTTCTGTGTGTATGTAGGCATAGTAGAGGAAAATGAGGCTGGACATTCAAATGCCTCAATAATAAAGTTACAAATATGTGATGTGCAATACTAATCTGTAAAGCTTAAATTAGAGACAACATTATAGAAGGCAAGCAACTAAAGAAGCGAAGTACAAGTCTTGCAGGTAATGTAAAAATTGTTAATGATGAACTACTGCTGAGTTTGGCCCTGATGTTAGTGCAGCTTAAGCTGCTTATTCCATAATTTAAGTTGGATAGGTGTTTGGTAAGACAAGATGTTGTGGATTATAACTCAATCTCCCACTTCCCAATGCTATAATCTACAAGTTGCAAAAGTGATGCTTCTGATTTCAAAATCTGAGACTATTTATTGGCTTTACCTATATTGCCCTCATCTAATTTGCTAAATTACCTGATATGATCGGTTTTTACACGCTCTCAACTCACAAACTTCATTCTGGACTTTCAGAAAATTGATCGACGTCAAACAGAGCTCTCGTTTCTCTCCATCTACATATCTGCAGCAAATCACTCATTACAATCTTATTTGGTAAGGCTATATGGTTATTTGGAATTCATATTGTGAAAAGTCAGTAGCTTGAATTGGGAATGAATGTTTCTGACTTTTTGATTTGGGGTTTCGTCTTTGATTCTTGTTTATCTTCTGTAGTATTTTGGGTTTCATCATCCTATCTGGTTTATTGTCTACATGATGAATAAATTATTATGGGTTCTCTAAATTTAGATTAGGGTTTTAGATTAAAGTTTTGAAAAAAGAGATTTTATTTAGAAGTTTTGATGAAAACAATGATCACAAAGGTAACTGATTCGAAGAAGAGGGACTACTCTATTGCAATTAGAAGAAGGTTGTATCTACTTCCTTATAACCTAGCAAAGGTAAGTACGATTTGCATGTTGTTAATTGTGTTTGCTGAATCTCTTCTAATACTTTGAAATATGGGTTTAATGTTTGTGGATTCATGATCATATTGACTCTTTCTGTGTGTTTAGAGAACAATTTATACATCACACTAGAATATGTTAACACCTGACTATCATATATTGCTTTAGCTTTTAGAGATCAACATATAAGATATTGTAAATAGATTGGATATTGATATTGTTGGAAGTAGACTAACAGAAATTTGATATGTTTAAATAAATTAGATCAGATATTGATATCGTTGGAAGTAGACTAGCAATGGTACTAAATTATAATAACAATGGTAGAAACTATGCAATGAGAATGTGTCCTCAAATTTGATTATAGTGGTATCAAGTTTGGGGCAGAGCATGACTCCTATTTTTGGTGGGAAGTCATACTTGGATATGTGGTTGAATCTTACATGAAGTATTTGAGTGTCTTTGTTTTGATGGACATTGCTTAGTTATGTGTGAAGCAAATCTGGATGCAATATTAACAATGAAACATTATATGGCAGCAAGTAGGGCAGCAAGTAGCATACTAAAGTAAAGATTCTATCTTTGCTGTGTAAAGATTACAAAACAATCTTTGCATTCCCAATTCTAAATATATATATATATATATATATATATATATATATATATATGGCAGCAAGTAGCATATAAGAAACTCAGAAGTGGACATAATAGTAACAAAAGAACAAGTAAAAAGAATTATGCACAAATAAGCATCTTAGCAAAATATTTAAACTATGAGAATATTATAGGCAGCCCTTTGCTGTTCTGCTCTTGTTTTTTTCCATGGTTATTGGCCTTTGTTTTTCTTTGTGCTTTCCTTCTTCTTAGGTGACATGAGGGACCTTCGATTACCTATTTGTAATAGATTTTGGAATGATCATTTAAACACAGATGGCAAATAAGAGTGGAATACAGGAAAAAGGAAAGGCTACTTGGACTGATCATAATGTAGATGTCTTTTGTGACCTTTGTATCAAGGAGATTGAGAAATGAACTTGTCCAGGTACTCACCTCACAACAAAAGGTTATGAAAATTGGGCATTAACTTCGCTAAAGAGACGAGACTTCAATATACTAAATCTCAATTCAAAAATAAGTGGGATTTATTAAGAGATCAATGGAAATTGTGGAAAGAACTAATTAGGAAGGAGACTGGTTTGAGGTGGAACCCCAAACTGAAAATTGTAGATGCACCTGATGAATGGTGGTGTAGTAAATTCAGGTTTGTAATCTTCTAGTTAGTTTTTAATGTGGCATTTTGTTAATTTACAATGAACTTATTTCAATAGTCATCTTTTTTTAAAATGTAGGACAATCTTGAATATGATGTTCCAGCAAGTTGCTGTAAAAAGGGAATTAACCCTGATTTGGAAGAGAAACTAGATATGATGTTCCAGCAAGTTACTGCAAGTGGTGTTCATGCTTGGGCACCATCATCTGGTGTACTTCCACCTGATGATATAGAAGTTAACAATGTTGCAGTTCCATTAGATAGTGATGATGATTTGACATGTTCCATTGAAGTCATTGCAGGTTCTTTAGGTAAGAGGAAAAGGACACCAACAAAACAAGTTAATGCAGGTACTGAGAAAATTAATAAAGCCAAAGGTATAGGATCAAGAAAGATTGGAAGTGCAGCTAAGTTAGCAATACAAATTGATCGGACGGTGGAATCAATTCAAACTAGGAGCACCGTGACTTCAGTAATGAAAAACGGTGTGTTGGGGACTTCTATTGCTGAACTGATGAAATCAGTTTCATCTTTACCCGGGGCAGGTAGTCCTTTGTGGTTTTTTGCAACTCAGTTATTTCTCAGTCAAGAAAAGAGAGAGATGTTTGTCACCATAGAAGATGCAGATATCAAGATTTAGTGGCTTTATTATGAAATGGGAATTGGTGGAAAATAATAGGACTAAGAAGCTACTAGGAAGACGCTAGCTATTTTGATTTTGAAACTGGTTTACTTGTGAAGCTTGGACAAGTACCATGTTCTGCTAGTATTTGGATAAACTATTGTATATATGTTCTATTCGCAGTTGGATATTTAACTTGGAATGTTACTTTGCACTGGTAATCATATATTTGGTTGATGAACTTTTCTGGTTTTACTTCTCATTTGTTAATTAATTCTCATTTATAACTGATTTGTTTATCCTTGATTTATTAAGATAAATTGAATGTATGAAATGATGAATTGCAGGTTTACTTGATTGTTTTCAGAATATGGACATTATAGATGAGGAGGAACTTTTACTTCTACCAAGATGTATATTTGTTGCTACGCACAGTTGAATATTATCATGACACATATCTTGTTAAAACTCCATCCATGAATTTTGGCCAAACATGAAATAAATGGATAATGGAATTACTAGCAGGACATGAAAGTCGTTGTTATAGAATGTTTAGGATGGAAAAACATGTTTTTCTTAGATTATGTAATGATTTACTAGATAACTATGGATTGACTGGTTCAAAGAACAAATGTGCTGCTAAGATAGTGGGAATGTTCGTGCCCATGTTAGGACATGGTGTTGGGAATAGGTTAGCCCAAGAACGATTCCAACGTTCTGGAGAGACTGTGAGTAAATACTTTAGTATTGTCCTAGACAGTGTATGTCAAATGGCTATTGATGTTATAAAGCCGCTGGATCCTGAGTTCAATGAAATTCTTGAGGAAATATCACAAGATACAAGATATATGCCTCATTTTAATGTAAATTTAATTGGCTTTTTTTTTTTGTGCTGTTATTTATTGCAGATCTTGATTTTGTTGATGGCATTTAGTCATTTTAATCCCCTATTATTTGCAGAATTGTATAGGGGCTATTGATGGTGTACATGTGTATGCCTCAATACCTCCTCGAGATCAAATACCATATATTGGAAGGAAAGGCATACCGACTCAAAATATAATGGCAGTGTGTAATTTTGACATGCAATTCACTTTTGCATGTGTCGGGTGGGAAGGAACTGCACATGATACAAGGATATTTCTCTCATCTTAGGAATGATGATTTGAAGTTTCCTAAGCCTCCCAATGGTAATGATTCAAATTATGCAGTTTCCAAACTGAAAAACAAGAAATTAAATTATCATTATTTTTATTTTGATAGGGAAGTATTATCTTGTGGATGCTGGTTACCCACAAATGAAGAGATATCTAAGACCTTATAGAGGTGGTGTGAGGTATCATCTTCCACAATTTCGGTATGGCGATGAACCTACAGGTTTTAAAGAGGTATTTAACCATATGCACTCGTCTCTTAGGAGCGTCATTGAACGTACTTTTGGAGCATGGAATAAAAAATTTAAGATTTTAAAAGACATGCCTAGTTATCCCTTCATTACACAAGTCAAAATAATTATTGCGACAATGACGCTTCATAACTATGTAAGAAGACATAGTTGACATGATATTCATTTCAATAATAGAAATAATGTCCAAGATGAGATTGTGGGGGGGGGGATGCACAACAAGAACATGGTATCAACTACAATCTCGGAGCACAAGAAATGGATGTAGTTTAATATCTTAATATGATGATGTGTTGATATCAATAACTCTTCCACCTTACCAATCTCGTTGGTGATCAAGAAATGGGAGTGATTTTTATTGGCTCCATTTTGATTCTTTCATTTCCATTGGAGATTGAATTTTTCATGTATATAATTTGGCAATTGAAGTAAACCAATGTGCTAAAGGTTTCGTATCCCAGAAACATCGGATGAACTATGTTTGTGCATCCCACCATATGGGCCTGCATCTAAAATGCGGGCCTTAACCAAGTCTATGAGTGGGTGGGCTAGGTCCTAACTATTAGAACTTGGCCTACCTTAAATATGGGAGTGAGGATAATTTTCACTATCTACTCCCATTATTGTCTAAATCTTTCAGGTCACAAAAAGAGTAGTGGCTTTTTTGATTAATTTTATTCTATTTTTTTTTTCAAATAAAAATGCTTATCTCTTAAAAGGTGGGTGTATTGGGGTATTGGGAACTTGTTCTTATTTCTAGAATAGGTTTTTGTATTCTATAAAATAACTTTTTTTGACGACCCCAGAGGGGTGGGTTATTTTTGTACTGGTTGCTGAATTTCAATACAAGTTTGACCTATTTCATTCAAAAAAAAAAATCTATATTTTATAGAATTTGTTTTTTTTTTTTTGGCAAATTTCTTCGTTTTTTTTTTAATTTTTTTTTATCAGGAGTGAGGTAGGAAGCCATATCGGTTACATTAGCGAGTTAGAAACACACCCATCCATTTAGTGTTACGACTGAGGTCTACGAAAGTATCCCAACAAAGCCAGACTAGTCTCCCACCGTAGCTGCACGAACTCGAAGACCCCTCAAATCTGCTGGCCATAAACTAGTGGAAGTTGAGACTCGAACTCTAAACATGAGAGTTCCATACTAGGCACAAAATTTTATTTTTGGGTTTTTGTCTATTTACTCAATTTCTAGAGATCTTTTTCCTACTTACCCCATTAAGTTTTTTTAATTCCCTCTTATCCCAAAACACTCTAAGAAAGTCTTCCCTAATACCCCATTAAGATTTTTTTTTTGTTTTTATTTTTTCTTTAATACCATTTTACCCTCACATTTGTTACTTAGGGAGAGAGAGAGAATGAAAAAGAGAGAAACCATAGGGGACTTCGCCGGAGCCCGATCACCGGCAGCTGGATTTCTGTCACCGGTCACTGGTGGCCGAAACCCGGCCAACTTTCGCCTGATTCCTGTCAACTTTTGCCTGATTTAGGTCAACGGTTGTCGGATTCAGATCATGGGTCATCAGCCACCGCCCAATTGACTTTTCTGAAAACCTCACCGGAAAGGTTTATTGCCCCCAATAGAGGGGCAATAGACATCTATTATGTCACGCCCCTGATTTTTAACACAAATAAAAATCGATATACAATCCCATAATTATATATGCGTGATTGTTCAGCCATCAATACCAAATACCTAGAAACTTTTTCCCTTTCAACTTAATACATATTGATGCCCTGAACCCACTATGTCAATATTGACCAGCTCCTTAGAGTCATATATTACATAAGCTTGCGAATTAAATTGTCAACAATAAGATAAAACGTAATTGCTCCTCAGAGCCTATGAGTAACTCAAAACCAGCAACAGAAATACATGCTTAATGTCTCCTAAATCTGACAGTTTAAAGCATATCTCAAAGCATCAACTATCAATTCTACGTTTTTCAATAGCATGCGTCATAAGTCTACTTATAACAGAGTTTATATGCTCATGTCCAAATTCAGCATTCAAAACCATGATCATAGTCCAAAACAAAACCCTTCCAGAAATGATTGAAATAACATTAGACGCTCAAAGGCGGATTCCCAAATCAAAATATCCAAAGTCGTGGTAATGCAACTCAAGGAAGCAGCTCACCCAATGATAAGGAGAACAACTCACACTTTGATTTCCTTTCAAATCGAAATAAAAGAAAGCAACTCACACCTTGGTTTCTTTTAAAACATAACATAGAAAGCAACTCACTCCTTGGTTTCGATCAAATCATTAATAAGGAAAACAACTTGCACCTTGTTACCTTAAAAACCGTTGATAAGGAAAGCAACTCATACATTGTTCCTTAAAAGCATGTAACATAGAAAGCAACTCACTCCTTGATTTCTATCAAATCGTTAGTAAGGAAAACAACTTACACCTTGTCCCCTTAAAAACCGTTAATAAAGAAAGAAACTTACACATTATTCCTTAAAAACCCGTGATCTCATGAGTTAGATATAACTTGCACCGTTACCCCATGAATAAAAAAATGTGGTAGACAAACCAGAGTCTAACTGAATTCGTAACCACTCGTCCTGCCAAAGACATGATTATCTGATATTCTGCCCAAGGTCATAGACCTTCGTTTCTCAGACTTCTTAGTCTCTTAGAGCAAAACATTAAAGAAGTCACATAGGACTCAAAATGTTACCCAAATCTCAACCTTTTCAAAACAATCGAAATCAACATTTCCACAATCATTTGTTTTCCGAAAAGTCATAACACAAAGCAATAAAAAGCATAATCATGCATATTGTTTTCATACACAAATCTCAACGCCTTTCAAAATAATCGAAATCAATATTTCCATAATCATTTGTTTTTCGAAATGCCACAACTCAAAACAATAAATGAGCATCATTCATGCATATTGTTTTCATCAACCCACAAATTCACCAAAAATATATATATTTAATATATGTCTCACGTAAATATATATATATATATATATATATATATATATATGTAGTCATCCGCTTAGGAACGCCTACTAATACCAACTATATATGGTTCACAATCGAAAACTTGGGAAAATCATAGTTATACTTAAACTCATTTTCCTACCTATGAACCGCAATCCTATGAACCGTAGTCGATCAAGTTCATATCATTTCAAATCAATATCCTTTTCAAAACGTTTCACGATTTATAAATTAACTCCAAATAGTAAATAAATCTGTTCATAAATGAACATTGTGAGATTACTCACCTCGAAATTCCCACTGTATCTTCACACCACTAGACTACTTACAGAACGCCCTCTGTCAAGCACCTAAGGAAATACAGCTTTGATTCGGTCAACCAATCATAATTAAATAAAGTTCGAATCCCCAAATCGAACTAAAATATCAAAGTAACGCCAATTGAGGCGAAACCACTTCCGAGACCACCCAAAGTCTCCAGAATACTTCACGATCGATATGCCCAAATCACAAGTCGATCGAATGCTTGAATCCTTACGGATCGAATAAATCGAACGGTCCGAATCCGTAAAAATCATAACAAATGCATACGAACTCTAAAAATTGTCTATTATATATTAAAATGCTCGTATCGACGAGTAGATCGAAATTAGGAATAGAAACTGTCCCTGAGGTGGTCGGGAGCCGCCAGAAAAAACCATCACAGTGGCGGCAGCGCCGCCAATCCAAAGTCAGAATTTGACCAAAACTTCCAACATGAAAGTTCTTCAGCTCAACTCCAATTTCAACTTTCATAACTACATCAAAGTCTGATTATAAGCCAAAAAGTCAATTTTTACCTTGAAAGCTGACGGGTCTGATGAACCCTAGTTTTGAGTTCGATCAAATTCGATCTCCACAGATGAAATCGATGCAACCCACCTTGGGGGAAATGATCTACGTCCCTTGAAGTGCAAAATTTCTTTTGGAACCGCGACCAAAGATGGCCGGAGGAAGGAGAACGAAGGCCGGCAATTTGGAGGCGATTCCGACCTCGTCTCGGCTTTTCTCGACATTGTAGCTCGAGCTATGGCTCGACCCACGCTAGATTACCTCCACAGACGTGTAGAGGGCCGCAAGGCGAGCATAACTCCCCTTGGATCGAGTCCTATAGTGGTCGGAGGAAGGAGAATAACGTCGATGAAGGTGAAGGCGCGACGCAGCTCGGGAGAGGGAAATTTTGGCTCGGGTTTCCTTTTTGGTGCAAATTTCCCAAAAATTTATCATTTTATACAAAAATGAAAAGTTCTTTCGAAGCCCATAACTTCTTCATACGAACTACGATTCTCACATTCTGCATGTCCACGAACTCGTATTGACGCGCTCTACGACTTTCGTGAATGAAGTTTTCCGAGATACCCAACGTATAAAAGGTCAACCTTTACACCCCCCTGAAACCATATTCTTTGAATAAATAATTCGTTCGAAACACTTCCGCTCCGTCCACAAGCCACGAAACCGTCGTATATCCACAATTTAGATTTTAGAAAATCCTCGAAAAATAATAATGAATTTCTGGGGTATTACATCTTGCCCCCCAATAGAGGGGCAATAAACTTCTATTGGTCCTATTGGGGGGCAATAAACTTCTAGTGCTCCCCAATATACGTCTATGACCCCCCAATAGAAGTGTCAGTCTCCGAAATGGGAACAAATCTCCTTCGATTTAGACAAATAAAACTTTGATTAAATAAAAAAACGAGAAGATTACATCAATTCAAAATGTCTATTGCCCCCCAATAAAACTTTCAGTCTCCCGAAATGAGAACTAGTCTCCCTAAATTTAGATAAATAAAACTCTGATTAAAGAAAAAAAGAGAAGGTTACATCAATTCAAAATGTCTATTCCCCCCAATAGACGCCTATTGGCCCAATAGAACTTTTTTTTTTCACCCTTTTTCTTTCCTTCCCGGCTTTCTGCCTTAATTTTACCAAAAAAAAAATAATAATAATAATTTGAGCACCCAGTCACTAATAATATGATAAACAAAACCAACGGTATCATTTCAGATCCAGAATACGACCAGAAATGTGCCTACTTTGACAAATTATTTGATAAGGTAAGAGTACATCATTAACTCTAATATATTAACACGTGCTTTTGTTTGTGTGTGTTTTGATAGATAGTGTAAGCAGTAGATGCATATTCATGACAAGAAACCAATAAACCAATTGAATTCCATTTTAGAAGTAGTGATAACCAAAGAAAACAAAAACATGTTTATTGTTCATCCACCACAGAACACCTGCAGAATCATTGATAATTAAATATTAACCTCCTATAGTTCTCCTATGAAAGTTCCTTTTTTCTCGACCTTCAAGATCCAGAAACTCTAATAACTTATATAGCAATCTTCATTAGTTTCGGGAAGAGGTTAGAATCAGGCACACAACTTGGGGAGAGAGAGAGAGAGAGAGAGAGGTTTGATGTCAGATTTGGACACGCTCATCGGAGGTCGACGTCGGCATCAATGGTGACGACGAAGAAGCCGAGTTGGGCAAGAGAGAGAACATGATGGTACTTCAAGTGTTGGCATCATCATTGGCAACGCGCCGATGATTGTTGAGAGAGAGAGAGGAGAGAGAGGTCAGAAAATCTCTATCTTGAGATGAAAGAGTAGCATAAAAAGTAGTTTATTAATTAGCTTAAGGTTAAAATTGACATTTTATATTAAATTGGGTTAGTAAGAATAAAATTTTGATGATGGAGTAAGTGGGAATATATTAGCTCAATTTTCAATTTTGTGCTTTGTGTCAAAGTCCCTTTATTTTTATATTCATATATTTTATTTTTCTTTATAACTATTTCTTTCTTGCGCAATTTTATTTTCTCAGAAAAATTCCTTCTCTGGTTATTTTGATTATTTTTATGGTAAATTTTTATCTTTTATTCTTAAATTTACAGTTACAAAATTTGGGTTGTCTTGATAAGAGATAATGTTTTTTTTTGGTTGGCTGTCCTATATCAATTTGACCATGGTATTTTTCTAAAGCATTTTTCTGTATCAAAATTTTACTCCAAGCCTCCGAAAACTTAGAACCGGCGCTGGTCTCAACATTACCAACAGAACTTGAATAATTATGGCAACAAGAGCAACTTTTAGAAATTAAAAGGAAATAGATTTTTTCTTTTATCATGAGGAAATTATTATTTTAATTTTAGGGTGACAATAGAACTTAGTTGAAAAATTAGATATGAGATGCAGTGAGTAGCGTATGTTACATTTAGCTCCACCATTATAATATTGAAGGATAAGATATGTGTTCTAAGGTATTGGCCGTCAAGTTTACTTTATTACAGTATAGATACAAATGTTAACCATGCATCATGAAAGTTGTACAAGTGTTATATATGGTATGTGGTTGTTTAAAATCTTAATTCAAAAGATAAAATCCACATTATTAACTTACCAAATTAGACTTGCATTCAACAAAAAAAAGAAAAGAAATAATTAATAAATCCGACTTGTAACGAAAATTTTCAAATTGGAAGAAGTGGATTAGTGAGAGTTAAGATGCCTCTGACATTTGACCAACGTTCTTACAAAATTTGATATGCTGGCATGAAATACACTTGCAAATATTGCCAAAATAACATAATTAATTATCAGCATTAAAGAGCCAAGAGTTGCAAAAATCACCCTTTATTTATCACTTGGGGACTCTATTTATACAACCAAATTATAACTCAGTCACATAAACGCAAATAACACCTGCAGGTGCAATAGGTATAGTTCATGAGTATTACTTTACTTTCTGCTTTTCTTTTTCACTACTTTTGTCCTTGGTTCACATTTTTTGGTTTTCTTATATATCTACCCTCTTCTGCCCTCTTTTCTCAAGCTTTTAGGGTTGTTGAAGTTTGGTGATATAGAGAGAGAGAAGCTGGTTGCTAGCTTCACAATTTCTTCCCCTTAAGAGTCACCCTTTTAGTTCACAAAAGCATAAGGCAGGTATATATATTGCATACTCAGATCAGATCAGTACATATATCTTGCTAATTATGGTGGATTCTTTCTTGTTACCTTCAGTTGATGAATTGCATATATATCTTATAGAGAATGGGTTTAACTCTCTCAAGACGAAGAAATTTTTTGATAAAATTACTTCTTTTCATTTTGTACTTTTGCAAAGGAGTGTTACCTGTCACACTAGGTAGAAAGATTTCCATGTGTAACTAAATAACCAAATCATAAATTTGTTTCCTATATATATCTATCAATTTAAGAACAAGTACTGTTTTATTAAATTGGTATGGTTCTTAATTATCGCAGTTAATTTCTTTACAACCTTTTTTGCACATATGCATTTACCTACTAGTTTTAGTTAATTAAAGGATCTGAATGGGGTAGAAAAATGAAAAATTGCTATCGATTCCTTAGATCTGAATGGGGGATCTAGGTTTAAGATGTCTATCATCCCCAAGGGGGTTAACCTTGTTTGCGTCTTATGTGTGATTCTATAATTTCAGCATGTATTTTTATTATTTTTTGGCTATAATAAACTATTCTATCTTTTTGGGCAGAAAAATTACACATTTGAAGGTAGAAATGTGCAAAAGAAGTTGTGATCATTGGCTCCGAGAAGTGAAAAATGAGATCCTTTTCGGGTTAGTGTTTGTTATACTTTACATTGCAGTTCATTATACTTTAGCACCACGTATTCTTTGATTTTAACGGTTAAGAGTAGTACATCCTATAGTCATTAATATATAGTGACGTATCGAATATCCAGTAAATCTAGTGCATTACGTAAAATTCTGACATAAATTAATTGTTGTTGACTATTTTGTAGCGGTTGGATGCCACGTGATTTATTATTATTACAAACCAAAAGATTGTGTGCGCAGGAGATTGAAAAAGTTCACTGTAGGCAGAATAGTGAGGGATTAACTTTCGCTTGATTATGACCATATCTTGAACTTTGCTCGGAGATATTTCAGTGTCATAGTTTGATAGTTTAGGGGAAAAAAATTGGATAACAATATGTTCAGTGATTGGATGAGACGACCCTTCATATGCACTTCTCCTTTGTATGTTTATTGTCTGATAGCTTCATTTTTGTTTCATTTCATTTGCAGATCCTAATATTCTCCAATTGTTTAATGTTGTTTTTGCAGGATGTCGATGAACAGAGATAGCTTCCGTTTCCATTCTTCCGAGTCCATGGACAGCAATTTAAACTTGCAGCCCTGATAACCCATTTCAACTTCCAAGTTCCATAAGTAATGCGCCAAATGACTGCAATTTTACTGTTGCTAACTATCCAGTTCCACCACCATTGCCTTTGGGAGGTTATGAGGGTTTTATAACTGGGGCAAACAACAGCACTTCTGGAGGGAACCAAACTAGGTAGCGCTTACTTCTTTTAACTTGATTACAATATTTATATTCTTCAAATTTTTTATCATGTCCACCTATTGAACTCTTAATCAATGTCAGCCACAGTTTACTCAACAAAGAGACCAGTGCTAGTGGAAGTGGAACGAATTCTGCGGCTTCCAAACATAGACGATCCCAAAGAAAAGGCAAATCATTTGGTAACGGTAGCTCCATGTATCGAGGTGTTACAAAGTATGTTTCAAACTTTCAATCCTAGTCATGTATTATACAAATATTAGGGATTCATTTTCGACGTCACATACACATCCACACACAAAGTGTTCAATACATAAATCCAGTTCATGGTTTAAATATATATATATATATATATATATACACACACACACACACAGTCCGGCTACACTAAGGACGTCCTTAGTTTTTCTTAGGTACGAATTTCCGGTTTTCTTCCACTTTCCAATCACATTTTCACATCTTAACCGTTCAATTTTTAGGTATATATAGATCACCTCTGCAAATTTTCAGCCAATTTGGTGATCATTAAGGCATCCAAAACTGTAATTTTACCATTATAAATACGAACGGTTCCCGTTCGACAGATTCTGTCCGTTCGTGTAAATTGCAGTTTTGGATGCCTTAACGATCACCAAATTGGCTGAAATTTTGCAGGGAGGATCTATACATTACGCTCTAAAAACTGAACGGTTAAGATATGAAAATGTGATCGGAAAGTGGGTGAAAACACCAAATCCGTACCTAAACCTTAGGTAAGGACATCCTTACCTGAGAAATTATATATATATATATATATAGCCCTTCTTGGCTGCAGATATCCGCACCTAAGCAAAAGGTGCGGATTTCCAATTTTCCCCACTTTCCGATCATATTTTCACATCTTAACCGTTCAGTTTTTAAATCCTAATGTATAGATCACTTCTGCAAATTTTCAGCCAATTTGATGATCGTTAAGGCATCCGAAACTGTAATTTACTATTATAAACATGAACGGTTCCAGTTCGACAGATTCGGTTCGTTCGTATGAATTGCAGTTTTGGATGCCTTAACGATCATCAAATTGGCTGAAATTTTGTAGAGATGATCTATACATTAGGATCTAAAAACTGAATGGTTAAGATGTGAAAATATGATCAGAAAGTGGGTAAAAATGAGAAATCCGTACATTTTGTTGAGGTGCAGATATCTGCACCTGAGCAAGGTTGTGTGTGTGTGTGTGTGTGTGTGTGTGTGTGTGTGTGTGTATACACACACAGTCCGGCTACGGTGTGGACCTCCGTACCGTGTGTTCAATACGGATTTCAAGTTGTCGATCACTTTTCGATCACATTTTCATATCTTGACCGTTCTGTTTTTAGGTCTTAATGTATAGATCACCTCTGCAAAATTTCAGCCAATTTGGTGATCGATAAGGCATCCAAAACTGTAATTTACCATTATAAATACGAATAGTTCCGGTTTGACAGATTCGGTCCGTTCATATAAATTACAGTTTTGGATGACTTAACGACCACCAAATTGGCTGAAATTTTGCAGAGGTGATCTATACATTAAGACCTAAAAACTGAACGGTCAAGATATAAAAATGTGATCGAAAAGTGGTCGAAAACTCGAAATCCGTACCAAAATTTTGGTACGGACGTCCGCAGTTAAGAAAAATCTATATATATATATTTACAACATTGAAAATAAATTTGTTAAAAAACTTGTGATAATGTTATAGCTGGAGTAATTACCTCTAATAAAATTACGATTACACAAAAAATGACTCGCGTTACCACAATGAAATTTATTGTCACATGTATATGAATATATGACATACATGTATATATCATAAAATATTCCTATATGTATATTTAATATATATACAGATCCTATCCGAAATTTCAGAGCTACGTGGAAATATAAACGGATCTTTTTTGAAAAGCATTAAGCTTTGACATTGATTACTGTTCTGCAGGTACGAAAATGGACGATGTGAAGCATTTATATGGGATAACACGGATCCAGAAGAGAAATCCAAGACAAGTACTACCAGATATTATTTGATTATCTATTTACCATTTTGTTCGGTTATGTAAATCTGTAATATTTATATGCTAACCTATTTTGTTTTCTTATTTGTATCCTCCACGAATGATGCGACAGCTTATGTTGGTGAGTGAACCTTGACTACAAAACTATTTCCTATTGAACGAATCTCGCATTCCTCCACACTAGAGATCGGAAAATATATGTTATTCACTAAGTTGAGACTTGGCAGCAATAAATTCTCAGTAATGTTTTGAACATATATATATTCTCCTTTATATTTTGCAGGTGGATTTGAAGTAGAAGAGGATGCAGCTAGAGCTCATGACCTAGCTGCTCTAAAATTATGGGGAGAGTCTGCCAGTTTGAATTTTCCGGTATGCTACTTACTTGATTTTTTGACAGTAAATATTTATTTCCATTCTGTAGCTTATAGATAATGAGTATATGAATAATTAAGTCATCCTATATATTGTTGTAGTTAAGCAACTACGTGAATGACCTGGAAGAAATGAAGTCATTTACGAAGAAGGAATACTTTCTACACATCAGAAGGTAATTAAATTAGTACTGGTATAATTAATTGACCAAAATGTAGTCTTCCATGGAAGATCATGGCTTTTGTTTCCTTCATTGAAGGCGGCAAAGAGTACCAAACCTGATTAATTGTCTTATCTTAATACAAGTCAGGTGAGATTGAGTAGAATCAATTTTGCATTGTTGTTCAGTAGTTTTTTTTTTTTGGCTCAAAAGGAGGGATAAGAGAGGAAGAAAAACCTCCTTATCACCTCATACTATTAAAGAAAAAGAGAGATACAATAAGAGGAGGACGAAGTCAGAACCTCTGTAGGAGAAAAACAGTAAACATGAAAGAAAAAAAGCTAACTAACACGAAATTGAGGAATACCTAAATGGTCACTATTGCAAGCTGAAACAATGAACGGAGGAGTCAAATCCCACCAAACTAAACTTGTTAGCATGGTACCATGATTTGCAAAGATGTCAGCAACTTTGTTACATTCCCGAAAGATGTGAGAGGATCGGAAATGCATCTGAGAAATGCGGTGCAAACAATTCATCCACTCTACTCTAAGCCGCCATGACACCAAATGAGGAGAGCGAAGAAAAATAAGTACAATAGAAGAATCCACTTCTAACCATATTGTTGTTCAGTAGTTATTTTTCATGGCTTCTCTACTAATTGGTTGTATGTTGATTCTTGCCAAATTCCAGAAGCAAGACGGTTTTAGCCAAGACGGTATCCAATTACCGTGGAGTTTCGAGGTCCTCTCTCTCTCTCTCTCTCTCTCTCTCTCTCTCTCTCTCTCTCTCTCTCTCTCTCTCTCTCTCTCTCTCTCTCTCTCTCTCTCTCTCACTTGACTCATTTTGAAACAGAAACGCGCACAACAAAAAATGGCAAGTTAGGTTAGGAAAAGGAAAAGAAATCGATAGCATTTACGTGGGAACATTTGGTACATCCTATCACCCTTAATTGTAATTGTTTGCTTACATCACATTTATGATTACAGTGAATGAACAAACAATTTCAATTTGTCTTATTTTCAATAATTTTTCCTCTGTTTAACTATTCTATTATTGAATCAGATACGGAAGTGCAAGCCGCCGAAGCATATGACGTTGCAGCTATAAGGGTGAAAGGGCCGAAAGCAATCACCAATTTCGATAAAAGTAACTACGATGTCAAACAGATTCTTGAAAGCCCAAAATTTCTAATTGATAAAGGTGCATCGAAGACGTTGCAGAGGAGTTCAGTTGATGATGTGCTTCAAAAGAGAAGAAAGACTCGCAATGTCTCCAGCTCAACCCCTACTGCCCCACCATCATTTCACCCAATAGATCAAACTCAACTAACGGCAATCGATTCAAGCCTTCAGTATCAATTTTCGATCCCTTCTCTCCAAGTTCCTGTCCCTCACGGTTACCAAAACCCTACCTTTGAAGCAAACCGAAATTTCAGTCCTCAGTATGACTATGGTGGAAGTGAGCCAACAGCCCAGTTTCCATCTATCATGCCCTTATTGAATCAAGAGTTTTTGTAACAGCAATTCCCAGCACCACCTTGATCAAACCCCCAGCTCCCAGTTCCTTCAAGACACTCAGGACCCTAATCTTGTTGCTGGGTTGTATAACCTTGCAAGTGATAGCTGTATGGAAAATTTTTCCAACAGTCAGGTTCATGAGGCGAGTTTCGAAATGATGGGGATGAACGAGGGTGGTGCTCAAGGTGATGGTAGCAGTCAAGTAGTAGGAAATGTTGGTGATCCTATGTTTGGGCTGGGCAATTCTGACTTGGATCCTGCGAGCTGGCTGGAAACGTTCTTGCGGATGAGCCCACAACGTCCTGATTCTAAGGTGTGAAAAATTAGAAGGCTTTTGTATTGTGCATGCGGTTATGAAATACAGCATCCAGTGGTGTAGTCAAACTTTGGTAATTACTGTTTTGATAGATTTGTAGGTAGCCCCTTTTATTTTTTTAAAAACGCTAATAACTTGATAGTATCACTATCACTATCACCCACAAAGATCAATATCAACTAATCGCTACCAGAGCAACACAGCGATGAAGTAGCAACACCTTAGCATATCACGTAAACCGACCAAATTCCCATGAGTGATCGCCTGATTTGCCAAGAGATACGGTTGCCATCACATTTTTTCTAATTAAAGCTCCTTTTAACCAAAATTTCAACTTTTGATTATTAAAATTTCTGTTAATATTTGTCTTTCAATTTTGCTTCGTCAGTTCTCTTTATTTTAGTTGACATCTAGATGTAAAACATGCATCAATCAAATTCAAAGTACATGAATTATAAATTGTAAGTGGCCGTTTCAAACTTAACTCAAAAGATATAATCCTCATTATTAACATACCAATTTAGCCTTGCCATTCAACACACTGTTCATTGTTTTTCTTATTTTCCATCGGCCTTCTCATCGTAAGGCTTTTCCTAGATCAATCATCACTTTAAAAACAAAATGCCAATATTTAGGTATTAATATTTTTGTTTTAGTTTACTAGTTAATAAATTGAGTGGTTTTAGTTGGACCTCCAAATGTGATATTTGGACCTCTCTTACTTATTAAACCTCCAATTCACTTTTCTTAATACATAAAAAGCTAAGTACACCTCTTTAGTTTTATCAAAACACCCTTCAACAATTAAATATTTATCTTCAACAATTTTTTTTTTTTGTTATCTATATCATTTTAACCGCGAAGAATTTTGTAAGGCAGTTGTATATATCTCTGGTGTACTTTCATGATTTCATCCAGTAGCAAAACCAAAAAATTGATTCATGGAGGGGTCGAACAAGTAGACAGTTAGAAAGATTTGTTTTTTTTTTTGTAATATGAATGGTTCTAAAAAAGACTTTGATTCTCAAATGAATAATAAATATTGATTAAATCTAATGAAAAAGAGTTGACCTTGGATCTTAATTACTACTAATTACACTAAACTATTCAATGAATTTAGTTTAAAAGAATTCCAATCAGATTGTTTTGAATTTAATGAAGGGACCATATATAGAAATTAATTCTTTTTAAAATTATTTTAGGTAACTTATATTCATGGGAGAGGTAAGAAAAATATTTTGTTTCTTTTTTCCTTTTCACTCTTTGTCCATGTTTGTCATTTCATATGAGTTGACAAAGTCTAATAACATATGAAAAAATGGAGATCAAAATATCAAATTTGAAGGTTCAATTGGAACCACTCATCATTAATATGACCCTAAATCATGGGTTAGATGGTAAAAAAAAGATTACTAGATAATGATAGCGCAGAGTAGTTTATGCTAACAAAATCACCTGGCCCTGTTGGTAATCTTTTCTACCTGACTCTATACGCTGAGCACGTCATTGTGGTACGATGAAACCAAATACTTCTAAACCAAATACTTCTACAAAGACTCCTAGAGGAGCTTCTACTAGCATAGACTATAAATTGACAAAGCAATTAGACAACTATGTGCTCCTTCCTTATAAAAGGGTTGGAGCATTCAACCTCAGACAAGTAATGAGACCCTGACAAACCCATCAAGAGCCTTAGCTGCAAAGATCCTATAGTAAAGTCCAAAACCCAAGGTCAACAATAAATAGGCTAAGCCCAATAGCCAAACCCTAGCTACAGCAAGAGCCCGTGAAAAAGCCCAACCCTCATCTGCACCCTCGGGCCTCCTAAGGGCACTACGGACCCCAAATTCTATGAACACCCAACCCATTAGAACTCATTAACTGACGGGGGAAACCAGGCCGGTAGATGCCGCCCCCTTCCTCAGCCAGTTAGCATGGCTGCGATGTCGCCATCTGTCACTAACGTTGCACTTTCAGCTACCACACCAACAAGAAGTCTGCTCCACTAAAGGCCTACCAATTTCACCTGCATTATCAACAACTCCACCTCCGCCGATAACACCACTCTTTCCGGTTCGATAAGACCCACACAATCACACCGGGTACCCATCACAACCACCTGAGGTATCTGCTGCAATAGATCTAACATGACACCAACAATAGTCTTCGCTGCCACCACAAACCAAATCTCCAACCACTGCTGCAGCATTCCTCCAATCTTGTATAAAGATATAGCCCGGATCCAAAGCCACCTGATGACGGACAACAAGTCACCATACCAAAGTACATCGACAGCAAGGAATGAAAGCCATCTGAACACGAAGGCCAAGAGAACTAGCTAGCCACTGTATTGCAGCAATAGGGAGAGCCAAGAACAAGACACCCAGAACAGGCACACGGTCAGCGCCTCTATGCTCGTCATTTTCACAAGAAGGCAGCGCTAGGATTAGCGCAAAGAAAAGCGCTGCTAGAGTGAAGCTAGGGTTTTTCATCCTCTTGCGATAAATATTGAAAATATCATTCGGGAATAAAAAGTTAATTTTAGTTTGCTCTGTATTCTATTGATTATTACTTTGTGTTTATGAGAGCATCTATCATAGTGACAAAAAAAGTTAAAATCTGTATAGTTTTTCTTCGAATTATTCCAATAGCTTCTCTATCACATTTTCTATAATTAATTATTCACAGTTAAATATGATAATAGTTTTTGAATTTAGAAAATGTAATCAAATAATTTATATTTAGGGGTTTTGACCATTTACCCTAATTCTAGAGACTGTTTTCCCCCTTAAACCACCCACTTATTTTTTTCTCACTTACCCATAATGATCTTTCTTAATACCCAATTAAGTTTTTTTTTTTTTTTTTAAGAATTTTTTGCCCTCACTCATTTGTTACAGAGAGAGAGAGAGAGAGAGAGAGATGACATAAGAGACTTCGCAGGAGTCCGGTAAGTGGTTACAAGAATCTAGTCACTGATAGCCGGAAAAAATTCTCTTAGAACCTCGTCGGAGATCCTCAAAGAGGTCGTCAAAAATCTCATAGGTCACCGGAGAGGTTTATTACCCCCTTAATAAATATTTATTGCTCTCCAATAAAGTAAACCTTTTTTGCCTCCCAATAAACCTTTACGTTGGCGGAATGGAAACTAATTTCCTTAAAATTAGACAAATAAAACTTTGATTAAAGAAAAATATGAGGGGATTACATCAATCAAAGACTTTTATTGGGGTGCAATAAATGTTGGAAAATGTTTTATTACCCCCCAATAAATGTTTTATTAGGAGACAAAATTTCTTTTTTCTTTTTTCTTTCCTTATAGACCTTCTGCCCTCATTTTACCAAAAAAAAAATTAAATAAATAAAAGAAGCCAGAATGACACTGTCGCGAGCCTCGACCCAGAGCAAAGCCCGGTATAGGCCTGTGGAGCTTCGAAGGTCTGCTTCTCCAACTCAGATCGACTCTAGCGAGGTAGCTGTGACTTGAGCTTCTTCGTCGTCTTCAAGCGAGGTTTTACATATAGATTCGAGTTTCATTTCGGCGAGGTAGCTCTGACCGGAGCTTCTTCGTCTTCTTTACGCGTGGATGATGCCGGAGTTTGTCATGTCATTTGCGATTGATGCCGGGCCAGATGTGGAGATCATGGGGGGTGAGAGAGAGAGAGAGAGAGAGAGAGAGAGAGAGAGAGAGAGAGAGAGAGAGAGAGAGAGAGAGAGAGAGCGCATGCATCGAGACTGAGTTTGACTCCGGCGAGGTAGCTCCAACCGGAGCTTCTTTGTCGTCTTCAGTAGTCATGTCGTTTGCACTCGACGCCATGTCGGAGGTGGAGATCACAGAGAGAGAGAGACATGATAGAGTGGCAACGACATGTAATTCACTAATTAGGTTGTGAGCATAATAGTCATTTCTGTTGTTGGGATAAGTAGAATAATTTTAGCCAATTTTAGTGCTTTTGATCAAGGACCCAATTATTATGATGGGAATGAATATTATTTGAATAGAAAGATAGAAGAGTGTAAACTTCCCAGAGCATCAAATGAAGAATAATATCGGTCAACCTCTCAAGTTTGTTTTGTGAATGTACAAGACAAAGTTCTTACCAAAATTATATATCTATTACAGGCGAAAATGAAAAAGAGAGAAATTTTTTTTTTTACTTGATGAACATTACATATATAGTCTTCCTTCCGTACTGCTTGTGAGATAATGGGAAGATGGCCACTTCATTAGATCATTTCAACGGAAAAAGACACATCATACTAATTACCATCCTTGTCTGTGTTAGCCAATAAGTAACATTGATGTGTGTGTGTAATGCCTCAAGTAAAGCAAGGAAGCTACAAAGAAAATAAGGTCACAATACTTGACCCGAATCAGTTTCTTTGACTAAATCCATATGGTCAAATGTAGCTTGTTAGAGCATCTCCAATGAGTTGGTCAAAAAATTTATGTCAAATTTGAATTTGAAGGATGACGTGTCATGATCATTTTTAATAAAATTTTAGTCAAATGGATTAGTTATATTTAAATATTATTTTATTATTTTTTGAAATTTTTTATAACAAAAAGAAAACTATTTTTTCTCTTTCTTCTTTAGCTCTTCTAATCTTTGCTCTTCTTCTTCTTCTTTGTGTTTCTTTTTTCTTCTTTGATGGGCAACAAGCCAACAATTGCAGGAGATAACTTTTCAATCTCAAAGCACCCAAACATATCTTACCCATTCACCATTGGAAAACCATTCACTCTTCTTCTTCGGGGTTTAGTCTCCTTCTTGCTTCTGGGTCCAATCCCAAACTTCAAGGTCAAAAGTCGACGATGCTCGGTGCCATAGCCGGAGTTTCCTCTCTATTTCTTCATCTGTTGTGGATTTGGAATTGGGCGGCAACAGCCACCCTGCTGAGGCCGGTCTCTACTTTACAAAGCTTGGAATCAAAACCCTATCAAAGGACTACGTCCAAGTTGAAACCGGCCGATGTTATTGTGGGTCAATTGCCTGAGAAGATGAGAAGATGCAGAATTAGAAAAGAAAAGAGAAAGAAGCTATGTGGGGAAAGAAGCGAGGGAGAGAAATACGAGAGAAAAGGAAGAGAGAGAAATAATGATTAAAAAATAAAAAATAGATTGAGTTTGTTTTGTTAAATTTGACAGCCCAACTCCATATGCCATTTACACGTATGATAAGACCTATGGGTTGGAGTGCTTCCATATGTCTTTTGTTACCACTAAAAGTCTCCACGTGAATTTGACACATCCATTAGAGATGATCTTAGTTGACCATATTCTGATGTTCAAACATATAATTGTCTCTCTTTTTTTTTATAACTTTTTTAACACATCAACAACTCATAATTACAACAATTACTCTTTTGAATCTCCCACCTATGAAGAAGAGACTTATACCACTAGATCAAATTATATCAGGCTATATTATAATTGTCTTTGCACTGTAGATTTTAAAATTAGTTATACTAGAACGAATAACAGATTAGTTGAAGCTTGAAAACATTCTGTTATCGAAACTCAGGCTTTCTAGAATAAAATCCATTGAACTGAAATGTATTTCGAGAGACGGCCATGACCTCACATTACTGCTGACTTTTCTAACTGCTAGAAGGAATATAGCTATTTTCCTCTGTATATATAAGGTACAAAAGAGAAAGTAGAAAAACCAGTAATTTCCTTGATCTGTTTCATTGCTATTTTTACTGTAGTTAAAGAAATGAAATAGGCATACGCCAAGACGTACTTGTGAGTAGTGTCTAGTGTAACACAAAGACACCAAAAGCCCATGGTGATGCGAAGCAAAATGCTACACAGAAACCCCATAGAGATTAAGACATCCTTTGTCTACTTCATCTGTAGGTGTGTCACTATGTCATGATCTCCCAGTCACTCTTTGTTAATAACCCACAAAGTACGGATGCAAATCATCTATTATTTGAGTTGGTTTACCAAAGGAATTTTTCTAGCCAAGTTATTACAAGACTTGTTCGAGTGAGACAAAGTGAAAAGAAAAGCTTTGGGGATTATATCCTGTGATTTTGCAAGAGATGAGAGTTTCCAGCAAACACAGGTTTCCAATCTAGAATGCTCACTCATTAATTCATTCCACTACAAGTTCACGGTACCAAATCCAATTAGGGAAATTTTTTCTTCAGGGGTTCCACCTAAATTATATGACGAAGATCAATGATGTTTAACCATCTTTCAAGTTTGATTGCTAATCATCAAAACCAAATTGACTCTAAAGGCACTTCTAATGGGTTGAAGACCGTATCACCAGGTCTTCCATCATGTTGGTTTTATTTCTAGTTTCCATCTGATCAGAACATCTGAACACGTTCAATATCTTATTCAAACTTGTATATACAGATAGAAAAGAGAAAAGTATATTAAGAACAATCAAGTGAGTATTGCACATTCGCACTCTCTTATTTTGTTTTGTTCCCTCCAAGTACATTAATTATTAATTATAGCAAGATAGATAGAAATTAACAAGCACATAAAGACCTTCATTGTGCCCTTTTTTTTTTTTTTCAAGGATCAATCAAAATTTCTTTTGGAATTGTGTACTTCCAGTGCATCCAACTATCCAAGATTTAATTGTGGGGTGGGCTGGGAATTTTGTTTTTCTTAAGTAAAGTTATAAGAGAAATTATCGCAACGTCAATATTTAACTAAGATAATTAGACCTATTTTATTGAGATGTCAAAAATAGAGACGCAATTGAAACCAATATTAAATAGATTACCGCAAAAGAAAATAAACTTGAGAAAAGAACATATTGAGAGAAATAATATTTTTGAAAAAAAAAATTAAACCTATTTAATAGAGTTATGAGTGGAAGAAATAAGAAAAAGTAATTAAACCTATCGCACGGAGTGGAAGACAATAGGAAGAAGTAAAAGAAATATAGTGGAAGAAAACAGGAGGAAGAAGAAGTAACCAAGTAGGAAAAGAAAAAAGAAAAAAGAGAATAGGAACAAGTAAAAGAAAATATGAGTGGAATGTACCAGAAAAAAAGGAACACATAAGAGGACACGAACTTGGGTTGGTTTGAAAAAACGCAAAGCCTGTTAGCCAACTGTGCTAGAACCTCTCTCCCGTACGTTGCTTATGCTCGAATATTTGTAACAAAAATCTCGGGTGGGACGAAATTGTTAAGTGAGCTAATGTCAACATGAAGATCAGAAGTTGCAGAGCAAATATGAAGTTGCAGAGCAAATCTTGACTTCTGTTCTAGCAAATCCTACGTAGTTAATGCAGCCGTATTACATGACTTTTGTATTTATCTTTCACACTTAGCTATAGGAAATTTGTACTACTACATATATCCTCCAGTTTGGAGAAGAATGCACTGGCAAATTATACCATAAACCCCTACATTTGACATGGTATCAGAGCAGTTTTGCTCTTGAGACCGATATATTTCTAGAGATCTAGATTACCCATACCATATTCCGCTGCAAGAAATATCAAGGGAAGAACTTTGTTTCTTCATCTTACCCAGTACCCATAACCAAGCTTTTTGCTCAAAGATCGAGCACAAGCCCATACCCAGAATACTAAGAACAAATTCTGTTCTTCACTATATCCAGTAATACTACGAACAAATTCTGTTCTTCACTATATCCAGTACCCCTACCAAATACCGAGGAAGAAAATCAAACTACCTTAATCATACCCAAACACCAGAAATTATACCATACCAGAGCAGTTTAGAATTTCATTGCTTTCTATTCCAGACTGGTTGTTGCTTCATCAGACCGGAGCACCCTCGATCCGAGCCGCCCCGACGAGGACCCCAAATCGCCCTCAGCAGCAATCTGTACGCGTTCAGTGCTTTTGCTCTCACCATAGTACCATACTGCCTTATCAAGTCACCCACTTCGGGGCTGATTACTGGGAGAAGAACAAGAAAAAAAAAATCACTCAGAACCCTCAATCATGGTTAGTCATGGTTGTTGATTTCTAGTACTCATACCTCTTTTTTATTAGCCGGCCCTGTTCACCACAACCTTCTTCTTCTTCTCTATTTAATTATTTTGCACATTGCACTTTGATAATAGTCCCTCCTTTTTTATTTTTTAGGCAAAGCCTGCCACACCTATTACCTTTTAATACCATTTTCTTTTTCTTTAATACCCTCCACTTTCACCGTTTCTTTTTTCTTCGACTATTTGACGTCAGTCACCAGAGCTAGGGGTCGTCAACGGGCCGGGCCGGGTCCGGTCCGGTTCATTCATTCCGGGTTTCGGTCGGGTCGGGTCGGGTCTTGTTAAATTTTTTAATAATGTCGGGCCAGGTCGGGCCGAGCTTTATTAAAAATCGAAGGATCCAACCCCGTCCATATAAAGCGGGCCTTGCGGGCTTTTTCAGGCCGGGCCGGGCTTGGCCTTGCGGGCTTTTTCGGGCCGGGCCTTGCGGGCTTTATTTATAAATAAATATTTAAAGACACAAATATTTTTTTTTTTAATCAAGCTTTGGAAATTGATTGGATAATGATCAAATACAACCAAAGATAATAGATCTATATTGTACCAAAAAAAATCTATATTTATATTTATATACTAATTTATTGATAATTAAATTTTTAAAGACACTAATTTTTTATAAATTTATATTTATACATCATACACTCCAAAGAGCAACATATAGCAATTCAAAGAAAATGAGAAAACCGACCGTTGGATGTCATTATTATAATAAATTATACGTGTGGTTAAAAATTTAGTCAATTTCACCGTAGTTTCGAACTCGATCAGATTAGTCAACCGTAGTCACTTGCATGTTTTCTTGGTTGACTGATGGCGTGATAACCGCAAAAATTGCTTATTTTTTTACATCACGTTTGTGAATATTTCATTGATGGATGTGAGTGGACATAAGATAAAAATTTCAATTTTAATTACAAATATATTGACCAATACCAATTTGCCTCTTAAAGTTGTATGACTTGTACATTGCATTTAAATTGTTGAGGTTCATTCTAAAGCAAACATGAAGTAGAAAATGAATTTGGAAAAACCATCCGTTTGATGGAGAGTCTGTAATATTTTATGGTGGTTGTAAAAAATCCAGCTAATTTGGTTTTCGTTTCGAATTCGATCAACTAGGTCAAACCTAGTTACTCTTATAAACCTATATTTATATATCACACACTCCAAAGAGAAACATCTATCAATTCAAAGAAAATGGGAAAACCGACCGTTGGATTTGATTATTAAAATAAATTATGAGTGTGGTTAAAAATTTAGTCAATTTCACCATAGTTTCAAACCCGATCGGATTGGTCAACCGTAGTCACTTGTATGCTTTCTTGATTGACCGGTGGCGTGATGACAGCAAAACTTGCTTATTTTTTTACATCACGTTTTGTAAATATTTCATTGATAGATGTGCATGGACATAAGATAAAAATTTCAATTTTAATTACAAATACATTGACCTATACCAATTTGCCTCTTAAAGTTGTATGACTTATACATTACATTTAAATTGTTGAGGTTCATTCTAAAACAACCATGAAGTGAAAAATGAATTTGGAAAAACCAACCGTTTGATAGAGAGATTGTAATATTTTATGGTGGTTGTAAAAAATAGAGCCAATTTGGTTCTCGTTTCGAATTCGATCAATTAGGTCAAACCTAGTTACTCTTATAAACCTATATTATATATCACACACTTCAAAGAGCAACCTCTATCAATTCAAAGAAAATGGGAAAACCGACCGTTGGATGTGATTATTACAATAAATTATGAGTGTGGTTAAAAATTTCGTCAATTTCACCATAGTTTCAAACCCGATCGGATTAGTCAACCATAGTCGCTTGTATGTTTTCTTGATTGACCGATGGCTTGATAACCGCAAAACATGCTTATTTTTTCACATCATGTCTGTAAATATCCTATCGATGGATGTACGTGTACATAAGATAAAAATTTCAATTTTATTACAAAGACGTTGGCCTATATCAATTTGTCACATAAAGTTATATAACTTGTACATTGCATTTAAATTATTGATGTCCATTCTAAAGCAACCATGAAGTGGAAGATGAATTTGGAGAAACCAACCGTTCGATGGAGAGATTATAATGTTTTATAGTGACTGTAAAAAATCCAGCCAATTTAGTCCTCGTTTCGAATTCGATCAACTAGGTCAAACTTAGTTACTATTATAAACCTATATTTATATATCATACACTCCAAAGAGCAACCTCTATAAATTCAAATAAAATGAAAAAACCGACCGTTGGATGTGATTATTACAACAAATTATGAGTGTGGTAAAAAAATTAGCTAATTTCATCATATTTTCAAATCCGATCTAATTGATCAACCGTTGTCACTTGTTTTTTAAAATATATATGCACATATTTTCTATAAAAATATGAGAATTTCCACACACACGTATATATATATATATATAAATATAAACACACACATACACATATCTATATATATATATATATATATATATATATAAACACACACACACAGTGCACACACATATCTATATATCTCTCTCTCTATATATATATAAGCACACACACATATCTATTATATATATGTGTATATATATATATATATATATATATATATATAAACATACACACATTCACATATATATTAATATATATATATATATATATAAACACACACACATATATATATATATAGATATATCTATATATATCTATATATATATTCACAAACACACAAAAATATATATAATATATAAAAAATAGTTTACGGGTTTTTACGGGACGGGCCTAGGCGGGCTTTTACGGGCCGGGTCTAGCGGGCTTTTGAAGGGCCGGACCTATGGGCCGGGCAGGGTTTTTCATGGCTTTTTAGCGGGCCTCCATCGGCCCACCGAGGCGGGTTTTTACGGGCTTTTTGACGGGCCGGGCCGGGCTTTTGGCCCTCTGGGCCGGCGGGCCTCCACCGGCCCACTTGATCCGCGGGCTTTTTGATGAGGCCTAACCAGAGCCCCATAAAGTGGTCTGCTACTTCCTTTACTGCGCTTCATCCAATTCTTTAATTGCACACTTGCTGCACACCTCTGCACGCCAATATCCTATAAAAAAAAAAAAAAAAAAAGAAGGAGGAGGAAGGTAAATTAGATTAGAAATTTTATTCTTGTAACGTCGAGGTTACTCGCACAACTACATAGGTTCACCCAATTAATGTAGTGTCTAGGCTGATTGGATACGAGAAGTGCTAGCAAAGAGTCTCGTCCCCTGCTAAACAAGTGAGCTGAACTCCGCCAAAATCGTTTCTCTACTACCTGGCTACATTAAAAGGAATTACCGAAAGGTTGCGCGATAGGCAACACCCAAGAATCCAATTTCTCTTCCCTTTACTTAGTAAGTACTGAATCACGATTCTCGATAAAGTTCCTGCTGATTCATCCCACATATTAGCAACTGAAACAATTGTTGAAGGATCTGCCATGCATACTCATTATCGGCCACCACATGTTCGTAATTCCCAGTCTTCATCATCTGCCTACTCTTGGAAAGCACCCACTCTAGGACCAATGCAATGCACTCATTGTAAGTGTTTGGCTCCAGTTTTTCTTGAGCTGGTCAATAGTCTCTTTTCTTGCGTGGGCTTGCCAGCACCGTTCGGGTGCGGTTGTTGGGGGTGTCCCTTGACCTGACTTCTTCTGAGCGATTGTGGACCAGGAGAGCACCAACCTCGTCGTAGGATTCTTTGTGCCTCGTGGCGAGAACTTTTGCTGAGCTTCTTCAAAATCACAATCGATACTCGATGTTGTAGATCGAGCAGAGCGAAAACCACTGGGAAGTGAGGAGAACTTGCTAAAGCGTGACTTTAGCTTGGCTGGTTTGCAAGGGCGTTACCCTTGCTTGGCTGGTTCCGTAACCGTTATGGTCGTGGTATTACAGTCGGCTCTCGAGGAGACTATGACCAAAGCACTTTGACAGAGGGTTTGGTGGTACTGAAAGTTGGCTCCTAAGGAGACTAGAATTTAGAGTGTGATCACCGATAAGAGAAAGAGAAGGAGAGGAATTGCTCTTACAGAGGTTGCTCTAGAGAGAACTTAGATCATCTTATAGATGTTTTGATGAATGAATTGGTGAGATGATACTTGTTGTAGCCTCTATATATAGGCTTCCAAGTAACACTATTTGGCCTTTAAAAAAATCATAGTGGGTTAGGTTTAAGCACTTAAACACTCAGTGGATTTGTTAGGTGAGAGCACTTTCTGCTCCTTTATTCCTTTAACTTTTATCTCTACTAAAAAATCATATTTAGCCTTCGACTTCTTCATATGAAATGATCCACCATGAATATAGATTATTGTGGTAAAATTATAGAATTTATTTCCATGTGGTTGAGCCGGAAATGCTACTGGATTCCTTATAGGTGCAATTTTCCAGTTTTGCTTATGCAGAAAATTGGACTGATTGTTTGAAGGTTTCCACTCCGAACGAGCTCTGGCACTCTTCATAAGAAATAATCCTTGGGATGTCTAGAATGAATCTGGAACAACTCATTTGGATTTCGGATGGTTAGTTTGCCGCCCCTCCTTCCTTGTTTAGCTCGGTTTCTCCTAACCGAAGTAGGAAAATGTGCTAAAGTTGACTTTTCATTTCCATGCTTCCATAGTAGGCTTTATTTAGCCTCTAAATATATATTTCGAACTTGTTGACAATATATAGCTTGAGCCACTGACATTGGCTCAATTTCTCCAAAACGTGTCTTGTTAGGCCAAAATGCTCATTTTGGGTCCAAACATTGCCCCCCTGACCTCGAAGTCAAAGGTCTTCATCTTGATTGAAGAGGTCTTGAATCAGTACTACTCTTATAATATTGTTGCTCCGAAGCCACTTGTATTGGCTTGACTGAAATTACTTGATTGATTCTATATAGGCTTCTAAATAGGCCATAAAGCTTGGATGCCATAATCTGAATTGCCTTTGTCATGAACTGATGCTTTCTTTTCCAACTTTATTGCCCCCGTATCTGATGTATGGTATGCAGTGAATTGGCGAAACTTAGACAGGTGTAGGAGATCAGAACTTTAGCGTGCCCCCCATGCGAAGGAGACTGCTTTTGATTGCGAATAAGGATCCTTCTCTTCTTTGGTGGTAGCTTCGCCATGTATATAGCAATAAGTATCTACCTTGATCGCTGGCTCTCTGTTGATTTTCTCAAATGTAGGTGTTTGGAGCCTCTTTGCTGGCTAGATCAAGTTTGATCAATGCCTACAGTACTTGGCAAAATAAGATGCTGAATAGCAAACTGTTTGCTGCCATTTAATCCTTCTCGAATCTTATGCTGAAGAGGATGATTGAATCATGGCTATCGTCATCATGACATGTAACGAAGTGAAACCACCATATTTGCTGCAACTTTAGCATCTAAAACCGCATTGGTTTTAATCATGTTTTATTAAAAAAAAAAAAAAAAAAACTCAGGCCCCTATGCTGGCCCTGCGGTGGTAGGAAAAGGTGGAATATCTTCACTGTCGCCTTAGATGCGATTCTCAAGATGGAATAGTGATTCATTAATTATCAACTAGGGCCACTCACTGGCCCAGCTAATAAATTAATCTCCAAAAACATCTGAGCTATAAATCAAGGTGTAATGGAGAAGTGTTCCTTGTGACCTAGAAATGACATCCAAGAAACCATTCGTTATCAATCAGGCAGATGAAATCACTGAGAAAGCCACGTTCACATGGCAGACTAACATGAGTGTTCAATGTAGAAGTTAGACCGGAGAGGAGAGAAGTCGACTGATGGGCTTTGGTGGCGGTGATAGTCAAGCGAGTCTGGGTCCCACACCTCGCGATCGTTTGCCAGATGATGCTATGGCCTATTAAGGGCTTCCCATCCGCCGTCCCATAGTGGCTCTTCGGCAGGTGCCTGGTGATTTTAGTAGTTGGGGACCAAGGAGGAATGTGGGCTTCTGGCCTACCATCACTCTCGAGGAAAAGGTTTGGTATCAGGAGGTCCAAGCGAGAGATTTGGCCCGATGGGATGCGGTGGGTATCACCCAAACCATGAATCTATGCTTCTGTCTTCCCCATAATACTAGCCCTGCACCGCTAGCCGCCGCTCTTTGTTTCTGGAACACTTCTAGCAATACATTTGATTTCCGATTTGGGCAGATGAACATAACTCTGCTGGATGTCCTCTAACCACTTTGCTCCCCAATTTGGGTTGGCCCAGTTGGTACCCTGGCCTCTGGTTGATTCTGCCAATTACTATACCTCTTGGCGGAGATTAGCCCCACCTGGGTCTGCCCTCTTTCAGAGTCAGTTTACTTTAATAGTGATTCCCCCTTGGGTCAGAGTGCTGTACCCCCTCAACGATGTCGATGATGATTATGTTGATTGGTGGAAAGAAGTGTCAGTGAACTGTTGGGACCTGCCACATGACGATCTCTTCGTCCAGATCTTTCATGGCATGAGTAGTCCTGGTCCGGAGGACCGCAAGATTCTTGAGCGCTTCTCCAACCTTGTAGCACAACCCTCGCGACCTATTCTACCTTCTCGCTCATCACGTCCAGGGATACAAATCCACGAGCCTAGGGCAACAGTAAGTTTTTGTCTTTCTTCACCATTCCTTTTCCTTATCTTGATTTTCCCGCTCTTATTCCTGAGTGTGTTTTGTAGCAAACTACCCGGAGCAAGACAGCCTCTGTTCAGGCCGAGAAACAAAAGGCAATAGCGGAGGAGACTCCTGAGGGAGAATCTTCTCATGATGAAGATTCTGCTGAGGTAATTTGGTTAAGAACGATCCCAAACTTGCATTTTTGGTGCTTTCCCCCTTTTTGAGTTGTGATTTTTTTGTCGTGCAGGCCACTGCTGTCTTTGCTTGCAAACGCGATCGAGCTCAATCTGTCGAAGAGAGTTTTGAAGATGACGAACCTCTGGGAATGCGATTGGTAAACTTCGGCCACGTCTTATTCTATTTAAATTTTAGAATCTGGATAGGATCTTCATTATGTATCTTTTGACAGGTCCGTCAGAGGACCACTGATCCCTCTCGCCTGAGCGAGGCTGGATCCTCAGCCACTGCAGAAGAGCCAACTCTCTCGCTAGTTCAAACATTAACTAACCCCATGACGCCTCTTCCGTCTCCCACATCTATAGAGCATTTTCAAGGTCCTACCATTCTAATAACGATCTCCGATGATGAGTCCTTGGAGCATGAAAGCGTGGAAAGCCACTCTGAGACTTCTGCCGCTTATGAGGAACTGATGATGACAGAGATTCTCGCGGCACTAGAGGTCTAAGAGGTGAATGAGGTAAGGCCTCTTCCTCTTGGAGACCACGTACCAGATATTGACCCGACAACTCGAGAGGTAAGCCACTGTTGGCCAATGCTTTCCGTTTCCCTTTCTGATCCAACACCGCTCTCTGAAATTTCTAAATCTGACCAGGATTCTATTTGTACCGAGGAGGTGGCTGCAAACACTGAGGGTTCTATCGACGGGACCATCGCCCCAAAGATGGAAAATGATACTGATGGTGGTGGTGCCCCCCAAGTCTAGCAAATAAATGAGACAATCGTCAGAGCCGAGGCTCTATGCTTGAATCTGCTCCACTTGCCCATGGAAGCTGCGAGTTGAGTTTCCAGATTCTCCTGTGGCTGAAGGGACAGACCAACCTGTTGAAGACGAAAAAACTGAGGAAGCTGTCCACCCTTTTGCATTGGTGGTTCGTGATCCTGTGGCCCCTCCCCCGCCTCCTGCTCCTACCAGGTTCGAGAGATTTATGAGAGTGTTGGAGGTAACTCTTCCTTCTACTGTGGATGAGGCTAAGTTGGTGCTTCGCGAACATCTAGGTCCTCAGGTATTGGAGACTGACATCCTCCCGTGAGTCTTGGAAGCTCTAAGGTATCTTCGCCAGGAGAAGACTTTGACTCCATGGCAATTTAGTGCTATCGACTCTCTGCTGAATGAACTTGATATGGCCCGCCGACATCAATCGGCCACGAACACCTAGGCTCATGATGCTCAAAAGGCTTTGAATAGTATCTCTCGAGAAATGGACATCTCCCATGATATTTTAAATGAACGAGCCATCCGCCTGCGGGAACTACAAATCCAAAGGTCCGACTTCAAAATTCAGATCGAGAACCTCTAAGCCCATTTAGCCTTTGTTGAGAATGCGATTGTTACAGAAAAAGCTCAACTCGATGAACCTTTGGCTGCTTCTGAAGAAATGGGCAACCTAGCCCGTATCAGAGAACGGGCCACTCAGGCTGAAGCTGGTGCCATTGCTGCGAAACGCCATGTGGAGATACTTTGTTTGAAAGTGAGCTTTGCGGGCCAATCTCTGTAGGCCCCCTCGAAAACCTTTTGGTTTCCTCACATGCTATTAATCCCTTCTTTTCCGAGATTTAAGGCATTAATCACTCATTGAAAAACAACGATCGTGAAAAAATAATCTCGTGAAAAGAACAGTTACCTCCTCGAAAACTGTTCGGTCTCCTCACATGCTATTAGTCCTCTAATAATAGCTAACTCCTCAAAAACCGCTCCTCACATGCTGCTAGTCCCTTTTTTCCCGAGATTTGGAATCACTAATCTTGATTTACTAACATCAATTTTGAAATTGAGCTTCATCCAAGGATGGGGATTTGCCTGAAGTCCCTATAAATAGTTGTATTTTGGGAAGGGAATACTCATAACAACTTTTCTGAAATATTCAAGAAATGGCCTTTCAGTCCATGCTTCTTTTTATCCTTCTTCACAAATCTTCCCCTCATGAAATGACCTTTAGCCTCTAAATTTTAGGCTTTATGGTGTAATCTTAAGCCTGGGTTAGGCCTTATGGCGTAATCTTAGGCAACCCCTTGTTTCGCCCTTCTGGAATCTTGCAACAACAATGCCAGGCTTCAGATTGGTTTAGAAACGTGAGGGGGCTCCGAGTGTGGGATCCACGATCATGCGAGATCATTTTTGTTAGAATCCACGCGGAGCGAAACAGAGAAAGGGAGGAAGGCCACTTTGTGGTTCGTCTTTCCTCCTCTGTTTCCTTCCTTCTGGACCCGGCCCGTGTTGTGCCCTCCAGATGGAAGGGGCTTTGGTTCTCACCTCCTTCTCCCTCTTTCTCTTCTTGAAAGAATCTTGGAGGGATGAGAAGGGATGGGCTCTTTGAAGGAATGCGTTCAAGCTATAGAATGGCTGTTCCTATACTTCACGTCCAACTAATGGTGGTTACCATGGCTAGAGGGAGTGCAGAGACTCAAGCTGATATTGGGTTCCTTCACTCTCTACCCTTCCAGGAGATAATGGCGCGGCTCAATGAACGTTGGATTCCATAGCTGCTACCAATTGAGGGGGCTTGGAGGCTCCATTTTCTTTCACTGGAGTCTCCCCTTCTCATGGATAATGGTGTTGGCCAAGCCTATGTTGTATTCCTCTACCGCTTCCATGTAAATGGGGCGCGGAGGCTCCGTTACTTCACTTTTTCCTTCCCTAAAGTCTGCCCCTCCTTGGTATAATGGCGTTGTTTAACTCAACGTTGGATTCCATAGCTGCTTCCACTTGAGGAAAGATTTAAAAGATATCCGAAGATTCCTGTTTTTGTATTTTAGCCACCTTTGGCGTTGTAATGAATATACTGCTTTTGGCCATAAAGCCACTTTATGAATACAATAATATTTTTTATCATGATATTCCAATATCCGTGAGAAGCCAATAATTGTGTCTCGTAAGGCCTCAAATATAGGCCTATAGTTGTTTATTGAAAATATGTTATGCGTCAAAACGAGCCTCGCAATGAGGGTTTTGAGAAAATATTTATATTTTGGATCCACTTGCTGGCCCCAACTCAATTTGCATTAATTAGCTGTTGAAAACTCCACCGTGAAAAAATAATCTTTTGAAAAGAACAGTTACCTCCTAGAAAACCTTTCGGTTTCCCACGCGCCAATAATCCCTTCTTTCCGAGACTGACACTTAGTTTGAGTCTTCTCTTTGACCGTCCATCCAAGGGTGGATATTTGCATGCCTATATCTTCCTCCACATTATAAACCCAAATTTCCAATCCCAAAATCATTTCATCAACTCGAATATTTCTAATAGCAATATTTCTTAATTACTCATCATCACCACTCTTCAATTTTCGCATTCTCTTAATCCATCACTAATGGAACCACAAAACCGGCATCCAACCGAGGATGGAGGAAGTAACAAAGCAGCCGGGAGTAGTGCTAACAAGCTTCGCAGGAAGAGCAGTACTAGGTGGATTCCCTCTACAAATCAGATAAGAATCCTCAAGGAGCTTTTCTACAACAAGGGCGAAAGGTTCCCAACTATAGAACAGATTCAGAGGATCTGTCTCCAGCTGAAATGATATGGCAAGAACGTCTATTATTGGTTTCGTGAACCAAAGGGCTCGGGAGAAGCAGAAGAAGAGGTCCACTTCGGATGTTCATGTGCCCATGCAAAGATCAGGGCTTGTTGGTGTTGATAATGTTACCAATTCGAAACATGAGGATCAATATATTAACTTTGGATCTTCTGCACTTGCTTCTGCTTCTTCCGCTGGTGTGATGATTGCTTTTAACGGGCAGATGGGGAACTATAGCGGTTATGGATCTATGAACATGGAGAATAGTGCTAGAGATTGTTCAATCTCAGCTGGAGGAGGAACTAGTTCTACTTTCTTTGACATGAATGTAGAACAAACTTTCATGGAACAAAGAGGAGAAGATCACTAGGAGATTGAAACCCTTTCACTGTTTCCCGTGCATGGTGAGGACATCTTTGGCAACATGAAAACTACTTCCGATGGAGGTGGCGGTCACGGTGGCGGCTCTTACACTTCCCTTGAGCTTAGCCTTTCCTGCGAGGGCAAAACTGGGAAAACCTTTTGGAGCCGCTGACTCGGCTTAGAATTGCCCCTAAGAGTTGTGTTTATAACTTTTTTTTAATAAAATAGCATGAATATTTATATACAAAGCTGTAAAAATTTAGGGTTTAGGCATAGTATGGTATAGTGTTGCCTCCCTAGCGTTGCTAGGCATAGCGAAGAAATGATTATGGGCCTCAAAAACATGCCTTCATAAATGGGCTTTGCAAGTGTAGGAACACTAGAATTGTCCCCCATGTCTTATGCGAATAAACTGTCTACGACTTCTCCGAGTCCCAAACATTGGGAAAGTATTTCTTCAAGTATCTCCCACTGATAGGGTTATGATGGGCATCTCCATCTAGGTCCTTGAGATGAAAAGCTCCTTTCTCTAAGATTTTATAGATGATGTACAGGCCTTCTCATCTTGGAGTCCATTTGACGCGACCATCTAATTTTTCGCCAAGCGGGAGAACTACTTTCCAAACCAACTCTCCTTCGCTGTAACTCCTTCCCCGCGTCCGCTTGTCATAGGCACGAGCGACTCGTTGCTTTTCCATGACCAAATTATCTAAAGCCTCCAAGCGTTTTTCGCTAAGGTCTTCATGTTCCTGCCACATAGCCTGAACGTAGTCTTCTCCAATGAGATGATGTTGCTCTTGAACTCGTAATGATTGGACGTTGACTTCCAACGGCTGGACTGCATCATGGCCAAACATCAAAGCATAATGTGTTGTCGCGGTGGGATTTCGCTTAGAGGTGCGGTAGGCCCAAAGAGTTTCATAAAGTGTCTCATGCCACTGTCGTGGATTAGCTTCCAACATTTTCTTCAGAAAATTGATAATGATCTTGTTGCTGGCCTCCGCTTGACCGTTAGACTGAGCATAATGTGGACTGGAATGGATGAACTGTATTCCCCATTCTCTTGCCAGTTTATCAACTTCACCACCCATGAAAGTTGCCCCCGGTCTGAAACAAAAACTTCTGGGATCCCAAATCTGCAGATGATGTTTCTGAATAGGAATCGTCGCAACGTGCCACCAGATGCTTCCTTCAAAGGTTCTGCTTCAACCCACTTTGTAAAAAAATCAGTCACGATGATGATGAACTTGTGTTGAAGTGATAAATGTGGGTGAATCATCCCAATTAAATCCAGCGCCCATCCTCTTGCGGGCCAAGGCTGTATAATAGGCTGCATTGGAATATTAGGAACATGCTGGACTGGCCCATGAGCTTGGCAGTCTAAACAACCTTTAGGGAATGCGATACAATCCTTCAAGATACTGGGCCAAAAATATCCATGTCATCTGAGCAACCATCGCATCTTTGGACCTGCTTGGTGAGCTCTACAAATGCCAGAATGAACTTGGCGCATGAGTTGTTTGGCTTCGCGGCCATAAACATATTTGAAATCCACGCCATATTCTCCTCGTCTGCGAAGTTCATCACCTCTGAGGAAGTAGTTAAGGGCAAGATAGTGAATCCTTCTATCTGTGGTCTGATCAGGATGCTTGAGATAATTGATCAAAGGGATAGGCCAATCCACATCAATGGATTCCAGGGTTGCGATTGACGTATCGTCTGGAGGATTCTCTCCCTCATGCCATATCTCAATGTTACCCCTGTTGCCAGCTGGGCCAACTCTTTCGCAGAAAAATTTCGCTCGTGAGGAATGTGCTCAAGATGTACGTTATCAAATTGGTCCAACAGTTCTAATGTCCTGTTCCAATAAGGGACCAACATGATGCTATTGCATCTGAACTCATTGCACAACTGATTGATAACCAAGAGAGAATCGCCAAGTATTTGTACATCTCTAATTCCCATTTCCAGGAGTACTTCTAGGCCTATGATTAAGGACTTATATTCTGCCTGGTTATTGGTACATTGAAACTCCAACTGGAATGAGTACGAAAGGTGATCTCCAGCTGGATTCTCCAGTGCAATTCCTGCTCCTGCTAGAGTATCCATTCTTGACCTGTCAAAATATAACACCCAGGGCTGGAGTGAGACTGTGGCTTGATACAGCGCGGCGTACTCTGGTAAGCACGCCAAATCTGGGCGATCTAAAGTTGTGATAGCGACCTCTGAATCTCTAACCGTGGGGAGATCTAGCATAAGGTGATGTGCCAGGAAGTCCGCGATGGCTTGCCCTTTTACTGCTTTCTGTGGGACATACTGTAATGAGAATTCTGATAAGGCGAGCACCCACTTGCCAATACGGCCTCTCAGGATAGGTCGCGATAGCATATACTTGACTAGATCAGTTTGAGCAATGATGCAAGTAGTAAAGGACAACATGTAATGCCGCAACTTGCATGCTGAGAAGTATAATGTAAGACACAGCTTTTCCATTGGAGTGTACCTTGTTTCGCAATCTGTGAGTGTCCTACTGAGGTAAAAGATGGCATGTTCGACACCCTCTTCATCATCCTGAGTGAGGAGGCTGCCAATGGAAGCCTCAACTGCTGAAACATACAACTTTAATCGAAATCCAGCTCTGGGAGGAACAAGTACTGGCGGGCTGGCCAAATAGGCCTTGATTTTGTCAAAAGCCTCTTGATGTTTAGGTTCCCACACAAACTCATTCTGTCCTTGCAACTTCAACAGTGGGGAAAAGGGCTGGATTTTGCCTGCAGAGTTAGAAATGAAACGTCGCAAAAAGTTGATCTTACCCAGTAGTCGTTGTAATTCTTTCTTCGTTCGCGGGGAAGATGCTTTGATGACTGCGTTTGCCTTATCATCAGGGACCTCAATGCCCCTTTGATGGACAATGAATCCCAGGAAATCGCCTGCTTGAACTCCAAAAATGCACTTGGCTGGATTCATCTTGAGCTTGTGTAGCCGCATGTGCTCGAAAACGTTTCTGAGGTTCGTGAAGTGATCTCCACTCTTCTTAGACTTCACGACGACGTCATCAATGTAAACCTCTAAGATCTTCCCAAGTATGTCGTGGAAGATCAGGTTCATGGCTCTCTGATATGTTGCTCCGGCATTCTTCAGTCCAAAAGGCATGACCACATATTCAAAAACTCCCATGAACCCAGGGCAGAGGAATGCGGTCTTGTGTCTATCTTCCTCCGCGACCTGTATCTGGTGATATCCCGCTGTGCCATCCATGAAAGACAACAGTTCGTGCCCTGCAACTGCATCCACCAACATGTCCGCCACTGGCATGGGGTAGACGTCTTTAGGTGTAGCCAAATTAAGGTCTCTGTAATCCACGCAGACCCTCATCTTGCCATTCTTCTTATGAACATGCACTATATTGGACAGCCACTGATTGTACTTGGCTACCCTGATAATGCCCGACTTGTGCATCTTTTCGACTTGCTCTTTGACCAGAACTTGGGTCTCTGAGTTCATTCTTCGCGGCTCATGCTTCAAAGGCCTCTTATCAGGCAGCGTTGGTAGTTGGTGGCATACCAGGTCTGGTGATAGGCCTGACATGTCCTCATATTTTTCCGCGAAGTAGTCCTTGAATTCTAGCAATAAGTCGACGAGTCTCTGTTTCTCGCTAGGCTCTAAGTAAGTGCTGATAGCCACTTCTATAGGCTCATCAATTGTTCCCAGATTGACCTTTTCAGTAGGGTCCCTAACCTTCGGAGGTTTGTCATCCAATGCCGCTGGAGTAAGCTGAATCTCTTCTTCCTCTTCTTCTTGGTCCGTGAACTCTTCATAAACAACTTCTAAGGTCGCGACTCGATTATTGGCCTCTTTGTCCACCAAGTATGAGGATAGCCTCTCATACAAGGAATGGAAGGCCTCTATCCCTTCCTCTGGAAGGTCGTAATCCATTAATTACCCATTGCATGAGGCGCAGTATGGCCGGGCCTCGCTAGGTCTTCTTTTGCGAGTGTGAGCCCCCACTGTGCCAACTCAGAAGTCGTCACCCCTGTAGGGCGGCCCTTATTGTCGATGCTACAAACTTGCAATAGAGTAATTGGCTCCAAGTAGTACTTGGCATCTACGTAATTCGCGAAAACAGAAAAAGGGCGAGGGTCTGCTTTAATTATCTCAGCCTTATTTGTCATCCTATTCCACATAATCAGCTTTTGGTGGAGTGTTGACGGAACACAATAGCTTCGGTGAATCCAATCTCTTCCCTGGATGGTACTGTAGGCCGCGTAACAATCAGTAACGAAGAACGCATAAACGCTTTCTGAGGGACCCACCTTGATTTTTAGGAACAGTAAACCTAACGTCTTAGTTACTGTGCCCGTGAAGTTCTTCAATGTGAGAGATGTAGACTGGATCTTCTCCTTCTTGATTCCCAAAAGCTGCATGGTCCTTGTAGTAATGACATTCACAGCCGCGCCGGTATCAACCATTATCTTGCTGACTTTAGTCCCATTAATTTCTGCTGTGATATACAAAGGTCACATGTGTTGCACCATGGAGGTGTAGGTCTTGTGAAGCTCATGAAGAAACCCTTGTTGTTAGCATCTTCAGTCTCAAGGAACACTGCTTCTTTCACTGGCGTTGTTGCGGTTGAAGTGATCTGCAACTGCTGTTCTCCAATTGCGTCAGCTTCTACGCAATCCTACGCAACGACTGGTAAGGCATACTTAGCAGGGAGTACATAAACCATATTGCAAGAGATATCCACCATCTCTGTTTCGTCCATGTCATCATCAAGATTGAGCTTGGGTTAATTTGCTGGGATATCAGAGTTAAACTGTTTAACCATGAAAGCAACCAATGATTCCTCTGCAGGGACCACCGCCTTAGCTTATTCGTGCTCTTTACTATAGGAATTTGGTTCAGTGACTTTGAAATTTGTTTTGTCCCTGGCACTTCTTCTGGGAGAGTGACCACCAAGTTTTGAACTTTCTGCACAATCGCGGACTGATTGTCTTTGCCCCCCAGCTTGTCAAAGATGGAAGGCTCGCAATTTCTTCCTTCTTGAGATATTCTCCACCAAACATTGACTTTACAAGCTGGCGGCGGTTCTTGCCTCGTGGGAACTAGGGACTTCTCCTGAGCGCTGATCTTGGGGGCACGTGGCTTTTGCCTTTGGCGCAATACTTTGGGCTGCGGTTTCTGAACTTGCGGGGAAACGAATCTCTCGGAGGCCAGTACCTCCAATTATCTTTGATACTCTTCTGGAGGTTTCAGTAATTGCGATGGTTTTATCAGTCCTTGATCTAGTGCTTCCAAAGTTTGCTTTGCTTCTCCAAACCTCTGCTGGAGTTTTCTCTTCTTTAAAGAGCTCATCTCCACCACCTTGCCCTTCTTATGTGTATACCATCTCCCTTTTTTGATGGAGGATGTCGACACTGGCGGAATGTAAGGTCTGGTAAAAACCCCCTGCCGCTTATCTGCTTGCCCTTCTTCCCTCGCAGTCTTCAACTTTTTAAATAAGTTTAAGTCCCTTGGAGAAGGAGTTTTTGAACCACTGTGTGCTCTTGAACCACCGTATTGGCGGCAGAGATCCAAACTGAACAGTCTGGGATGTTGCCTCATGCAGGGCTTGAGTGTCACATTCTTCCTTGCATCGCGAGCATAGGACGATGGGTAAACGAGTCTTGGATTCCCGCCGCGTAGTCTGGATTTTGATTCTGTTGATCTTTTTGACCCCATGCCATGTCCACCATGTTGATGCTGGTATCTGCCAAGGGATCTAGGTCCACCAACGCTGCTGCTGTTGTTGGCGCCTCTACTTGCAAACTACCATTATTTAACCAAATTTGGATCTGATACTTTAGCTTAAAATCGGCTGTATTATGATTCCACATATTATGGAGTTTGCAGTATTTATTCCCCCTTAGCTACTCTGGTTTGGGAAATGGGACGAAGTCGGTTTTCACCATCTTCACGGCGATCATTTCATCTAAGATTTCATGCGCTTTATTCGCGTCGTAAGTATAACTTGTGAACTCTGGTTTGGTGAAAACCACCGACTTGAGATGCACTTGTTCTTTGCACAGCTTCAGTTGCTTCA
This sequence comes from Rosa persica, assembly GCA_025331145.1. NCBI lineage: Eukaryota > Viridiplantae > Streptophyta > Magnoliopsida > Rosales > Rosaceae > Rosa > Rosa persica. The sequence goes on along the minus strand of WFKR01000003.1, from coordinate 21,543,261 downwards.
GCGTTGAAGCCATTTTTCCTGTGAGTTCCAGTGCAGCAATCTCGTCTTCTTCAGACTCATCAGGCTCTGTTGTACTAGATTCCTCACTCTTGTAGTAAGGATCAAAGGGACTGGATTGATGGCAGAGCGTAGCCACTATTCGGCATTTCCCTGGGATGTATGTCCCCTTCGAGGCGTTTTTCATAGCGTCCATCTCTCTGAGCAAGTGCTCGAAACTTCCTACTTCTGTGATTAATTCCCCCATGGAATTGAACATGCTTCTATGTTGTTTTTTGCTTTGGTAGGGCTCTAAGCCTTTGATTGCCAACTTCACCAGTTCTTTCTCTGGCAGAATCACGTTCAACTTTCCTTTCTGGATCTGAAAGCGCTGAAGGTACATGACAGCGGATTCAGTTGGTTGCTGAGCCATCTGAGTGAGTGAAGCCAGATCTACTTCTGACTCGATAGTCCCGAAGGTTTCCTTTAACAGCTTCTCCATCGCGGGCCAACTCACAACTGATCTCGGTTGTAGCTTAGTGAACCAGGTGAAGGCAGACCCCGATAAAGAAGTATCGAAGATATTACACTTCAGATTGTCGTCGTTCTGGTACTGGCCACACTGTACTCAAAACCTAACCAAATGGGCCGCGGCATTTTCGACTTCCTCTCCAGAGAAAGTAGAGAATGTAATGTTCTTATATCCCCTAGGATAAAGTGTCTGTGTAATATGCGGTGGGAAGGGCCCCTGGTAGGCCTTCTCCAGGTTAGGCCTCTAGTTCGCGACCCTGATCATTGCTTCTACCTCCTCTTGCCTTACATATCCCAAATTAGGAGGAGGAGGTGGATGAATCATTATGTCATTAGCTAGCCAGATTAGAGGTGGCGCTTGTGTTAGCGGTGGTACATGTGGTACCTGGTTAACCAAAGATATACCGCCTCTAGGGGTTGTTTTGGGTAGGGTCGACATCTGTAATGTAAAACCCACTGCTGGCTGACCCTTCATGCCTATGGTGATCTTTGTTGGACTTCCAGCTTGTTGGCACATTGGAGGCTGGTCATGATGTACGTATTCAAGTCCGTCGCTATCGTACTGGGGAGACGAGATATTGACAACAAGGGCTCCCTCATTGATTTTCAAACTCCTGGTCCCTTGCTTGATGCTATTATTTCCACCCGTTGTGGGAGTAGCCTCCTTACCCCTAGCTGATGCGGCAGTTGCAGTTAGTGCTGCCGCCGCTAGCTTTTTCTCTAGCATTTGGCTGTAGGTACTTGGCTGACCCTGCAGGCTGGCCGAGGGACCCTATAATAGCATTGGGGTCCCCTAACACCTTATTCAGGACCTCTCTTGCCTGATCCATCTCAGCTTTTTGTATGGCAACTTGGATCGCGATATTAGATCCATACCGCGACTTCTGTAAGAACAACCTTAGTCTGTGCAGCTTGGGCATTTATCAAGGTCACGAGCTGCTCATGTTGCTCTTGCGCTTCTCGTGATGTGTGGGTCTATATGCTTTGCAACAGCTCCGTATTGCGCTCCATCTCCAGTTTGACTTTCATTATCAGATTGTTGGACATCCGTCGCTGCTCCTCAAATCTTTTAGCCGTCTTTGTCCAGAATGTACAATTGTTTTTTCACATGATGTTAAGTTGCGCTTCCAGGCTGGCGTTTTCTGGGATAGGGATGGGTATAAAAACATCTGCTTTTACCTCATCCTCAGTTACCCTGGTGGTATTAGATGCTCCTCCGGCCTCATTAGACTGGGCGGTGAGAATTGTCTCGCCCTCAGTAGCGGGCAGTTGACTTTCTTCCCATTCGGTTGTCAACTCTGTTGATGGCGTGTGGAGAGAAAATCTTTGAATTACTAATTCTTCCGAAAGACCACGACAGTCTGCATGCAAATGCGGTCTGTAACTGGAGGTCTTGTGTTTCAGGCAGTTGACGTAAACCTTTTGGTAAGGGTTCTCATCTGACTTCCCAATGGTGAATATCTGGCAGTATGTTGTATGGTATGTCTGAATTGAAAAAGTAGCTGAATTCAATAAGACATTGTGAATCAAGGTTTAGACATGCGGCCCAAGTATAGTCGTTTAGACACAAAATTTCTTTCAAATCGTTTGGGCAACCTTACTAAAATGGCCAGGTGGGGGAGGGCGAACAAGAGAGGCAGAATCTATTTAGGCATGAGCTACTCCCACTTAGTGGTTTAGGCCCATTTGCACGCACTTTTGGATTCAAGAACCTATCATGAACGTTGTCCCCTTTCTAGACACCATTTCACATAGGCTATACTTATTAAGATGAGAAAGGTCATAAGTGTGAAGACAGTTTAACAAGTGTTAATAAAAGCCGCCCTGAACCTTAAGAGACCTGAACTAGGCAGGTATAAGAAGTTTAGGCCAATATTAACAAAAGAGACTTCACCTATTCCGTTATGATTCACAACCCCTTATAAAGCTACTGTCCCACTGGGCATGCCAAAATGTTTGGCTCCAGTTTTTCTTGAGCTAGTCAATAGTCTCTTTTCTTGCGTGGGCGTGCCAGCACCGTTCGGGTGCAGTCGTCGGGGGTGTCCCTTGACCTGACTTCTTCTGAGCGATTGTGGACGAGGAGAGCACCAACCTCGTCGTGGGATTCTTTGTGCCTCGTTGCAAGGAATTTTGCTGAGCTTCTTCAAAATCACAATCGATACTCGATGTTGTAGATCGAGCAGAGCAAAAACCACTGGGAAGTGAGGAGAACTTGCTAAAGCGTAACTTTAGCTTGGTTGGTTTGCGAGGGCGTTACCCTTGCTTGGCTGGTTCCGTAACCGTTGTGGTCGTGGTACTATAGTCGGCTTCCGAGGAGAATAGGACCAAAGCACTTTGACAGAGGGTTTGGTGGTACTGAAAGTTGGCTCCTAAGGAGACTAGAACTTAGAGTGTGATCACCGATAAGAGAAAGAGAAGGAGAAGACTTGCTCTTAGAGAGGTTGCTCTAGAGAGAACTTAGATCATCTTATAGATGTTTTGATGAATGAATTGGTGAGATGATACTTGTTGTAGCCTCTATATATAGCCTTCCAAACAACACTGTTTGGCCTTTAAACGAATCATAGTGGGTTAGGTTTGAGCACTTAAACACTCAGTGGATTTGTTAGGTGAGAGCACTTTCTGCTCCTTTATTCCTTTAACTTTTATCTCTACTAAAAAATCATATTTAGCCTTCGACTTCTTCATATGAAATGATCCACCATGAATATAGATTATTGTGGTAAAATTTCAGAATTTATTTCCATATGGTTGGGCCGGAAATGCTACTGGATTCCTTACAGGTCCAGTATTCCAGTTTTGCTTATGTAGGAAATTGGACTGATTGTTTGAAGGTTTTCAACTCCGAAAGAGCTCTGGCACTATTCATAAGAAATAATCCTTGGGATGTCTAGAATGAATCTGGAACAACTCATTTGGAGTTCGGATGGTTAGTCTGCCGCCCCTCCTTCCTTGTTTCGCTCGGTTTCTCCTAACCGAAGTAGGAAAATGTGCTAAAGTTGACTTTTCATTTCCATGCTTCCATAGTAGGCTTTATTTAGCCTCTAAATATATATTTCGAACTTGTTGACAATATATAGCTTGAGCCACTGACATTGCCTCAATTTCTCCAAAACGTGTCTTGTCAGGCCAAAATGCTCATTTTGGGTCCAAACAGTAAGTCCCTGAGGTATACTGTGGATAATTGTTTTCAATCGAAAGGTTATCCAGAATGGTGGGATGCGCATGTTACCCGTCTTAAGGAAATCCAAGCGAAAGAGGCAAACGGATATTGGCCTAAAGGCAAACGTAGGGTGGCGCTTCAGATGGCCTCACCAGCTCCGGAAGAACCAACTGAAGGTGATTACACTGGTGGTGTTGCCTTTGCATTCATGTGAAGACCCGAAATTTCAGCTAAATATTTTGTAATTCAATATTTGTCAAATTATATGAATTAGGAATTGTGGGTGTGATTGGAATGTTGTTGCGTGAGAAATTTGGTTTCGAATGTTTTTAGTTTCGAAATTTAATGTTATTTAGGGGTTACTAAAATTCGACTTTTTATACGTAAGGAATTTGAAGAAACTTCATTCATGAAAGTCGTAGAGCTCGTTGATACGAATTCGTGCGTGTGCGGAACACAAGAATCGGAGTTCGTATGAAGAAGTTATGACATTTGGAAGTTTTCGATTTCGTATATATATTGGTTGCCATTTTTGGAAATTCCTAGAAAAATCAGAAAAGGAAACCCTAGCTTCTCTCTCTCTCTCTCTCCCTCGCGCGTGCACCCGAGCCGGAAGCAAAAACAGAGCAAAGCACCTCTAGCCGAGTTCGTGCTCCTCCGGCCACCGTTTGATGCCAAACCACCTCCCACGGCTTCGCCTCTACCTTACGCAGCTGCCAAAGGCAGCCTTGCGCCGTGGCACGGCTTGTAGCGGCGGCGAGAAGATTATTTCCATTTCCGGCCGTTCTGAGTGCGAAGTGAATATCTCGAGTTCTAGGCCACTAACTTGAGTTCTTTATCTTGTTGAACTCGTATTAAGGAGTAGAACACGCAGCAAAAAGACCCGGACCTAAAGTGATCGATTACACTCTCGTCGGAGCTCCCAACGTTTTGCTACAGATTTTCCGGCCAAACCGAAGTGTTTTGGTAAGTTTCGACCACTTCCACTCGTTTTCTCACTTCGTTTTAGTTATGAAAGTTGCTCAAAATGATGAAACGAAGAGGATAAACTCGGCCCGACACCATTGGCGGTGGTCGGCGGCGGCTCTGCCCTAAACTCCGGAGACCCTTTCTGGCCACCTCCAGGGGTACCATGAGTAGTTTCTGCTCATTTTTAGATTCTACATATCGATACGATCATTTTGATATATAGTATGTGAATTTTGGATATCGTATGAATTAGTTATGAATTTTACGATTTCGATTGATTTCGATCGCTCGATTTGTGATCTATGAAGTTTGGACCATCCGATAGAATTCTAGTTTTGATATAATGATCGTAGGATTGTCCCGATGACCTTGTGTGGTCACGGGTGAAGATCCGACCGTTGGATCTTCATATAAGTGTGTTTTTGAAATTATACGCTAAGTTAATTATCGTTTTGATTAGGTGTTTGACGGATTTGTTGGCGGACGATTGTGATTCGTATTTTAGGCTGTTAGAAGACGCAGCGGGAATTTAGAGGTGAGTGAATCTCACTTGGTTCATTTACGAACCAAATTTTCTTAATTGCCCAATTTATTTGTTATGTGTGAGAAAATGGTTTTAAGAAATGTGTTTTAAAGTATATTAAAAATGAATTTCTTGATTTTGCATCGTGTGAACTATAGTTGGTATTAGTGATCATTCCTGTGTGGATGGTTATGTATATATATATTTACGTGATTATATATTGAATGGTGTAACATTGATGTGTGGAATTGTGATAATATGTTGTTGATAAATGTTGATAATATGATTTTATTATGTTGTTAATATTTGATAAATGTTGGTGATAAGCATGTTGATTTTGTGAGTTGAATAGAAGGTAGAGAAACGTAGGATTCCGAGGATCGAATAGTCCAAGGATCTTTGGTTAATGATAACCGGAGTGTATGTGTTATGAGGACAGGGAGGTCCGAAGTTCGACCGTTAAATAATAACGGGGATATATTGTTCTGAGGACATGAAATGATCCAAAGTTCGCGGGTTACAGAGTAACCTGGAGGTGCCGTTACTTGACCCTGGGCCAAGGTGTCAGAGGTAACGAGGCAGTTAGAGCTCTAACGTGGGGGTAAAGTGGCGATAGTTGTGATTAGGTGCCAAGTGGCGAGAGTTGTGATGTGGTGATTGCGGAAATGTGTTCCATGTTGTTTCCTGTGTGTCAGTTTGATGTTTCTTTGTGGTTGTTGAGATTGTTGATTGTTTACTTGAGTTAAAAGAATTGTGATTTAATAAATCAACTGTTCATTTCATATTTACTTATACGAGCTTTCAGAAAGCTTACTGGGTTTTGTGTTGTTGCAATCCCAGTACACTAATCAAAAAGTGTAGCGGATAATCCTGCAGAGCAGGATAATCAGGGTGGAGAGTGAGCTGCGTAGGGCAGCAGGGTCGAGGCCAGCACTTGGTCTATTTTGGTGTGTTTTGTAGACTCTTCTGAGCAGAACATTTTATTTATGTTAGTATTGTAATAATTGACTCGAGAGATAGTTTGCTACGAGGTTTGTATCATGGTTTGTGAGATGTTGGTTTTGAGAAAAAAATGCAGGACATTATTTGTTTAGTTGTATTCATGTTTCGGATTTGAATTTATTATTCGAAATTCGGGGCGTGACAGTTTGGTATCAGAGCGTAAGGTACATATTTAGTGATAAGTTAATACCTTCCAAGTGATGGCCCGTCTACAGCGGATCCCTATCGGGTGCTCTTCAGTATTAACAATGTCATTGGGTATGTGGGAGTGTTGGGAGTTGTCTAGAATGTTAGGACGTATTAGGAGTTGAATTAACCTCTTTGTGTTAGTAGCTTGGTTAATATGGACTTGTATTTACTTATGCTTTGATTTAAGTGTTATACATGTATTAACCAGGTATGCTATGCTCCTTAGGTAATGGATATTGTGGGAGGCAGAGGTAGGGGTCGAGGTAGACCCAGAGGTAGAGGTAGAGGCCGAGGTAGGGGTGAGATTCCACATGTGGGAGTACATGAGGAAGAGGTGGAGGCACCTTTTGTGGAGCAGTCTGTTCCACCTGAGGTTGTGGTTAATGATCCCGCTCGTCTGTTAGTGTTGGCGAGGGACATTAATCGGTTGGGAGCAACTAAATTTGCGGGAGGCACAGACTATATGGTGGCTGATCAATGGATCGAGGATTTGCAGACCTATTTTGAGTTGATTGTCTGTGATGAGATCGAGAAGAGGAAGCTAGCCACTTTCATGCTCAAAGATGAGGCTAGGGTGTGGTGGAATTGCACTCAGAGGACTATTGATGTTTCTACCATGACTTGGGATGGATTTGTGAGGATCTTTAGAGAGAAATACTTCCCAGCATCGGTGAAGGAACAGTTGGAGAGGCAATTTCTCTCACTTACTCAAGGAAAGATGAATGTGAGAGAATATGAGGCAGAGTTCTCCAGGCTGTATCGGTTTGTGAAACCATTAGATGCTGAAGACTTGGCTAAGAAGTTTCAGCGGGGGTTGAATGCCTCTATTGAGCGAGATGTGGCCATTATGGAGCTGAAGACAAAGGAGCAGATTTTAGCTAAAGCCCTGATCATTGAGCAGCAAAATCTGATCCATAAGGAGAAGCAGACAGTTGAGAGAGATTCTCAGGGAAAAGGGAAGGCAATTGCAGGGAGTAGTGGGTCCATAGATTATAGAGGTGGGCTCTGGAAGAGGCAGCGGCCTTATTTTCATCATCAGGCTCCAGCCAGGATAAAAGCATCACCTGTCCCTATTCAGGCACCACCTATCAGGCAAGTAGCACCAGTAGCCCCTATGAGGTGTTATAGCTGTAATGAGTTGGGTCATCTTGCTAGGACTTGCCCTAAACTCAGGCCTAGAGCATGTTTTCGATGCGGACAGACTGGACATATTGCCAGGGACTGTACTCAACCTCAGATTGCAGGACAGGGTAACCAGCAGAGAACCTTACCTCCAGCACCAGCCAGAGTATTTGCCATCGGCCAGAGAGGCACCGGGGTGGAAGGTACCTTATCTGTTTATAATTATCTTGCTAGAGTACTGTTTGATACGGGTGCTTCCTACTCGTTCATATCTAGTTCTGTGGTAGATGTTTTGGGTTTGACTGCTATACCGCTTACTAGACCTTTGTGTGTTACATCACCTCTTTGCGTATCTCTTGAGCTTAACATGTTTTGTGATGATTGCCCTATTGCAATTTGTGGTAGAGAGTTCACTGCATCTTTGATTGTGATTCCGGATCACACGTATGATGTGATTTTAGGTTTGGATTGGTTGAGTCCGAACTATGTAGTGATTGATTATTTTAGAATGATTGTGTCTTTTCATGCCCCTGGGCAACCAGTGTTCCATTTCGATGCCTGAGATCTGACGTTGCCATGAGGGCAGGGATCTTGGCACACATAGAATCAGTGAATAGCACTTCAGAAATTGCAGGGATTCCGGTAGTGGCAGAGTATGCTGATGTGTTCCAGGAGATACCAGGATTTCCTCCGAAAAGGGTAATGGATTTCTCCATTGATGTGATACCAGGTACTGCACCGGTGTCGAGAGTACCTTATCGGATGGCTTCAGCTGAACTTCAGGAGTTGAAGGTTCATATTGAAGGATTACTTGCACAAGGGTTCATACAGGCTAGTGTATCTCCTTGGGGCGCACCAGTATTATTCGTGAAGAAGAAGGATAATTCACTTCGGTTATGTGTGGATTATCGACAGCTGAATAAGGTGACCATCAAGAATAGGTACCCCTTGCTTAGGATTGATGACTTGTTCGATTAGCTTAGGAAGGCTACGGTGTTCTCCAAAATTGATTTGAGATCTGGATATCACCAGTTGAGGGTGAAGGATGAAGATATTTCTAAGACGACATTTAGGACCAGGTATGGGCATTATGAATTTCTTGTCATGCCTTTTGGTCTAACTAATGCACCTGTAGCATTCATGGACTTGATAAACCGCACAATCAGTCCTTACTTACGTAAGTGTGTGGTGGTGTTCGTTGATGACATCTTGATATATTCAAAGTCGTCTGACGAGCATGTGAAGCATTTGAGGATTGTGCTGCAAATTTTGAGAAGAGAAAAGTTATATGCAAAGTTTGAGAAGTGCGAGTTTTGGCAAAAGGAGATTAAGTTCCTTGGTCATGTAGTTTCGAAGGATAGAGTTTCTGTGGATCATTCGAAGGTTGAAGCAGTGATGGGTTGAAGTCGCCCCACTACAGTTACAGAGATTCGTAGTTTCCTTGGTTTGGCAGGATACTACAGGCGATTCATTGAGGGGTTTTCTAGTATTGCTTCAGCTTTGACCAAGTTAACAAGGAAGGATACTCAGTTTGTGTGGACAGATGAATGTGAGAAGGCCTTTAGTGAGCTGAAGACTAGATTGACTACAGCTCTAGTGTTGACTGTCCCATCTAGTGGCGGTGGGTTAGTTATCTACAGTGATGCATCTCATCAGGGTTTGGGTTGTGTGTTGATGCAGAATGTGGGTGTAGTAGCATATGGTTCTAGACAGTTGAAGGTGCATGAGCGGAACTACCCCACTCATGATCTAGAGCTGGCTGCAGTGGTGTTTGCCTTGAAGATTTGGAGGCATTATCTTTATGGTGAGAAGTTCGAACTCTTTTCCGATCATAAGAGTTTGAAGTATCTATTCTCCCAGAAGGAGTTGAACATGAGGCAGAGAAGATGGATGGAGCTCATCAAAGACTATGATTTCACCTTAGAGTATCATCCCGGAAAGGCCAATGTAGTGGCAGATGCTTTGAGCAGGAAACCCCGAGGGATCATAGCATCACTTATGGTTCAGGAGTGGCGTATGTTAGAGATTGTATCTGAGTTTGATCTTATACCCACAGGAGAAGGACAGAGAATCTTTCTCGGTAGTATCACTTTACAGTTGACCTTGATTTCCAGGATCATTCAAAGTCAGACACATGATGAGTTCGCTTAAATGGTGATTTCAGAGATTATCCTTGATGCCAACGAGGAAGGTCCATCAGAGTGGACAGTTGGAACTGATAGTGGATTGAGATTTCGATTGAAATTGTATGTCCCGGGCGGTGATAACCTCAAGGAGGAGGTACTGCGGGAAGCACATCGATCTCGATATACGGTACACCCAGGGAGTACCAAGATGTATTGTCACACCCTAAATTTTATAATAACAATTCAAAATCCGAAACATGAAAATTACTACAAACTCAAAATAATCATCCTGAAAATTTCTTTTCTTAACATCCTCACCACACGAAATAAAATCAAACCGAATTTAGTCTCGGTTAATTATTACAACTCAAATCCAAAATGAACTGTAAAGCTCTAAATGAGCATGCACACCTCACATCTAAATGAAATAACAAAAACTGTTGTAACACCTAAGCAGCTCGGTCACCTCCCTGGTTATCCTGACCTGCAGGAATATCCGCTACACCATTTGAATAGTGTACCGGGATTGCAACAACACAAAACCCGGTAAGCTTATGAAAGCTTGTATGAGTAAAAGAAAAGAACTATTACTTAATTTAATCACATTTATTCCCACACACAACAACACCCAACAATTTCCACATCTGCAAGTACTAACAATCTCAATCACACACCAATTCAATATATCAAGACAATCCAATTCACAACTTTCTTCACAACTCTTATCATCGTATTTATAAAAATACGGTACTTGACAAACTAGAGCTCTAACTGAATCGTAGCCCGTCACCTGGCCTAGGTTATGGCATCCGACATATTCATCATTATAGTATTTCATCAATATGTATACCTATATACATATTTAGAACGTCCGATAATTCCACATACCCAACCAATCGTATCCCATCATCCACCCAGGATTAGAGCGTCCGATTACCCCACACTGGTCACTACGTGGACCCTAAACCCATAAATGAGCACAACATATAATATCACATACTGAAATCAACCCAACCAAGATACACCATATTATTATGGAACTACACAATTGCAATATAATCAATTCATCAATTCAACTCAATCATATCATTACTCAACAATCCACTCATCAATATATATTTTCCACGTAAATATATATATACGTAATCATCCACTCAGGAATGACCACTAATACCATCTATAGTTCACACAAGAAAATCATGAAATTCATTTATATAATTAAAATTCATTTTACTTACCTATGGACCGTGGTGATTCAAGTCCATGAAATTTTAAAACAAATATTTAATCCGCAAATATTTTTCACACAATTACCAAAAATAAATAAATTTAAAAGGCTCGGTTCGTAATATGAACCATGTGAGCACTCATGATCTAGAGCTGGCTGCAGTGGTGTTTGCCTTGAAGATTTGGAGGCATTATCTTTATGGTGAGAAGTTCGAACTCTTTTCTGATCATAAGAGTTTGAAGTATCTATTCTCCCAGAAGGAGTTGAACATGAGGCAGAGAAGATGAATGGAGCTCATCAAAGACTATGATTTCACCTTGGAGTATCATCCCGGAAAGGCCAATGTAGTGGCGGATGCTTTGAGCAGGAAACCCCGAGGGATCATAGCATCACTTATGGTTCAGGAGTGGCGTATGTTAGAGACTGTATCTGAGTTTGACCTTATACCCACAGGAGAAGGACAGGGAATCTTTCTCGGTAGTATCACTTTACAGCTGACCTTGATTTCCAGGATCATTCAAAGTCAGACACATGATGAGTTCGCTTAAATGGTGATTTTAGAGATTATCCTTGATGCCAACGAGGAAGGTCCATTAGAGTGGACAGTTGGAATTGATGGTGGATTGAGATTTCGATTGAAATTGTATGTCCCGGGCGGTGATAACCTCAAGGAGGAGGTACTGCGGGAAGCACATCAATCTCGATATACGGTACACCCAGGGAGTACCAAGATGTATATGGACCTACGAAGACAATTTTGGTGGATAGGGATGAAGAGGGATGTGGCTGAGTATGTATCCAGGTGCCTTACATGTCAGCAAGTGAAGGCAGAGCATCAGAGGCCTGCAGGAATGTTGAAACCTTTGCCGATTCCAGTATGGAAATTGGAAGAGATCTCCATGGACTTTGTGACTGGATTGCCTAGGTCCAGAAAAAGTTATGATTCTATTTGGGTGATTGTTGATCGATTGACAAAATCAGCACACTTTCTTCCTGTGGCAAAGACTTACTCAGGTGATGCTTTGTGTAAGTTGTATCTTAATGAGATTGTGAGGCTTCATGGTGTGTATGTATCGATTGTCTCTGATCGGGATGCTCGTTTCACTTCAAAATTTTGGCGTAGATTCCATAAGGCTTTCGGCACATCTTTGGCTATGAGCACTGCATTTCATCCACAGACTGATGGGCAGACAGAGAGGGTGAACCAGGTGATGGAGGATATGCTTAGAGCATGTGTTTTGGACTTCAAGGGAAGTTGGGCGGATCATCTGCCATTGGTAGAGTTTGCCTACAACAACAGCTACCACACTAGTATCGGCATGGCCCCATATGAGGCGCTTTATGGTAGGTCATGTAGGACTCTTATCTGTTAGGCGGATGTTGGAGAGAAACAGCTCTTGGGTCCTGCGCTTGTTCGGGAGACTACAGAGAAGGTTACTACCATCCGAGACAGGATCCGTACTGCACAGAGTAGATAGAAGAGTTATGCCGACCTTAGAAGGAGACCGTTGGACTTTGAGGTGGGTGATTACATATTCTTGAAAGTCTCACCTATGAAAGGTGTGGTGAGATTTGGCAGGAAGGGGAAATTGGCACCGAGATACGTTAGAGCCTTTGAGATTTTGGAAAGGGTCAGAGAATTGGCATATTGGCTTGCTTTACCTATTAGCATGGCCGGTGTACACAATGTTTTCCATGTGTCCATGCTTAGGAGATACATTCGAGATGAGTCTCATGTGATTGATCACGGTACCATCGAGATGAGTCCGGATGTGACCTTCATTGTTGAACCTGTTCGTATCTTGGATAGGTCCACGAAGAGGCTTCGGAGGAAGGAAGTTGAGTTGGTTAAGGTGTTGTGGAGTCATCATGATGAGGGTGATGCGTCATGGGAGCTAGAGTCTGACATGAGGGCGAAGTACCCACTACTGTTTGTTGATGAGTTTGCTTGAATTTCGGGACGAAATTCCTTTAAGGAGGGTGGACTGTGAAGACCCGAAATTTCAGTTAAATATTTTGTAATTCAATATTTGTCAAATTATATGAATTAGGAATTGTGGGTGTGATTGGAATGTTGTTGCGTGAGAAATTTGGTTTCGAATGTTTTTAGTTTCGAAATTTAACGTTATTTAGGGGTTACTAAAAATAGACTTTTTATACGTAAGGAATTTGAAGAAACTTCATTCATGAAAGTCGTAGAGGTCGTTGATACGAATTCGTGCGTGTGCGAAACACAAGAATCGGAGTTCGTATGAAGAAGTTATGGCATTTGGAAGTTTTCGATTTCGTATATATATAGGTTGCCATTTTTGGAAATTCCTAGAAAAATCAGAAAAGGAAACCCTAGCTTTTCTCTCTCTCTCTCTCTCTCTCTCTCTCTCTCTCTCTCTCTCTCTCTCTCTCTCTCTCTCTCTCTCTCTCGCGTGCACCCGAGCCGGAAGCAAAAACAGAGCAAAGCTCCTCTAGCTAAGTTCGTGCTCCTTCGGCCACCGTTTGACGCCAAACCACCTCCCACGGCTTCGCCTCGACCTTACGCAGCTGCCAGAGGCAGCCTTGCGCTGTGGCACGGCTTGTAGCGGCGGCGGGAAGCTTGTTTCCATTTCCGGCCGTTCTGAGTGTCTCGAGTTCTAAGCCACCAAAACTTGAGTTCTTTATCTTGTTGAACTCGTATTAAGAAGTAGAACATGCATCAAAAAGACCCGGACCTGAAGTGATCGATTACACCCTCGTCAGAGCTCCCAACGTTTTGCTGCAGATTTTCCGGCCAAACCGGACTGTTTTGGTAAGTTTCGACCACTTCCACTCGTTTTCTCACTTCGTGTTAGTTATGAAAGTTGCTCAAAATGATGAAACGAAGAGGATAAGCTCAGCCCCGACACCATTGGCGGTGGTCGGCGACGGCTCTGCCTTAAACTCCGGAGACCCTTTCTGGCCACCTCCGAGGGTACCATGAGTAGTTTCTGCTCATTTTTAGATTCTACATGTCGATACGATCATTTTGATATATAGCATGTGAATTTTGGATATCGTATGAATTAGTTATGAATTTTACTTTCGATTGATTTCGATCGCTCGATTTGTGATCTATGAAGTTTGGACCGTCCGATAGAATTATAGTTTTGATATAATGATCGTAGGACTGTCCCGATGACCTTGTGTGGTCACGGGTGAAGATCCGACCGTTGGATCTTCATATAAGTGTGTTTTTGAAATTATACGCTAAGTTAATTATCGTTTTGATTAGGTGTTTGACGGATTTGTTGGCGGACGATTGTGATTCGTATTTTAGGCTGTTAGAAGACGCAGCGGGAGTTTAGAGGTGAGTGAATCTCACTTGGTTCATTTACGAACCAAATTTCCTTAATTGCCCAATTTATTTGTTATGTGTGAGAAAATGGTTTTAAGAAATGTGTTTTAAAGTATATTAAAAATGAATTTCTTGATTTTGCATCGTGTGAACTATAATTGGTATTAGTGATCATTCCTGTGTGGATGGTTACGTGTATATATATCTACGTGATTATATATTGAATGGTGTGACATTGATGTGTGGAATTGTGATAATATGTTGTTGATAAATGTTGATAATATGATTTTATTATGTTGTTAATATTGGATAAATGTTGGTGATAAGCATGTTGATTTTGTGAGTTGAATAGAAGGTAGAGAAACGTAGGATTCCAAGGATCGAATAGTCCAAGGATCTTTGGTTAATGATAACCGGAGTGTATGTGTTCTGAGGACAGGGAGGTCCGAAGTTCGACCGTTAAATAATAACTGGGATATATTGTTCTGAGCACATGAAATGGTCCAAAGTTCACGGGTTACAGAGTAACCTGGAGGTGCCGTTACTTGACCCTGGGCCAAGGTGTCAGAGGTAACGAGGCAGTTAGAGCTCTAACGTGGGGCCAAAGTGGCGATAGTTGTGATTAGGTGCCAAGTGGCGAGAGTTATGATGTGGTGATTGCGGAAATGTGTTCCATGTTGTTTTCTGTGTGTCAGTTTGATGTTTTTTTGTGGTTGTTGAGATTGTTGATTGTTTACTTGAGTTAAAAGAATTGTGATTTAATAAATCAACTGTTCATTTCATATTTACTCATACGAGCTTTCAGAAAGCTTACTGGGTTTTGTGTTGTTGCAATCCCGGTACACTATTCAAATGGTGTAGCGGATAATCCTGCAGGTCAGGATAATCAGGGTGGAGAGCGAGCTGCGTAGGGCAGCAAGGTCGAGACCAGCACTTGGTCTATTGTGGTGTGTTCTGTAGACTCTTGTGAGCAGAACATTTTATTTATGTTAGTATTGTCATAATTGACTCGAGAGATAGTTTGCTACGAGGTTTGTATTATGATTTGTGAGATGTTGGTTTTGAGAAAAAAAGGCATGACGTTATTTGTTTAGTTGTATTCATGTTTCGGATTTGAATTTATTATTCGAAATTCGGGGCGTGACAATTCATGACTAACTTAGGTACACTGAGTTCCTCCCTGTCTAGCATTTTTGACTTTCATTGGAAAGATATGTGGATAGTTGATTCAGGTGCAACATACTATATGACTAATGACTCTTGTAACCTTCAAAATTTGACCCCAGTTCACCGATCCGGCGTAACCAATGCAAATGGTGTTTCCTATCCTATTACTAGTGCTGGATCTGTCATTTTGATAGATTCTATTACACTTGATACAGTTTTACTTGTGCCATCATTATCACATAACTTTTTATCTGTCAAACAGATAACTAAACAGTTGTATTGTTGTGTGATTCTTTACCCATGGTGTTGTATATTTCACGACATCCTAACAGGGGAAATCATTGGAAGTGGTCTTGAGAAGGGGGGATTGTACTACATGGAAATGACATCTACTGGTAATCGTCTTGTAAGTGAGGTGAATCAGGTTCAAAAGCATTCGTCTACCGAAGCAAAGATCTGGTTGTGGCATAAAAGATTAGGACATCCGTCTTTTGGTTATCTTCAAAATCTACTACCTTCATTGTTTAAGCATCATAAAGCATCAGACTTTAAATGTGATACTTGTATCTTGGGCAAGAGTCACCGTGTGAACTATCCTTTGAGTTCTACTAGAAGTATTGCAAATCTTGATTTAGTTCACTCTGATGTTTGCGGGCCATGTCCAGCAACCCCCTCTTCTCTTCATCGATGATTGCACCCAAATGAGCTAGATCTATTTGATGCGGCATAAAAGTGATGTGTTCTCTGTGTTTCAGACCTTTCATGCCATGATCCATACCCAGTTTCAAACTCCCATTAAAGTTTCCGCTCAGACAATGGTGGAGAATATGTCACAAATACCTTCCGCCAATATCTCAGTAGTCATGGAATCATACACCAGACCACCTGTGCTCATACACCTCAGCAGAATGGTGTGGCGGAACGCAAGAACCGCTACATTCTTGAAGTTGCCCTATCCATGTTGCTTGAAGATCATATGACAGAGTATTTCTGGGGTGATGCCATCCTTTCTACTGCCAACCTCATAAATTTACTTCCCACACAAGCTCTCCAAACCTCTCTTGGGGAAGATAGTCCACCACCAAAAACATCTATCCAAGCCTTGTCCAAACACTTACCTTTACCACCTACCCATGCCCTTGATCCAAAGATTTTTGGTTGTGTAGCTTATGTACATATCCATTGAAACCAGAGGACTAAGTTGGAGGCTTGTGCTGAAAAGTGTGTCTTCATTGGTTATGCTTCTACTCAAAAGGGATATCGATGCTTTAATCCCATCACTAAACGGACATATGTTACTATGGATGTCACGTTCTGTGAACAAGATCTCTATTTTGCCCCGAAGACTCCTTTTCAGGGGGAGAATCGTGATATAGAATAGCAGCCTTCGGATATATCTTGTCATTTCGAGATAATAGACAATCAAGTACATAGTGACAAATTACCAACTGGAGGCACAGATTCACCAGATTCTGCATTACCAACTGCATGTGCAGGTTCACCAGATTCTGCATTACCAATTGCAGGTGCAGATTTACCAGTATCAGAAGCTATAGACACAGACGACACCTTCCCCCCTTCTACTACTACATCAAATCCAATGCCCCTTCTAGGATGATCCAGAGGTAATTACTAACCCTGCCTTTCAATCCCATGAATAATCCAAATGTTGAACATTCCCCTGAAATAGGACCACGTAACACCACCAGCATGTACCAATTGCCATTTCGAAAAAATAGAGGTCAACCAAAAGCTCAATATGAACCAGATCCTAAAGCCAAGGCCAAATATCCCATAATCAATTACATGTCATCCTATAGGTTATCCAAGTCATATGCGTCTTTTGTATTTCATTTATCTGCTATTGTCATTCTAAATAAAGTGCATGATGCTCTAGCATATCCTAAGTGACTAAAGCTATGGAAGATAAAATGGAAGCCTTGCAAAAGAGTCACACATGGGAACTCATGATCATTCTCTACTTTGATTCAAGCATTTTGTCAGACATCTCAAAGGCATTGAATTAAATTAAAATAAATGAAGGCTAAAATATGCATCATGATCATGCATGGTATAGAAAATCAAGACGCGCTTCTACAACAAAACATATTAAAAAGATTAATACTAAACGAATATTTATCTTGTTATCCGGTCCAAGTTGTACGCTAACCTGAATAAAGACTGGTGATAGAAGTCGTATTTGGTGGGTGATTGGAGAGAGATAAATAGGTAGGTCGGTGCCTCGGTGGGTCTAAGACTCTTAGGCAGCGGAGACTCGGAGACTTTGAAGCGTCCCTCCACCAGTCCCCCATGACATCTTTTTCTTCTTCCATCAACCGTGATAATTTTCTTGTTCAATGACTCATAAAATCTGTATCATTTTATGTTCACGGGCCTACCCCAGGTTTGAACTAGGCCCCATCAACGGGCCGGGTCGGGCTCGTAGCAGGCTTGGGCCGGGATGGGCTAAGCCTTGCGGGATTTATTTACAAATAAATCTTTAAAGATATTATTTTTTATAAAATTTTATTTATATATCACACTCTAAAGAGCAACCTCTATCAACTTAAATAAAATGAAAAAACCTACAATTAGATAAGATTATTATAATAAATTATGAGCGTGGTAAAAAATTTAGCTAATTTCATCATATTTTCGAATCCGATCTAATTGGTCAACCGTCGTCACTTGTATGTTTTCTTAGTTGACCGATGGCATGACGACCGCGAAACGTGCTTATTTTTTCACATCACGTATGTAAATATTCCATCGGTGCATGTGCGTACACATAAGATAAAAATTTTAATTTTAATTACAAAGAAGTTTGCCTATATCAATTTGCCTCCAAAAGTTGTATGACTTGTATATTGCATTTAAATTGTTGAGGTTCATTCTAAAGCAACCATGAAGTGGAAAATGAATTTAGAGAAACCAACCGCTCGATTGAGAGATTGTAATGTTTTATGGTGGTTGTAAAAAATCCAGCCAATTTAGTTCTCGTTTCGAATTCGATCAACTAGGTCAAACTTAGTTACTCTTATAAACCTATATTTATATATCATACACTCCAAAGAGCAACATCTATAAATTCAAATAAAATGAAAAAACCGACCGGTGGATGTGATTATTATAATAAAGGGTTAAATACTGTTTACTCCTTGTACTTTTGCTCGAAAAACACTTCAGTCTCTGACCTTCTAATTTCACACGTTTAGTCCCTGTACTTCAAAATTTCAGACCAATAGGTCATTGCCGTCTAAAAGTCAAGGTGAAATGTCTATTATGCCCTCAGTTCTTTTTTTTTAATTAATTATTTTTTTTTTTGAAAATGAATTTATTTTCCCTTTCTTTCTTTCTGTTTTTTTAATTTTTTTTCTTTCTTTCTTTCTGTTTGAAAAAAAAAAAAGAATAAATAAAATAAAGAAAAAAGAATTAAACAAAGAGAAAAAAATAAATTTATTATATAAGAAAAAATAAACTGAGGGCATAATAGACATTTCACCGAGACTTTTAGACGGCAAGGACATATTGATCTGAAATTTTGAAGTACAGGGACTAAACGTGTGAAATTAGAAGGCCAGAGACTGAAGTGTTTTATTGTCAAAAACTCAAGGACTAAACAGTATTTAACCCTATAATAAATTATGAGTGTGGTAAAAAATTTAGCCAATTTCACCATATTTTCGAATCTGATCGAATTGGTCAACCGTTGTCACTTATATGTCTCTTTGGTTGACTGATGACATAACGACCGCGAAACGTGCTTATTTTTTCACATCACGTACGTAAATATTCAGTCAATGGATGTGCATGGACATAAGATACAATTCTCAATTTTAATTACAAATACGTTGGCCTATACTAATTTGCCTCCTAAAGTTGTATGACTTATACATTGCATTTAAATTGTTGAGGTCCATTCTAAAGCAACCAAGAAGTGGAAGATGAATTTGGAGAAACCAACCGCTTGATGGAGATATTGTAATGTTTTATGGTGGTTGTAAAAAATCCAGCCAATTTTGTTCTCGTTTCGAATTGGATCAACTAGGTCAAACTTAGTTACTCTTATAAACCTATATTTATATATCATACACTTCAAAGAGCAACCTCTATAAATTCAAATAAAATGAAAAAACCAACCGTTGGATGTGATTATTATAATAAATTACTAGTATGGTAAAAAAATTAGCCAATTTCACCATATTTTCAAATCCGATCGAATTGGTCAACCATTGTCACTTGTTTTTAAGAATATATATGCACATATTCTATATAGAAGTATGAGAACTTCCACACACACACATATATAAACATACACATACACGTATATATATGTGTATAAATATATATGTATATGTATATATATATATAAACACACACACACACAAAAATATATATATATAATAGTTTACGGGCTTTTACGGGCCGGGCTGGGTTTTTGCGGGCTTTTTGGCGGGCCTCAATCGGCCCACTGAGACCGGCTTTTGAGGGCTTTCTGACTGGCCGGGCCGGGCTTTTGGCCCTCCGGGTCGGCGGGTCTCCATCGGCCCACTTGATCCGCTGGTTTTTTGATGAGGCCTAGTTTGAACTGGAGGTTCCCGATTTTCCGGGTGAGTTAGTGAGGATGATACACAAGGAAAAGGGGATTATTTTATTTTATTTTGTTGCTAAAGGATTACAAATAGTACTGTATTTTTTTTTTAATTGAAAATGTTATCATTATGTAGTTCAGCAAGCGATACAATAATAACTCACCCTAAAGGAACAACAATAAGAGTTATCATGTAAAAAAAAATATATAACTCTAGGTATTTTAGAGTTGAACGCGCCGCATGCGCTTAGCTTTGGTCGAAGGTTAGCAAAGCTCCTCCCGTCCGGCATTGTGAGGTTGTCGGATGGGTGACGGTGATTTATAGTTCTCTGGCTTCTCGGAACTGCAGTGGCTCAAAGTTTGACAGTGGATCCGACTCTGTTTCTGGTTTGAAGCCTTTCTGTGGCTTGGGCATGCGTGGGTTCGATCAAAGGGGTGGCGGCAGCACAGCATCAACAACGGCTGTAGTTTGGCGTTTGTTGGGCGCGGGCATCCTTGAATCGGATCTGGTGTTTCCGGCTTCGCTAATGTTCTCTAGGTGGTGCAGCGTGGGTTGGCGGTGCTCCTTGAAGCTAGACAGCAGAATATGGTTGCGGCATGATGAGGCGGTAGCGATTTGGTTGCTGCATGATGGGGCGGAGGCGATATGGTTGCGGCATGACGTGGTGGCGGTGGCTGTTTCGCGGCTTGTGTGCGTTGTTCTCAGCACAAGCAGGTGGAGGTGGAACTGGGTTGGGCCAGTTGTGCTTAGGGTTCTGTTGTTTCTCTGGGCCAGTTGGGCTTTAATTAGTTAGTCTTGTCTTTCTGGTATTTCCTTTGTTAAAGGAACCCTAGGTTAGTAATGTTTTTACTATCAATAATTCCTTAATGTCTTAGGGACCTACGCACTTTTGTGCCTTTAGTGAATCTTCTGGAGTAGTATTGATGGAGGATTCACGCTATCTCAATGTATTTAATGCCAAATGAGCGACCTAGTTCTATGTACCACTGTGGGTACTAACACTTCTTCTTGTCTGTCTATAGATGGCAGCAGAATGTTATGTAAAGGTCATTCTAGTTTTTGATCAATATATTGGCACTTTGCCTTCTTTCAAAATAAGAGTTATCATGTAAAAAATACTATAAAGCTACCCTAACAAATGATTAAACAACCTAGCAATCTCCGAGTACAACCACCTTTCAAAAGCAAATTGAAGTGCGAAAAACAAAAAAAAGTGCAATGCGCCGAAGAAAGATAAAGGTGACTATAGAGTCATGTCTTCTTCTATCCTTTAATGAAATTATAGTTTGTTAAAAATTAAAAATTAAAAAATAAAACAATTTACTGAATTGCATAAAATTGACCACATGAAGAGAAAAAGAAACAAAAAGAAAATGAGATTTAATTATATTGGTCTGTTATTTTTTTAAAAAAAAACAAAGCATAAAATTGACCTCATGAAAAGAAAAAAAAAAGATTTAATTGTAGGGAAAATTTTGCAAACAGTACACAGAGTAAAAGCCACTAATAATTTTCATACATAAAGTTCCAAACCGAGTATTTTAGTACATGAACTCTCGAACCCGACCCACTATGTAGACACGACGTCAATGACGCCGTTAACTCTTATATAATTATTAATTTGTCAAATGATAAATTAGTACATTCACACACTGGTTCATTTTTTTGGTAAAAAAAAGAAAAGAAAAAGAAAAACAGATCTCCTCTCTCTCCCTCCCTCCCTCCCTCCACCCACATAACCAAACCCAGAAAGCTCGAGTGACCACCGCATCTCCTCCACCTTCTAAATCCACACCCACCACACTCAACCCCACTTCTAATCCCACCAACACCCTAATTTTAATTTCTAATTCTAGCCCCATCCCCACCACCGGTCACCACCACAACCCCTACGCCGATCACCACCTCCGATGAAATGTCCAGAATATTCTCCATCACGTACATGGTCGTCGGCCTTGTCATCCTCTTGATCATCTTCTTTTACTGCTGATTCAGGTAATAACAAAGCTGATTTTCTTGGGTCTAGTTTTGCTTTCAATCTGTAAGTGCTGGATTTGTTTCCGTAACTTGGTTGTGATCCAATTTGTTATCAAGTATAATCAAAAGTGATTTCTATGAATTGCTTAATGAAGTAGTGACAGCGGCGGTCTGGGCGACGAAATGGCATAGGCTAGGGCCATCGGAGTGGTTCAAAAGACAAGAGCTGGAGTGAGAGAAGCTTCTGGAGTCAAGACCCCTCCTTTGTGCGAAGCTCTTTCGGGGTTTTTGATCACTGCCTTGGAGCTCCCAGGAGCATCTGGGTTTTGAAAGATTTGGGGATTTTGGTGGCTCTAGTTTAATGCAACGAAACGTTGGAGAAATTTGATGAACAGCGGGATTAAATGTTGCGGAAGAAAAGGAAAAAAAAAACCTCTATTTGGATAGCAACTTCTGGGTTTTGATGTGAGAGAAAGAGAGAGATTTCGCAGCTTCTGGGCTGCTTCCACTTACTTTTGTACGTAACCATTTGATGTTTGCATAATTGTAATGATACTTACCAAAATATAATGGGGTCTATCAGTTTATGGGCATATTTCTTTAATCAAACCCACAGGCTTGATTTGCTGCAGACCACAAATACATGAGAGAGAGGAGAGAGACAGAGTTCGCAGGTTTTCGTTTTGATGTGAGAGAGAGAGCGAGAGAGGAGAGAGATGTTGGTTGCCCGAGTAAGAGCGAGATAGAGCTGGGTGCTCAGAGTAAGAGTCAGAAGAGACCAAATTATCCCTCAAATTAACGGCGTCATTGACGTCGTGTCTACATAGTGGGTCAGGTTCGAAAGTCCGTGTACTAAAATGTTCGGTTTGAAACTTTATGTATGAAAATTATTAATTAGTGGTATTTACTTAGTGTACTATTTGCAAAATTTTTCCTTAATTATATTGGTCTGTCCTTTTTTTTTTTTAAATAAAGAAGGTCATTCCAATATTATAATTCAGCAAGCAGTACAAAAACGACATATCCCTTGAGGTCGCCAGAAAGAGCCATTATACTAAGTACCAGAATCTATACAACCAAAGTAGCATAAGCCCCAACACCCCCAATATAGTCACATTTTAAACGATAAGCACTTCTATTAAACAAAAAAAAAATCTAGTCTTCCAAAGTAGAATAAATTGGGTCAACAAAGTAACTACCATCTTGTGGCCCGAAAAATTTAAGCAATAATAGGGGCCTTAAAGACCCAGATCTTCCAAACCCACAACAAAGGGGCAGCCCATTTCAAATGAAACTCTAGTTGTTTGAGTCCAAAGTAAGGCGCCCAAAGTGCAAGGCCTATACTCCGGCCAAAATCGACAACTGCGATCCAGCCACTACAGAGCACTTCACCACCAGGAAGAACAATGTCATCAGCGAAGCCGTCAACAACGTAATCTACACCATCATCCCCTGTAATTTGATTAGAGTTTACAATTCGATCATCACCAGCAAGTCGATCAGAACCTGCAAAAACCTACTGGTTGATATTTGATCAAACTAATTTGGCAAATCTCCTATCTAGAAAAGGCCAAGCCAGAACCGACGTCACCCACCCAAGACAAATACCAAATGGAACTTGCTTCTCCCCAACAGCAAAATGAGGGGTCACTGATGTTAGACCATAATTTACATAGATATGCATTCCCTTAAATATTGAATTTGACTTGTTTTTTACTCTATTTTAGCTTTCTCTAAATTATCTTATGTTAAAGGAAAAACATGTTATGTACCTTCGTCAAAGTAACTGACAAAGAGAGAATTAAGGAATAGCGGTTACAACTCAATCATCAATTATTGTCATTATTGTAATTGTTATTACTGTTGTAATCCTCACCCTATATAAAGGGACTCTCTAATGAAATTAGTAGACCAATTTTTCCATTTTACTTTTACACATTATCAGCACGAGTCTCTAGCCCTAGTCTAGGAAAAAAAAAAACCAAATCCCTAGAATTTTATTTTTCTTTCGGTCACCA
Organism: Rosa persica; assembly: GCA_025331145.1. NCBI lineage: Eukaryota > Viridiplantae > Streptophyta > Magnoliopsida > Rosales > Rosaceae > Rosa > Rosa persica. Next base: position 21,519,371 of record WFKR01000003.1, on the reverse strand, counting down.
AGCCCCACAGCGCCTTCCTGTCTAGACCAGCCTTCGTCCGGACCGCCTTCATCTCCCTCTCCAAATAATGTTTTGGTCGGTTTTGTAGATGTTGGGTACCTCTTTGACCCACACAAAGGTCGTTCCCAAACTGGTTATGTATTTACCATTGGCAATACGGCGATATCTTGGAGATCAACCAAGCAAACCCTTGTGGCTATCTCCTCGAACCACTCTGAGATCATTGCTCTACATGAGACAGTTCATGAGTGTATATGGTTAAGAGCTATCTTTACACATATTCGAAGGACCAGTGGTTTGAGTTCTACCACTGAAGAACCTACTTGCATTTATGAAGATAATGCAGCTTGCATCGAACAGATGAAGCTAGGTTATATCAAGGGTGATAATACAAAACACATATCACTAAAGTTTTTCTACAATCAGCAACAACAAGCTCTCCTCAAGATTTAAGTGAATCAAGTAAGGTCTGAGGAGAATGTGGCAGATTTGTTCACCAAATTATTGCTTAAGGCCATATTTGAGAAACATGTGAAAAACATAGGAATGCGAAGGCTTTCCAAGCTCCCTTGATTGTAAGGATTAGGAGGAGGTGTAGACGTTAGGGGGAGTCTGACACATACATGTCATCATCAAATGTAATAGGTGCGGCTTGTGCTTTTTTCCTTCGACTAAGATGTTTTTGTTTTCTTTTCCACATGGTTTTTGTTTTTACTTGGCAAGGCTTTTAGTGAGGCAACAATTCATGCACCATTTCATCTTTGACTTGGCACAAGGGGGAGTATTAAAGGATAAATATGTTATGTGCCTTTGTCAAAGTAACTGACGAAGAGAGAATTAAGGAATTAACGGTTACAACTCATTCATCCATTATTGTCATTATTGTAATTGCTATTACCATTGTAATCCTCACCCTATATAAATGGACTTTAACACTAATTTTCCCATTTTACTTTTACATTTTATTTATTTATTTAGAAATATTGCAAGAGTGAAGGAAACATCAATTTTGGGTTTTGAAGTGGATAATTGGAGCTAGAAAAAATGACGGTCAAATGTCTAGAAAAATATTAAATTCCAAATTCTGGCAAACCACCACAAATGGCGGCCCACCACCACTGATGGTGGTGCCATGTATTTTCGACTATATTCATGGAGGAGTAAGGAGGAGGAGTAACATTGTACCTATTCCATTACATCTAGTCATCATCATTCTATCACAACCAAATCTCAAACCTTTGGTTCAAAATCAACTCCATCCATTTTCTCTTTTTTCCACACCATCTCAACTTTCCATCTTACCCAAAAGTCTACCATCATCACTACCCAAACATTTTCCATGTTTTAGGGTCTAATCACCATCTTTTCTCCATCATTACCTACCCTAACCTACACCAACACTCCTATACTTTTTCCCCTTGATTTTAGGATCTATTACCACTCTCATACTCCACCTTCATGCTTCTTACAAGGCTATGACAGTTTTCTTTGCCTTCTAATCACCATTTCACACCTCTCTCCATCTATTTAAGCACATTTTCTCACAAGGAAGAAGGCAACACCCTACCACTCCATTACACTCCATTCTATCGCCATCTCCACCACAAAACCTCCATCTTCACCTCCTAAAATTCAAACCCATAATATTCATACTCCTTAACTTCTATCACCACCACCACTACTCCTTCACTACCACTCAAAGTTAGCCAAAGGAGCATCATATCTTCATCACCATTCCATTTACCATCAACAAGAAGTTCATCATCCGTCCATATACTCAACCATCAAGGAGGATTCAAGGAGCATTGAAGGAGGAAAACAAAGGGGAAGCTACGCATTGATTTGTCAAGCTTCAACTAGTTCATTCTTTCCTTAACTTTTCCTTGATGTGCTTTATGGATTTGATGCTAATTTGTATGATTATGAGTGAGAAGTTGTTAGGGCTAGGGTTGGAAGTCCTGGCCAAACTTGTATGAATTAGTGTTTTAATTTACATTAGATGTTATTTGTGATTTTCATCTTCATATGCTAATTCAAGAAGTTAATGCATTCATTCAAACTTAACTACTTTAAATGTGTTGTATTTGTCATCTCGTGAAAAAATGTTTAGGGAGTAGTTAACTTTGAGCATTGATAGCATGATAACATCCTCTATGTGCATGTGAAGGTTGTGAGTTAAAATCACCTAGATCTAGGATTGGTTTGCTTGCATGATTATCTAAATTCAAAGCTTTATGGATCTAGAAAATAATGAATTGACACTTAACCGGTAATAGGATTTGTTCTTAGGTAGTTAATTCTAGACTTATCCGGTTGAAATTGATAACATTAAAAGAGTTTAAGCCTTTGTAGTCTTATCCGGATGCAAAGAGGGTAATTGGGAAATTAGAATAGCATCACTTGTATTTGAACTTCAATACTTGCGAGGGAGGTTAGTGGTAGACAATCCAACCTCTAACTTCATGAATTTTATTACTAGTTTAGTTTAGAGTAGTTTTATTTACATTTGAGCATTTTATTTTAATTTAGTTCACCATTCTATCCAACAAATAATTTCACTACCACCACAATGCACATACTCACCATGAGTCTAGATTTTCTTGTGAATTTAGGTTGGTTATTGTACATTTGCATATTCTAGTCTCTTTAGGTTAACCGCCAAGCTAGCGAAAGGAATCAAATCCGCATAGATTCGACAGTCTTTCTTAAATCTCTATACTATTATTTGTACCCCTTATACTTGAGGGTGTGGCTATTTGACTAACAACTGACCACAAGAACAGCACATCGCCGTCGTCACCAAGCGCGACACACAAAGATAAGGGCAAGGCCAGTGATGGCGAGATCCATAGAGTTTGGAAGTTTTATCGAGAACGAGTGTCAACGAGAAACCCTAGTAGAGCCACTAGGGCACATTTTTTCAATATCACTTTTAACAAGTCTATAAAATTGGTCCGTATTTTTCTAACTAGCAATTCTACGCACATAAATGTGAACATGCAAAACAAAAATAATGTACATTTATTTCATATATGATAATAGGTAGTTTTAAATAGAGTGATTTTATTTACATATCTATTTTATCAATACACACCCCTTAATTTTTGTTGTCCATTTTTTTCTCAAACTTTTCCCTATTTACCCTTCCTCTCTCATCCTTCTCCCCTCTCTTCCCACGTCAAATCACCAGCATGTTATACTTTTGATTTACTCTTTGTGCAAATTCTTAAGGTTCTTCTTTAGTTATGCTTTTTTCTTTGATTTTGAGTTAGTATTTGGGATTGAAAGTGATATTAATCTCTTTATTTTTATTTTTTATTTTATTTTATTTTATTTTTTAACATAAGGGCAGGTAGGGTTGCCTTCAAGTCTTGATTTATGAAATTGTATAATACAATGGGGCGGACATGATACCGAAACCCCATTTTAAAATAAGCATTGAGAGAACATCCCAAATGATAGGAAGAGTGTCCACTAAACCTGTGTATTCTTACATGCACCAACTAGCAAAAGTACTCTACTGGTCCCCTATTTACTTTACAGTAAAAGTGACATAGCAGAAAGATACAACTCACGTGGAACCATAGTAGCGGAACCATAGTACAATCAAAATAGTTTTCCCACTATGTTGACGACCGGAGATATATACGACGACACTTAGTTTCATTCTACCACTAGAAGGTAGTATTCTACCACTAGAAGGTAGTGACCATTTGACACAGTCATCTACTAGCTGGGTACATAAGGCATGCAACGCCAACGAGTAACCCACTCAGATCCAACCAAAATCTACTCCGTTCTGGATTTGCATAACCACCACATCAACCCAGACCCACCCAGCGTCGATGATCCACCTCAAACAACCTGAATCACCTACCCATGCTACCCACGTTAGTTTATGCCATCAAACTCAGATCATAACAATCCAAATCGAAGCGATTAGAGGTGCTCGATCTCTGACCACCACTCACTCTCTACGAATACAAAAGTCTGATCAAGGATGCATCGACTCACTATGGCCCATCCGAAAACATTGCCGCTTGGATGCGTTGTCTGATGGAAGGAAAGTTCACGGAAGGAGAAACCCTAGCGCATCAAGTTTGAGAGACTAATTATTGCACTTTTTCACTTGTAAGACTATAAAGTGATATTAATCTCTAAAACCACAAGAAAGAACTTATGCATTTATTTTCCTCATATGGTAGAAGTTGATTCCAACAATGCTACTTTTAATTTCCGAACTCTATCTATGATCATTTACAATTCTAAAATTATTTTTTGTTCTTCAATCTGCAGCTTTTTATTGAAACAACCAAATTAATTTGTAGTGATTTTCAATTCTTCCTAATTTGGGTCTATCTTCTTTCTTAGTCTAGCCCATCTCTCTCTCGTCTTTTCTGTCATCATTGCACGCTGGCTGCGGAATAGATCAGCAATGGAGGTTGGAGAATTATTTTTCTTTTTAGTTAGAAAGGTGAAATAGGAATAAAAAATTTACAAAAATGTGGGATGTGTCAAATGAAAAGGAACATGTGATAAAATTTCTCTTTTTAATAACCAACAAAGATAATCCGATTTACTTTAGAATAGGTTTGCATCAATTCTCTTTATTTTAGCCAGGTATGAATTTATATTATTTATTGAATAATAAAAAAATTGGTTTTTATATATTTATAAATTACATAAAAACCACTTCAAAGGAATTTTTTATATTAACAAAAATAATGGAGAGCTTTATCTCACTCTCTATATTTACAAGTGAGATAGCTAAAATTTATAATAGAGAGCCACTTAAGAGTCTGATGCGGCTATTAAAATTGATAAAAAGCTAAAGATGCTCTTCTTCCATGAGGATGGGAAATGCAAAGCCACTCCACACTCAACCATGAAGCAGGGGGCGTTGCAAAAGGAAAACAGGCTGGAACTTCTAAATCCTTTCCAGAACGTAATCAGTGGGGGCTTTGCAAGTGGAGGCTTCAGCTTTCAAGGGGATCGAACCATTCCTCAATCCCTCACACTATCTTTGGGGTAAAGGAGACAACAAGGCTGTTGAAGCGGGTGGTCATCAGAAAAGTAGCTGTGAGAACCTCGAAGGATGAGGGAAGCTTGCGAGCCTTGGTACCGATTGATACAAATATTGAATTAGAGAACAATGGGGAGATGAGACACACTGCAGGCATTGGGGTAAACCAAGTACTGAATGTGGTGACTAGTGCTGAACAAGAGCATAATGAAGTGTTTGCGTCTGAACCTGAGAAATTAGAAAAGGTGGTCACTTTTACCCCTTTCTGTGGAGAGTGAAACTGTGATGCAGGAAATCATAGTGGATACTGTACAGCGGGGAAAGGAAACCATAGATGATGCCACTCGAGTGGACAAGACGGGAAGGCTTGCATCTCCCCATGTGTCTCGAAAAAAAAAATGAAAGCTGGGAGTACTGGACAGCTTGTAAGTCAAATGGATAATGATATCCCCATTAAAAAGAAGTAAGAGGGCGTCCACTTGGTTCGAGGAATAAAAATCCACCAAAGATATCAAAGGTCCCGGCTGAAGATGTTTTGAAAATTCTCTATTCGGGTAACCTTCCTAGCCCTAACTCAAAGGGCAAGGACAAAATCGAATGGTAGTTTTTTTTGTTTCTAGCCTACAGAATAATTGTTGATTCTAGAGTTTTTATCATGGGTAGGGTCTGAATTTTTCGTGACCGAACAAGATAGTACCCGACTTTAAAAACAATCAATCAGGTACCTGAATTTCTAAAATCGCATCAATGAGGTACTTCCGGCAATTCTCTGCAAATTCTTCGTTAGTATTAGCCAAATGTCAATTAGTTGATCCAACACATAGGGACGTAATGGACTTTTTGCCTTAAACAATACCTAAGAGGACTAGTACCCCAAATCTCCATCTCTTTCTTTGAGCTATAGTTCGTTCCGGTCAAAGAAAAAAAAATTTGTTGTTTTCTTGCCAAAGTTCTCCATCAATCGATAAAGGATTAAGAGATTCCCATAACTTAATTTGCTAGAAACGTATTGTTGTTGCAAGCGAAGTTGTACCTAAGCTATGATGCTGAACATGAGGTGTCCAGGATCCTCCAGATGCATGATTCAAAGATTATTGATTAATTCAACAATTATTAAATTGGACGAATATGAATATCTTACTGAATGAGTCTGATTTGGAGATGGAATCTTTGATTAAAGAAGAATGTATTGATTAAATCAAATAATGTTTGATAAAAAAACCCAGAAATCATACAAACTAAGAACAAAATACCAGAAACCAAGAACAAAGAAACCCAGAAATTCATCGCCAAACTATACCAAGCTGGTAGAGAAACCACTCTTCAGCGACTAAACCCGCCACAGATCGAGAAAGCGTAGCCATCCTGTCTTTTCTGTTTCTATTTACAATAAGTTGATTCACAAGTCAACAAATTTCAAATCACAATCCTATTTTCTATCCCTTTCGCATCAAACCCAAATAAGACTACATATGGTTTTTCATGATCTTGAATTGCTCCAAAGAATATGTACTGGTATACCCAGAAATTCATTATTCTAGATGAAGAAGATGAGTCCCAATCGGTTTCTAATAGAAGAAGACGGTCATTGTTGGGATCTATTTTTGTTTCTACTGTTTTAATCCTTTTTTATGATGTTTTGCATTCCTGCTTTTGTTTCATTGTTTCTCATTGGTATACTTATTAATTTGAGAGAAGTTTTCTTTGGTCTGATAGTTTGGAGGGAAATTAGATTGTAAGCATTAGAGGATTAATGTTTGGAGAAAAATGCTGGGCTACATCAGAGGCTATGGCAAACATTTGATTAGGAAAATTGAAGAAAATGTCTTATATGTCCCTAAAGTGACGGAAAATTGACGGATGGTAGATGAAAACATCTTATTGATGTGATTTTGAAAGTTCAGGTACCTAATTGTTCGTTTTCAAAGTCTGGGTACCATTTAGTCTGGTCAGAAAAAGTCCAGACCCCACTCATGATAAAAACCCTTGATTCTACACATCTAAGTGAAAAGTTTTTAGTTGTACTGTAATTGAACGAATTGGCACGGGGAACTTTTGTCAGCTATTATTTTAGTTAGAATTATGTTTTTTTCTGCTAAGCTTCTTAATAAAGGAGCGAATTGTTTCCAAGTGTAATGGCTGTCATGCCCCTAATTTTTAACATAAATAAAAATCGAAATATAATCTCAAAATTATACATGCGTGAACGTTCAGTCATCAAATCAGAATGCCTAGAAAATTTTTCCCCTTCAACTAAATACATATTGATGCCTTGAACCCACTATATCAATATTGACCCGCACCGTAGAGTCATATGTTACACAAGCTTACAAATTGAATTGTTAACAACAAAATAAAATGAAAATGCTCCTCAGAGCTACAACAAGCGGAAGTCTTTATAACGGTAGAGTCACAAAATTAGCTTCCTACCATAAATCCGCTAGCACACCATCTCAGTTTCAGCCACGATTACCCTGACCTGCAGGATTAACCCCTACACCATTGAATAGTACACCGGGTTGCCATACAACAGACCAGGTAAGTTTATGAAAGCTCGTATGAGTAAATTCAAAACTACAATGCAGAAATACATTCTTAGGTCACCTCAACCTAAACGCAATATGCACACAACTCACACCTACACCATATCGATTTCATAACATTCCATATCATGCTTACATAAGTAAACTTGTGACTAAAGCCTCATGCTCAGATTCTCAACCTAACGTCCAATCACACAAATTTAGTCAATTAAGACTTCCTCGAGCAATGTTTGATGCCATTTAATGCACTACGGTGATTCCAAAATCACCCTCATTTCCTCTCCACTAGAAGCTTTTGTCATCAACATGACGTCAAAGGTGAAAACGATGAATCACCTTCCTATCCTCACTACATAGCCCCATCATCACCACTATGGCTTTTAAAATAAATCAAACCATCAATCAATAAATCAAGAAGAAAACAAGGCAGACACAATTCAAACCAAACAAAACAATGCAATCACCATTCAAAACAAGCAAAACAAAGCAATCACATTTCAATTCATAATAATCATCATAACCCTGCACTCTATCATCCGTAGATAGTTCCGACCATCACTGCAGTCCACTCGATAGTTGTTAACTTAATAACGATTCAGCTCTACAACCGAGCCGTCATCACACTGATCATCGCATAGATTCCACCAGTCATCACACGGATAGTCATTGTTCAGCTGATCATCACACAGATTCCGCCAGTCATCACACAGATAGAAACTCATGCTTTACATGATATTCATCACAAAGATGTCACCAAATCATTACACATATATCCCTACACAAGCTTTACATAGCAATCATCATAATATTCATCACACTTATTTCAATGATTCATTACATAAATATTCCTACACAAGCTTTTCATGACAAACATCACAATATTCATCACACTGATTTCAACGATGCATTACACAAATATTCATACACAAGCTACCATATCTTAAATCACCAATTAAGATGGTCATACTAGACCCATGGTCTCGCAACAAATGAAGTTCTATTATCCCAACTCAATACTCAATTCCACTATTTCCAACGATACTGAACTCAATACGTTCCATGCTGCCCATATCACAACAATTGCACCAATACATATACATAGCCATTCACTCAGAAATACCAACTATAGTCATAGTAAACCAAATAACTCCAAGACAATAAGGAAAACTTGCTCATAACAAATATCGTGAGATTTACTCACCTCGAAATTCCTGCCGCGTCTTCAATATAGAACAAAACAACCAAACCCTAAAAACCGTCCAAGAATACTTCGTCAAGTATCTAATCACATACGGTTTCTAGGTAACGATTCACAAACGATTTAAGTCCGAACCCCTGCTTTGAACTAAAATCCCCAAAATGGCGCCAATTGAGGAAAAACCACATTCGAGACCTCCTAAAGTCTCCGGACTACTTCCCTGATCAATGTGTCCAAACCACCAGTCGATCGGCCGCTCGAATCCTCACTGATCGAATAAATCGACTAGTATGAAACCGTAAAAATCATAACAAATTCATAAGAACTCCAAAATTTGCATATTATATATCGAAACACTCGTATCGAGGAGTAGGAGACATATAATACCAGAAATTGTCCCTTACATGGCCTGAACGCCTCCAGAACGCTGCCACAGGCGGTGGTGCACCGCCGCCGGCCAAAACTCAATATTTCACAAAATTCCCAACATCAAATCTAAGCATGCTTGTCAATTTTCATAACTAGCTCGAAGTCAGAAACTAAGCATAAAGGGTCGAAAACTACCTCGCAAACCATGAATTATTGTTCAATTCGAGTTGAACCGATTTCCACATAAATTGATCCAAACAACCACCATAGATTGATCGAGGAGGCTTCTACGAACTCAAAAGAGGAAGCTTGAAGCCACGCTGGAAATGAGTTTTCTGATCGGGTCCGAATACCTCTATCTTCGCCGCCTTGCAGTGACGCCGTGGAGGAGAGTCACCGTTAGATGCCACCATAGGGAGGAGTGGAACAAGGAGGCGAACCAATCTGTCCAGGTTTCAAGGTTGGAGGTCGCCGGAAAATGGACTTCCGACCGGTTCGGGTCGGATCTATCGCGGGTGAGGAGAGAGAACGAAGCGTTTCTGATTTTTACGGAAATGGTAAATGGTGAAAATGGAAATAGTAAATTTCCAAAAGTGGAACTCCTATTTATAGAACTTTCCCAAAATTTCCGCAGACCATAATTTCTCATACGAACTCCGATTGACGTGTTCCATAAGTCCACGAACTCGTATCGACGCGCTCTACAACTTTCGTGAATGAAGTTTTTGGAGAATCCCAACGTATAAAAGGTCAACCTTTGTGACTCCCTAAAACCATACTTTTTCGAATAATAATTCGTCCGAAACACTTCAGTTCCGTCCACGAGCCACGAAACTGTTCAATAACCACAATTTAGAATCCAGAAAATTCTCAAAAAATAAATACGAATTTCCGGGGTATTACAATGTCACCTATCACTCCTTATGGGAACTATGTATCGTGTCATTCTAGCCTGTGTCTGTTTTGAATGAAATTAGTTTCTACGTTAAAAAGAAAAATAGGAAAGAGATCAAAATAGAGAATCTACTAAAAATGCTCTTGAGATGGACATTGTAACAATTTTTTTTTTTAAATGACAAAAAAATTTTAATTGAAAGAGTTGTATTACTTAGGTTATGGGATTTTTATATTTAACTGATGTTAGGATAAATTTTTTAGTGCCACCGTCAGACTACTTGCAAGATACCATCTGAAAATATTACCAAAAGAACAAGACTGTAGAATTCAATTGATGGAGCCAGATATGGTTACAAAATCACCTTTTATTTATTGCTCAGGGATTTGCTATTTAGACCAAGAAAATACAGTTCATTCACACAAACTATACGAACATCTGTTGCATTTACAGTTAGCATCGGCCATGAAATTTGGTTTTTTCTACTTTCCTTTTTACTTTCCCTTTGTTCATATAACTTTTTGGGTATATATCTACTGCTTCCCCATACCCTCTTTACTCAAGCTTCTAGGGTTGGTAAGGCTTTTGTTTGAAGAAGCAGAGAGACATAGTGAGCTAGCTGCTGGTTGATATATACCTTCAACATTCCCTAATCAGTTCGGATATAACACACAAGGTAGGTGCATTACTTGCATCAAATTAGTCAGATCACTGTTATACATGATATATTTTTAAACAAATCACAGTAATCTTGCATGTCGCCTTTGAATGATGAATTGCATATATCTTCGTATATATTATTATTAATAGACATATTTACTGATTAATTTAGGTAAATTAAGGCTGCTAATTAAGTTAACTCTTGCAGGACAATGAAAATTTATCAGCGTTACGGCCTCCATTTTTGCTCAATTTATGTGATGGTGTTTTTACAGGGGAATGGGTTACATAGCAATAGATCGAAAGAATTCAATATCTAGTTAATTACTCGATCAATCAGGATAAACTAAAATTGAGAAACAATAGTCTCTTAAGAATGTGAAGTACTGTTTGCTAATCAATCATATAATATTATAATATATGTAGATACTAGATAGGATCGATCTTGAACTATCCTTTGTGAGCTCATCATGTGTTTATTAAGAACGGGGCTTAAACATATTTGTTTTCTATTATCATTTTCTAGAACTATAATTACAATTTAATCACAAATTTATTTTCTTTTAAAACAGATTAGAAGTACAAAAGTTATCTTTGATAAAAATAAAAATAAAAATAAAAAGTACAAAAATGTTAGAGAGAAGCTTGTGATCATTATCTTTTCTTATATTTGAGTGTAATCTTTTTGTCAGTATGCCTTTAACATGACGACGTATTTTATAGTGATTCATATGAAGTCCACGTGTATAAACTATCAATTATGTTTGATTTAACATCGCATCTTCAGTATAACTGACAAAAACGAAAACAAAAAACAAAAAATACGTACTTGTTGTAGAGAAACTGAAATTTAGAGGAATTCGCTGTGTATTCTCATTGATAATAGGGGCCTCTTTATATAGAGGATTACAATGCATAGAATCTGAACATACAAGGAAAGTAATTCTACATTGAATAGGATTCTAAATCTTTCTATAACCCTATTACCACTAGGTCAAGTAAGCTAGAGTTTGGGCCAGACACATAATCTGGATTTCCTTGAACACTCCCCCTTGTGTCGCCCAAACGTAGTGCCTCTCTCGTTGCCTCATTAAAAACCTTGCCGAATAACAAAAACCCAGTGGGACAAAAATAACCTCGGTCGAAGAGGAAAAAGAGCATAACACACCCTTCACGTTTCGAGACCATATATGTAGACATCTCCCCCTGATGTCTACATCTCCCCCTGATGACTACGATAATGGGATTCGGATAACTTCCGCAAACGATGCTACCAACATGTTTCTCGAAAGTGGAATTTAGGCAATGACTTAGTGAGCAAGCTTGCCGCACTGTCCTCAGATTGAACCTAGTTCACTTTGATCTTAAGGAGAGTTTGTTGTTGCTGATTATGCTTGGTGTTGTCGCTTTTGATGTAGCCTTGCTTCAAAACAAGCAGCATTATCCTATATGCTCGTAGGCTCATCTGTGGTAGACTTCAAACCACAACTGTTCGAACATACGTAATTATGGATCCAATCCATATACATTCACGAACCACTTCGTGAAGAGCAATAATCTCTGCATTGTTCGAAGATATAGCGACTAGGGTCTGTTCTGTAGACCTCCAAGATATCACGGTCTTTACCTATGGTGAACACTTAACCAGTTTGGGAATGACCTTTGTATGGGTCAGAGAGATACCCAATATCAGCAAAACCTTCCAAAACACATGTTGTTTTGGGGTGGGGATAGGAAACGCAGGCAAGCGTTGGAGATGTTTCTGGTGTGTGATGGGTCCGAATCCATCATCTCTCTGTAGGGATAGAATAAGCCCATATCGATCGTACATCTCAAGTATCGAAAGATATCTTTTACACCAATCCAATGGTATCACGTTGGCGCAAAGCTATACCTAGCTAACAAGTTCACAACATATGAGATGTTCGGTCTTGTGCATTGAGCCAAGTACAATAATGCGCGTATTGTACTTAAGTGGGGCACTTTTGCCTCTAGCACATCTTCGCCATCATCCTACGGATGAAGAGGATCATTTTCAGGATCAAGACTACAGACGATTATGGGGGTGCTTGAAGGCTTGACCTTGTCAAAATAACTAAGCATCTATCGACACGATGCTCAAGTTCCAAACCGAGACATAATCGTGTTCTCCCAAAATCTTTCATCTCAAACTCGGATTTCAAGTGTTCAGCGGTTTCCCTTAACTCTTTAAGAGCTTCCAATGAAGGTCATGTCCAACATGAACCGCGATAGAATCCGAAACTCGTTATGGAAACACGTGGGCATATCCCTTCCCAATCAAGTAGTCACTTTAGTGAGCGTTTCAACCTTATTGTAAACGCACTCCGTGGTCTAGAGCCCTTGGGTAGATGAAGTTCACTATGAACCTTCATGTATATTCTGTATCTAGATCCCCGTATAGATACGTAGTGGCCACATTTGTAAGCTGCATGATCAGTTATTTGGAAACTACCAAACTGACAGGACAGTGGAGTGCAATGACATCCATTACGAGAGAATATGTCTCATCGTAGTCGATTCTAGGGCGTTTTTGTGAGAAGCCTTGCGCCATAAAGCGAGATTACCAGCTCTTTTTCTCAACACGCTTTCTAACGAAGACCCATTAGTCAACAGGTTTTATGATAGGAGGTGTTGGCATCACTGGCTCAAAAAACCTTCCTCTTCGTTAGAGAATCCAACTTAACCTGGATCGCATCTTTCCATTTAGGCCAAATCTCTCTACGTTGGTATTCATGCTTCAATGGAGAGTGGTTCGATATCATCGGACTCAACAAACTCATGTGCAATGAAATACACAACAACATCATCAATTATGATGGAGTTTCTATCCCACGTCTCATGTACACTAGTGTAGGTTTCATAGAGCTCTATATTCTCAAGAATAGGTTCTGACATTGAGGCGTCCCCCAATGATAACTATAACCTAGAAGATTCTCATGAGACCGATTTTGAGTCTTGATGATCCAAGGATTGAGTTGTGCCAAAGTATCCTTCGAACCCACGGGCCTCCCATGCATCCTAGCTGGGGCCATGGCCTATGATGCCAGAGTGCCACTCTCTTTGGCGTTGGCACCATGCCTACCTCCGTGTAGGATGGCGCTACGTCCTCTTGTAGGGATGTACTTCCTTGCAGGTATATTTGCAACACATGTGTAATCTCGATCACCTTTAGTAGGGATCGAGATGAGACATAGTGGGGACAGACCACGACAATTCCTGTCGTTCCTGTTGAACATCCATGTTCTTATCTCCCCCTAACGACGGGAAGACTGTCTCAGCAGAGTGACAACCCTCAAATCTAGCGGTAAGGAGATCGCCTAGCAAGGGCATTAAATGACGATGGTTGGAGTCTCAAATCCAATTTTCTCATTCGTCTGTAAGGATCTATTATAGTGCGCTGTGGTGATGCAATTAGCACATAAATGACTCAGTCAAATGTACGTAAGTACAAAATACTTGTACCCAGTCACTAGCTGTAACACATAGATTGAGTGGTGGTAGGTCGTAGATGAATTAGCATAGCTGCATGCGATATTGCATCACCCCAAGCGGATATAGGGAGATTGGTGCGGATTACCAATGTCTTGACTACCATCGTAGTCATTTCCGCGAAACCATTTGGGTGTGTTCATGAGAATGTGATGTCTAACATCAATCCCATTGCAATATCCATCGAAAGTCTTCGATGTAAACTCTTTAGCATCGTCAAGTCCAATTGACGAAATAGGATGATTCGGGTAGTGAGCCTGTTGTCATATGGTATTTGCTAGGAGTGTAGCAGAAGTAGCATTTACAAGTGGACAATGGCACAACACGTGACCAGCGTGTTTCCGTGTCAACCAACATCATGAGATATTTAAACATCCGCAAGTTGGTTGAATCAGTCCACAGAATCCCCACGGATTCGATGTAAGAACATAATGAGTATTTTCATATCCTTTGCATAGGACGGTCTCAATCCTAATTTCCCGAATGAACAGGCTTTGCAAAATGAGCGAGAGGCCTTGGAAGCAACCAATGAGGATTTTGGTTGGGCCTGAGTGTCTGAGCGCTATTAGAAGCAAAATGTGTGACTACATCACCCATCATGGCGTTGGAACCATGGAAAGTGGCATCCATGGCGTCTCAATCAAGGGGAGAATCATCCATGGTGTCATGACCATGGGAAGGGACTTCCATGGTGTCATGGCCATGGGTAGTGCCATTTATGGAGTTGTCACATGGGACTTGGGCGAGCCTATGGCACCCGAAGACGGCTGCAGCGCCAGATGCTGCAATTGTTGCGGTCTTGTTAAGCCCAGGAATCAATTTTCTATTCTTGCTTCTTCTCACTCTAAAGAATGGATGTCGTGTAAAGTCTTTAGTATAAGAATCATCATATCATGACCAGGATGACCTATCCTGTCGTGGCAAAGTCAATATGTGTCTAAACCCAAGAGATCTTCTCTTATAATTTTATTGGATTTAATAGCTCGAATAGTGACATAGAGTCCACTAGAGAGACACATAAACTTCTCTAAGATGCGCCTTTGTTAGCACTTATTAGAGGTATTGCAAAGGAACTCATCTCCGTTCTTTACATGCGTTTTCGCATGGAATCCGTTGGCTACTCATATGTGCGATTTGCCGTAAGAGTGTAGAGAATTTCTGTGACAGTAATCAAGGTGCCATTTGGCAAGGGGAACTTGGGCTATTCCATGTCCTTGAATTAATACTGATGGCCCAGCCATCGTAGTCACAAAGTCATATGCTCTGAATCAAAATGGAGTCATAATAAAAAGAACTCGAAATTGTATTCATAAGCTAACAGAGTTACATCATTGTCTCTTTGACCAAAGAAAATCTAATCCAAAATGCTAGCTAATGCAAAACAATGGTAGTCGTCTAACTTCTTTCGGTAATTCCAAAATAAATGTGACCAGGTAAGTAGAGAGATGTCGGTGGAGCAAGGCTCGCTTAAGTACCACTAATCTCAGAACCTTCCTAGACATCACAGTTACTTTAGGTGAGCCTACTTTGAAGAAAGATGAAACCATATGCATTTACTACAAAAATAATATGGTGATTGCCTATTACATCTCTTGGAAAAATAAAGACTTAAACAGAATTGGCGATCTATTGATCCCAGCCAGATTTGTAGTCTTTAACCCTTCACTCTAGATCATCATCTTGATCTTCTTGTTCCACGTTGTGAGCTTCTCTTGCTTCACAATATGCTTTGTAAACGGTGACAATTTCTTCACGAGCTCTAAAAATGTGTGCCCAATGACCAGATACTCCACATCGAGAACATATATCTTTGTGCTCAGACTCTATTGATTGAGGTGCTTTGAAAGCATCATTTAGATGGCTTTTAGTGTTGGTGGCACCACCAACATGGCCAGAGGCATTGCCTCCCTCTCTCTTTCCAAGTTGACCTCTTCGGTTCCGTGTTCGCCTATTTTGGCGGTCACCTTCCCAAGTAGAGTGATTATATGGACTAAAACGTCCAAATGTATCCCTAAGATTAGGTTTCGCTCTTGACGCCCTTTTTTTGGGGCGTAACTATAATTGGATACCGAAATATGCTATGTTCCCACAGATCTCGAATTATAGTTCTTTACAAGGATGTTGTTATGCTTTCCAGCGACATTCATAGCTCCAATGAGCTCATGAAACCTTGTGATTCATTCTGCAACAACATTGATTCGATAGTTCTTAGAAACCATCACTGCAGAGACAAGGAAGGTAGAGAGAGTCCTCTCAATCAACATCACATTTGTGATTTCTTTACCACAGAATTCCATTAAGGATTTAATGCGAAGTGCTTCCGTGTTGTAGACAAGAACTGACTTGAAATCATAGAAGTGGAGGCTATGGCATCTCACTTCTAGGTCAGGAAGCAGGGAGTCACAGACGTTGCCAAATCTTTCTTCGAGTGAGACCCACAGCCTTCTGGGGTCTCTTCATTCATACACTCGTACTGGAGCGAATCATCCATATGACGAGCCATTAGGATGATGGCTTTCGCCTTATTTGCCTCTAAGGCTACTCTATTTGCTTCCAAAGCTTGAGCTTGCTCAACAGTTAGCATTTCCTGGCTAGGATTCCATCGGCCTTGAGATGCTGGCGGACATCACGAACCCACTTGTGATATCCAGAGCCAGTTGTTCCTAATGGAGTGAAGTCCAGTTTGTTCATGTTACTCATCCTGAAAGAGAACAAGAAATTAGGGTTAGTTTCATAGCGTAAAAGGCTACCATGAAAATATATAAAATTTCTGAGCGTAGTCGCTTCCAAGAAATTAGGAATTTCTGAGCATAATCGCTTCTAAGAAATTCAATTCCAAGTGATATTGGATTAGATCGAAACAATGACGTAAGTGGTCGATCATAAATTCTCTACAAACTCTAAGTTTGGACATCTCAACAAGCTCCAAGCTTGGAGTGAGCACGAACCCCCACAGTTCGGCTTAAATAGGTCTCCCCTATGATGAAGAAAGAGAGGTAGAAGAAGGGAGATTGCAAGTCCCCGAAAAAAGAAGAAGAAATTGAAAAACTTCAAAAACGGGAAATTTTAGAAAAGTTTACCTCGAAAAGATGCTAGAAATCTTGGCCGGAAAAGTTGTTGGCTTGGCAGTGCAGGGATATTGTAGGGTCGCTACAAGGATGCCGCGAGGACGCTGCAGATATGCCGCGAGGATTGTTGTGGGGCCACTGCGGGGATGTCGCGAGGCCACGAGGATGCTGCAGGGATGTCGCGAGGACGCTGAGGAGATGCCGCGAGGATGCTGAGGATCTTGGGATTGAGAATTTAGGGTTTTGGCTATTTGTTTCAGGGTTAGGGCTTCGTGCTGATAACGTGTTATAGAGAAACTAAAATTGAGAGGAATTCGCTGTGTATTCTCATTGATAATAGGGGCCTCTTATATAGAGGATTACAATGCATAGAATCTGAACATACAAGGAAAGTAATTCTATATTGAATAGAATTCTAAATCCTTCTATAACCCTATTACCACTAGGTCAAGTAACCTAGAGTTTGGGCCAGACACATAATCTGGATTTCCTTGAACAGTACTTACTGTTTTGTAGCAGGCGGATTCCATATGATTATTATCCGATGTGGTGGGAAAAGTTCTTCATGAATTGAGTTGTGTCTTCTTCATTTTTTTGGTCGACCATGAATGGAGGTAGTTAGGGATAGTATCTATTATATGTATTGCTAGATAAAGTGGACCACTTCATATATATATATATATATATATATATAAGGGTAGACCATGACTAAAATGAAGACTAGTTGAAGACTTCTCTGTGAGACTCACTTTTCAATCATATTTTTACAAATCAACTGTTCGATGTTTAAATATTCATGTGTAGATCATTTGTAAAATTTTTCAACCAAACTGAAAATCGTTAAGACATTCATAATCATGGTTGATCAATTATGAACATTAACGATTCATCAGATATCAAAAATGATGGATGACATCCCCAATTTAAGTCTACTTCCCGAATCAGAAAAAGCAAAAAGAAAAATTGCCTTTGTTGCGTTCTTTAGGACAATGCAGAACCATAATTACTTCGTTTCCTACATATTTTGTCTGTATGTACAACGATATCTCTCTAATTGTTAACTCTTGTTTTCTCAGGTGATCATGAATAGTGACCGCTCCAGATTTCTTTGTTCTGATATGAATTTGGATGACTTCAATTACAATATTTTTCCTTTTGACAACTATCCTTTGTCATCACCATCTCCTTTCGCAAGTGATGAGGGTTTTATATCTGGCGTAAACAGCAGCACCTTTGGAGGAAGCAAATTAGGTTGGGCTATGTTAATGTTTTAGACTTTAGTACATTCATATTTTTCGAAAAGTTTATCATGTCATTACGTATCTATTAACTCTTCTACAATGACCAGTGATAATTTCGTGAACCAAGGGGAGAATGCTAGTGGAAGTGGCACAAAATCTGCGGAAACGAAACGCAAACGTCGCCCTACTAAAAAGTGTAAACGAACATTTGGTGAGAAAAGGTGTCGCCTAGTTACTATGTCCTGTTTTATTGTTATGATCAATTAATGAAATGGATTCTCTGCTCGTCTCAATCCTAACTTAATCTTAAACGATCACTAGTGATATTGTGCTCGACCAAGAGAAGAATCCTACTGGAAGTGGACTCAACTCTGTGAAAGTGCAACGTAAACGTCCGCCTCCTAAAAAGGGCAAAAAAGCATCTGGTCAGAGAAGTTCTAGGTTTCTTGGAGTTACTAGGTATGTATCTACCTAGTCGTTACTATTGAGAGTTTAGGGTTTACTGTTTACAGTTGAACAAGCAGTGCTATTGGTTTCCATAATGGATATTCTCCATAACCTATGGTTAACTATCAAATATGAATTTGCTCTGTAAGTGAATCTAATACTTTCATGTTCAAATAACTTTTGGCAACATAGAAAAAAAATACAGAACTGAATCATAACATTGAATATTTTGCTGTAGGTACCCAGGACATTTTGAAGCATTTCTATGGGATAATTCTGATCCACAAGTGAAAGGCAAGACAGGTACCGAAAATTTCCTTATTATCCATTTACCATTTTCCTCGACTATGTAACACCTACAACTATATATCTACTAACCTTTTTGTTTTCTCTTTCGTTTCCTTCATCAATGATACGACAGTTTACATTGGTAAGTGAGGCTTCTTGCATAACTCTTTCACTTTAAACTTAAAAATCATCTTCTTAGACACAAATAGAGGAAAAAACTTAAAACGGTAAAGTGAACTAATTAATGTTTACAATAGCTTAATTAGTCATCTATCCAATTAAGGGTTAGTATCAAGTATCATTATCATCCTGTAGAAGGCTGATATTGTTATACCAGAGAAACGGGCATACGGGATGGTTTACATTTGTCCCTAGACATATAATGAGTTGAAATCAATCTTTCCCACTAATTTCTTGAATTCTCGTTCAAATTTGGCAGGCGGATTTCGAGAAGAAGAGCAAGCTGCCAGAGCACATGATCTAGCTGCTTTGAAGTATTGGGGCGACCCTACCCCATTAAACTTCCCTGTATGTTAATCGCTGGATTATTTGACACTAAAACTTGTTTTTGGATCTTGTAGTAATAAAGGATGTGTAAAGCGCTAAGTAATACTGCAGATGTAAGTGTACGTGTATTTATTGTTGTAGGTGAGTGATTACATGAAGGAATTGGAGGAAATGCAAGCATATACAAAGAAAGACTATTTGCTCCATATCCGAAGGTAAGTAACGCGTGCGGTTATATATATCAACAAACCGAAACTTTGTTTCATTGAAAGTTAGACTACTTTGACTTAAAATGATCTTAATGAAATAATAAATCTATTCTAAGAAAGGGAAATGTACAGAGGGTCGAGTATCGATCAACTAACTAAGGTCGACAATTATTTTGGTCGTTAATTGAAATGCAATGGTTGGATCGATTATTGGTGTCTTTTTCAAGTCTAAAACTCTAAACATATACTACTTTATTGTTATTCTTGATTATTCCTGGATGCTGAATGATGTTTAACTTTGTTAAATTTCAGAGCCAGTGCTTGCTTCTCCAAAGGGCTATCCAAATATCGAGGAGTTTCCAAGTACTCTCTATCTCTCTCTCTCTCTCTCTCTCTCTCTCTCTCTCTCTCTCTCCCTCTCTCTCTCTCTCTCTCTCTCAATCACCTCATTGTCAAAACTTAATTTGAATCAGGTATGGAGACAATATGAGATGGCAAGCCAGATTAGGCAAAGGCAAAGACACGAAAGGCCTTTATGTGGGAACATTTGGTAAGAATAATTATCTGCCTTTCAATATTTTACTTATAAGTTTTTTTTTTTAATTATTTGGATCACATTTACCAACCACAGTTTTTGATTGAGCATATATCTAATAAAGATGGAATTAGAGATGGAGCCTAGTAACATAACAAGGTGGCATTAGATAAAGGTGTCCATGTAGCACTAAGAGAATATGATTAAAAATAAATTAAAGGAAATATATGAGGAAAAGAAAAACTTATACTGCGTAGATCGAAAAACCAGATACTGATTTTCCTTTTATTTATCTGATTTAATTTATAACAGATACTCAAGAGGAAGCAGCAAGGGCTTATGATATTGCAGTAATAAAATGTAGAGGAGGGTGGGAAGCAGTGACCAATTTTGATCTAAGACACTATGATGTCGAAGGTATTCTTCAGAGCCCAAATATTCCAATTGAAAATGGTGCTTCAAAGTTCATAAGGTGGACTGCAGCTGATCATATCATCCAGAGCAGAAGAACCACTAACAATGTTGCCGTTTCACAACTACAAGTTGACAGCTCGGGTAATAACCCTAATATAACCCCAATAGCCCCACCATTATTTAAACAAACAGTGCAATCCCTAGAGACCCATTGCAATTCAACCCCAGAGCAACAATATCTATGTCCCTCCCTCAATCCCGACCAAAATAATGAACAGATCCAAATATTCCAATTCCCGCAGTACTTTAACAACCCTAACTTTGAATTTGATCATCTTCCTTGCTACCAGAACCCTAATTTCCCAATAAACCCTAGTTTCGATAATTGGGGTAACCATGGTGAAAATGAGCAGATAGAGCCATCACTCCAGTTTCAACCTATTCTGACCCCAGAGAACCACGAGTTTCAGTTTCATCAGTATAACTGTGATAATTCCCAGCCCCATCTGCCTCAAAACTCTAGCTTCTCCAGTCTTCAAGACATTCAGAACCCAGAGAACCACGAGCAGATAGAGCCATCAATCCAGTTTCAACATATTCTGACCCCAGAGGAACACGAGTTTCAGTTTCATCAGTATAACAGTGATAATTCCCAGCCCCATCTGCCTCAAAACGCTAGCTCCTCCAGTCTTCAAGACTTTCAGAATCCTAATTGCCATGAAAACCTTAATATTTTTAGTGAGTTGACTAACCTTCAAAGTGGTAGCGATATCAGAGAATTTCCCAGTGGTCAGGAACCAGTGGCGAGCTTCGCAATGATGGGAAAGAACGAGAGTCACGGTGATTGCACCAATACAGTAGAGGAAAATATAAATTTTGCTGAAGACCTTATGGTGGACAATCCAGACTTGGACATCTCAGCTAGCAGCTGGTTCGAAATGTTAATGACCTTAAACAGTTCTAACTTCTGATTTAATGCTGGTTTCTTATGTCGATCTTATATTTAGTGGATTGTGAAATTCGGGATCTGGTGCCACACCACCGACGTATGGCTAAGATGATCTCATGTATATTAACTTAAGGCAGTGCCTATCAATAGAACAAATAGAATAGAAATTATCTGAAGCTAGCTATATCATTGTTGAGTTGAGGCCAGGTGTTATCTAGTTCTCCTTTCTACTTTCAGAACTGTGTATTACGTTTTTTTCGTTCCTATTGTTTTGAGATATAGTGAGAAGAGTGAAATCCTAATATGGTTTCGGAGCTCATATCATCGATCAATGTAATGAATGTACAAATCAATGGCACATTCAAAGCGATAGTGGATAGATTTTCGTACGTACCCTGCATGATTTATAATGGAGAGAATTTGGACTTCTAAAGAATCAAGATGAGGAGAATGTTCATATCCTATGGCCAGTAGAGCTTTGTTGAAGAAGACTATGAAGTTAACCTGTATAAGCGGCAAAATGTTTTAACCCCCGCACTTGTAGCTTTCAGTCTCTGGATAAAAAAAAAAAAAAAAAATAATAATAATAATAATAATAATAATAATAAAATATCAATTAGAGCAAAAGAATTATAACAAAAATTTTAACTTTTAAGTATTTAAAATATTTAAAAAAAAATGTTTGGGCCTTTAGCCCCCATTGTACCAAAAAAAAAAAGTATTAAAAAAATATCTAGAAGCGGCAGGCCTACCGCATATATACCTTAGCAAACCCTATTGTACGTTAGTTCGGTCTAGAGCCTTTTTTTTTTTTTTTTTTTTTGAGAATAAGAAGCCTTTATTAAACTTAATCAAAGTTACAAAACATGGGAATGACCGATGGTGGACATAAACTTCCCGCTCTCCTCCCTAAACTTAAATCAGTTACTGGTCCGTCATCATAAATGACCTCCATGAGCCAAAAAGGCCCAACTCCTAACCACCTATACCACCCAGTCTCTCGGGCAACCGAGAATCCCCAGGATTTCAATACCACCTCATAGACAACTACAAGAAAAACCGACGCCCTCTTCCACACCATGTCCCAAAGATGTCAGACCACGTGCAAGGATCGCTCGTCAGCACATTGACCATAAGATAAAACCGAAAATAAACCAATTCGTCCCCAGGAAAGACACCAAACCCATGGCACCTCAATTTGACCCAACCCTAACTCAAAAGAATAAGGATATGCTAAAGACCAGAAAGACCTAACCAAAACCCTAATCAAAACCCTAATCAAAAAAATTACTCTAAACAAGAACATAAAGTTGTCCCACCAACCGTCTTCCTTCTCCTTAGATGGCTCGCCGGAAAACCACCACCATAGAACTGTCCCATCAAACTCACAACGTCGGAAAGACGCAATCCACACAGCAAACCACATCGACCTCATCTGTTGCCGGTCGGAGCTGGACTTAAATCCAAATGCCGACGAGTCCACATCGAGAACCAGTAAACTCGCATCACCTTGCCGCCTGGCTTAGTCTATCAGCGCGATAGCCTGACACCACCCTTGCACTCTCCACCAATCGACCCATCTCAGAGAGATAGCCAACACCATACAATCCATGGTACACCGCTGCCACGATCTGGCCTCTGACCACCATTTCCAAGCCTGCGTTGATTGCCAACCACCTATCCTACACACCTACACCGCTGCCTGAGAGGAAAGTGAAGTCATACATAACCCGGAAGGACAAAGCAGAAGCAATAAAAGGAGCCCTGATACCCCACAATCCCGTCCGGCAACACCCGCCACTCGTCAATGAAGCTGAAACCCATGGTACGCGGGAGCGCCCCTGGGCAGACAACACCCTCTTCTTTGCAGTTTTCAAACCCTAAATTTATTCCCTGTATTCTCAAAGCAAATGGAAAAGTCAGTTTCGGTAGTTAGAGTCCTATAAATTGATAAAGGAGAATGTATTTTAATAAAATTATGATTGCTGAATGTTGTCTAGAGCTCTCATCCACCCTTATTCCATGAAGCAACTGGCTAAGGTTTTGTCCATATGACCGAATTTGTGTTACTCTGTTGGGCATGGATGAGCCTCCTCCCATCACCTCCATCAGATCTAACCATGCAGTTACTAAGAGCAGATGCACCAATGATTCAGTTAAGTGACCAATCGGGAGAGATAGAAAAATTGGGCAATGCACCGAGCAATAATTGCCTGACGAATTAGAGGACACTACTTGGGGACCTCTTGGCCAAGCAAAAGGTTGACTGATTCTTGTCCATTCCATTATTGAATTCATCATCATTGGCTCCATAGATTTTTGAGCTGCTCCAACTATTGTGCAACGATGATTTAATTATAGATTTACAGTTGTTGGATTGAAACTTTTCTTTTACCAAAAAATTAATTCAAAAGGTTAAAATAAAAACATAAATTTATTTCACAAATTCTATAAATACTCATTCTCTCTCTTTAATTTCTCAAACCAAAATTTTTAAAAGTTTTACCTCTCCATCTTCTTCCTCCATTAATTTATTCTTCATTTCTTTCAATTATCATCCGATGATGAGAAATTCGGGTTCCAATTGGCAAGCCGACGAACAAATTCAATTGTGCGATTCATGAGCGCGTATGACTGTATGCCTGATCACCAGCAAACATATAACCTCTTCAAAGTTATGGGAGAAACTTTATGTTGATTATGTGCAAAATTGGCATGGTCCAACAACAAACTGAACTTCTTAAGCTCTCAAATCTCAATTTTGAGGGTTCAAGAAAATTCTCAAAGAGTAGCACTGTGCACAAATGACCTCCGATAATTGTGTAATGAGTGGTACCAATTAACCAGACGAGGTTCACATTTTTCCCCAACTGGTTGGGCATTTTTTCCACTCCCAATATGCATGCAGTCGATGCTCTCAATCATATCTAGAAAACTCGGCATTGTCCTCTGTTGAGAAGCCTATATAAGTCAACGGGATTTAAAGGACATAGGAACCACCCAGCATAAAGAAACTCGACTTGTCTACAAAATTTCTTGAGACATTTCAGCTTTATAGAAGCCCCCATTCTAGTGATTTCTTCACATTGATCAGCAGCTACACCGTACGCAAGCATTCTCAGGGCACTTGTCGATTATTTTTTGTGCAGGAAGCAATCCCATTTTTCTAGTGGCATCTGCTTTTTGTCCCCAAAAAGTATCGAGGTTGTAAAGGTCATGCATTATACATTGGAAGACATATTTTTGCATTTTGTACCGCCTCTGAAAGCATGCTTCATCATACAATGGATGTTTGACAAAATAACTGTCAAGGATAAAATGACCTCAGACTTCCCTATGACTTTCAAAATTTAGGGCATGGCCAACTCGTGAACCACGCCCTGTAGATATCTTCTATAACTGATATTGCCAACATTGTAGCTACTTGAGAGTTTGTAGCTTGAATCTGCTCAACCTCTTCCATATTTTCACGCTCCTTATCTAACAACTAATTGTTCAGTTCTTTCATCAGAAGGAGGAGAAATGAGATGGATGATAAGATTTTAAAAGAGATATAGGTGTAGAATGAGAGGAATTTGTGAGCAGAGATGAAGTCTGAAGCTTATTTATTACCTATCTTGAAAGAAAAAAAGTTAAGATAAGTACACGTGTCACGTATTTATAGGTCAAAAATCTTATCACATATCCTAAATTTATTTTCAAAACATAACAATATTTGTAGTTGACACGTGTTATGAAGATTAGGCGATTAAAAATTGGTTGATAATCTTATCAATTATCATATATTTTTTTCTGGTGATAACGATATCTATGCTTACTTGGAAAGTGTAAATTTCACACTCCCTATTATAACCCCACAAAACACCTTACATGCACCTCAGGTGATCAATTTTAACTGAGAAATAACAGAAAATAAGCCGAGGCATCAAGTTGATTTAATTTTAAAAGTTTAGGTACCATTTTGATAACTTCTAAAAGTTAAGTACCATTATGTCCGGTCTAAAAAAGTTTAGACCTCGTTAGTGATAAAAACTCTTCTTTTTAATTATAAGTGATGCTTACTTGGAAGAGAATCTCAATGATAGTTCAATTCTTTTTCTGTTAAAACACCAGCTTTTAGAATATGTAAAATAATAACATTCTCAGTTAAAATTTCGTAACTTACGATTATGACTATTCTGAATAAATTTGAGAAAAGAAGAAGAACAAAACCATAACATCGTGCTGTATACCTAGTATACAAGGAAGTGAACAAGTTGTCAATCAGAGTAAAATAATAAAATAGCTACAAATTGCTTGCTAACTCGCAGCAGCATTTGCATTTAGACAAAAATCACCCACATAAGTTATAACACACCGGGCCAAACCTCCAGCTTCATTTGAAACGGATTCCAACTCATTCCGATAATTCCTCCAGCCCAAGTTTCTATTAGTCTTCAAGCAACCTCCAGATTCTTTACATTGGAATCACCCATGTAACAGTCACCAAACTACACCCCAAAGAAACTTTGCCTTCTTCCCACAACCAAATCCCTTGAAAGTTGAGCCTTTTCTTGTCAAGCATGCAATCCTTCCCCGGATAGAGAAAGCCACCAGACAATGGACCATCACATAATCAATACTCTGCTCTTCTCTCAGCATAAAATATGCCAGTCAGGAGATGAGCATACACGGGAGAGCTCCTTTGCAGCATATAAGTACAAAACCCCAATTCGGAGACCCATGAGCACTAATCCAAGCAAAACCTTGACTTTCTGACTAATAAAGAGCCACAATTTGAGCTTTATATACATCAATAATGTAAACCTTAGTATCCGATGATTGCCTGTATTTTGATAACTTAAGCAAGTGGACCACTGCATTTTCCAACACAATCAATTCCCAAGTCGAAGGAATTTTTTCTTTACTATGGTAGCATAATCATAACTTGACTGTTCAGCCCTCGCCACGACTTCAATATCCGGCTTTCGTCTGTGTTTAGGATAACAGTAGTGTCGTTCAGCAGGATGAGCAGGATCAGTAACAATTTTCTCCAACTTAACAGCAATCTCTGTCAAGAACTTGACCAGTTCACAATCACTTTTGCGTCCATGATATCCAAATATTTCCACTACCTTTAGGTAATCATGGGAGCATTTGGCAGCTTTTCGAAATTCTATTTCTCTTCGGCATGTTAAAGGGTACAACTGCATCAAAGGAAAAACTTAATGTACATGCAACAACCACCAAACGTTCCATAAACTCTATAGCTAGCCAATACAATCACCAATAGCATACAAGTCTGTAGAGCAATAAAGGTGAAATAAATCCCTGTAATTACGCACAATCAATATAATGAGAAACAGGCTGAACAGTCTAACCATGTATGGGAACATTGACACCCCTAAGTAACCTCCAAAAAACAGTCACACCCAAAATTATAGACCCTGACAAAAATAAAAGAATCAACTTTATAGGAGGTATATGTCTAATGTTTGAAACTTATATTGTTGCTTTTAAGTGGCAAACTTGATTGTGGAATTAAACCTAAACAAATAACACAAATAAGGACAAGTCAATTATATGAAACAAATATACAAAAGTGGCATATACGATATATCAGTGCCATGAACGAGTCTCAAGGACTACCAATACCACCCAAAGTGCCTCAAAGATACCAAGTTTTACTATATCATCTATGAGGTCAGAATACATACCTCCAGCACAAGATTGTGCAAGCAAGGGGATGCCTTAATGAAAGAAGTTAAATGAAGAAGAATGCAATCATCATCTTCATCAAATCTCAATTCCAAATGCTTGAGATTTGTGAATATAGGAAATACAGGATTCCTCTTGTAGGGCTGACAAAAAAACAAGGATTAAAGCACAACAATAACCCAACAAAAGGAAAGCAAAAACAGCTATAACAATCTCATGTACTAACCAGTATGACATCAATTAGTTTGAGAATCTCTAGTTGAGAGAGACAGCATGAGAGTTGGGTGAAGGCGACCTGTATGTAATCATTATTACAAGACTCACAAACTGATACCTCAACAAGGAGTGGTACATTTCTAACTATCAAGTGTATCTCATTTCCGTAATAAACAAAAGAAATAAGGTTTGTGTCACAGATCTCAATGCTCTCAAGTCTAGCACATCCTCGTATTTCTAAGTACTTCAATGCAATTGATGGACCAACAACTCTTAGACTAACCAAGCTCGAGGAATAACCTAGTGATAATCGTTCAAGAACCGGACAATTAGAAAACATGTACTCAAGAACTTGTCCATCCACATCAACACATTTCAAACTAAGAACTTTGAGGGACTTAAAGCCAATGCATGCACAAGGTCTTAGCCAAGGAACATCAGAACAGATGTGCTTCCAAGCAGATTCTTTCATGATGCCTAAAAGTCTGTGGGGAAATGTATAAATTGGATACTCCAAACGGCGAGTAACACCATATTCTAACAAGTTTAACTCAAGCATTTCAACTCCCTTTGTCATTGCAAAATGAATCCACTCATCAATAGACCTTGAAAACGTGCTGTCCAAATCGTAACAAACCCTGAACTGCTTCATTTTTCGGCCTGTATACTGGTTCAACACTGTATCCACCCAATTGACATACCAACGAATTGCCAACTCTTCCCGGGATGCAAAATTGGACAAATGTTTCTCAGCATCAAAGTTGAGAGTCATAGTATCCTCCAACACAGACTTCCAGATATAACGCCATCGCCTAGAAAGGATACTCGTAGCCTGTGCTTCATCTAGTGGCAAGAAGGCAACTATATTCACAAGAATTTCATCTGGTAGGGCGCTGATTCGGTCCACCTTGTTGGACTCAGGCTTACTAATCCTCTGTATCTTGCTCAAGTTGAAATTAATCTACAAATTGACCCAAAACGAAGAAGAAAAAAAAAACAATGAGAAAGAACTAACAGAGTGTTAAGAATAAAAACTCAGAGAACAAAAAGTTACAGCTTTATACTAGAGAGACATCTGGGAAGGAACAAAGATGCGAACTTTATAGGTCGTCTTCTCCCTAATACTCTAAAATCATCAGACTTGTTCAATTTCGTGAAAGAAAAAAAATATCAAAAACAACAATGACAGCAGTTAGAAAACTAAATCGAGCCAAAGACACTATCTAGATACATAGGAAGGAAAAAGATAGAGCCTTGATACGACATTAGAGAAACAAAAAAGAGATGCTAGTTTTCAAACTTTTACCTTGGCCGGAGAGGGTAGACAAGGCACCCGCACCCTTTTGTTTATAATTGAGTTTGACATTGGTCACTGAATGTTAAGCTAAGCTAATCCCATTGACAGCTGATGCCCGAACTGGAAGAAACAAAGCTTGAGGTTTCTGGGTTTTGGAGTTAGATCTGAATTGTTGCTCTGTTCGAAAATGGCACACATGCAGGGCTTGCAGTTCTCAATCAAGGGAGAAACGTCGATTGGGATGAGAAGTTAGTGAGCTTTTCATCTTGACCCATTTTACTTGGGCTCTTTATTAATAGTTGGCCCAAGTTTTGGCACAATTCCAGTTCCACCATTCCTTTAAAACCGGACCGATTAAGGCTACGTTTGGGGGGGGGGGGGGGGGGGGGGGGGGGGGGGTGCTTTTTTGCTCCCCGGCTTATAAGCTGAAGAGCAATAAGTGTTTGGTACAGTAAGTTATCATCAGCTTATTCCAAAAGCTGCCCCAGCTTCTATCGAAAAGCAGAAGCAGTCTCTCCCCTGCTTTTAGAAGCCAGAAGCTGGGTTTTCCACTGTAGCGGTGATTACTGTTCATTAATGAACTTTTCGAAATCCCGGTTACTACCCTCCGTTGCTTGAATCAATTACAATGTTGTGCCATGAAACCCTCGATCCTTCTCTCTCAATTTTGGGCCGCATCAGTCAATCCTTCATCTCTCTCCCAATCGCTCGATCTCGATCCTCCATCTCTCTCAACTCTGGCCGCATCTGTCTCCATCCTTCATCTCTCACAATCCAGTCGATTCTCTGTCGATCCTTCATCTCTGTCGATCCTCCATCAATCTCGAGCCTCCTCACACCACAGATCGCTGCAACAGTCGATCCTCCTCCCATCACAGCGCCGCATCGAAGCTCGATCCTCCTCCCATCACAGCGCCGCATCGAAGCTCGATCCTCCTCTGGCCGCATCAGTCGCCGCATCAGTCTCCTGATCTCAAACCTCCATCTCTCTCGATCCTCCATCAGTCTCTCGCTCCTCCTCCGACCACATATCGCTGCATCTCTACTCGATCCTCCAGGTATCACAGATCGCTGCATCTCTACTCGCTCCTCCTCCGCATCAGTCATCTCTCGAGCCTCCTCCGCATCAGTCGTCTCTCGAGCCTCCTCCGCATCAGTCGTCCCTCGAGCCTCCTCTGACCACAGATCGCTGCAACAGTCGTAGCTCGATTCTCCTCTGGCCGCATCAGTCGCCGCATCTGGAAGGAGGAGCAAAGTCAGTCGCCGCATCTAGAAGGAGGAGCAAAGTCAGTCGCCGCATGTGGCCACATCAGTCGCCGTAGAACGCCACGTCAGTCGCCTCTGGTAACGCCGCATCAGTCGCCGCAGGTCGCCGCATCTGGAAGGAGCGTCAGTCGCCGCATCTGGAAGGAGCGTCAGTCGCCGCATCTGGAAGGAGACCAAAGTCAGTCTCTCTCCCTCTGCTTCGTTCTTATCTTTAATCACAGCAACCTATTTGTTTTGATTTCCGTCAGTAACCGGAATGTGATGAACTTGTTTAGCAAAATGGTTAATGAATTTGTATGGGCTGTGATGAAAGAGAAGTAAATTCAATTGGGTTTCCTTGGGTGGGATGAATACAGAAGAATGAAAGTGTAGAAGCATCAAACAGATTTTGAACATGGGGTTTGTCATTGCATGATCAGTTTGTCATTGCAGCAATCACTGGGTTTTCTGAAAAATTGTTAAATTATTGTTTCTGTTAAATCCAGGCATTGCAGATTGGAGACTTTGTTATTATTTGTTCAGTGTTTGCAGATTTGAGACTTTGTTATTATTTGTTCAGTGTTTGCATATGTTGAGAGATTTTTGTGTATGGTTAAGTGCAAGAAAAAAGGAATTGCAGTGGCTGTTCAAAAGCATGTGCCCGATGGTTTGGAGTTTTTTCCTAATTAGTTTGTATGCTGATTTAAATCATGGTTTGCATGTTAATGTTCAATTCTTGTGTGTATAGCACTTTGTAATTGTGTTGTTTTGGGTTTAAGGTGTATTGTGGCAGAAATGCACCATACACATCCACTAAAGATTGGGCTGTAAATTTGTGGTTTTTTATCTGTGCTAGATGGGAAAAGAGTCGGCTGTTTGGGATGGGAGATTAGTAGATGTTTTTTGTGACTTATGTATCAAGGAGGTGGAGAACAATAATCATCCACATACTCATTTTAATGCGGTGGGATGGGAGAATATAATCAGTAATTTCTCAAAAGAAACTGGCAAACAATATGCTAGAAAAAAAATGAAAAATAAATGGGATTCCCTCAAAGATAATTGGAAATTATGGAAAGAATTGAAGGGGAAAGAGACCGGTCTTGGGTGGGATCACAGGCGTCAAACTATAGATGCATCCGATGAGTGGTGGCGTATAAAGATTGAGGTATTTAATTTAATTTAATTAGTTTGGTTAACAAATTTACTTCATTTGAATAAAATTTTCTTAGCTCTCTCATTTAATTTTTTGTCCAGAAAAACAAGGAATATGGAAAGTTAAAGAAAAAAGGAATTGCACCTGATTTTGAAGACAAGTTGGATAAGATGTTCATGGGTATTTCAGCCACTGGTGAGCATGCATATGCACCATCTTCTGCGCTACCTATCCCTAGAAGTCCACAGCAAGGTGACAATGAGGTGAACCTTGAAGGTAGTGGTGACTCTGAGGACGGTGATGATATGGCATCCACTCTACCTAAAAGAAAAAGAAATGAGAGAGCTGAGAAAGGTAAAGGAGTAGTACCAAAAAAAGAAAAGGTGGGAGGTGCTGCTCATTTGGCTAAACAAATTAATCGAATGTGTGAGGCAATTGAGAGTAGAAGCACAGCAACTTCTATGATCAATAAAAGTGTAGAAGAAGGTGGAGGCACTAGTATTAAGGAAGTGATGAAGGATGTCACCTCATTGCCTGGAGCCGAGCAGGGTAGTAGGGTGTGGTTTTTTGCTACTCGACTATTTTTAAGTCCAGAGAAGAGAGAGATGTATTGCACTATGGATGATCCTAACTTGAAGTTGGAGTGGCTGAAGTTTGAGATGAACGAAAAATAAGCTTATGTTATGTTTTGAAGTTTTATGTTTGTTGTTTGTTTCCGCATGTTTTTAATTATGAAAATTGAATTTGAGTAGATGTTTTTCATCACTTGGATATTTATTGGTAGATTTGAGAAAGTCTGCATTAGTTTACTGCATGTAGATTATAAAAATATACTTTATAAATTTTTTTCATTACTGCTTGTTAATGATTTGGAAGGTATTTATGAAGATTATAAATTTTGGAAGTTAAAATTGCAGGTGTTTGAAGTGAAATATGAACAATTCGGAAGTAGATGAAGTTGAGGAGGAGATATTCTTACGAAGTGTTCAACTCAATGCTCTGCTCATTCAACATTATTACATGAACTATGTTCATAAAACTCCTTGCATGGTATCTCCTCAAACAGGTAATAAGTGGATGATGGAAGTATTACAAGGGAATGACAGTCGGTGTTATAATGCCTTTAGAATGCAAAAAGAAGTATTTTATCGATTATGTAGTGATTTGGAAGTTAAATTTGGGATGTTGGGTTCAAACAGAACAAGTCATATTGAAGTTATGGGAATGCTATTGTGGTGCCTAGGACAGGGATGTGGAAATAGGTCAGTAGCAGAACGATTTCAACATTCTGGTGAAACCGTTTCTAGATATTTCGGAGAAGCATTAGATCATGTGTGTAAACTAGGTAAACAGATAATCAAGCCTTCGGAGAATGAATTTAATGGGGTTGCACCGGAGATAATGAGGGATAACAGATACATGCCTCATTTTAAGGTATTGGTCATACGTTACTAGTAATTTTTTTCACAATTTAATTACTTATATTAATTGACAAATAACGTTATTATTTACAGGATTGCATCGGGGCTATTGATGGAGTCCATATTCCCGCTTCAATAGTTCCTCACAAACAAATACCGTACATTGGTAGAAAAGGAATACCAACACAAATGTTATGGCTGTATGTAATTTCAATATGCAATTTATGTTTGCATGTGCGGGATGGGAAGGGTCTGCTCATGATACAAGAGTGTTTCTATCGGTACTTCGAGATCCGGAAATGAATTTTCCTAAACCTCCACCAGGTAACTATATTTAATTATTTTTATATCAAATTTTATGATGCTCTGAATAAAGTTTTTAGAAAATTTGATCTTTTTTATTTTACAGGAAAATATTATGTTGTAGATTCGGGATACCCTCAAATGAATGGGTTTTTGGGACCTTTCAAAGGATCGAGACAACATTTTCAAGAATACCGTAGGCAAGAACCAAGAAATGAAAAAGAGGTATTTAACCAAGCACACTCTTCTCTTAGAAGCGTTATAGAACGTACATTTGGAGTTTGGAAAAAAAAGTGGAAGATTTTAAGAGACATGCAAGGTTATTCATTTAATAAGCAAGTGAAGATTGTCATCGCCACCATGACACTTCATAATTATATACGGATACATGCACATGGTGATAGACATTTTATCCGCAGTGAAGAAAAAGAAGGTTATGGGTCAAGTGGTGGAATAGAAATGGATGATGATGTAGAAGAAGAATATCATGGTCATGGTGCACAAGAAATGGAAACAATAAGAAATAGCATTACTCAAAGTTTGATGAATGCGCGTAATAATGTGAACATTTGAATATGTTCTGATATTTGATGCGAGCCGGATATTCAATTGTTATTAATGTTAATAATATATTTATTTTGTATAAGTTATTTTAAAAATGATCAAATTCTGCATCATATGGTCACCATGATTTAAAAAAATTGAAAGTTAACAAAAAATAATACAGACATAAAAAGATGAAAAAATAATAACAAGAGGATTTAAACAACATTGTATTACCAAATTATCTCATGTCCAATTTGGTCATTCCACAAACAAAAAGCACAAGCCAGTTTCAGTTTACCAAACACTTTGTCACTGCTTTTGCCACTGACAGCTCTTATGAAAAGCCAGTTTACCAAACACTCAGCTACTTGGCTTTTCAGCCGCTTATTCTCAGAAATAAGCAGAAGCCAGCTTTTTTGAAAAGCCCAGCCGTACCAAACATAGCCTAAGATGTTCCGGTTTTAGTTTCAAATGAACCAAATCATGCCCACTCAGCAACTCCTCCTAGCTAGTATAGGAATAGTTTTCGACGGTGGTTCATTTCCAAATGCCACTTACACTTCGAAATTTGAAACACAAAAGTCAATCATCTTTCCATAATGTTATGCGTATGAGAACTTCGGATGATGTCTTTAAAAGGTTAATTATGTTATTATTGCTAGTTGCTTAAATTCAGAGCGAGCTAGCTTGTTTCTCTTTCTTTATTTACTTATCATTTTACTCATATAGTTTCTCAGCAGTTGGCATGACGCAGATGAAGAGGTGATTGATGTCCATGATTTTATTATTCGGTCGTGGTTTAGTGTCTTTTTTAAAAAGCTAGTAGAGTTTGAACACATAAGTTCATAGATGTTACAAGTTCATAGATTTTCTATTCCTAATGATGGAACTCAATGAAGTCTACAAAGTTTGAACAGTTCTCTCCACATTAGTAGGAAAGTTGTGTTTATGGGAGTTATGCTACATCGTAATCGGGTTACATATCGAGTTATCTTTCCGTTATGTCATCGCATTGTCAAAGTAAATAGAGTAGTCAGTGGAGCACTCTTTACTAGTTAATGCTTGTTAGAAGACATGTCTTCTGTAGAGATTTCTGATATTATTTCGGGAAATACTTTAGATGCTTATTGTAATCAGGGATTTAGGCTCAATGTCCCCCCTTTTTATTCGGCAGTTTCATTAATCAAGGCTGAGAGCAGCAACACCAGCCCTTTATTCAAAAACAAAAAAAATCCATGGCCCATTAATGTTTTTAACGTGCCAAAAGTCAGACATTTTTATCCAATTTTCTTTTTGGTTGAGAAATATTGTCATTGATTTTTGGGGATGATCATTGTCATTGACTTCGAATTTCCTTGACATTTTCTTAAAATGAAGCTTAGATGAGGTTCAAGCGAAGTTTCTTAGAATTCTAATCATCCATAATCATGAAAGTGAAAGAAGAAACTTAAAAGATCAAGCAGGTTTCTGCGAACACTTATATAAGTTTTTGTTTAGGGTTTTTATTATAGATGGGGTCTGAACTTTTTCGGATTGGACAGAATGATAACTGGACTTTCAAAGTGATCAAATAGGTGCTTGAACTTTCAAAACCACATCAATAATGTGCTTCCGTCTATATTCTGTTATCACTCCATTAAATGCAAGGGTAAATCAGACATTTTAGTCAAATTGACCACTAAAATGACTGTCATAACCTAACACTATTCATGTGAAACTTTTCATCATATTATATCTCTAATTATTGTTTCCTGATAAATAATAACAATTACCAACATTCTAGCATCATGTTTTCTTGAATAATTTTTATTGTTCTTCAAAAATTATTGCAATTAATTTTTACAAAGTAAAATTAATTTTTATTGTTTTATTGTCAGTTAATATGCATACTTGGCTATTAGGGTCATTATGCTTCATTTTTTTTAAGAATATTTTGTTGTATAAACATTTTATTTTTGTTTCTTAAATTTACTTTGTAAAAATTAATTACAATTTTGGGCTAATTTTTGAAAAACAATAAAAATTATTCAAGAAAACATGATACTGGAATGTTGGATATTGTTATTATTTATCAGGAGAAAATAATTGGAGGTAAAATATGATAGAAAGTTTCATATGAATAGTGTTGGGGGAAAGAGTAAATTGTTTTTGGAGGAAAAATAAGATAATAAATTGTTTTTGAAAATGTGTTTATCCAAGTCAGATGAGGTTATGATAGTCATTTTAGTGGTTAGTTTGAGTGGACTGTCTAATTTACCCTTGAACTTAACGAAGCGATAACGGAATATAGACGGAAGTACTTTATTAATGTGGTTTTGAAGGTTCAAGCATCTATTTGATCACTTTGAAAGTTCAGATACCATTATGTCCGACCTGAAAAAGTTCAGACCCCAACTATGATAAAAACCCTTTTGTTTATTGCATATAATGAATTGCAGACCTTCCAAAGTGATTCAATTCAACATGTTAAAGAACCCTACCAGCTCCATTTGTTCTCTCTTCTTCTTGTTATCCTTTACGACCTTGGTTATTGCAATACTCATGCCAGTAATAGTGAGTAGTGGGGTTTCCTTTTCTGGGAAGATGGCCCTATCCGACTTCTATGCCTCTCATGCCTATAAGACTAGGCTGTTTCTACATACAAGGGACTCGAGGAGAGATATCGTTGAAGCTTCCACAGGTTCTCTCTCGATATTTCTTGATTTTGTTTTTGTTTCAGGCACATATGCTGTTATCATGATCATTTTTTAAGAGTAGAAATTAAAGAAGGTATATTTGTGTAGGTGTGATCATTTTCTCTCGTCTTTTCCCTGACTGCATCAAGGAAAGAATTTCCATTAGAATCCATGTTCAAACAATATTATGGACATCATAAATTTTCTATTGATGAAAAAGCAAGATGACATTTTTCTTTCATTAATCTTAGGCGGTGCTTTTTGTGGCAAAAATGTGCAAGTGTACTTTCTGCTTACTGGACGAGAAATGATGGGACAAAGTGTAGAGGCTTAATTAATCACAATTATATCAGCAAAATCAGAATGATATAATTCAAAAGATCAGCATTTACTTCAATTTCTACTTTTTCATACTTGAAACAGCTTTTTAATTATGTTGCAGTGCAAGCCATCATTATAGGGCCAGAATCATCGATGCAAGCCACATGTGTAATTTATCTTGGAGATAAATCTCAGGTGCCCATAATCTCATTTTCAACAACCTCTTCCTCAACTCTGGCAGTTCATATTTTTCTGGAGTTGCACACTCCAATCAAGTGAAATTCATAACTGGCTTAGCAGGGCCTAGCATATATCAGTGACATATGCTAGTACTAGTTCTAATGCCAGTAGTCTTGGATTTATCATATGGCCGGGAGACACCACCACTATTCCAAAAGGTTTGCAGATTCGTTACCATGAATTTAGTTAAGAATTCTATGGATATGAAAAATTCGTAAAGGTGACATTTGATATCATAGAACTAATATGTATTTTGTGCAGATGTCTTTGAAGCAAAGCTGAACAGGCCATCAATTCGTGGTGACCATGTGTTTACAATTAAAGTAGCCATACCTAACAGTACCAGGTAACAGTTGTCTCTGTTTTGTATAGGGTTGCTGACAGTTCACTTATTCATTTACCTTCCCCTGTTCGTTTCTCAGTTCAGTTCGCTGTTAGTCTATTACATACGTCAAGTATATTTTGGCGTATGCTCTGTAGAACCATGTAGGCTGTGCAAGCATTAGAACATCCTCATGAAAGTAAAAGACACTAACATGCTAGAAAGATAAATTTCAATTAGACATAACTACTTTGTTGAGACCTGGAAACATACGGAATGTATGGCAGCAGCTTGCAAAAATACTGCGATACTTAAATCTTGGAAAGGGGAACCAAAAAAAAGGGACAATCAAAGACAGGATAAAACTGTTGAAAGGCAGGGGTGTCTGCTCACCTGCATACTTGGTTATGCTATGCAGAAAATTACAAATAAGTACTCAGAGAGGGCGAGGAGGGGGTAGTAGAAGGACGAGAGATATGTAGGTTTATAATGCTGTAAGCTGTAAACAGTGGGCATTATTATTGGAATTTAACCCCACAAATTTTCTTTTCATTTTGTGTCAAGGAGAATGAATTACTTGAAGAACTTGCTTTACTCAGTAATACTACCGCCAGCCGTTCACGTACTCGGCCCAAGTCCCAGCCAGTTGGTACGTGCTCACTTTTATCATTTAACGACGTGCTCTCTGTTTCTGCATATCTGTGCGTACTCATCTTGAGAGATCTTCAAGTCCCTTGGTGAACATACTTGAATTTTGATACTGAGGGTGAATATAGATATTGACGATATGCATGACAGAACTTTCAGATTAGATGTATAGCTTTATCTGACTTGAATTTGTCCTTTCATTCTGCAGCAAATACCCAAACTGAGGTGGGAATAGTTGCAGACGAAACAGTGGAAGAAGACGATCAGAGTGACCCATGGAAGAAGTTAAAAGACTTTGCGGGGTATACTCACTCACTCATCTGTCATATACTCCTACTTACTATAGTCATCAATTACCGAGTGTAAATTGTAAATCTATTCCAAGGGAGATATGGTGTCTCTGTCCCCTGGCAAGAAGATATTTATCGAAGTTGGGGACCCAAGACAACAAAAAACAGTAACCGACGGGTAATCTGTTGCTTACCAATTTCCTGGAGCTGTTATGTTAAAAATCTAGGATACACACACATGCATAGGCTATAGTTTTTGATTGAATCACGAGCTCCTGTGAGTTGTGATGCTATTTTGTTTTCGAGTACAGTATTATGTTCATTGGATGCATATATCTGTACCATTTTTGCTTTTATCTTCGCTATTTAATGTATTCACTATGTGCACTGCAGTTGACCTTTAAAGTTTTTGCAATTTTCAGGTCTGTTGCAAATGGTGCTTTAAAATGGCTGAGAGACAACCTCTAGTCCGGTATCAGTCAACAAAGATATTGGCACTAGATATTTTTCTTCCTCCCAGGCTCCCCTCAGGAATGGTCTTGAATGAGCCTTGCAGTCATCTACTCTGATGTCTTACCAAACTGGACAACAAGTGGTTAGGTAATATTTTATTTCTTGATAACATTTTTATCAAATTAATGATGAACAATCACATGCATGCCGCATGCATTTAGCAATCTGTATAACCTACAAAACTAGTGGAGTTCAAGGGTAAACTTGTTTATGTAAATTTCATTTTCTCAGACACATTTACGGAAATCCTTGTGATATGATTGGGTCTTATTCGTAAACATGTGCTACCCTTGAGTTTTTTGAAAGTTCTTATAGAGTCACTCTACCATTGAGATTTGGGGCCGGGGATTGGTTTGATACCAAACAGAAATGAAACATATAGGGATAAATGAAATGTGAGCCATCAAATGTAAAGGGAGTAATAAAGAATAATCTATTCCTTCAGAAATAAAACCGGAACAATTGAACAAGAAGTGAAATGAAAGAGAGGAGCAAGGAATCTTGTTCAAAAAAGAGAGGGGCAAGGAGTAACTTCGATTCTCCATTGCCGTGAGTAGGTGATGATTCTAGCATTGCCTTGGAAGCATTCTTCAGCCTCACCACTAGCTAGTTTGTTTCCCTTCCAGATTGTACCATTTTCGTTTCATATTTCTCTCCTTCTTAATTTCCCCTACAAGTTGATCAATTTCTGATGGCTGAAGCACTCATTTCCGTTCTCCTAGAACAGTTGGCTTCAATCATCCATCAACAGGTACAACACCAAGTGAAATTGGTAGTTGATGTTAAGAAAGAAGTTGAAAAACTTCGTCACAATTTCCGAGCTATGGAAGCCGTGCTCAAAGATGCAGAGGAGAGGCAAGTGAAGGAGGCTTCCGTTAAATTATGGCTGGAAGAATTAAAGGACGTGTCCAACGAGATGGAGGACGTCTTGGATGATTGGAACACTGAAATTCTGAAGCTACAAATTGAGAAACAAGATAAAGAAGCTGGAAATGCTCTTGATATGACTAAGAAGAAGGTATGTCTATGCATTCCTACTGCTTTCTTTAAATCTACCCAAGTTAGTCGAGTTATTTTTCGTCATGATATTGCTCAAAAGATTAAAGATCTCAATGAAAAGTTAGCAACAATTGCTAATATGAGGCAAACTTTTAACTTTCAATCCACAAAAAGTGGTACTGAACTTATTGAGCGACAAAAGACTATTTCTTTTGTCGATCAAACATTTGGTCGGGTAGCTGAAGAAGAATTATTGGTGGGTAAGTTGTTGAGTGAGAGTAATCCTAAAGAGCAGAGCCCCCATATCATCCCTATTGTAGGGATGGATGGAATCGGTAAAACAACCCTTTCCCAAGTAGCATATAATGACGAAAAAGTGAAGGCCAATTTCACAGAAAAAATATGGGTTTGTGTCTCAGACCCATTTGATGAGCTCAACATAGCCAAAGCCATCATTGGAGCCCTTCATGGAAATGTCAATTCCATTTCAAATGACCTAGAAGCTTTCTTCCAATGTCTGCACAAGTCTATTGAAGGGAAAAAATTTCTCCTCGTCTTAGATGATGTGTGGAACACAAACTATATGAAGTGGGAAAAATTGAAGCTACCTTTACAGAATGGTGCTGTAGGTAGTAAAATTATAGTCACTACACGAAAAGAAGAAGTGGCTAGGATGATGGGAGCATCGGATAACACTATCAATTTGAAGGTGTTGAGTGATGAAAATTGTTGGTCATTGTTTGCTAGAATTGCCTTTACTGATAGAAACCAAGATGAGTGCAAAATTTTAGAACCTATTGGCAAGGAAATTGTAAAGAAGTGCAAAGGGTTGCCTCTTGTTGTCAAGATTTTAGGTGGTCTCATGCCCTGTAAGAAAACAAAGAAAGAATGGCAAAATGTTTTTAGTAAGATATGGGAGTTAGACATAGTTGAGAAACAAGTTTTCCAACCGCTATTACTAAGTTATTATGATTTAACTCCAATGATCAAGCGTTGTCTCTTATATTGTGTTTCTTTCCCAAAAGACCATACAATTGACAAAGAAGTTTTGATTGAGTTATGGATGTTGTAAGGTTTGCTTGATTCAGTTGGGAACAAAGAAAAAAGAATGATAGACATTGGACAATCATATTTCGATAACTTGTTAATGCGATCTTTCTTCCAAAATTTCAGAAAAGATATATATGAAGAGTTTAGACTGTGTGAAATGCATGATATTATGCACGACTTTCTCCAATATTTGACCAAGAGTGAATGTTTAATCGTCGAGGTCAAAGGTGGTGAGGAGAGAATAGAATTACGATCAGACAATAAGCTTGGTCATTTGACCATAATGTTTGCACCCGAAGGACATTTTCCCCTTTCTTTAGACCATTGCCAACGTCTGCGGACCATTACAACATTTAACTGTCAAATTACAAGTCTCAGCCGAGAGTTGATTTTACAATTAAAATGTGTGAGGACGTTGAATTTGAGTCGCAACGATATCGAAGAAGTTCCGGACGAGGTTGGCGTGTTGGTGCACTTGAGGTATTTGGATTTATCCTACAATGAGAGGCTGCAGAAATTACCTGATAGTTTGTGTAATTTAGTCAATTTGCAAACCTTGCGAGTTGATCGGTGCTTTAGCCTTGGAAAGTTACCCGAGGCCATGGGAAAGTTGATCAGCTTGCAGCATCTTCATGGTGATCAACTGAGGTTGTTGCCCAAATCAATTGCGAGATTGAAAAGTCTACGGACGCTGGACCGGCTGTTTTTAAATGAAGGGGAAATTAGTGGAGATGTAGAAGGATCAGATTAAGTGATTTGAGAGACATGGACGAGCTTCAGGGGACGCTTTGGATCTTCTTGGTGGGCAAATTGAAAGATAGTGCTGCGAGTGATGCGGAGAAAGCCAAATTGGTGAACAAGAAATACCTTCTTCATTTGACACTATGCTTCGAGTGGATGGAGAGCAAGAACCAGAGTACCATCCAGGAAGCAGTATTGAATGCGTTACAGCCAAATTCAAGTCTTGAATCCTTATCGATCTCAGGTTGCGGTTGCAGCACCCTGTACCCCATTTGGACCTCCTATTTAATTAACTTGAAAAGCCTGACCTTCTCTATGAACTTGGTTTGTAAGTATGTGCCTCTTGCGGCTTTGGGCTACTTGGGGTCCCTTGAGAGACTCACATTTGATGGCATGGGACAAGTGAAAAAGGTTGGATTTGAGTAGTCACTTGATGATCAAGTTGTATTGTTCCCCAATCTGAAAAAACTCGAGTTCTCTTCAATGTGGGAGTGGAAGAATGGGATAATGATGAGAATGATGCTACTTCATCATCACCAACTTGTTTCATGCCACGCCTTTCTACTTTATCCATCGATCAATGCCATAGTCTGAAGACACTACCAAACTTCCTTCCAAGAAAGGTGCCGCTGCTTCAGAATTTGATCATCACCTGGTGTAACATTCTCTCCCAAAGTTGCAAAGACAGGCAAGGTCCGCAGTGGTCCAAGATTTCTCACATCCCATA
This sequence comes from Rosa persica, assembly GCA_025331145.1. Lineage (NCBI taxonomy): Eukaryota > Viridiplantae > Streptophyta > Magnoliopsida > Rosales > Rosaceae > Rosa > Rosa persica. Next base: position 21,477,108 of record WFKR01000003.1, on the reverse strand, counting down.
CATCGAAATTGATTGGAACACTCTGCAAAAAGATGGAGTTTGTATCGAACAAGAGGACGTCATCCATCCAATTCCTTGGTACGTAATTAGTTCACCGATCTTTTTTTTTCCTGTTAATTTCCAATTTTGAAAATGGTCTACGACTACTGCACATACCTCTGCAAAGATGCTGTGCTCTAACGTCAACTTAGTGAGCAATGTATTTTAGTTTAACAATGTGTAATACCCGCAATTATCATTTTAAATTCGAGTAATTGTGTTGAACGATTATTATGCGATTTCACGATTAATGTTCGATAATAATTCATTTTTACAATTATCGAAGTTTCGAAACGATTATTTTTAACGAAAAGCTCGAAATGCTCGATTTGAGTAATTGACTTTTTCTACGTACAAAATTTGGAGAAACTTCCTTCGTGAAAGTTGTAGAGCTCGTCGATACGAGTCCGTACACGTGCGGAACACGAAGATCGGATTTTTTCTGAATTAGTTATCGATTTAAGAAGTTTTTCGGAAACTTGTATATATATGAAAAAACCCTAGCTAATTTTTCAGAAACCTACCATTTGGACCGGCCTCCTTACATTTCCATAAAACACTGTTCATCGTCCCCAACCTCAGTACCTCGACGAAAATCGACCGAAAAAGAGAACAAAGTTCTCCTTAATTGTTCTCCCTCCACAGACCACCTCTCGACCTCAAACCAAGTCCCAGGCGTTCGTCTCGAGCTGCTCTAGCTCCCAGAGGCAGTTTTACAACGTGGCGCGGCCTGTACCGGCGGCGGCACTGCCGAACCGAAAACCACCATTTTCGGTTCGAGCTTGATATCTCGAGCTACACACCACCATTTCACTTGATTCTTGGCTCATTGAGCTCGCCTCAACTTCCTCTACAAGCACCAAGAAGGACCGGAACTGGGTCGAACGTTTTCACGTTCGTCGGAGCTCGACCCGAACGGATCGAAACACCGAAACTTTCGATCAAGATATCTCGAGCTATACACGATCGTTTCTTGTGATTCTTGGCTTGTTGAGTTCGCAAGGAAGTTCTGAACAAGTTTCCAGAAGGGATCGGGGCCTGAGGTTGCAGTTTTCACGTCGGTTTTCAAGCTCGCCGGTTTCTGGAATTTTTCCCGCCGCCGACTGTAAATAGGTACTTTTCTATCCCTTCCCGTCATTTTTAGGTCTTGTGCTAGTTATGAAAGTTGCTCAGAATGATGAAACGAAGGGGACAAGCTCGGCCCCGACACCATTGGCGGTGGTAGGTAGCGGCTCTGTCCCTAACTCCGGGGGCCTTTTCCGGCCACCTCCGGAGGTCTAAAATTTGGTTTCTATCCATTTTTTGATTCTATGTTTCGATACGATCATTTCGGCGTATTATACGTATTTTTCGGATATCGTATGAATTAGTTATGAATTTTATGATTTCGATCGATTTCGATCGTTAGATTTTTGATCTGTGAAATTAGGACCGTCGGATGAACTTGTAAATTTGTTATGATGATCATATGATTGTCCCAGAGGCTTTGTGTGGTCATGGGTGAATATCCGACCGTTGGATCTTCGTATATGTGCAAAACGGTAATTAGGGGAGCGATTCGTGAGAAACCGCTCGTCGGATTTTAATGTAAATTAGAATCCGGCCGTTAAATGGTAGTTAATTTATGTGTTGAAACTGTTGGCTAAATTCGAATCATATTTGATTAGGTGATTGACGGATTTTATTTGAGTGGGCTATTTCGGCGTTAATTATAATTATATAGAAGACGCAGCGGGAATTTCGAGGTGAGTAAAACTCACATGGTTCATATTACGAACCGAGCGTTTAAATTTATTTAGTTTTAGTAATTGAGTGAAAAATATTTACTGATTAAATATTTGTTTTAAAATTTCATGGACTTGAATCACCACGATCCATAGGTAAGTAAAATGAATTTTAATTATACAAATGAATTTCATGATTTTCTTGTGTGAACAATAGATGGTATTAGTGATCATTCCTGAGTGGATGATTACGTATATATATATTTACGTGGAAAATATATATTGATGAGTGGATTGTTGAGTGATGATATGATTGAGTAGAATTGATGAATTGATTGTATTTCAATTGTGTAATTCCATAATAATATGGTGTATCTTGGTTTGGTTGATTTCAGTATGTGATATTATATGTTGTGCTCATTTATGGGTTTAGGGTCGACGTAATGACCGGTGTAGGGTAATCGGATGCTCTAATCCTGGGTGGATGATGGGATACGATTGGTTGAGTATGTGGAATTATCGGACTTTCTAAATATGTATATAGGTATACATATTGATGAAATACGATAATGATAAATATGTCAGATGCCATAACCTAGGCCAGGTGACGGGCTACGATTCAGTTAGAGCTCTAGTCTGTCAAGTACCGTATTTTTATATATACGATGATGAGAGTTGTGAAGGAAGTTGTGGGTTGGATTGTCTTGATATATTGAATTGGTGTTGATTGAGATTGTTAGTACTTGCATATGTGGAAATTATTGGGTGTTGCTGTGTGTGGGGATAAATGAGATTAAATTAAGTAACAGTTCTTTCTTTTACTCATACAAGCTTTCATAAGCTTACCGGGTTTTGTGTTGTTGCAATCCCGGTACACTATTCAATGGTGTAGCGGATATTCCTGCAGGTCAGGATAACCAGGGAGGTGACCGAGCTGCTTAGGTGTTACAGCAGTTTTTATTATTTCATTTAGTTGTGAGGTGTGTACGCTCATTTAGAGCTTTACATTACATTTTGGATTTGAGTTGTAATAATTAACCGAGACTAAATTCGGTTTGATTTTATTTCGTGTGGTGAGGGTGTTTTGAAAAGAAATTTTCAGGATGATTATTTTTAGTTTGTAGTATTTTCATGTTTCGGATTTTGAATTGTTATTATAAAATTCGGGAGGTGACACAATGTCTGACATGTCTCATCTTACCTCGTAGTCTCATCCTTTCTACTTTCAAATGCAACTATTTATTTATTGCTTTTCCATCTTCTCATTACAATTCAATAGATTGATAGGATCTTAAATTGATGTTCTCACTCAATCTATATCAACTAGTCTCAGTTTCTACTCTTTACTGAGTTAGGAAGGCGCCTATTTAGCCTTAGAACTCATTTTACATTCAGTAAGGCCAACAATCAAACAAATTGCATAAATTCAAGGAGTAACCAATAAACTGTATAACAAGGCCAGGACTAAACTTTAGTGTATCAAGTCACCATTTGAAATTTAGTTACGCGGATTGAATTTGCAAAAAGGCTAATCTTTTTGTTGGAGCTTACTTGAATGACTAATAAATTTGCTTGCTAATCTTTTATGTCAGCAGCTGAAGATTTTCGCTGCATTGAAACAGTGGAACGGCAGAAATAACCCAAAAGTCTCATTTGATTTCACGTTCAAGATTTTTAATGTCATGCTGATCTCTGCACATTGAAGAAATTTTGTAACTCTTGAAGAGGTATATTTGACATTTGTTCTATCCTCCTCTTCTTTATGTCCAAAAAATTGTGGGAGAGATGGACAGCAGTCATTTCTCACTACTTTTGGAACTGCTACAGTTCTTATGGAAGACACCGGTGAAGAATTTGGTCATATTGGGAGGAACATACCTTCAGTGATGTTGCAAGAACAGAGGCATGGAATCACGGAATGGCCTCTCACATCTTAAACATTCAGTGTTCTCTAACTAACTGAATAGGTATGTGCTTAAATGAGTTTGATTCACTCAGTTCTATAGAATGGTTTGGTCTGATAATATATGTGCACGTAACAAATATGTGGACATTTGAAAACATATTGAATTTTTCTGTTTCATTGTTAGCCAGACAAAACCTTGTCTGATGCAACTTATATGTTCAAATCATTTTCAGAAAATATTTGTACATTATACAAACTACTGTACTTGTTTTTATTTTTTCTGGTACAAGAATATCTCCTAGGGTCAAATCTAATTAAGAAACATTTGTACCACCAATTTCCTGGAGCTATTCAGATTCTGTCTTATACAAGTATGGAAACTTACAATTCAAACCAGCTCATAGATGTATAGCGTTCTGTTTTCATGTATAGAGTATTCTGGTATTGAAATTAATTCTATATTGTTTTATACATCTTCTTTTGAAGGATGTTGCTGACTTAGGAAGTTTATGGAATGTATCCAGGAATGTTGAAAATGGTTGATAAATTACCAAGGCCATTGGGAAGCTGTTTAACATACAGTATCTTAAATAATTATAAACTGGAAGTCTTCAAAAGCTTTGTGAGGTTAACAATATCCAAGAAAGTGTGTGAGAGATAAGGGTGATCCTGAGCAAGCAACGTTGGTAAATGAGAATTTAATGCCTACAAGTATAAGACCTTAAAACTGTATAATTTATTCTCAATCATCAAATGCTTTTAAGGGTCAGTTCACTATATATTTATAAGAGAAACCCTAGCTGCGCAGAGCGAATACCAGAGAGCTTAGTCGGTGAGATCCCAGTTGCTTCTTCCTCTCGTTCGGTAGCAGCAGATGTTTGTGCTAGCACTTGCCTCGCTGATGTTGTGTCGATGCCTGACAGGAATGGTTGTTTAGTGCTCGTTTGGCTTTTGGACGGTAGCTTCTGAAGTTCGACTATGATCGGTGTGGCGTAGTCTTGGTCTAATTCTTCTGTGTGGCATGACAGTCATGGACTCCGCTTTTGAGGAGGGGCGTTAGCGGTGTGAATTGGATTTGAATTTGGTTTGGGTTTGATTTGGGTGACGGCGATGGGGCTGTGACGATGTGAGGAATTATGGGCTACATGAGTGTAAGGGGTCCAAATCAGGCTATCTTTGGTCGGCCTTATACGTTTTGTTCGCCGGTGTTTTCAGGTGGCATATGGTGGTGGTGGTTTTCTTCAGGAGGGATGTTAGCCAAATAGCCACCCTCAAGTATAAGGGCTATGTTACAGTGTAGGGATTATGATTAGGGGATATCGTACCCAAGGGATTGGAAAATCTCACTCTAGCTAGAGGATGCAAAATGAATATGCAAATGTACAAGTCATAAATAAAGGCTCACAAGTGAACCAAACTTCATGGTGAATATATGCAAGATGGTGTAGTGGTTTGATTTTTGGCTTTGGAAATGGTTTCGAATCAAATTAACACAAAATGAAACTTGAAATGTAAACTAGACTACGTTAAACTAGATGTGATAAAATGTATGGAGGTTAGAGCTTTAGGTTATTCATCATAGCCTCCCTTGCATGTATTATGTTCAAACTATAAGTAATGCAATCTCAAGTATCCAATTACCCTCTTAGCATCCATATAAGACTACTAAGGTCTACGCTCCGTTGATTTTATCAATTTTCACCGGATAAGTGCGGAACTAACTAAACCAAGAACAAGTTATATTACGGATAATTATCAATTCCTTGGTCCGAGATGCATAAGATTTGAGTTTAGATAATCAAGCAAGCAAATCAATCCTAGATGTCAGAACCCATCCCGAAAATCCTCTCAAATTTTCAAGATGAACTCTGCGGGGCCCACTTTTAAGAAAAATTCGACAGAACTTCCCTTAAAAGTGGACAACCCAACTTGTAAGAAAAACAACAAAAACAAATTTTCCTAAATCCAAGATCCAACAACATGCAGTCATCCTTCATTTCACAACAGTCACAGATTATTAAGCAAAACCCAAGCGTAAAGGCAGTAAAATTTATACAATACAACCTGGGGGTTCTAATCTTTAACTCCATAAGTAAAACACGTCTCTAACAACGAGATTAATACATAATAATACTAAATCTTTCAAGGTTATCAGAGCAATCTACGATAGAATCAAATATATTACAGGAAGTAGGTTAATATTAACCTACGAAAGGCAAGTGGCAGAACTGGTGCTAAGCCTCGCTCCCACGCCGAACAGCAACACTGCGAACTGGGCAAAGGAAACCGAAAAGCCCAGGGGAAAGTAAGCGATAAAACGTTAGTTGTAAGTGGACAAAAATATTTAATTAAGAAATAAATGTTTCTCACTTTCCCACATTTATTGTTTAGAACGTTCTTATGCATGCAATAGGGAACTAAAGGTTTTAAATCACTTTCATGACTAAGCCAGCCCCGCTGGCTTGAGGGAAGTTCGACCGACCCTGTTAGTCGGACGAATAAATAAATAAGTAAATAATTTAAAAGGTATGGGGTAAAACGTCATCACCATACAATAAAATAAAGTGAGCCGCTAAGGCTCGGGTCGGAGTGTCCCACACTCAAGAGCATCCCATGCTCGGCTCTACTCACCCACAAACACAAAGTAAGTAGGGAGGAGTACTAATAGGCTAGCTAGCAATAAAGTATATCGACCCAGGTATGGTGGGTAAAAACCATATGAAAATCGAGAATTTGTGAGATTTCCTCGGAGTCTCACAAGAAATGAACTTAGTCCAACGACGTGACCCCGCACGCCAACATGATTCAAAATCATGAACCAATATACTAAAATAGAGTAAGTTCATAATCTCGAAGAAATCTCCTATTTCCGAAGATTTTTCGAGAAACCCGAATCTACTAACAAATAATGATACTTTCATTTTTAGAAATAATCTTGTCGAAGATTATTTCTAATAAAAAGTTCGAATGAAACATAACCACTTCTAATCGCCAATTCGAACTATAAATAATTTCATAATCAAAAATCGAATAATATGCTCATTAAATAAAAGATGCTTTAAATAATTTCGTAACTTAGAAAATTTAATTGCATGCATGAATTAAAATCAAACGTCCACTCACAGTATAGGGCTAAGCTTGCCGTCGATCTGAACCCTCCTCGTGAGAATCCTCCTCATGTCCTGTACAATGTAACGTTCATAAACCGATAAGTACAGGACGGATAAAAATTAAATACACTAAAAACACAACCATATCCCAATTGTTATTATTTACTTAAAAATCTCCAATTTCACTTTTCTAACTTCATTTGTTTACTTTGAGCTTCCGATTAAGGAATTCCGATACACGGATTATCCGTGAATTAATCAATGAATTTCACACCATAACGAAAACCATATCTACACTTCACGAAATTAATTCGAGGTCACCAATATGGAAACTACATTATACCAATGATTAAATAGCCAAATTACGACAGTCAGAAACCTGCCCTACACCACCTCACGCGCCGCCCACAGTGGCGGCGAGTGGCGGTTACTCGCCGGAATCAATCTCCTCCTATGGCCACCAAATTTCAGATACAACATCAATTCTACCCACTGGTCATTTCATTCAACTACAACACATCCAAATAACAATCAAAACCAGTCGAAATCAATGGATGAACATAAACCCAGAAATTTTCTAAGAACTCTAGAATTTCAATTCAACAATTCGACTTCTACACAGCAAATCGAGACACAAGGCCATAGGGGAAATGATCAGTGAAGAAAACCGAACCTTCGACACCGGTTTGGTGGCCGGAGATGACCGAAATCGCCGGAAATCACCGAAAAACCCAATCTGCTACAGTAAACTTCGTGGCTCAATTCCGAGCTCCTCCGGTCGAGATACCGTGAAATGCGACCATGGGCATGACGAGGAGGAAGAGGCGAACCTAGGGATGTCTGGGTTTCGTCGTGGGGCGGCCGGAATAGAAGGAACTTGGAGGAGGAAGATTCGGTCGAACTGGAGGAGGAAGAGTCGGGGGAGAAGAGAGAGAAAAGGCCGGGTAAGTTTCCAAATTTGGAAACTTACCACAGTAACTTACTATTTAAAGAACTTACTATGAACAGTAACCGAGAATAGTAAATTTAGTTTTTCGCTTATAATTTTCGCATACTAACTCCGATTTTTACGAACCACGTATGCATGTTCTCGGTTTAACATCCTCTACGACTTTCATGAAGAACATTTTCTCAAATCATGACCCGAACAAAAAGTCAACTTTTAGGGCCACTAAAATCATATAACGGAGTAAAAATTAAGTGTAACTGACATTTACCGTCAAATTAATAAAAATCGAAAATTCTAGGTTCGGGACGTAACAATCTCCCCCCCCTTAAAGAATTTCGTCCTCGAAATTGACATACCTGTTAGAAAAGGTGGGGATACTGTCGTCTCATTTGATCCTCTGGTTCCCAAGTAGCTTCTTCTACCATATGATTACTCCAAAGTACCTTAACTAATGGTATCGTTTTGTTCCTGAGTATCTGCTCTCTTCTATCCAGAACTTGAATTGGTTTTTCTTCATACGTTAGATCTTCCCGTAATCTTATGGGCTGCTCTTGAAGGACATGAGAAGGATCAGCAATATACTTGCGGAGCATGGAAACATGGAAGACATCATGTACCTTGGACAGTCTTGAAGGTAGTACTAGCCGATAAGCGACCAAACCAATCCGTTCAGCAATTTGATATGGTCCGATGTATCTGGGGCTGAGTTTTCCACGTTTTCCAAACCTTACAATACCCTTCCAAGGTGATAGCTTTAGAAACACCCAATCACCAACTTGAAATTCTAGATCTTTCCTTCGATTATCTGCATAACTCTTTTGTCTACTCTGGGCTGCCTTCAGCTTTTCTTTAATCACTTTCACCTTTTTAGTTGTAATCTGCACCATTTCTGGACCAATAAGCTTCCTTTCTCCTACTTCGTTCCAACACAAAGGAGTACGACACTGTTTTCCATAAAGGGCTTCATAGGGAGCCATGCCAATGCTGGAATGATAACTGTTATTATACGCAAATTCTATCAAGGCTAGGTGGCTGTCCCAATTTCCCTTAAACTGCAAAACACAAGCTCTCAACATGTCTTCTAGAGTTTGAATAGTTCTCTCCGTTTGCCCATCTGTTTGCGGGTGAAATGCAGTGCTGAACTGAGATTGAGTACCCAAAGCCTCCATCAGCTTACGCCAAAACTTTGAAGTGAAACGGGGGTCCCGATCAGACGTAATAGAGACAGGTGTGCCGTGAAGTTTTACTATCTCATTCATGTACAACTTCGCATATCTATCTATGTTATAAGTCTTTTTAACAGACAGGAAATGCGCGGACTTGGTGAGTCGGTCTACAATTACCCAAATGCTGTCATGACCATTTCCGGTACGTGGTAATCCGGATACAAAGTCCATAGTGATATGTTCCCATTTCCATTCAGGTATTGGTAACGGTTGTAGCAAACCCGAGGGCTTCTGTCTTTCGGCTTTCACTTGTTGACATACCAAACATCTACTTACATAAGCTGCAATTTCCCTCTTCATATTAGGCCACCAGTAGTATTCCTTCAAAGTCCGGTACATTTTAGTCCCGCCATGATGCACGGCATAAGCAGAACTATGGGCCTCCTCTAATTTTCTTGTTTAAGATCATCTAGGTCTGGCACACAAATTCGATTCCCGGACATCAAAGCTCCATCCCTGCTGATAGTGAAGTCTACTCTAGTACCATTTTCCACTGCCTCTTTCAGCCGTTCTAGATATTCGTCATGTTGTTGTGCTTCTCGTACTCTATCAATAAAAATTAGTCTCACCTGGAAGCTGGCTATTAAGGCTGCGGATTCTTCAGTCACTTCCAAGTTAACTCCAGTAGCTCGTAATTCGTAAAGAAGTGGAACCCGCACTGCTCTCAAATACGATAAGGAAGGAGAGGGTGACATGGTAGGATATGATTTCCTACTAAGAGCATCAGCTACTACGTTGGCTCTTCCTGGATGATACTCGATCATACAATCATAATCCTTGATCAATTCCAACCATCTTCTTTGTCTCAAGTTTATATCTCTTTGCGTAAGCAAATATTGTAGACTCTTGTGATCCGTGAAAATTTGACATCTGGCTCCGTACAAATAGTGTCTCCATAATTTAAGTGCAAGTACCACAGCGGCAAGCTCAAGGTCATGCGTCGGATAATTCAATTCATGTGGCTTTAGCTGTCTGGAAGCATATGCAATCACGTTCCCATGTTGCATTAAAACACAACCCAAGCCTTGCCTTGAAGCATCACTATACACCATAAATTCTCCACTATCGTCAGGCAACGCTAACACCGGAGCACTAGTTAGACGTCCCTTAAGTTCTTGAAAACTTTGCTCGCATTCCTCCGACCAGACAAACTTCACACCCTTCCTAGTCAGTCGAGTGAGAGGAGCTGCAATTTTTGAAAAATCCTGCACGAATCGCCGGTAATAACCTGCTAGGCCCAAGAAGCTACGAATCTCCGTCACTGTAGTAGGTCTTTCCCAATTTAGCACGGCTTCTACCTTCCGAGGGTCCACACTAATGCCTTCTGCAGAAACAATATGGCCCAGAAACCCTACACTGTTGAGCCAAAATTCACATTTATTAAACTTAGCGTACAACTGTGCTTCCCTCAAAGTCTGTAGCACAACCCTCAAATGCTTGACATGCAGGGAATCATTTCTAGAGTAGACCAGAATATCATCAATAAATACGATCACAAAACGATCCAGATAAGGACGGAATACTCGATTCATAAGATCCATAAAACCTGCAGGAGCATTGGTTAGTCCAAACGGCATTACTCTGAATTCGTAGTGACCATATCGTGATCGGAAGGCAGTCTTAGGAATATCATATTCCCTTATCCGTAATTGATGATACCCGGATCTTAAATCAATCTTAGAAAATACTGTAGCTCCCCTCAACTGATTGAACAAGTCATCAATTCGCGGTAAAGGATATTTATTCTTCACCGTAACCTTATTCAACTTTCTGTAATCAATGCACAATCTCAAAGTGCCATCCTTCTTCTTAACAAATAAAACCGGGGCACCCCACGGAGACACACTAGATTGAATGAACCCTTTATCCACTAATTCCTGTAGCTGAGTCTTCAATTCTTTTAATTCAGTAGAGGCCATCCGATAAGGTGCTTGAGATATAGGTGTTGTTCCCGGAATCAAATCGATAGTAAAGTCTATCTCTCTTACAGGGGGTAAGCCAGGTAATTCATCCGGAAATACATCGGGAAATTTCCTAACCACTGGTATATCCTCAATACTCAACTCCTCCCTGCTGGTATCTACCATGTGAGCTAAGTAAGCCTGACAACCCTTGTTCAAAAGCTTTTCAGCCATTAAAGCTGAAATTAGGCAAGAAGGAATAACATTCCGATCACCCTGAAAGAAAATTATCGGCTTCCCTGGACTTCTAAATACTACAATCTTGCGAAAGAAATCAACATTAGCCCGGTGAGTTGCTAAAAACTCCATTCCCAAAATCACATCGAATTCCACAAGATCTAAAGGGATTAGAACAACTTCCATATCAACATCATCAATCAAAACGCTACAACCTTTAAAAACCCACTCTATCTTAAATGATGCTCCCGCAGGCAGAGATACATACCACTCGCCCATAAGGGGCGACATCGGTACATTTACAAAACATGCAAATCTACTTGACATAAAAGAATGCGAAGCACCAGGATCAATTAAAGTATAAGCAGGTTGACCAAACACAGATAACATACCGATGATAACATTTGGTGAATCGCAGCCCTCCTGCTGAGTCATGGCATGTAATCTTGCATGAGTCGTGGGACGTCCTCTCTGACCTCTACCCTGCTGGGAACTGCCACGAGCTACTGCACCGGCGCGCGTACCGCTGGAAGAAGCAACATTACCACTAGTAGAAGTACCAGCGGATGACTGACCTGTCGCCTGAAAAGGGGTAAATGCAACTCTTTGGGTCAACAGGGGGCAGTCCCTTTTAAAATGATCTTGCTGTCCACACTCAAAGCACCCCACTGACTGATATTGCCCACATTGGGCTGGTTGACTAACTGGAGTTCTGTGCTGACTGCTAGAACTAGCCCTGCTCTGTCCAAACTGACGTCCACCCAACTGTCCCCGATTGAATCTCCTGGTGCGCCCCCCGCGTCTAAATCGAGATCCAGCACTAGATCCACTACTCTGTCCACTGCCTGCTGATGATCCTGAACCGGAGGTGGAAGCTGATCTCTTCGATGGGCCCTGGCTAAGACCGTCTAAGTCTCGGGGTCGAACTCCTGATAGATACATAGTCTCCAGTCTCAGAGCGGCGTTAACCGCCTCATGATAGGTGTAAAAGGGTATGGCTGTTAACTGGACACGATAATCACCCCCCAAACCTTCAATGAACCTATAAATCCGCTCCTCCTTAGTACTTATCAGATCTGGCACAAACTGGGCTAACTGGGTGAATCGCTGTTCAAACTCCGTCACCGACCTGTCCCCTTTCTCTAGATGTAGAAACTCATACTTCATCCTGTCACGGATAGCTGTGCCATAGTACCGCCTATTAAAATGTTCCTTGAACTGTTCCCAAGTTATCGGACCGACGTCCCCCAAATCTCTGCTAGTTGTATCCCACCAATCAAAGGCCCCTCCGTCAAGAAAGTCTACTGCCAACCCCACTTTTCGTTCCTCTGGGCAATTAATCTGAGCAAAGACCCTCTCCATCTTGTTCAGCCAATTCTGGGCATCCATAGCATTTGGAGCATGGGATAAACTATAAGCTCCATGTCTCTTTGCTCGCTCCATGGTAAAATCAATCCTGGAGCCAGGAAGCGCTGCTGTCAACTGTTGGACAATACGTCCCAAGGCATCTGCTAATCCTCTGGAAGCATTCTCGTCTCCTGGAACGGGAGGAGTCTCCCCGCGATTTCGGCGTCTAGGAGGCATAGCACCTGAGATTAAAAAGAAGATTAAACAATTTATAGTAAAGATACCAGGACAACTACCTTATACACCTGAGAACATACTAGCATCGAAGAGCACATGATGGGGATCCGCCGCGGACGGGCCATCACTCGGAAGATACTAGATGTCATCAAGTACATAAGATAGTAGAAGTGACAGGAAACAGAAAACCTAAAGCTCTGATACCAACTGTCAGAACCCATCCCGAAAATCCTCTCAAATTTTCAAGATGGACTCTGCGGGGCCCACTTTTAAGAAAAATTCGACAGAACTTCCCTTAAAAGTGGACAACCCAACCTGTAAGAAAAACAACAAAAACAAATTTTCCTAAATCCAAGATCCAACAACATGCAGTCATCCTTCATTTCACAACTGTCACAGATTATTAAGCAAAACCCAAGCGTAAAGGCAGTAAAATTTATACAATACAACCTGGGGGTTCTAATCTTCAACTCCATAAGTAAAACACGTCTCTAACAACGAGATTAATACATAATAATACTAAACCTTTCAAGGTTATCAGAGCAATCTACGATAGAATCAAATAAATTACAGGAAGTAGGTTAATATTAACCTACGAAAGGCAAGTGGCAGAACTGGTGCTAAGCCTCGCTGACACGCCGAACAGCAACACTGCGAACTGGGCAAAGGAAACCGAAAAGCCCAGGGGAAAGTAAGCGATAAAACGTTAGTTGTGAGTGGACAAAAATATTTAATTAAGAAAGAAATGTTTCTCACTTTCCCACATTTATTGTTTAGAACGTTCTTATGCATGCAATAGGGAACTAAAGGTTTTAAATCACTTTCATGACTAAGCCAGCCCCGCTGGCTTGAGGGAAGTTCGACCGACCCTGTTAGTCGGACGAATAAATAAATAAGTAAATAATTTAAAAGGTATGGGGTAAAACGTCATCACCATACAATAAAATAAAGTGAGCCGCTAAGGCTCGGGTCGGAGTGTCCCACACTCAAGAGCATCCCATGCTCGGCTCTACTCACCCACAAACACAAAGTAAGTAGGGAGGAGTACTAATAGGCTAGCTAGCAATAAAGTATATCGACCCAGGTATGGTGGGTAAAAACCATATGAAAATCGAGAATTTGTGAGATTTCCTCGGAGTCTCACAAGAAAGGAACTTAGTCCAACGACGTGACCCCCCGCACGCCAACATGATTCAAAATCATGAACCAATATACTAAAATAGAGTAAGTTCATAATCTCGAAGAAATCTCCTATTTCCGAAGATTTTTCGAGAAACCCGAATCTACTAACAAATAATGATACTTTCATTTTTAGAAATAATCTTGTCGAAGATTATTTCTAATAAAAAGTTCGAATGAAACATAACCACTTCTAATCGCTAATTCGAACTATAAATAATTTCATAATCAAAAATCGAATAATATGCTCATTAAATAAAAGATGCTTTAAATAATTTCGTAACTTAGAAAATTTAATTGCATGCATGAATTAAAATCAAACGTCCACTCACAGTATAGGGCTAAGCTTGCCGTCGATCTGAACCCTCCTCGTGAGAATCCTCCTCATGTCCTGTACAATGTAACGTTCATAAACCGATAAGTACAGGACGGATAAAAATTAAATACACTAAAAACACAACCATATCCCAATTGTTATTATTTACTTAAAAATCTCCAATTTCACTTTTCTAACTTCATTTGTTTACTTTGAGCTTCCGATTAAGGAATTCCGATACACGGATTATCCGTGAATTAATCAATGAATTTCACACCATAACGAAAACCATATCTACACTTCACGAAATTAATTCGAGGTCACCAATATGGAAACTACATTATACCAATGATTAAATAGCCAAATTACGACAGTCAGAAACCTGCCCTACACCACCTCACGCGCCGCCCACAGTGGCGGCGAGTGGCGGTTACTCGCCGGAATCAATCTCCTCCTATGGCCACCAAATTTCAGATACAACATCAATTCTACCCACTGGTCATTTCATTCAACTACAACACATCCAAATAACAATCAAAACCAGTCGAAATCAATGGATGAACATAAACCCAGAAATTTTCTAAGAACTCTAGAATTTCAATTCAACAATTCGACTTCTACACAGCAAATCGAGACACAAGGCCATAGGGGAAATGATCAGTGAAGAAAACCGAACCTTCGACACCGGTTTGGTGGCCGGAGATGACCGAAATCGCCGGAAATCACCGAAAAACCCAATCTGCTACAGTAAACTTCGTGGCTCAATTCCGAGCTCCTCCGGTCGAGATACCGTGAAATGCGACCATGGGCATGACGAGGAGGAAGAGGCGAACCTAGGGATGTCTGGGTTTCGTCGTGGGGCGGCCGGAATCGAAGGAACTTGGAGGAGGAAGATTCGGCCGAACTGGAGGAGGAAGAGTCGGGGGAGAAGAGAGAGAAAAGGCCGGGTAAGTTTCCAAATTTGGAAACTTACCACAGTAACTTACTATTTAAAGAACTTACTATGAACAGTAACCGGGAATGGTAAATTTAGTTTTTCGCTTATAACTTTCGCATACTAACTCCGATTTTTACGAACCACGTATGCATGTTCTCGGTTTAACATCCTCTACGACTTTCATGAAGAACATTTTCTCAAATCATGACCCGAACAAAAAGTCAACTTTTAGGGCCACTAAAATCATATAACGGAGTAAAAATTAAGTGTAACTGACATTTACCGTCAAATTAATAAAAATCGAAAATTCTAGGTTCGGGACGTAACACTAGATCTAGGTGATTTTAACTCACTACCCTCACATACACACCTAGTATGCTATCATGCTTTCAATGTCCAAAGCTAGCTATTGCCTAAACATTGTTCATGTAATGACAAATACAAAGTATTCAAATTAGCTAAATTCAAATGCAAGCATTCACTTCTTGAATTAGCATGTGAACATGATCATGAATATTGCATCAAATAAGACTCAAACATCAATTCATTACAAGTTTGGCTAGGGCTTTCAACCCTAAACCCCAACAAACTAACTACTCACTCATAATCAAATACATAAGCTTCAACCATGTTTATAAACATCAAACTAAAAAGTAGGGATAGAGAAGGGACTAGTGATAATCAAGTTGAGGATGGTGTAGATGAACTCATGAAGGTATTGACATGGTGAAAATAGTGATGATGCTTCCTTAACTGATGCTAGACTCCTCTCCTTCTTCTTCAAAGGTTGATGATGGAATATGAGATGTGGAGATGATCAAGTGTTGAAATGGTGAAGTGGTGAAGCTTTTTATCTATGAAATGGAATGGGTAGATGGAAACGATGATGAATTTTGTGGTGGTGGTAATGGAGGTTATGAATTGATAGTGATGGTGATGAAGGTTTTGTGGAGGAGATGGTAGTGTGTTGTGCAGAGAATAGAGAGAAAAAGATGTAATGAAGTGGTATGAGTGATGGATTGACGGTTTTGCCCCTGATCTTTTCTCTCAGTTACAGTTTGCCATTGCTTTTTGCTTGCTCCACGAAGAGAAAGGCCAAGAAGGATCGAGAGAGCCAAAGAAGTCAAGAAGGATCAAGAGTGTGCAGATGTGTATCTTTGCTTTGCGCAGAGAGAGAGAGAGAGAGAGAGAGCCAGGTATGTTTTTTCGATTGGAATTAATTGGTTTTGATTTTGCATGTTTTCAGTCTAAACTGAGAGTGGGTTGCTTCTTCTCCTTTCTAGAGCCGTCTAATCTAAATTGCGAGAATGTGGTCTGGATTTCTATAATCAGTGGATTGCTTCTTCTTTTTTTCAATCGTGTAACGAGGATTGAGAGGTCAATTTTTTGGTTTTGATTTGTGAACTTTGATTTGGTTCATTCTTTTGAGTAGAAAATTTGGGCGTTTTGTTTGAAATTTATAGAATTGATGGAAATTATTGATTTTGAAGGTTTGATTTTAAGTTCATGGGGATTTCCAGGTTACCCAGAATTTATAATTGTTGATTTGGACTAGAAATGCAGGGATATGATACACAGGTAAGAAAAAGTTTCAATCTTTGGCTATTTGATCATTGTTTATAAGCCAGTTATTATAGTTTTTCTTTAATAAATTCAATATTTACATATATTAAAGTCGCTAGAGCACTGTTTATAGAAAATAAATTTTTGCCCCTGACTTTTGACTAAAATTACAATCTTGCCATATCCATTTTTTTTTTTTTACAATTCTAACATATTCCCTTTTTTTTTTTAAGGAAAAACAATTCTGTTTTATATTTGTAAATTTCTACAAATTATGAAAAAAATTTATTTTTTGTTGTATCTCATTTGTTATTAATCTATTATCAACAACAAAACATATCATATTCTAAGTAATGTTGATGTATTTTAGATTGTGAGTATTCATCTATTATAAATGAAGAAGAAGAAAAACCGTAGCATTGCGCGGGTCAATTTGCTAGTATAATAACAAAACTCGGCATAACAAACAGTAATAGTGCTAATGGATTTTACCTATAGCCGCATTTCAGAATTGCTGAATTGTCTTGATATTTGCCTTTCATATTATTTACATCTCTGTTTAATTTTCTCCATAATTTCACCGAATAAGGAAACTATAGGTATACATCTCCATAATTTTCTCACGCAGACCAGACCTCGCGAAGGAGATCATACCTTGCATTCATGCAGGCACGACCTGTTTCTTCATGTCTTCCATTTCCGTTTCCATTTGTTATGAAAGCTGGAGATGATGGTAATTTGTCAATGATGGCTGTAAGAGGGGAGTCCAGTTCCTCTAGCTCCTCATCACTTGTATATCCCTTTCTTTGTACAGCCGACACATTCCTTTCCAATGGAGATCTCTCTCCTACTTCTGAAACTTTCTCTGACACGTCAACTGAGGAAGGAGGGTTGTACACAACTGGTGCAGCTGTATAAGGGAAGCTTCTCGCTGATTCTCCGGACAATCTCCGCTCCACAATACTCTAAACAGATAATGAAACAATATATTAAGCTTTTACCATAGGGAATGTTTGGTCTTTCAAGTTATAAAGCACCTCTACAATTCAGTTGGTTTAAAACTAACATTAAACAGTCATTCATTCATGATTTAAATAAGTTGCAATGAAAACTTCGACAAATGTTTCAAATTCATCCAGCATAAATGGCACAAGTTTCATTTGGTAATGGAAATTGAAATTGATTAAAGGTTTATAAGGTAACCAAGGGGAAGTTGAAACTGTATTCATACCTCAGCATTCAGTGCCTCCAATACAGCTCCTGGAACAGCATCTGGACAGAACTCATCTGGAGTGAAGTTACAAAGTATTCGCTTAACTAATGGAAGACTAATTGATGGGCAAACCTAGTGAACATACCAAAATCAAATTTTAATCAGCCCGGGGGGGAGGGGTGTGTGTGTTTTGGGGGCAATAGGTATGGAACGAAGTATAAAAACTGAGTGGTCGCAACTAGAAGCATACCTCCTTTCTGATCGAGCGGTCCATAAGCATGTCTTTTGGAAGCATCAGAAGATCACTCAAGGCATTGAGAAGAAGGAAGGATTTTGGTTCACCATCTCCACTCTGCTTGTCATCGTCCTCACTTCCGGGCAGAGAATCATCAGCATCCATGCCAAACATATCACTTAGCCATCTAGACCAATTTCCAACCTGCATGAAAAGCAGCCTCCTCAACTTTTGAACAGTTGCAATCATGATTTTTTTTTTTTTTTTTTCACATTATACCCAAGGATTACGTATATCACAAGGAGGTCAAACAAATCAAGAGAGCTAGTTTTATCAATACTCTTGATTCTAGTTAAACAAACAGGCAAGTGACCGTTGACATGTGTGGTTTACCAATAACTAGTGTGCCTTTAGTGGCACTTGATTAAAGATGCATCATAATAATCAAAAGTCAGAGTATTTTTAGGTGTAAGGACAAGGCAATCCTGAGATTCCTAGTTTTTCAAAAGGATGAAATGCCAACTTAAAACATTGCTTTTCTCAGCTATGCACATAATTAAAATTGAATATATCAGGTCTAAAAAGAATAAAAATAGAAAGAGTATAAACTACATACAGAATTCTTTAGTTGTGCGCCAGATCCAAAACTCAAATCACCAGCAGGAATAGGTAGAACCCGGGAATCAAGAATGGGATCTGACACTGGATCAGTAGGAATCTCATGTACTGACTCACGCAGAATAGCATTGAACATTGCAACATCTAGCCTGGTAACACATTGCACCATGACCTAAAAGAAAAATTATATTTGATTAAACCTCCAAAGCAACTGGAAAGCTTAGAAAGTTTAACAAACTGGTTAAGATTAAAGTTCAATGTCTGCGATGAACATTTACGCTACAGGGGAAGCTTAGGTAGACATTTGAGGATTCCATACCATTCTCGCCAACACAGGCAAGCAGCCACACTGGTGTCCCCCGGCTCGAACAGGACAGAGTCGTTGAGAAGCATCCTGGAAAGCATTTTTCCACAGGTTAACAGAAAAGCTGCCTTGGTTCTGATCACCGTGGGCAGGTCCCAAGAACCTTGCTATCTTATTATTTGATGAATACTCGACTGGAGATTGCATATGCGGAGCCAAAGCCTAGAAATATAAGATTTCAATCAGCTAAACAAAATAGCACTCATATCCCTTGACAACATACGTCATATGTTGATTGGAAATAAAAAATAACTGTCCTCTGGTTGTCTCAATCAAACAAACACTATAGTTCAGCTGTAGTAATCAATTATATATTTCATACTTAGTTATATAGATTTACCTGCCACCACACGGACTCAACTAGCCGAGTAAAAATCCAGGATTCAACTCTTTCTAATGCCGCTGTGAAGGTTCCTGTCTCTTGCCAGTCATCGGCAAACTGCATGAGGCCATTCATTTGTTTACTACCAGAACTACCCCTCCATCTCAGTGCTGCAGACTTCACATCATTTCTCGTGCTAGTTCCGTTAGACTCAAACTTAGAAAAAGGACTTGAGTGACGTGAACTGCCAAATGCTTGAGATATGATCTCCCTAAGCACAACAGTATTGGATAACCAGAAGGTCAACCTTAACATACAAAACGAAAAAGAAAAGTTAGTTTGCAGAAATTACAACAATTTGCAACACTTTGACTACAACGTGATAACATTTACCTGGCAACATCATTACCACAGGACTTTGCAATTAGAACAAGCCCTGATACAGTGTTCTTAGCAATTGTGGCTCGCTTGTCCTGAGTCCAATGCTTGCAAGCATGAATATAAAGTCGAGAAATGCGCCGGGCTGGTGTGTGCACTTTATGTGCGGAGCTCCCATGCTCCGGTACCACAGAATATAGGGAAATTTCAAGAGCAGCAACTTCTCGCAGTTCTTCTTCAAGTTTCTGAATTCTCATTTCCATTTCTTCGACCTTCTGTCCCAAAGCTGTAACATCCTCTTGTTCATCAATTTCTTCTGCATCTATCATTTGATTGTCACTTTGAAAACTCTGGGCACCATTTGAAGACCTATCAACAATATCACTTCCTTTTATTTCTTTGACAGCCTTGTCATCAACCTCCTCAGATGATTCTGATGAAGGTTTTATGGGAATTTCCATATTGCTAGAATCATTCCTAGAAGAACTTTTGGTGGTAACACCAGAAGGCCCTTCGTTAGTGGATTGTTTGCGAGTATGATCCTTGGATTTTGAGTTACTAGATTCATGACCAGATCTCTCCCTGGATCCATGAGAGCTCTCTGAGGAATCTTTTCTTCCAATAATTTTGGGAACCCTCGGAGGGCTTTCTACTATGTCATCCGCAGAGGTAGTCGATTCTCCTTGAGATGATACCGAATCCTTTATGGTCTCACAATCTGACACCTCTTCTTTCCCCTGCTTTGTTTCTTTTTCCAAATCACTAGAATGACCATCTGAATCTTCACCGTTGTTCTCTATGGAAATCATTGGGTTGGCTTTTAAATCATGAGGCTCCTCCACAAACCTTTTCGCACCATCCACATAATGTATGACCACATTTTCATTAACTTCCGAGGCCTCTGTACCCATGTTTAAATTACTTACTAAAGTACCGGGGCCTGTTCTCGCATGAGACTCTTTAGATTCAGTTCCTTTTCCATTCAGAGTCTTGCCAGTATTCCCTTGGTTCGGCTTGTGGTCTCTCCTTTCAGTTCTTCCGGAGCGCTTGGTGGTTTTAGTATTGGTAGGTTTCCTTTTGTCAACCTCCTTCATGCTTAAAAAATTTCAACTTCCTCCAACTACAACAATCAGATGATGAAACTGTGACAAGGAGGAATGAAAAACAATTAATAACTGAGTAAGGCTGTCATTTGTAAGACTCGGAAGGAAAAGAAAGAGAGCAGAAGAGACGAAAATAGAACCAAGGCAACACTAGATGCATAAAGCAAGGGACTGCCACTACCTTTAATGAAGTGACTCCTCAAAAATGGTGGAAACTTATTCAGGGCCTTTCCTTATGCAAAATTACCTTAAGCAAGCCTGCAATAAGACATTATTTCTGTGTCATTAACTGGAAAATGTAACACAGGTTCGACATAAAACTTTGTCCTAACCGAATTGTGAAGACCAATTACAGTCATGACAGCTTTACCTATCCCGACTCAGTTATCTTCTAATCTCAAAGTCGGAAAACAAACAAAAATATTATGCACTAAAGGCAAAACAGAGTTGGTTCACCCATTCAACTCAGGAGGACAAAATCCTTACCAATATTTCAATCATGATACAATAATGCTAATGCTATGATCAAAATGTGTTGGCATTTAAGATACGAGCATCTTCAGTCAATTTCAATCAATTGGGTTAAAATCATATAGAATTAGGAAGCACTACATTTCAAGAACAACACAATCATAACATCTCAAACTCGTTGAAAAAGGCTGTGGTATGAACCATGTCAATTTTGGGAATCAATTGAATTCCAACATGAAACGAAAATTACGGAACAGAGCAGAAAATGGCTTGGAGGGTCCAGCACTACGAATTAGAGCACAAATCTATCATATTCTACGTCCCCATCACTATAGAATAAATTGCACACTATGAATATACACACAAGCAACTGGCTACAGCTAAACACCATACAGTCCAACAAAATCATAAATCAATTTAATATCTCTCTTTTCTTTAACTAACCAATAGAACGCCATCAAGTACAAAGAATCAAATCGATTCCACCAAAAAAGCATCAAATCGATAAAATTATAATAAACAAAGGGAAAAGATTATTTAATCATAGCAATTAACAAAAATGGAAATTCATTAAACTAAGCTGAGATCGGAGTTTTCCAAATCTGCAATCACAGTTCAACTCATAAAGGATTGCCATATATGATCACAACCGCTGACGTGGCGAGACGGAGACCGTACAAAAAGTTGAAGTATATAGAGGAAGATGGAAAAGCTTTAACAAAACTTACCGCGTCGGAATAACAGAGCCGGAAATCCAACGCAATGTCGCAATCGGAGCTAAAACGACGGCGTATCAAACCGGAAAAGCTCACGGGCCGTTGGCCACGACTGCATGGAAAAGCAAAAACAGCGAGAAAGAGTGAGGAAATGCCCGGAACTGGAGAAACCGAACCTGGAAAATATGGAGCTCAAGACAGAGACAAGAGTCACAAGACGTCGAGAAAAGCTAAAGCGAAGAATGAAGAGAGTGACAAGATCTAGGCTACAACGACGCGTCGTTGGAGGGGGAAAGGAACAGCATCGAGCAGTAGAGAAAAGCTGTAACTGACACCAGAAATTGCACTTACCGAAGGCTTTTGGTTCTGCGTCGTTGCTTGGGATTCGTTAGCAATTATCAACTTTCTGCGTTTCTCTCTATATCGAGAGGTGTGAATGCACCAATAATGAGTTTTATGAGAGAGAGAGAGAGAGAGAGAGAGAGTGTTGAATAATGAGTGCGGGAATGAGGACTATTTAAAAAAGGAGAGAGGGGGGGGGCTCTGCAAGAGAGTACGGACAGTTAATGGAGGTGGGTTGTCGGTGGCGGGAAGTGACCGGGTGTTGCCGGTTTTACGTTACCGCGTGGTCATCGTCATGTCCAAGTTTTACCTGCTGTTTGAATTACCCCATGTCAGTGGCTCGGATTTCAGAAATATAGGTGTTAAAAAGGGCGGGGAGAGAGAGAGAGAGGATGGGACTGTTTTCTTTTTAATGTCACATCCTATGACTTTTTGACTGGTTTAAATCGCTTTTGGGTCGTCAGTAACTTATTTTCGATTTATAGCTGATTTATTTCTTTATGGGAAGTTATTACTTGTACTCCGAACTAGCGATCTAGAAATCTGACATCTCAGTAGGATGCCGTCAAAGCCGTCTGAGCTCCTTCTCTGTGTAGGCGGCTAGGCGCTAGGCGCCGGTCTGAGCTTAAAAAAATGTTCTAATTTTTATTAAATATTTAGAAAATAAATTTTTATTTCGTAAGTATTTATATACTGTTAATTTTTTTCTTATATTTTCAATTTATTATAATACATATTAGTTTTTGGTTTTAATAAACTAAACATCTATCTATTAGGTGATTTCACTCGTTGATCGATATTTATAGTGTGCACGTGATGTTAACTAGTCATTCATTCGTGTTAGTTTATGTACATGTCAGTGTTCTAAATCCCTTCCTTTTAAATTAAGAAACTTCGCTTGAGAAACTAATTTAAATGCAAACGAAATGTCGCATGTCTTGAGCATACATATCATTAATAAAAGGAGGAGCGTCGTCCCACCATGAAAAACCCAACAACAATGCACCCTAATTCACTAAAGTATTAGCATTTTATGATCATTTTGCTTATGTTATAAGCATAAAATATATGATATACATGAATGCAAGAAAATATTTTTATCATTAGCATAAAAAGAAAAAGATCAAAATACAAAATTTGCTGCAGACCAAAGAAAATCATTGCACGACAATAATCTTTTGAAGAATATTACCAAACAACAAACATGAAAAAAAATTCATATTCATGACAGCATGAGTAAAGAAGGTAGAGTTCGTTCACTAAACGGGGGAAAAAAAGGACCCAAACCAATAAGGGTAAGTTGAGTGTGTGGCCCTAACAAGTATTACTTAAAATGTTGTAGGCACTAGGCAATTATGAGTCTCATCATCTAATGTTATGGATAAAACAGTCGTCGACGTTTGTACTCGATTTGTTTTGACATGCAAGAAATTCAGCTGCAACTAAATGACAATGCCCTTCTCATTAAACATTTGAACCAAACCAACTACTGGACCGACGACACCAACAATAATTTTCTAATAATCTAACAGGTTGGTAGGTGATTAGCATATCCTAAGCAATTATAATTTTAATACCTTTTGAGACCTTCATAGGTTAGTTCCTAAGACATGTGATCACTGTAATGTTTACCACATTTGTTTGGAATATTAGTAATGAAAATTAAATGTTTACGGCACCGAAAACGTAGAACAACCAAGTCTAAACTAATTTGATGTTGAAATAACTTGATCTTCAAGTTCGTGTAATTGTGATAAATATGTTAAGACCCACAAGTTTGGAGTCTTTGGACAAGAAATTATGCCAGATGACTCAGATCCATCCAACAGACCACAGCATGTGACATTTCCCATATTATAAGGGAAGACATCCAGTGCGGAGTGCTTCAACTGTTAATTGATGTGAGGTGCAAATGCAAGTTACATCAAATGTTGCATGGGGGTTTTGATGGGAAAATGCTGTTATTGAATTATTAACTGCTGAAACATAGAAAGAAATATGGCCGCAGAAAATACATTTTCACTTCAGCGATAACCTCACATCATAAAATGGTTAAAAAAAAAACAAAAAAAAACTTATAACTTATAACTTGTAAGTCGTAAGTAGTGGTCTACTTCTATTTCACCAATACCTTTTGAGTTTTGAGTTAAGACCCAATAATATCGGTTTTGTGCAAATTAGTATGAGTCACGGGCGGCTAAGTTTATTATCATTTACGAAAATTAATAAAATATACACAAACTCCGAAACAGTTAAAATTATAAAAATTTTAGGTCATATTCTGTGATATAATGAAGTTCTCATCTACCATTTTGAGAGAACTAAAAAATTGATTAGTCTCTCATTGTTCTGATCACAGATTAATAGGCGGAGCTGCCAACTAAAGTAATTGTGCTATAAAGCCAAAAATATTAGGGCAGCTGAGTTAATAGAGCCTTCCCACAGGCTAAAAGTGAGAAATTTAGATCCTCCACGAGACCACGACAATGAATATCAAGAATTGACATATCACAAGCTATCAAATGATAAAGGAACAATGTAGCCTCATTTTTATTTTTCTTTTTTTAAAACGAGCCTTATTTTTCTTTACTCAACATGAAAATTTTGTTCCAAAATAGAAGGGAAAAAAAAAAGGACTAATGGCAAGCAAGTCAGTAAATAACTAACATGATAAATGGAAAAGACCGAAGAGGATTAGATTAGTAAAGTAAAAATGAAGCAATATAAGGTGCACACCGACAACAATGTGGTTCCAGATCACTAGTGTGCTGAGAAATGAGATCCTCAACTTTGTCATTGTCTCCTACCATGCATCACGTTTGACAAAGGCATTAAATTACAGATATAATAATCTATCTTTCTCCTCACCTTCTTTAATCTTTATAACAAAGAGGAGATGCAGAGAACGAACTGTCACCTTTCCCAGCTTATTTAGATCTTCATCTCATACAAAGTAGGCAATGGGAGAACGTTAATATTTTCGATGGAAAAGTAAGGAATTACATATGTCATGCTGGTCACCTTAATTAGTAGTGGTTTGATTTGGACGTATTTATAGTCATATTGATGTGAACCCTTTCCTCACCTAATCCTCAATCCCTCAGAATATAAAATTATTTATAATAAGTATTTTGAGGTAAAGAACTCATAAATTAATATGACCTCGATTTATGGGTAAGAATAGTACAAAAAAAAACTACTCTTATTAGATAATAGTAGCTCAGAATAATATATGACAACAAAATCACCTTACCCCATAGGTATCTATTCTACATGACTCCATACACCGAGCACGCCATTGTAGTGCGATGAAACCAAGTACTTCTACAAAAGCTCCTAGAGGAGTTTCTACTATCATAGACTAAAAATTTAACAAAGCAACTACACAACTAAATTACCCTTTCACATAGAGAATGAGCTCTCAGTGACTGAAAACTGAGTAAAGTTAGAGAACCCAATAGACATTCTGGGCCCAAGAGACCAAGCCCAGGAACTAACAAAGCTCTAGACCCTATTTAGAGTAGCCCATGAAGAGCAAACCCTAGTTGCACTATTTGTAGCCACCAAGCTGGCGACGCCTCCGACCATTCTGGCAAGCTCAGCAGCCACCAACCATGAGCTAATTACCACCCTAAAACACCACCAACAATCCCAGCAGTAGCAAACCCGAAATCGAGGCCAAGATCCACTCAACCCAAAGCACCCTATAACATAGAAAAATATGAATGAGCCTTAAACCCTGCGTGAAATCGGTAAGCAGCACCACAAAACCGTTCATGCAATCGGTGGTAGGGAGTCTTTGAAAGCACCCATCGGTAACGCTTGAAGTCGGCGGCAATAGACTGTTGAGAGCGTAAGCTCTCGCTGGGTTTTTTCATTGCAATGTTATTTATAATAAGTTGTTTTTTTTTTACGTTGTTTTATATTATATTAATTTTGATCAAATGGTCAATAAATTTGTATAACTTTTTATGTTTATATAATCTACAATACTATGTTTAATAGAATCCAGTGGAAACACCAAAGAGTCTTTAGATCATATGTTAATTTTAATTTATATTTATATTTAGTATTTGAAGAGTAATGGTAAATCATAAGATTCAAAAATCAAAAATACGAAAAGATAAAAACAAATTCCACTTTTATTTTTTTGTTAAACAAAACCACTTTTGCTAATAACTTCCTATCTTTCTATTTCTTAGATGATTTTATTTTTTTAATGAAAATTTTTTCTTATACGCACCGAGCATGTGGTTGCAAGTTAGTATATAAAGGATCTTCCATTATGTATGTGTGTGTACCCACAAAGGAGTCCACGCTTTATGTGTGTGGTAGAAAATAAAAGGAAAAAGAAAAATGAAAAATAGTGAGAGTTTTTTGTGGAGAATGTGTTAAACTTTTATTTTTCTTTTCTTTTGTGAACAAATCTTTTCGTTCTTCTTGAATAATTCAGTTTTAAATATTTTCTAAATATTCAAGGGTAATAACCGTAATTCTTCTAACAAAAAGCATTATAACTGTAAAAAAATCGGTTTTAGCAAGTAATGTTTTTGCATTGTGCGATGGTGTTGTTGAAGTAGTATACATATAGAGTAATGTTAGACGAACCACTTTTTTACATCCCTCATTGATCCCAGACACCTCATGTGACATACAAATCGCCCTATTACATTATTTCATTAAAAGATGCGGAAATATCATATGAGCTGTTATATAAGGTGAGCCATCATTATTCTTACAATTATTGAATACATTGTTACTACCTCATAGGGGTTTCATTGTATCTCTTAGCCTAAGATCAAGAGAACATCCTGTCCCTACTAATCAAGATTGGATATGTGAGGTTTTTTGAGCTCTTCGCAAGCAACAACAGGGCATTGTTTTTATTCCCTATGGGCAATATAGATTGAGAGGAACAACCGAATTTGGAAAGAAGGGACATTTAATCCATATAATACGGCTAGCTGTGTTCTTCATTTTCTTGAGGACCACTAGAGATTGCATCCTTTGAAGGAGAAGAAAAAGAACAGGCTGCAGACTAATTGTTAATGCCCACCTGGTGGAAGACTGACAGTAAACATAAACGGTGTTTTTTAAGTGGAGCCTAAGACGAGGTGGTAGCGCGTGATGAATCTAGTTTTTGTGGAGGGGCTATTACACGCTACATCATTTTGACACGATCATCGTTCCATGTAAAAGCTAAAGCTTGTCGAGTTTGGTTGTTTTAACTATACATTAACGATGGTTGGCAATTGGTTAGGATTGGTTGCTAATAGGTGGGCTGCCAAGCATCAAATTATGATTATTGTTTGAGCAACTCTAATAGTTTTCCCATATTTTAATTTTAGGTTAAATACTGGTTACAACCCTATGGTTTAGGTCTAAAATCAATTTAGTCTCTGGACTTCTAATTTCATCAAAAACACCCTTGCACTTTCAATTTTGATTTAATAGGTCAAATTCGTTAATATTTAGTTATGAGTTCAAGTTATAGTTGGATTATTTATTTAAAAACTATTTATTTTAAATAGTATGACTCACTCTTAAATTGACTAGAGGTGGCCTACAAACATCACATTATAAAATATATGCCATATATGAGCTACATTAACAAGTTAAATAACTCAATTGTCGGAAAACTAACAAATTGGACCTATTAGATCAAAATTGAAAGTACATGGGTGTTTTTGATGAAGTTAGAAGTTCAAAGACTGAATTGATTTTGGACCCAAACTACAGGGTAGTAATATGTATTTAGCCCTTTAATTTTCTCTATTTTAGGGAAAAATAAGCATAGTTTGCTCCAATAGATCCTCTATAACTACCACTGTTTGGCTCCAGTTTTGCTGCAGCTGGTCAACAGTCTCTTTTCTTGCGTGGGCGTGCCAGCACCGTTCGGGTGCGGTTTTCGAGGGTGTCCCTTGACCTGACTTCTATCATGCGATTGAGAACGAGGAGAGCACCAACCTCGTCGTGGGATTCTTTCTGCCTCGTAGTGAGGACTTTGCTGCAGTTTCTTCTTATCACACACAATCGATACTCAATATTGTAGATTGAGCAGAGCGAAATCACCGGGAAGTATTGAGATCTTGCTAAAGTGGGACTTTAGCTTCACTGGGTTACGAGGTCGTTACCCTTGCTTAGCTGGTTCTGTAACCGTTGTGGTCGCGGTACTACTGTTTGCTCCTGAGGAGACTAGGACATATGTATGTTGACGGAGGGTTCAGTGACACTAACAGTCGGATTCTGTGGAGACTGGGACTGGAGTGTGGTCACCTGTAAGAGAAGAAAGGCTGTTTGCTCCGGAGACTTGGATAATCATAGAGATTAGTTGATGAATTAGCTGTCCTTTTCTTTCTTGTGCTAGCCTCGGAAATAGGCTATTCTGTGAATTCCCAGTCCTCAGAAAATTGTAGAATATTCAATTCTGGACCAAGGGTATTTGACCAGTAAAAGCATTATCCTGGGAATCCTAACGAATATCGTAGATTAATTGTTAATTAATCTGGATATGGTTAAAATAAAAGCAAAGCTGACTCCTCATTAGATGCGGGCAGTTGGGATATATTTGTTTAGTCTTATACTCACGAGCATATCGTATTAATGGCGCACTAATATAGTCATGATACTATATTCATGTTCTTCTGCAAAAGTGATCGGATCCCATAGCACGCTTAGCATTTTTCTTACACAGCGCGCTAGTCTGTACTGTACTCTCTAACCTCCATATGGGTGGGGAATCTCATGATTACTCAAAGTGGACTTCCGATCGTGGGCTTTACTGGGCCTCCGCGGGGACTCAGCGAGCATTTCACTGGGATTCCCTTGCTGGGCCTGCTACTTGCTTCTTATCTGGGCCGCTGCATCGGCTCAGACTGTCGGCCACTCTTAGGATCCAGCCAAAATTACTTTTGGGCTCAAACGACCCCCATTTTAGGAATATTTAGGAAAAATAAAACCAAATTCCTTAAATTTATAGCAATTTCTAAAATTTTAAGGAAGAATTATGAAGATTTTAAAGATTGTTGTAAAATAGGGAATCTGTTAGAATTAGAGAAGAAAAATTATGGAAAACTTTGATTTTTGCTTTCCTATAATACAAAATTTATAGAAAAACTAGAATTGCTCTTACATGCTTAGTTCTACAATGAAGATGTCAAAAATTTTAGGCCAAATTTGAATTTGACAGATGATGTGGCAATTTTACACTCCAACACATCAGTTAAAATATATTTTATTGTTATTATTGTTTTAGGGAATCAGAAATTGAAATCGCTGTGTATTCTCATTGATAATAGGGGCCTCTTTATATAGAGGATTACAATGCATAGAATCTGAACAAACAAGGAAATTAATTCTACATTGAATAGGATTCTAAATCCTTCTCTAACCCTATTATCACTAGGTCAAGTAACCTAGAGTTTGGGCCAAATACAAAATAGAAATTTCCTTAAACACTCCTCCTTGTGTTGCCCAAATGCGGTACTCCTCTCGTTGCCTCACTAAAAACCTTGCCGAGTAACAAAAACCCAGTGGGACAAAAATAACTTTGGTTAAAGGAGAAAAAGAGCACAACACACCATTCACGTTTAGAGGTGAACATGTAGACATCTCCCCCTGATGTCTGCACCTCCCCTGACGACTACGATAATAGGAGTTCAGATAGTTTCCGCAAGCCAATTCTTGCCACATGTTTCTCGAACGTGGATTTAAGCAATGACTTAGTAAACAAGTCTGCCACATTGTACTCAGAACGAACCTGGTTCACTTTGATCTTGAGGAGCTTCTGTTGTTGTTGATTATAGAAGAATTTGGGCGATATATGCTTGGTGTTGTCGCCTTTGATGTAGCCTTGCTTCATTTGTTCAATGCAAGCAGCATTATCCTCATAAATGCTCGTTGGCTCATCTGTGATAGACTTCAAACCACAATTACTTCGAACATGCATAACTATGAATTGTAACCATATACATTCATGAACTGCTTCGTGAAGAGTAATAATCTCTGCATGATTCGAAGAGGTAGCGACTAAGGTCTGCTTTGTAGACCTCTAAGATATTGCGGTATTTCCCATGGTGAATATATAACCAGTTTGGGAACGACCTTTGTGTGGGTCAGAGATGATACCCAGCATCAGCAAAACCTTCCAAAACACCTATATCGTTTTGGGATGGGGAGAGGGAACGCAATCCACCATGTGTGGCGTTCCGGTTATTTGATGGGTCGGATACATCACATCTCTGTAGGGATAGAACAAGCCCATATCGATCGTACCACTTAGGTATCGAAAGATATCTTTAACACTAGTCCAATGGCATCGTGTTAGCGCAGAGCTATATCTAGCTAACAAGTTCACAACGAAGGAGATGTCCAGTCTCGTGCATTGTGCTAAGTATAATAATGCACCTATTACACTTATATATGGCACTTTTACCTCTAGCACTTCTTCGTCGTCATCTTTTGGAAGGAATTGATCATTCTTTGGATCAAGACTACGAACGACTATTGGGGTGTTTGAATGCTTAATCTTATCAGTATTAAAATGCCTAAGCATCTTTTGGGTATAAGCTGATTGATGAATCAGGATACCATCTTCACGGTGCTCAAGTTCCAAACCGAGGCAAAACCATGTTTTCCCAAGATCTTTAATCTCAAACTCTGATTTCAAGTGTTCAGCGGTTTCCCTTAACTCTTTAAGGGTGCCAATTATATTCATGTCATCGACATAGACTGCTATTATTGCAAATTCTGAACTTGTCCTTTTTATGAACACATATGGGCATAGTTCATTGTTGACATATCCCTTCCCAATCAAGTAGTCACTTAGACAGTTATACCACATCCGTCTGGATGGTTTCAATCCATATAGTGAGCGTTTTAATCTTATAGCCAAAGCGCTCCGTGGTTTAGAGCCACTTGATTTGGGTAACTGAATTCCATCTGGAACTTTCATGTATATTTCCGTATCTAGATCCCCATATAGATACACTGTAACCACGTCATAAGCTACATGTTCAGTTTTTCAGAAACTATCAAACTGACAACGTAGCGGAACGTTATGACGTCCATTACGGAAGAATAGGTCTCCTCGTAGTCGATTTCAGGGCGTTGTGAGAAGCCTTGCGCCACAAGGCGAGCTTTGTACCTTACAATCTCGTTTTTCTCATTACGCTTTCTAACGAATACCCATTTATGACCAACTGGTTTGGTGTTGGGCGGTATTGATACAATTTTGTCAAATACCTTTCTTTTCGTTAGAGAATCAAGTTATGCCTAGATCGCATCTTTCCATTTTGACCAATCAGCTCTACGTTGGCATTCATTAACGAAGCGTGGTTCGATGTCATCGATCTTAATAATCTCACGCGCTACTAAATACACGAATACATTATCAATGATGATGAGCTTCTTTCCCACGTCCCACGTACACTAGTGTAATTCACAAAGATCTCTACGTTCTTAGGGATAAGTTCTGACATTGAGGCGTCCCCCAATGATGTCTCATGGACATAACCATAATCCGGAACATTCTTATAGGACGGATTTTGAGTATCAATGATCAAAGGATTTGTTTGTGGCTCATTCGCTCATTTTCTAGGGCGAGTATCCTTCGAACCAATTGGTCTACCGCGTTTCCTTGCGGGACTTACGGCCATAGATGCCACATCATTGCCATGCTGAGCAATGGTGCCATCTCCTGGTGTCACAGGAGTGGCGTTATGTCCATTATTAGGGACATCATTTCTTGCAGGCGTGTTTGCAGCTGGTATGTGTGATCTCGTCACTTTGGCAACATCAGTAAATGCATCAGGCAGAGTATCTGCTACGTTATAGAGCTCAATTATTCTTTGCACTTCAAGTTCGGACTGTGCGATACAAGGATCGAGATGAGACATAGTAGGGACAGACCATGACAATTCCTGTCATTCCTGTTGAACATCTGTGTGCTTATCTCCCCCTAACAATGGGAAGACTGTCTTATAAAAATGACAATCTGCAAATCTAGCAATAAAGATATCGTCTGTTAAGGGTTCAAGATAGCGGACGATGGTTGGAGATTCATATCCAACATAAATGTCCATTGGTCGTTGAGGACCCATCTTAGTACGCTATGGCGGCGTAATAGGCACATAAATAGCACACCCAAAAATACGTAAGTGCGAGATATCAGGCTCGTACCCAGTCACTAGCTGTAACGCAGAATAAGATTGAGTTGCAGTGGATCGTAGACGAATTAGCGTTGCTGCATGCAATATTGCATATACCCAAGCATAAACAGGAAGACTGGTGCGCATAACCAATGTCCGGATTATCATTTGTAGTAGTTTGATAGCAGATTCTGCAAGACCATTTTGGGTATGAACATGGGGAACTGGATGCTCAACATCAATCCCCAATGACATGCAATAGTCATTGAATGTTTTCGATGCAAACTCCCCAGAATTATCAAGTCGAATTGACTTAATTGGATGGTCAGGGTAGTGAGCCCGTAGACGGACAATCTGGGCAAGGAGTTTAGCATAAGCAGCATTGTGAGTGGACAACAACGCGACATGTGACCAGCATGTCGACGCATCAACCAATACCATAAAGTATTTAAAAGGTCCGCATGATGGTTGAATTGGTCCACAGATATCCCTTTGGATTCTCTGTAAGAACGGAATAAGTATTTTGGGATCCTTTGCGTAGGACGGTCTCAGTCCTAATTTCCAGAATGAACAGGCTTTGCAGAACGAGCGAAGGGCCTTAGAAGCAACCAATAAGGATTTTGATTGGGCCGGAGCGTTTGTAGCGCTATTAGAAGCAAAATGTGTGACTACATCTCCCATTATGGCGTTAGAGCCATGGAAATTGGTGTGTGTGGCGTCATGGCCACTAGGAGGAATAACCATGGAGTCATGCTCATGGTTGGCGTCATTTATGGCTTCATCACTAGGGACATGGGCCGCCTTTCAATGGCCCAAGACAGCAGCAGCGCTGAGGCTACAGTTTTTGCGGTCTTGCTAAGTCCGGGAATCAATTTTTGATTCTTGCTTCTTCTCACTCTGAAGAATGGATGTCCATGTAAAGTCTTTAGTATACGGAGCATCATATCACGATCAGGATGTCCTAGTCGGTAATGCCAAAGCCAATATGTGTCTGAATCTAAGAGATCTTCTCTTATGACATTATTGGATTCAATTGGTCGAATTGTAGTGACATAAAGTCCACTAGATTGACACATAAGCTTCTCTAAGATGCACTTTCTGCCGCAATCATTAGAGTTAATGCAAAGAAATTCTATTCCATTATTATTATGCGTTTCCGCATGGATTCTGTTGGCTCTTATATCTTTAAAGCTCAATAAGGTTCGATTTGCCTTAGGAGCGTAGAGATCTTCAGTGACTTTAATCAAGGTGCCATTTGGTAAAAGGAATTGGGCCATTCCATGTCCTTGAACTAAACCTGATGGCCCAGCCATCATAGTCACAGAGGAATATATAGGCAACAACTCTAAGAATAATTGTCTATGTCGTAGAATCGTGTGCGTAGTCGCACTATCTGCGAGACATTGTAGTTTATCCATTGCTAAAAGAAAAGCTCATAATTAAAAAGGAGTCATAAAGAAAAGAACTCAACTTTTATTAATAAGCCAAACAGAATTACATCATCTTTTCTTTAACCAAAGAAAATCTAATCCAAAAAGAAACTAGCTAATGCAAACAATAGCAGTCATCTAACTTCTTTCGGTAATTTCAATGCAAATGTGACCAGGTGAGTAGAGAGATGTCGGTGGAGCAAAGCTCGCTTAAGTACCACTTATCTCAAAACCTTCCTAGACATCACACTTACAAGGAGTACGCCTACTTTGAAGAAAGATTAAACCATTGACATCTACTATAAATAATATGGCAATTGCCTATATCTCTTGAAAATAAAAAGACTTAATCAAAATCGCCAGTTTCTAGGTCTTGATCTTTGTAGTCTTCCACCCTTAGATCGAGATCGCCATCTTGATCTTCTTGTTCCATGTAGTTGGCCTCCCTTGCTTCACGATACATCTTGTATGCGTTTGCAATATTCTGGGATGCACTACACTTTTTTGCCCAATGTCCACTTGATCCACATCGAAGATAAACATCTTTATGGTCAGGCTCCCTTGATCGAGGTGCATTTGACGCACGATTTGGACGGCTATTGTTCTTTGTGGCGTCACCACCATGGCCGGAGGCTCCGCCTCTCTCTCTCTCTCTCTTCACACGTTGACCTCCACGGTTTCGTGCACGCCTATCTTGGTGATTTCCTTCCTCTTTAATTTGGGCGAGAATATGGACCAGAACGTCCAGAATTGTCCATAACTTAGGGTTTCGCTCCTTCCGTCCTCCCTTGAGGGCGCGACTATAGTTAGACTCCGGAATAGACTTAGTTCCCACGGGTCTAGCATTATAGTTCTTCATAAGGATATTGTCGTGCTTCTCAGCTACGTTCATGGCGCCAATGAGCTCATGAAACCGTGTGATACGTCCTGCATTCACATCAATCCGATAATTCTTCGAAATCATCAGGGCAGATAAGGGGAAGGTAGAGAGAGTCTTCTCGATCAACATCATATCAGTTATGGTTTGTTCACAAAACTCCATCAAGGACTTGATACGAAAGGCTTTCGAGTTATAATCAAGTACGGACTTGAAGTCACAGAAGCGGAAGCTATGCCATCTCACTTCTAAATCAGGAAGCAGGGAGTCATGAACGTTGCCAAATCGATGCTCAAGTTCCACCTATAGTTTTCTGGGGTCTTCCTCATTGAGGTATTCAATTTGGAGCACATCGTTCATGTGCCTTGTCATGAGAATTATGGCCTTGGCTTTATTTGCTTTGAAAACACGAGTTTGCTCTATAGAAAGCAAGTTCTGACTAGGCTCTTGGATGGTTTTCAGAAGTCCATCAGCCTTAAGATGTTGGCGCACATCTTGGACCCACCTATGGTATCCTGCGCCAGTTGTCTCTAGTGGAACAAAGTTCAACTTATTCAGGTAACTCATCCTGAAAAACAACACAAGATTAGGGTTAGTTTCGGAGCATAAAAGGCTACCACGAAAACAATAAAAATTTCTGAGCGTAGTCACTTCTAAGAAAATGCGATTCCAAGAGGGGTTTTAGATTAGATCGAAACAATAATGTATGTGGTCGATTGTTTTTCTTCTCAACAAACTCTAAGTTTGGAAGACTCTACAAGCTCCAACTTGGAGTGAGCATGAATCCCCACAGTTCGGCTTTTAAGTCTCTCCTATGAAGAAGAAAGGGGGGTAGAAGAAGGGATGTTGGAAATCTCCGAGAAAAAGAAGAAGAAATTGAAAAACTTCAAAAACGGGAACTTTTTAGAAAAATTTACCTTGAAAAGATGCCGGAAATCTTGGCTGGAAAAGGGGTGTTGAAGATGACCGTAAAAAGGTGCTGGAGTCGCCGAAAAATTGGCCGGAAATTGATGGTGGCAGGAGGTAAGTCAGGGTGTGCAGGGCTGCTGCAGGGTTGTGCGGAGAATGTGCAGGGCCTGTCGGCAGCTGCTGCGCAGGGGCTCGGCAGGTGTCAGCAGATGTCGGCAGGTGTGTACGGGACTGTCGACAGCTGTTGGCAGGTGTGCACGGGGCTGTCGGCAGGGGCACGCACAAGGGTGCGCAAGCTTCGACAGATGCATGAGGGGCTTCTCGGCAGATGTTGGCAGCACTCGGCAGATCTCGGCAGGAAGAGTGCAGGGCTCTGGGCAGGGGCTCGCAGGGCTATCGATAGAGGCTTGGCAGATCTCGGCAGGGTTGCGCAGGGGCCTCGGTAGGGACTCGACAGATGCTTGCAGGGGGCAAGGACCGGTCCGATTTTTTTGACGGTCGGTTCAGGGATTTTCAAACCAGTTCCGGTGGTTCCGCCGTCGGCTCTGGGTTCCTTGAGGCTAGAGCTTCAATATGTGACGCAGTGTATGTTGGAATTTGAGGGCTACAGAATTAGGGTTTCAGGGTTAGGGCTTCGTGCTGATAATGTGTTTTAGGGAATCAGAAACTGAGAGAAAATCGCTGTGTATTCTCATTGATAATAGGGGCCTCTTTATATAGAGGATTACAATGCATAGAATCTGAACATATAAGGAAAGTAATTCTACATTGAATAGGATTCTTAATCCTTCTATAACTCTATTACCACTAGGTCAAGTAACCTAGTGTTTGAGCCAAACACAAAACAGAGATTTCCTTAAACAATTATGAATACTTTATTAGAACTCAATCTCTTTCCTTCTCTCTATCTTCTTCTCCTTTTGTTTCTCTTCATCTTCTCGTCATTTTTCTGTTCTTCCGTTTAAATATACGTCTTCCTCTTTCTATCCATATATGCACGACCATGAATAGATCCCCGACGCCTTGTCCTTCCCCTATCTAAGTTCTCTTGCTGTTCTTGTATAGAAATAATTTCCAAATTCATCAATTCGTCAACTGATGATGAATTAGCAAGATTCCAAAATTTTCATTTGTAGCATCTAAAGATAAATTTAAAAAATTATGATCCATAATGATATTCAAGAAATACCCAACAATAGAATTTGTAGAGATAGAAAAAGGGGTAAAAAAGAATGCACTTGTGTGTGAGAGAGATGCAAATCTCCTGGAAGTAAATCTGATGGTGAAGGTTCACTGGATAGTGATTATGAAGAGAGAAATTGACCGGAGTTTGTATCAAAGGGGAGCAAGAGAAATATGGAGAATTTATTCTTAAAATTTTAGCTAGATTTTGCCTTCTGGGCTCTGGGCAAAATTGCAGATCACATTGAAGCTTTGCCTTCTTTAGCTTGCTTTGGGGTTGTCAGATTTGACAGGTTGAAATCAAACTGTCATCCACGTAGCAAATGACATTTGGGTTGGACTTGTTTTTCATTTGTCATTCACGACTGTTAGACCTCCATGTGGCAAAAAACATCTCAATTGGAGGCGCTCTTAATGACCTCTAAGTTCGCTACTCTTTAAATTGTGAACACCTTAGGTCCCGTCATTATAGAACACTAGAACGGAGCAAGCACACACTCACGTGCCATCGAAATGGTTTTTCAGCTCTTCCTTATTCGATCATTCTTTTTCATATTTTTTTCTCTTCAATCGGTATTAATTGGATTAATTTTTGCACCGTTACATGTCACACAAGCATCTTTAACGGTAAAATGGATAGAGATACCAAACTGAGAAATAATGCATCAGTTTAGGTATCATTAGATAGTTTTGAAGATTCGGGTACCAAAAATTTACGTTGGACCATTATAATCCACATCAAAAAACCCGTTAACTACGCGTGTGTTTAAGCTACTGTAAGCTAGAAGCTCCCTGAAAACATTACTCAATGAAAGATTCTCCTTTCGGCCAAACTACACGAAAGATTATGTTGGTCCAAGTCCAACTTTACACACTATCATGTGATCTTATGCTTCGTTTATCCTTAGTGAGTGTCGTGAAGTATAAATCTGGACGGAACCAGTCCTTTGAATTAGACTAATCAAAATTTAATTGGTTGGGCATAACACAACTTAGGGTTGACATTCCACTGTCAATAACCATGGATACCAAGGTTTGCATCTCTACTTTGATCACTCAAGAGGCAGGTTGGGCAACTGGAGCCATCTCATTGGCTTCATGATCAAATTCTCTTGGTAACTGTTGGAACTCAAACTTCCTCTAGCAGGTACCAATTGTTCGACTGCTTCATGTTAAGCAGGATAGCCAACGGTTTGAACATATGAAAATTTCCGAGCATTTGGTTAATCACTTCTTTCCTCTGATCTGTATATTCACTGCCACTACAGAAATACAAAACTGAAAAGTTGACACCCTTGTTTAATGTTGGATAGTCACAAACACTAGGTTGACAAACCAATTGTTCTGAACTGTCACACCCGTTGGTAATCTGGTTAGCTTCATTGCTCTACATTGGAGAGTTGTTTTGTTATTTGATAAAAACCAAAACTAAATATGGATTTCATTTTTATTACCATACAAGTCCGTGGAAAGGAGCACCATACAACACAAATGCTTCTGGAAAATTGAACTTGTAAAATCAGGCTCCATACAAGACACAATTATCACCAAGCGATAGGAACCTATCTGTATATCTATAACGTTCTCCACCCAATTAGAGCCCAAAGAAGTTACATTTAATGATATAAGCAATATCCATTGAGATAACGAAAGACCACAACTTTGCTCCATTCACAGCCAAGTCGATAGCCATACGACCCAGATCTATGTTCTCCATGAGTGAAGAGAACCAATGAGAGGGTAATTACCAAAAGTTTAAAACCTTATGTTCAAAAAACAGAACACAGAGATCTAAGCAAAATCAGAAACTCCAAAATCTATTTCCTCACAAGCAGGAAAAGGAAAAACGAGAAGGAAAAAGAAGAAAGAAAGAAAACAAAAAGATAATAGAAGTCAATATCTGCTTAAACGAAAAAGAAAAATAATTCTAACCAGCACGAAGACACATAATAAAGGAATCCATTCCCATAGCTGTATGAAGCATCTGATGCTACTCAGATAAATACCCACCTTTCTAAGACAGGTGATAATTGATTACCAGTAAGCAGTAGCCCTCAGAAAGGTGGTAAAAGCACAATGAAGGGGATCCCAGAATGTCATTTTACCTATTCAACATCCTCCACCACACCCTACCTCCTAACCGAAGGAGAGACTACAGCAATGACTGTACAGAGTGGCGCAACTACAAACTTATGGATTTGATCATCTCAGAGTTTTTAAACCAATTGAGTCAGTTTTACCTATTCAACATCCTCCACCACACCCTACCTCCTAACCGAAGGAGAGACTACAGCAATGACTGTACAGAGTGGCGCAACTACAAACTTATGGATTTGATCATCTCAGAGTTTTTAAACCAATTGAGTCAGTTTTACCTATTCAACATCCTCCACCACACCCTACCTCCTAACCGAAGGAGAGACTACAGCAATGACTGTACAGAGTGGCGCAACTACAAACTTATGGATTTGATCATCTCAGAGTTTTTAAACCAATTGAGCCATAGGTCAGGCAAAAAGCTTTCCAAATAGCTAGACACGGTGAAGTAAAATAACTGTCAAGTTTATGAAAAGCATCTTCTTACCCATATTTCCTTTATGTCCAAAGGTTTCCCAGGTACTTTCCACATTATATGTGAACCGCTTGGTCCAAGGTAATCAATGAAGCACCAAACTACCAACATCTTTGGATCTAGTCTATTAAAATTTTAAAGGGTCATGCCATATTTGAACCATGCAGGTCAGCTCAAATTCCCTTTACACAATGATAGCATGGATTAATATAAATCCAAGAAAGCAACCCCGAAAGTAAGACTTTAAGATTAAAAAAAAATGATCTGTGAATAGCTACTGCATCCCAATTAAACCCAGTCGATAATAACATCTCTAATAACAGCATGGCCTTTGTCCGAGCTACATTGTTGGCTTTATCGCAGAACAAACTCAAAGGAAGTAGGCAACCTAATCTAAGTTCTAAATTTGCATCAATCTCAAATCTAAACCCTTGATTTTATTGCAGAAAACAACTAAATTTTAAATCGATATGGACTTATGGTACAATAGATCCCCAATTTCTTGATACAAACAAGAATCTTTTGGCACAAAAACACATCTACTAACACTTGTCTGTTGACCCAAGACCTAACAGATAAGTAGCAGAACAAGTTCTTAAATAATTTTTACATATATTTCAAAAGTATTTAAAGACAGACATAATCTAAGGATCCCCGTGTATCCACCAAGTTTTAGAATGCAAGACTAAATAGCAGTCCAAGGGAGATAGTTCTCACAATATAGTATTAATAAAACCCTCTACACTGATAGAAGCCTAATTCATTATCCTATGTAATGGAGACACTTCTCACAATATAGCATTAATAAAAACCTCTGCAAACGCTCGCCAACTCAAATTGTTCAAAAATTTCAGAGTAGAGTTATCATTGTTTTCATACTTATATAGTTAATGTGACTTGTAACTCATGACAATCACAACTCGTAGCAGCTACATAGACTTTAAAATCTCTCAACTCCTCTCATGCTCTGCAAGACACTTCAGAAAAGTAAAAATTGCTAGATGCCCATCGACTACATGTTTGGCTCATAAACTGGTGTAAGAGGTTATGTGTCATGTCAATTGCCAAGCCCATCATACTACACACCCTACGCTGACTAGCCGTTGGCAGATCATTAAGTAAAACTCTATAGCATCACTCGAAGAAAAACCCTATTTATTTATGTTCTTCCACACAGCTCAACAGGCAGTACTGTAAACAGATTTTCACATTTCTATCCTACCATTAAGCTACTGATACCACTCCAGAATTCAAATCATAACCATAAAATCTATAATTTGAAGCATGAAACTGATGAGCTATTTGAAACATTACCGAGTCAAACATCCAAATAATCTGAAAAGCAACAAAATTAGGAAGTATTCAAGCTTCAAAAGAGCCCAATTAAACGATCCAGAGACCCTTATTTCAACTACATATCATGATATCAACAGCGAAAACAACCCGCGGAAACTCAAAACCAGTTTCGATCCAGAATCTCTCTTACCCGGATCGAATCTTCATTCGGATTCAGCAGGAAGGCCGGCCTGCTCGATCTCGAGGCGCTCGAGGGCCTTCTGGTGGGCCCAGGTCTCGATGGTGAGATCGGGCTTGGCATTGAGTCCGACGCCGAGGATGACGATGGTGAGGAAGCTGGTGACGTAGCAGGGGAGCTCCCAATCCTCCCATTTTCGGGACTGGCCTGGAGGTGGAGGGGTTCGGTTGAAGAGGTAACCTTTGGGCTGTTCTTCGTGGCCGGGACTGGCCCAGCGGCTCGGGCCGGTGGCGGAGCCGCAGCGGGTTCGGAGGGTTTGGATGAGGCGCTGGCGGAGCATTTTGGGGGCGGGTATGTATGACTTTCTCTCGCTCGGAGAAGAGAGAGAGAGAAGGAGTGAAGTGAATTTTTTTGTTTGGTAAAGAAGGGAAAAGTGTGATGCTGCGCCGTGCGACGAGGCGTTTTTCTCAGAGTCGCAGAAACCATTGGAGACTAGTTATTATTATTTTTATTTTTATTCACTTAACCAGGTAATTATTATTTTTTTAATAAAACCAGGTAATTATTTAAGTCATCGGATTTTAGACCCTTTTGAATCATTAATCAAAATTTAGAAAACTAAAATATTTTTGTCAAGGTACTCTTGAATCGAATCTGAAGTGTTGAAATTTTTTTTTTCTGTCTTGACATCGTATGATTGGACGGTCGGACAACCTTAATGATTTGATCGTGTGACTGAAGAATCTCTTTGAATGTAATTGTGTTTAAGGTGAAAAATTGGAAATAGAGGTACTACGCACACTTCTAATTCCAAATATGTTGTATGTTCCTTCTATTTTGATTTAATTTATGTGAATCAAGTCACCACCATAGACAACTATCTAAACTTGAAAAATAATTTGCTTTGCTAAAAGAATTGTAGCTCGCCTCGCTGGGTCTAAGCCTCCAAGTTCTGGTTTGGCCTACAGAGGTGATATTCATCATTTGTGGAGTTGTGAATTAGTGAATAGTAGGTCGAAGTTTTTGCAGTTCAGCTCCAAAATGTGCGATGAATTTGGAGTTAGACCAGCTTTTCTAGACTAAAATATCATGCTTCGGCATCATGCCATCATTGCATAATCGGGATGCATGAAACTGGACCTCTTTGCTTGTATGGCGGGGAGGCTTATGGTATGAAAGAGATAATGTGATGCATGGTGCTCGTGTTCATCTCTCCAAGATGAGGGGGTGATACTGGTTACTCTGTATGTGACTTTGTGAATGCAAATAAAGTGGAGTCTAAAATGACAAAACCAGAGTAATTAGGTTCTACAGAAAAAAAGTAGTTCATAGGAAATTCTTTGTATTTTCTTGTTGAATCAAAATTGTAATTCATATG
The DNA here is from genome assembly GCA_025331145.1 of Rosa persica. Taxonomy (NCBI): domain Eukaryota; kingdom Viridiplantae; phylum Streptophyta; class Magnoliopsida; order Rosales; family Rosaceae; genus Rosa; species Rosa persica. The sequence continues at coordinate 21,434,705 of WFKR01000003.1, read as the reverse complement.
CCTTTCTATAGGCTCGGTGTATAGAGTAGTTAGGCTAACAAAGCTAACAGCAAGTATCAAGCTTGCTACTTCTCCAGATTGGTTGAGCCATAACAGTTTGCTGCCATGAATATCCAGTAAGCTATTCAAGTAACGAGCTTGATACTTTCTGTAGATACTTTGTTAGTAGGTTCACTAGTTTGGAAGATCATTGAAGAGCACCAATCTCCACTACTCCAGTAGGTTCACCAGTGGGGCATCAAGTTGCAGCATGTTTATATTCACGATGCTATTGAGGCAAACAGTTCAAACTTCAAATGCACTTTCCATTGACACTGCCTCAGTGTTCTATCAAATCAATGAAAGGTTTCCAAAATCCAAATCGATGACCGGACTTTTCAAACTTCAGTGAAATCATGTTTAGGCATGAAGGGTGCATCTTCTAGACTGCTGTTTGCCTTTGTTAGTCTCAAACAAAATAATCCTCTCCAATGTCCCCATTCAATAATAACTTAGGAGGGTTCAGAGAACATGGAAGAGCATAACTTGTACTTCAGATGATCTTACAATTGGCCAACGCGCATGATCAGTTTGCTCCCACATTTTCTTTTTCATCTCAGAAACCAAGTATGCCAGTCCTGACATGATTTTGGACTTTTTATGTCAACATTGCTGCATGGCCACATATGCTCATGTTCCATTCTGAAGTGAGACATTCATATTTTTAATTTCCCAGTATGAATCTTCAAAACTCACCAGTAATCTCCACAAGAGCAAATCCCTCCAACCATGTGATGAAACCGGTTTTTATCTCTCAAAGACACTTCTCTTCCATATATTTTCGAGACAAGTTTCCCAAAATTATGGCAATCAACACAAATGCGAAGATTTTTTATCACACGGACTGGCACACCTTCAGGAGTAGCAATAAGCCCAAAAGCCAAAGCCATCTTTTCACTGTGGCCTAGAAGTATCTTCTCCTTCTGCTCCTCATCCACATCATATAAAACACAACCCATATCAGGAGAGTAACCAACTTCCTTTAACTTTGCTGATATCTCTCTCACCTTTGCAGATACCTCTTCCCTTCTGGGATGGGAGCGATCACTTGCATGAAAAGTATGAAGGACTTGGTCAAGCTCAATCCAACTTCTTCCTGGCTCCTTTATCACAGCATTCTCTGTCATTAATTCCCTTACAGTTCTTACATCTTCCCATCTCCCTGCAGAAGCAAATAAATTAGAAAGAATGACGTAATTCCCAGCATTTTCAGGCTCAATTTCTAGAAGCCGAAAACCCACAAATTCACCGATTTTAACATTGGAGTGAACTCTACAAGCACCTAAAAGGGAACCCCATATAGCAGCAGTTGGCTCAGAAGGCATCTTTTTAATGAATTCAAAGGCTTCTTCAACTCGACCAGAACGGCCAAGCAGATCAACAACACATCCATAATGCTCAAGCTCTGGCTCAATTCCATTTTCCCCTCTCGCCATCCCATAAAAGAATTCCATCCCTCTATCTTCCATTCCTCCATGACTGCAACCAGATAAAACAGCCAAAAAAGTGACACTGTCTGGTCTGGTTTTATTTTCTTCTCTCATTAGCTTGAAAAGCTTAACCACCTCTTCTCCCATTCCATGTTTACTATACCCTACGAGCATTGCATTCCATGAGATAACAGTTCTCTCGGGCATGGTATCAAAAACTCGTCTCGAGTAACTTAGCTTTCCACATTTTGAGTACATATCAATCAGGGAGTTCTGAAGAACCACATATGAAGGCACTTCACGACGAAGCACATGGTTGTGTACTTGCCTGCCAAGGTCCAAAGCAGCAAGCCCTGATAATGCCGTCAAAACACTGGCATAGGTGACATAATTCGCAGTCATTCCTTCCCTCTGCAACTGCCGGAACAGCTCCAAAGCCTCTTCATCAAGACCCTTCTGGGCATAGCCAGAGATTATAGCTGTACAAGAGACAACATCCCTTTCAGGCAAGCTGTCAAAAACTCGTCTCGCTTCAAGCATTCTACCAGCTTTGGCATACATGTCAAGAAGCGAGCTGCCAACATATATATGCGATTCATACTTTGTTTTTATTATTAAAGAGTGGATTTGCCTGCCTAAATCAAACCCCCAAGAACCAGTACATGAAGTAAGTACTGTTGCAAACGTGAACTCATTAGGTTCCTCATCTGCAATATTTACACAACATTACCAACTCATAAGACAATGTAACATAATTAAACAACAAAACTTAACTTGAAATTGTAGAATGAAACCCAATAGTACCTGATCTTAACATCTCTAGAAAAAGATCGGTGGCTTCGGAGGAGTACCCTCTCTTAGAATAAGCCGAAATCATGGCCGTCCACGACACCACATTTCTCAGAGGCATTTCATCGAGCACACGGCGTGCATCACCCAAACAATCACAGTTGTTATAGAAAACAATGAGCCGGGTCCGGAGGTGCACCGGCGGCAGATAACAGGTTTTGATCATGTGGGCATGGACTCTTTGACCTTCTCTCAAGGCCCTTCTGGTTACACACTCGTTTAAGAGCGTGTAGTAGCCTTCGAACTTCATGTCAAGGCCTTGAACGGTCATTTCGACCAGGGCTTCTCTCAGTTGACCGTTGGAGCACAGAGATGTTAAAGCCGGTGAATTTGGCGGGAAGGATGAAAGGGATAGTTGGCGGGCGAATGGGGTAGAGATTACATGGTTACGGTTGCAAACTAAGAACGGTAGTCTTCTGTGCATGTTTTAACTAATTAGACACCTTTTGCCTTCAAAGTTGCTGACTGCGAAGTTGCACATATGTTTACAGACATTTCGAGCGAAACAAATCTAATATGAAGTATGTTCGTGTTATCATTAAATGTCAGCTGTAAATGACGTGATATTTATGTCAATCATATCTACTGAGTTGTTTGAATGATTTTGATTATATATAGTTTTAGAGTTATATTCACACGGTTATCAGATTATCAAAGATTTTATGGTCACTCACTATTGAATTTAACATCAAAGATTTTGAAATTAAACCCACAAATTTAAAGTACTATTTCTCACTGACCGGGAGTAAGTGACCACATATAGAGTATGTCTCAATGAAATTGATTGCTAAGGTTAGTGTTATTCACGATCGGATGATGGGTGGAAACCCCTTTGATGTCCACAATTGGGTGGCTTAGCGACAAGGATGTGTTGTGCGGCTGTGTACTAGTTGAAGCTAGGGCCGGTGGTTTAGGGGCCGACGAGAAGAATGGGGCGAGCGCGAGCATTTTCGTTAGGAATCTTATCAAAAAATTTGAAACCCAATGGAGGTTAGTTTACAGGCTTACGCGCTTCGGTGTTCCAGGGGGTCGATCAACGCCTAAAGATACAAATTGATGATAGAGAAAAATGTGATGTCGAAACCAACACTAGGTGGAGCCGTGGCGATGGGGGTGGCCGGATGTGGGCAGCTACATAGGTAGCCTTTTCTTGTTGGTTGAGCCTAGTTCGGCTTGGGTCAGGCTTGGGCTTAATTTAATTGTTGCGCTGAGTCTCTTCTTTCTTTTGAGAGAGATGTCGCAGATTCGCCATTTTTTCTCAAACCTATTTTGCATTGTATGATTCATGTATGTGCAAGGATTTTTCTAGCCAATCTTCATGGCCATTACTGGGCAATGACTTTTTCTGAGAGTTTACAAAGTGTTGGTGTATGTTATAAAAAAAAACAAACAAAAAAATGTTTAAGAACAAGCAAAATTAACGCAGAGAGAGAGAGTAATGTTTCAGAAAGAATAGAGATTTCAAGTGTGTTTATTCATCTCATACAATGGGGTATTTACAGGAATACATTTGTAGTGTGAAAGCTCAAAGAGAAAACCAAAATGATAACAATCTCAATGATGAATTCTGCCATGTTTGTTGCCTCTTGGTAAAGCATGTTACATAAGTCTTCATACACTCAAGTACCTATCTATACACTTTAAGTATTTGTTATATGATATAGACATACATAGTATAATACATTTATACTACAACAAAAAACAATAATTCTTCTCAAAATAACAATTATTCTCCAACTTTCCCTCCAACATTGTGCATCCTTAAACTTACTCTTTTTTTTTTTTGGTATGTAGACTAACATCCTTATTGGTATAATTTTTTCTTCTATAAATGCGATGTTGTAAATTTGAATCAAAAAATCATAGCGATTTAATATTATATGAAGCTCAAGGCAATTTTCCCCAGTATGACAAAAACAAACCGAACACTTTACAAGTCTTTAGGTTGCTTTCCAATACATAAGTAAAAGAGTCTTTCTAAATGTACCCAGCAATTTATTTATATTCAAAATTTATAATTAAACCCAGCAATTATTCCCAAAATACGCACCCAAACAAATTACATGTACCCAGCAAACTGAATAAACTTTAAACAAATCGCAACCCTTGATTAGCATAAACAATCACCAGTACTTTAGCACTCACTTTTGTATGAAGCTTCAGTTTGGCAATGTATTCTCCAAACTCCCGAATCTATAGAAGAGATGCTATTTGCTTGTTGACATTCCTACAGATGAATGAAAGAGCAGAGAATGGAGCGATTAGACAATCATGGATTCATGGGCATGAAAGAACCGAAAAAGTTTCTGAAGCTAAGATTGTTGAATCGGACCATTTCCATACCCTTCTCTTCTCTCAAATACACACCCAATTAAACGAAACCAGCCTCACCTGACCATTACATCAAAACCATTGTCTTGTGGGAAGAGTGATGCTGGTGAAGAACGCTAGGAATTCTGGGATTGTTTGTGCTGGGTGTATAGTTTTGTTAAAGATGTCGGTATTTTGGGAAATTTGTTGGGTTTAATTCAATATTTAAAAGCATATTTAAATATAAATTAATTTGTTGGGTGCATTAACAATTTTGCTGGTACATTTAGAAACACCCAAGTAAAATAACACAGCAATACGAAGGAGCCACCAAAGGAGAGCAAGAGAAAGGAAAGGCCCTTGGCAAGAAAAGCAGCTACCCGTAGAAAGCAGCACCAACGCAGAGTCACAGACTAATAAAACTGAGGAGCTTTCGTCTTGGCTGGCTTTCGTCTGGAAATTCAAGAGCCAATCCAGTTGACTGCTGCATTGCTCGATTTCTCTTTTCGATTTCAATCTTTTGCTTAAGCAATGCGTGACCAGATGCGGAGCATACTCTTCAGCTGGAATAATAGTACCGCCATTAGAGGTTATGTACTGCCAAATCAACTTCCGCCTTTCTTCTTCAGCTCCTTTACTTGGCATCTACAGGTAGGAACGAGAAAATAGAGACAAGGATGTTCATGGTCTTGTACAAGTCCTCAGACGAAAGTAGCTCACCATCATTCTGGGGTGGTACTGCTCGTTGCCTTGATGATCTCCCATCAGCCCTAAACCCTTTGTTCTCAAGTTAGCTAACTTATCGTTCTTCAGATCAGCACCGCCTCGGCAGGGCCAAATAGCAGTGTCAGGCTGTCAGCAACAAAACTTGCTCTTGTAATCAGCATTAAAACCCTAGATTCTCGAACCTTTGCAGAAAAGCTGCATCCTGAGAGCGGGAAAGCCGGTGTTTGGAAAAGATGGTGAGGAAGGGTTATGGGAGGTCTAGGGTTAGGAATATTGAGTGAGCCTTTGAAAGTGAGGCGAGGATGAGGTGTCGATGGAGGTAAGAAGCAGGTCGAGACCATGGAAGGCATTGATAGAGTTATCTGTAAGATTCTTATGCTCTTGTTCCATCTAGGGTTTAGCAGGTTTAACCGTTTTAAGGTTAAGAACTAATGAAGGGGTACAAATATTTCAAACTTGCCTTTTACTACGAGTCACTTGATTTGCCAAGTAATTAGATTCTTTACCTGCAAACTTTACATCTAAGACCCTGTTGAACGTTTTTTTTTTCTTTTTTTTTTTTTGGCAAAGAAGACCCTGTTGAACTTGGACATAAAAAAGAAAATAGCAACAATCTCCATTGTACTTCTTATATATATTGTCCTTCTGAAGTTGCTCTTATCAACGTATTCGTGAGTGGTCATAGCTAATTGATAGTTTTATGTACATAGAATTCACGGGATGAATTATACAAGAGATGGTTATAGCTAAGAAGAACAGAGATCACAAACTCACAGGTCTCAACTTCCGAATTTTTTGAACAAGAACCAAGACCAGCAATATCTGATCTTAACATCTGTACAGAAAGATTCAGGCTTCCGAAGAATAGCCCTCTTAGCATTAATGGAGTATACTAAGAATAAACCACAATGAACACATGCTTCTGATAGGTACTATATATGGGTTTCTAAAGTTGTCTTGCGCAGCAATCACCACAGCTTTCATGACTTCAATCATATAACTGTCGAACCAAACTGAATTATTTATTTCACAATACCCTGAACCATCACATATGACAAGAACTAATGTGTCCCACGCATACAATCAAAAGAATGACAATTTAGTGGTTCTTCCTATTTCTTTCACTGTGTGTATAGGCTTGAATGGAAATTAAGCATAGATATGTTATTTACAGTAGAAGACCTGAAATCCAAGGGATTATTCCACTGTCTTAATTGCCCAGCAGACCATTGCTCATCGGACCATCTCATGTAAATATTGTCAAACACTAAGCCATTAATGTGCTCCATGATGAAACCAGCTGTGCCGTGCTTTACCAGTCCTTGGCATCCTGGTCTGTAGTCTACCAACCCACCCACATTGTTGGTCCGTCTGCTGTAGGTCAGATTCAAGTTGATGAATCTCAGATCACTAAGAAGCCCCTTTTTAGAGCCTGATAAAAATATACCATTCTCTGAATTTGCACTGATGTTCACAAAGAGTAGGTTAGAGATTGAACCCTCCTTTGAATATGAGTCGCGTGGACAAGTAGTCACATAAATAGGTTCTGCTCTTCCCCACCAGGATTGATCATAGTATCTTGTGCTGATATTAATGTTTGAAAATATAACATCACTCACATTTCCTGCACAAGTTCAATATTTTAATACTATCAGAGCTAATCAGTCGGACAAAATTGCTTATCAAAGCAACTGATGATATTGCTTTAAGTCTTGAACCCAAGCTGGAACTATGATAGTGGGATTTCAATTTTATTTTATTTCTGCAGAAGTAATAGTAATAACAATGATGCAAAAAAGCTAGAGATGTTTTTTACTACCTCCGTCACGAATCTGGAATCCCAGCCCTCTATGAGAATCTGCAATAGTGATATTGTCAAACACCAGACCTTTAAAATCAAACCAACTAGCACTGCCAAGTTTGATTGCAGAAGACTTGGTCCGAATCCAGCAATTTGTTACAGTTAAGTTATAAAGGGGGCCATTGTACGTCTTTGGACAGATAGCATCATCTCCTGTATCGATATGGCATCTAGTAATGACTGTATTATTTGAATCCTCAATATCTATCCCATCATTATTGGGTGTATTGAAATCTCCATAAATTGATACATCTTGAATAGTAATGTGTTCACAACGTACAATGTGCAAGCTGCAATCACACAGCCAATGTATCAGATATGTGGCCAGAGTTCCAAAGTTGGACAAGCTAAGAATAGAGTAGCTGAACGATATAAACTTAAATAAGGAAAAAGAATTAGCTGCACTATAGCATGACAAAATGTTTGTAACTTGTGTGTCTGCTGAACCATTGCATGCAAGCTCTAACTGTGCAAGCAAAGCAGGGGCGCACAACAAAATATTTAAAGCTTGTCCCTGTCATAACTGACTACTCACTAAAATGTACAGAATGTGAATTTAAATTTTGGGTACCCCCTGTAAAATTTATCACAATATCATATCCTTGCATTTTAATTGTTCTAGATTGGTGGGTCTAGCATTTTCCTAGAGTTGGTAGGTATCAGAATTTCAGGCCAAGCTGACAAGTGAAAGGTAGCTCAAAACCGAATATCTAAATATTACCAGAAATAAAATGGCCACTCTACATCTCCACCTATATGAAGCAACAGCGGATATATTTTTTCTTTTCCGAAATATTACCATCTGCGGTGGTAATACCGCCGCATATCATAGGGAATCCCATATTTACACACCTCTGATATGCAATCCTACATGTGAATGTTGTTTATTCTTTGCTCAGAACAATGACATTGTTTACTGCAACTAGTCACAACAATCTAAACGATCAACATTGACGACAACAGCCATATATTCTTTATCATATTCATATTTTCAGTATAAGAATATGCAACAAAAAAGTAATTCTCAATAGCCAAAAAAAAAATGCAAAAATAAACGAATTGGAAAAAATTAGAACAGACGTACCACCAGTAAGCCGGCTGACGCAACTCAATATTGGAAAGCTTGACATTTCTACAGTCAACGAAGCCGACGAGCCTTGGCCGGCACTCGTCTCCCAAACAAGCCCCGGTCCAGTTCCAGCTGACCATCACATTCTTCTTCTCATCGAATCTCTTCACGAACTTAAAGCCCTGACCGTCGACGACTCCTCCGCCGGTGATTCCCACATCGGTCGCGTTCTCGGCCAACACCACGTACCACCGCTCCTGCTCGATCGGGTAGTCCCGCAGCCGCGTGCCGCCGCGGAGAGTCGCGCCTTCTTCGATGTGCAAAATGACGCCGGATTTGAGCCGGATCGTCGAGGTCAGGTAGGTGCCTCCACGCGGGAAGATGACGTGGCACGGCGTGGTGCAGCAGCTGTCGATGGCTGATTGGATGGCGGAGGTGTCGTAGGTGACGCCGTCTCCGGTGGCGCCGAAGTCGGTGACGGAAAGAGCGGCGGTGGGGTTGCGGAAGAGCTCGATGGCGGGTGGGGATGATGACGTGGCGGAGGTGGAGTGGAGGAGAGTTAGTAGAAAGGGGAAGAAGAAGAGTGCGGCCATTTCGGATTGGGGCTCTGTTTTCAAGTCAAACAATCAGTTGCTCAGTTTGGCTCTATACCTGACTAAAAAGCTTGATGCTTAAAATAGAAGGAAAAGGAAAAACATTCTTGCACGCAGAGTGCACAGCTGAGTGAATCATATTATATTAACGGTGCTATCGCTACTCTAATTAACCACATTTTTTTTTCGTAAAACTATGGTAAGTTAACAATTCTCATACATAAATTACTTTTATCATTTTAAGAACTAATGTTACTATTTTGGGGACTAATGTTATTATTTTAAACACTTATACAGTAAACTAAGAAAATTTATCACTTTAAGAACTCATGTTATCACTTTGAAGATTAATATTACTATTTGAAGGACTCATGTGGTAACTAATAAAATTTACTATTTTAAGAACTCATATTACCACTTTAAGGACTAATATTACTATTTTCAGTACTCATTTTACCACTTTTAAGGTAATTGTATGTATGTCATACGTTAACACATTGTAGAATATATATATATACTTTTAGTAGAATTAGGTCAAATATTTTATTTAATATAGAAAAAATAATATTACACAATGACTCGCCCCAATGGGACTGTCAGAAGGAGACACTGCTAAATGTAATATTACTTCACCTATTGAGTAAAGCTCATGGGAAGTAAACTAATAAGAAACTGAAAATAAAAATTTTCTGTAGAATTCATCAGTAGACTCACTGACAACCTCAGACCAATAATCCTAACAGTTCTCTGCAAGTATTGATCCCAATTAAAATAAAAGTTTGGAAACCGAACCAAGAGTTGTCCTGGATCCAAATTTTTAATGAAAAAACCACCCGGATCCCAAATTCGAACCCAAGATTTACAAAGCCCAATTTCTACTGCTATAGTCCACCCAATAACTACATTGTTTACCTCATATTCTTTTCTCACTCTTGTATATTAACGGTGCGGCTATTGCTAATCTATTAACTACATTGCGATTACATATCTACATCTCGACCATCAATTTTTAGATCTATATGAGTAAATCAACTCTGCAAATTTTCAATCAGATTGATAATCGTAAAGGCATTCATAACTGTGATTTACAATTATAAATATGAATGGTTCATGTTGGATTGATTTGGTTCGTTCATTGAGTTAAACTCTAGCTATGTGCTAATTTGCGGGGGCAATAGCTTAACGACATGCAAAAGGAGGAATTAGAACTTCAATTGTCACCGAAGAGAAGCTCTGCGCGTTTGACAAGATTGATTGAGAGACATTCTCTTGACAAGTCGTAATAAACTTTTGAGGAATCTGGCCTATGTAGTACGATCCTTGCATGATCAGCCTTGCTGGTATGGCAAGCGCTTGAAATGAAGATTTAGTTAAGAAACCAAGTTTACATCAACATATTAAAATGGAGGAAACGTTTTGTTTCACAAGCATAAAACTGTGACTGTAGTTGAATTTCTTGTGTAAATGTTGTAAAACTCTCGATCTATTTTGAATCATTATTTTTTCAATTATTAATGAATTAACTTTAATTTGAATGCGCATACGATTAATGGTTGCAAAGGTTTTTTTTGAGAATGATGGTTGCAAAGTTTGTTAACAAACAAAGAAAAAGCCAACTTAAATATTGATCATTGACATGACTCAGCCCTACTCACCCAATAAACTACCAATAGAATTCAATCACATGGATTAAATTGAAAAAAAAATAAAGTTAACTTATTTGGAATTAAAATTAGAACAAATAAAATTTTGCAAATTAAAGTTAACTCAGTCACATGAATTTGCCCCTTTCCCTAATTATGCCATAGCTGCAATATTTGCTCTCTCCTATATTTCACTGTTTATATAGTATCATAGGGTTTGGAAACCGCAAAGAAGAGGGTGCTGCTTGGCGTCGACCATGGGTTCCGGCCTCATCGACGAGTGGCGTGTGTTACCGGACAAGATCGTGGGGCCTCAGGGGTCTGTTTCTGGCTTCTGCTTTGTCTTTCAGGGTCATGTATAACTTTTCTTTCCTCTCGAGTGGCGGCGCAAGCATGTAGGATGGGTGGTTGGCAATCGATGCATGCTTGGAGAAGGTGGTCGGAGGCCAGATCGTGGCGGCAATATACCATGGATTGTATGGTGCTGCCTATCTCTCTAAGATGGGTTGATTGGTGGAGAGTGCAAGGGTGGTGTCGAGCTATCGCACTGACAGACGAAGCCAGGTGGTAAGGCAAGGTGAGTTTACTGGGTCTCAGTGTGGACTCATCTGGATCTGGATTTAAGTATAGATACGACCGACAACAGATGAGATCGGTGTGGTTTGCTGTGTGGATTGCATCTTTCCGGCTTTATGAGTTCGATGGGACAGTTCCATGGTGGTGGTTTGCCGGCGAGCCATTTGAGGAGAAGGAAGACGGTTGGTCGGGCAACTTTATGTTTTTGTTTAGAGTAATTTTTTGGTTAGGTCTTTCTGGCCTTTAGTATGTCCCTACTCTTTTGAGCTGGGGTTGGGTCAAATTGAGGTGCAATGGATTTGGTGTCTTTCCTGGGGACGAATTGGTTTATTTTCGGTTTTATTTTATGGTCAATGTGCTGACGAGCGATCCTTGCACGTGGTTTGACATCTTTGGGACACGGTGTGAAAGAGGGCATTGGTTTTTCTTGCAGTTGTCTATGAGGCTGTAATAACTGCAATTTTCATTGTCATTTCGTGAAATTGTGTGGAATGAATAAAGTGCATTTGCACGAATATTGCTCGAAGTATTTCATTTTTAGATTTATCGAAGTTCTGAAACAATTTGTTTTAACAAAAAACTCAAAATGTTCGATTCAAGAAATCGACTTTTTATACGTACGAAATTTGGGAAAACTTCCTTCATGAAAGTTGTAGAGCTCGTCGATACGAGTCTGTGCATATGCGGAACACAAGAATCAGAATTTGTATGAATTAGTTATGACATTTACAAAATTTTTCCATTTCAGTTATATAAGGAAAAAACCCTAGCAATTTTGGAAACTTTTCATTTTTCACCTGGCCTCCCATTTTCAAAAACCCCAATACTGTTCATCCTCTCTCTCTCTCTCTCTCTCGGCCGAACCTAGAAAACAGAGCAAAAGCTCTTCGATCTCTCTCTCTCGCTCCACAGGCCACCAAACGACGCTGGACCACGTCCTATGCCTTCGTGTCGGCCTTGCACAGCTACCGGGCACCAATCCTCACCAAACTTCATCCTCGAGCTCGCTTCAACCTCCTTGCACGGTGGCGCTCGGATTGAACGAAACTTTCGATCTGGATATCTCGAGCTGTAGAGCTTCGTTTCGGGTGATTCTTGAACTGGGGAGCTCACCTTGAGTTGCTGAACAAATCTCCAGAAGGAATCGAAGTGAGTGGTAGAGGTTTTTACGTTGAACTCAAGCTCGCCGGATTCTGGAATTTTTCCGGTCACCGTGATGATTTTGGTAATTTTCGACCTCTTCCCATTATTTTCTGATTTTGAACTAGTTATGAAAAATGATCAGCATGTTAAGATGAAGAAAAGTAGCTTAAGATGAAGAATAGCAGTCCGGCCCCGACACCATTGGTGGTGGTCGACGGCGGGTTTGCCACTAACTCCGGCGGCCCTTTCCGGCAACCTTCGGGGGTCAAAAATACAGTTTCTGTGCATTTTTAGATTCTACATTTCAATACGATCAATGAGGGACTGACATTTCAATTGGTTCAACGACGATGACATATCAATGAAATAAATCCTATATATAATAAAAAAATTATAGATATATTAATATACGAGACAACAGAAGCAACTAAAGAGTCTACAAATATATATATACACACACACACACACAGAGCAAGATTGTGATGGTAATGTACAATAGCCGACTCATCATCCAAATTCGTACCCTCAAGAAATTTCAAAGTTGGTGTATACTGTATTCCACACGAAAAGGAAATAAGGTAAACCTAAATTTTTAAAAATCAGTGTTTTCCTTAATAATCAAGTCGCATTCAATGTACATATTTTAAGAGGAATTAATTAAATTTTTTTTTTTGGGTAAATGCTGTCTAGTCCTTAACCTTTTGATCATAAAACACTTCAGTCCCTGACCTTTTAATTTCACACGTTTAGTCCCTGTACTTCAAAATTTTAGACCAATATGTCCTTACCATCTAAAAGTCGCGGCGAAATATCTATTATGCCCTCAATTTTTTTTAATTAATTAATTTTTTTTTTTTTTGGAAAATGAATTTTTTTTTTTCCTTTCTTTCTTTCTGTTTATTTTTTTCTGTTTTTTTTTTTCCTTTCTTTCTTTCTGTTTGAAAAAAAGAATAAATAAAATAGAGAAAAAAGAATTTTTTAAAAAAGAGAAAGGAATAAATTTATTTTAAAAAAAAGAACTGAGGACATAATAGACATTTCACTGCAACTTTTAGACGGCAAGGACCTATTGGTCTGAAATTTTGAAGTACAATGACTAAACGTGTGAAATTAGAAGGTCAAGGACTGAAGTGTTTTATGATCAAAAACTCAAGAACTAAACAGTATTTAGCCCTTTTTTTTTTAGGTAAAAAACAGACTAGGATTTCATTTAGTTAAATGGGAGGAGGAATCTTCTTTTGTACAATGTCCTGAATACAATCTGGGGTTGTATGTAACCAACACATACTTTGCTCTGACTCATATGCTAAACTAGCCAACCGGTGTGCTAAGTTGTTACATGCCCGAGGTGCATAAGTAATCTTGATTGGATGCAACTGCTGTAGCATGAACTGAATGTCCTCAATTAGTGGTCCATACTCTGTTAGAATAGGAGATCTACTATTTATGTCATGCACAACCAATAAGCAGTCCGACACAATGCAAACTGATTGGAAATGATGTGCTCGGACGAGTTGCAAACTCGACTGAATTGCAAGAAGTTCAGCATGCATGGGACAGTTAACAAACTGAACTACAATTTGAAATGCAGCTTGAACCTCACCTCTAGTATTTTGAAGAACCCCTCCCAGTCCTCCTTTTGGCAACAGAGGAAGAAACGCCCCATCCACATTCAAAGTAAGCGCTATTGCGCTATTGTGCATTCCGGACTCCACTTCTTACTGACTGGTAGTTGGGCTACAACATCAGGCTTACTAGCTTGGTGAAACTCCTCCAACCACGTTGTACACCGGAGAAAAATGTCAGAGGCCGAACTAGCTTTGCTTTCCCATAATTGTGAGTTTCTGTTCTTCCATAAACCCCAGATGAGCATCAGAAGCTTCTCAAACACCTCTATCTTAAGATGCATAGCCCTTTCCAACATCCATTCTTGAAAGTTAATATTAGGCAGCAAGGAGGTTTGCAGATGAAAGGGAGCTTGAGATAATAGCGTGATAGTTGTAGGACACTTACAAAAGTGGTGGGAAGAGCCTTCAACAGCATAATGGCATAGAAGACAGTGCATGTCTCCCTCATATCCTTTAGTCGTACGTTTGCATGAGTGGGAAGTAAGTTGCAGCAAGCCCTCCAGGCACAAATCTACACTTTTCCAGGTACTCTTGCCTTCCAAATCTTTCTCCAAAGCTCCTTAAAAGGATCCCCATTAGATGATGAGGCTAGAGCATTGCCAAGAACCTGTTCCCGAGCAATCCAGTAAGCACTTTTGACTATGTACCATCCTCTACGATTCAGATGCCAATAATGCTTATCGATCCCATTTCTATGGGTTAGAGGAATACTAAGAATTTTGGCTGCCACTGGAGGAAGAAAAATCTCATGAATAATGGAAGGAATCCATTGTTTAGAAGAAGCATCAATGAGATCAGACACCATTTCAACAGGAGAGTTGGGTGGTCGCTAGACAAGGCTCTATGAGCAGTTTGGTATCCACTGCTCATTCCAGATATTAATCTTTGTACCATCTCCAATTTGCCATCTAGTACCTGCCTTGAATATAGGTCTACCTGCAATAATACTTCTCCATGAAAAGGAAGGTGCATCACCTAACCCTGCTTGCCAAAATTCACAATTTGGAAAATACATGGCTTTGTACAACTTGGCAATAAGCGACTCCGGGTTTGTGACAATTCTCCATCCTTGCTTGGCTAACATTGCAAGGTTATAAGCATATATGTTTTTGAAACCCATCCCTCCTTCATGTTTTGTAAGGCACAGACGTTCCTAACTTCTCCAATGAATTTTCTTCTTACCCTCCATATCTCCCCAAAAGAAAGAAGCACATAATTTGTGAACATCATCACACAATCCCTTCGACAACAAGTAACAGTTCATGGCATATAAAGGCATAGTTTTAGCAACTGCCTTTATCAAAATCTCCCTGCCAGCACAATTAAGGATTTTTTCTTTCCAATTATGTAGCTTCTTGGACAATTTTTCCTTGATATACTGAAACATCTGAGTTTTGGACTTACCCACCCGCAATGGGAGGCCTAGATATCTGTCATGTTCTGTCACACACTTGACCTCCAACACAGTAGAAAGTTGTGCTTGAATATCAATACTCGCATTCCTACTAAAAACCACACTGCTTTTCTGGAAGTTAATTTTCTGTCCAGAAGCTCGTTCATAAGTGTTTAAAATCTGTCGAACCTTGTAACATTCTTCCACAGTAGCTGCCCCAAATAGGAGATCGTCATCCGCAAAGAATAGATGATGCAATATGGGAGCTTGAGGACACATTTTAAGGCCCCTGATCACCCCAGAGTCAACAGCCTGAGATATGAGTGCAGATAAACCTTCAGCATATAAGATAAATAAATAGGGAGATAATGGATAGCCCTGCCTGATGCCTCTGGTAAGGTGTATAGTGTTAGATGGCTCACCCTGTACAAGAATGGCATAACTGACTGAAGTAACACAACTCATTACCATAGAAATCCACTGAGCTGAAAAACCCAGCTTTACTAACATGGCATGCAAAAAAGGCCATTCCAACCGGTCATAGGCCTTACTAATGTCCAATTTGAGTGAAAAGAAACCTTCTTCTTGTGGTGTAAGTTTATGCATGAAATGAGTTGCTTCAGTGGCAACCAGGGTGTTATCTGATATGAGTCTGCCAGGCACATAGGCACTTTGAAGGGGAGAAATCATTTCTGGAAGCCATTTATTCAATCTATTGGCAATGACCTTGGAACTACTTCGGTAAAGCATATTGCATAATGCTATAGGCCGAAAGTGTGATGCAACAATAGGATTTTTAATTTTTGGGATCAGGCAGATATATGTGAAATTCGATTCCTTCCAAATCTCTCCATGCTGTAGGAAATTACGTATAGCAGTGCAAACATCTAAACTAACAATATGCCAATATTTCTGAAAGAAGAAGGGAGACATACCATCAGGACCAGGACTTTTAAACGGATGCATTTTGAACAAAGCAGCCTTTATTTGTTTATCTAAGTATGGGGCAGTGAGGTCTTCATTCATGATTGTAGTAACCTTCATAGGTGTGGCTCTAAAAATTTCAGAGATGGCAGACTCATACACTCCCTCAGAAGAGAAGGTCGTGTTATAAAAATCCATAAGGAGTTGCTTCACTTCTAATGGGTCATCAGTCCATACTCCTTGATCATTCATCAAACCTCTAATAGTGTTCCTGCTCTTCCTGTTTGAGGCTTTTCGATGAAAGTACGCTAAATTTCTATCCCCATCCTTCAACCATAGAGCACACGACCTTTACCTCCACTATTTTTCTTCTTGCGAAAGCAACTACTTTGCCTAACATGTAATCTACGTTGTTCGTCATACTGCTCACTCGAGAAGGGTTGTTTCATTAGGTCGAGTAACTAGCTTTGAATAGCACGGAGTTCGACTTGTGGTGTTGAAAATCAGTAACATGCCACTGTAAAAGATGTTGTCCAGTAGAGTGAATCTTGGAACCCAACTACTGCAACATGTTACCAGTGAGTGGAGTGGACCAATGTCTTTGGATGATATCCTCGCATTGCTTAGCCCCATGCCAAATTTCCTCGAAACGAAACTACCGAGGACACTTGTGGGTTGGCTTCCTCTTAGCTTGTGCTTCAACCAATATGGGGTTATGGTCAGAGTCAGGGGGGGCAATGTAATTGTTCTGGACAGCGAGAAAAAGGTCTTCCAAGACCCAGACCAAAAGGCACGATCTAGCCTTTCCTTTGTAAACTTATTGAACCACATATACCTGCATCCAAAGAAACCCATATAACTAAAGCCTGCATCGTCCATAGTATGACGAAACAAAGCCATCGACGCTAGAGCTCGGGGTAGGCCACCTGACTTGTCTGCTCGAATCATAAGCTCATTGAAATCTCCCGCCATTAAGCAAGGCAGTGAGCATGTCTCTGCTGCAAGGGTTTCTATGAGGGACCATGTACGATGCTTGTCATCCCTGGCAGCATATCCATAGATCCCTGTAAATCTCCATGCATCTTTTGTGCCCTTTTTCTCTAACTTCTGTATCAATGTGATGTGACGACTTCGTATGTAGTTCAACATGGAGATCATGACTCCATAACATTGTAAGCACCTGAGAGTCTGGCCCCTTTTGGACACAGAGATTGTCCGCAAAGCCCAAGCGGGATGTAATGGAATTGATAAGTTGTTCCGTGGCTAGGGTTTCAGCCAAGAAGATGAGAAAAGGTTTTCTAGCGTGCACCAAATCAATCAAAGGTCTCTGTGTCTCGAGGTTAACGATCCCTTGACAATTCCAAACAAGGATGTTGCCTCGCAGCATGGTGGCCGGTATGGTGGCCGTTGGGCGTCGCAGAAGGGGTGCGACACTTAGGGTTTTTAAAACAGCCCTTGATTGCTTTACTAGGAATTAATTAAACTTAGACGTTGTTGTACTAAAAAAATCCCTTTAAAAAAAAAGTAAAGAACAGGTATAACAATACAATTATTGTTTTTCTAACTAAGGTTTAATATGAAATTTAATATGAGAATATATGCAATATGTTGAGTGTATTCTTATGGACTTAATATGGTATGTTTGACACATACTATTCACTCAATATTGATCACAAGGTTATTATAAATAGAAACTTTTCCTACAACCCTAGTACTTATCTCAAATACAATACACATTCTATTTCTCTATGCTTTTTTCAATCCATATTGTTTCTTAAGTTAATTATTTCTCATTGGTGCATGTTCAACTGTACGTGTGTGCCAATTCGAGATAACAATGCTTGACGACATGGGAAAGAGACATGAGAACGTCCACTTTCACCGAAGAGAAGCTTCACGCATTCCACAAGATTGATTGAGAAATAATCCCTCAATAGGTCGTGATAAACTTTTGAGGAACTTGGCCGGCCGGTGAAGTACGGTTCTTGCATGATCAGCCTTGTGGCTATGGCTAACGCTAGAAAGAGTTTTAGTTAATAAACCAAGTTTGCATGTAAATATTAAGAAATTGAAATGGAGGAAAGTTTTGTTTCACATGAACCAACTGTAATGGATTAAATTCCATATACTACGTATCTTGAACTTTACAACGAAAATCATGTCAGTCTGTAATGTTTTAATTAATTTCATCGATAACACCCATATGCTTACCAATTTGATTAGTCTAGTCTAATTTGTTAATTTTGAACGATCAATGCTGTCATGGCTCAGATATAATCCACATTTTTTATGACGTAGTGATGACTGGAATGCCAAATTTGGATCCAATTGGCAAATCTGGGGATTTGGCTTTGTTTTAGGACACAATTGCCATTATCCAATCCCAAGTCATGGCCACGTCATAAAAAAATGTGGTTCATATTCGAGCCACATCAACAATTAACAGTCGAAATTGATGGATTAGACTAGACTAATCAAATTGGTTAGCATAAAGGGTTGCTGATGAAATTAAAACATTAGGGACTAACATGATTTTTCAGTGTAAATGAATTTAGTCCTAAATTAATTGTGTAAGTATTGTAAAACTCTGTATATATGTGTGATCAATGATTATCACAAACCATATGTGACCAAAAATTTTACTATTGTCACCCACACATAGATTTAATTTTAAAGGTACGTTGAGATTAAAACACTTAAAATTCATTCTTTTAATCTCAACCCTTGATATTAAATTTATTGGTGAGTTACCACAAATCCTTAGTCACTTGTGACCGTGTGAACATTAATGTATATGTGATTATATTGAAATCATTATTTTCTAATTACTTATGAGTTACTTTAATTTGAATGTGCATATGATTTATGTTCGCAAGGCTGTATGAACAAGCACAAAAGAAGCCAACTTAATATACATCATTCACATGATCCAGTCCTACTTACCTTACATACTACAAATATAGTTCAATCACATATATTAAATTTAAAATCTAAAATTAGAACAAATCAAAATTTTGCACTTATTTATAGCCACTAAATTTACTTGTCCCTTACAATCCCACAAAAACTATCATTTTAAGTGAAAAGACCGAGTTTAGCAACAACCTAACAGCGGGGCAATAACCGCACCAATGTACCCTTTTTGGTAGATTCAAACAACAAAACATCGAAATAATTTTCTTAATTCGTACATATGCTTGTAACTTAAAATTATGACTTCTAAAGTTTTGTTAAATAAACAAATTGTCACGCCCCGAATTTCGAATAATAAATTCAAATCCGAAACATGAATACAACTAAACAAATCACGTCCTAAATTTTTTTCTCAAAACCAATATCTCATAAACTATAACACAAACCTCGTAGCAAACTATCTCTCGAGTCAATTATTACAATACTAACATAAATAAAATGTTCTGCTCACAAGAGTCTACAAAAACACACCAAAATAGACCAAGTGCTGGTCTCAACCCTGCTGTCCTACGCAGCTCGCTCACTATCCTGATTATCTTGACCTGCAGGATTATCCGCTACACCATTTGAATAGTGTACCGGGATTGCAACAACACAAAACCCGGTAAGCTTTCTGAAAGCTCGTGTGAGTAAATAAGAATGAACGGTTGATTTATTAGACCACAACTCATTTATCTCAAGTAAACATCCAACAATCTCAACAACCACAAGCAACATTAATCCAACACACATGAAACAACATGGAACACATTTCCACAATCACCAAATCACAACTCTCGCCACTTTGGCACCTAATCACAACTATCGCCACTTTGGCACCCACGTTAGAGCTCTAACTGCCTCGTTACCTCTGACACCTTGGCCCAGGGTCAAGTAACGGCACCTCCAGGTTACTCAGTAACCCGCGAACTTTGGACCATTTCATGTCCTCAGAACAATATATCCCCGTTATTATTTAACGGTCGAACTTTGGACCTCTCTGTCCTCAGAACACATACACTCCGGTTATCATTAACCAAAGATCCTTGGACCATTCGATCCTCGGAATCCTACGTTTCTCTACCTTCTATTCAACTCACAAAATCAACATGTTTATCACCAACATTTATCAAATATTAACAACATAATTAAAATCATATTATCAACATTATCAACAACATATTAACACGATTCCACACCTCAAGGTCACACCATTCAATATATAATCACGTAAATATATATATACGTAACCATCCACACAGGAATGATCACTAATACCAACTATAGTTCACATGATACAAAATCAAGAAATTCATTTTTAATATACTTTAAAACACATTTCTTAAAAACCATTTTCTCACACTTAACAATAAATTGAGCAATTAAGGAAATTCGGTTCGTAAATGAACCAAGTGAGATTTACTCACCTCTAAACTCCCGCTGCGTCTTCTTACAGCCCAAAATACGATTCACAATCGCCCGCTAACAAATCCGTCAAATACCTAATCAAAACGATAATTAACTTAGCGTATAATTTCCAAAAACACACTTATATGAAGATCCCACGGTCGGATCTTCACCCGTGACCACACAAGGTCACCGGGACAGTCCTACGATCATTATATCAAAACTAGAATTCTATCGGACGGTCCAAACTTCATAAATCACAAATTGAGCGATCGAAATCAATCGAAATCGTAAAATTCATAACTAATTCATACGATATCCAAAATTCGCATGCTATATATCAAAATGATCGTATCGACATGTAGAATCTAAAAATGAGCAGAAACTGCTCATGACACCCCCGGAGGTGACCGGAAAGGGCCGCCGGAGTTTAGGGCAGAGCCACCACCGACCACCACCAATTGTGTCGGGGCCAAGCTCATCCCCTTCGTTTAATCATTTTGAGCAACTTTCATAACTAACACGAAGTGAGAAAATGAGTGGAAGTGGCCGAAACTTACCAAAAACAGTCCGGTTTGGCCGGAAAAACTGCAGAAACCGATATGCTCTCCGACGAGCGTGAAAACCTCCACTTCTGGTGCTGTCCTTTTTACTGCGTGTTCTACTCCTCCATACGAGTTCAACGAGATAAAGAACTCGTAATTTGGTGGTCTAGAACTCGAGATATTCGCTTCGCACTCAAAACTGCCGAAAATGGAAAACTAGCTTTCCACCGCTGCTACAAGCCGTGCCACGGCACAAGGCTGCCTTTGGCAGCTGCACAAGGTCAAGGCGAAGCCGTGGGAGGTGGTTTGACGTCAAACGGTGGCCGGAGGAGCAAGAACTCGGCTGGAGAAGTTTGGCTCTGTTTTTTGCCTTCGGTTCGGTGCCGCGCGAGAGAGAGAGAGAGAGAGAAAAAATCTAGGTTTTCTGATTTTTCAGATTTCTCCAAAAATGTTAACCTATATATATACAAAATCGAAAACTTCTAAATGTCATAACTTCTTCCTACAAACTCCGATTCTTGTGTTCCGCATATGCACGAACTCGTATCGACGAACTCTACGACTTTCATGAAAGAAGTTTCCTCAAATTCCTTACGTAAAAATATGTCAATTTTAATAACCCTAAATAACGTTAAATTTCGATACTAAAATCATTCGAAACCAAATTTCTCAAATAACGACATTCGAATCACACTCACAACTCATAATTCATATAATTTGAGAAGTATTGAATTACGAAATATTTAACTGAAATTTCGGGTCTTTACACAAATTGCGAATTCTACTCTTCCACACGAAACATCTATTCCAAGCATATGACATCAATGGTCAAAATGAGGAAGAAGAAAGACAAATGATACTATCTTTACCAAGAGATCTGCTCACCTAAAGGACAATTTTTTAAGAGATTGTGTGGAACAAGTGAATATGACAGCTGAAAATGTATAGTTTTATGTTGTTATAGTTTAAGCTTTTAAATTTAATACATGTGTTTGACATGCATTTGTTTCTTACAGTCCCTTAAAACTGTCCTTAAAGTGAGCAAGACGGCCTTTACAAATATACTTTCATAAATAAAATATAAAAAAATTATCAATGTTACCAATCTTGCCAAACCCAAATGTCTTGCCTAGTATAATTCTATTTGGGATTGATGAGTTTTCTTTTCTAAAGTGCTTTGTTGCAAAAAAAAAAAAACAAACAAACAAATA
The DNA here is from genome assembly GCA_025331145.1 of Rosa persica. Classification (NCBI taxonomy): domain Eukaryota; kingdom Viridiplantae; phylum Streptophyta; class Magnoliopsida; order Rosales; family Rosaceae; genus Rosa; species Rosa persica. The sequence goes on along the minus strand of WFKR01000003.1, from coordinate 21,412,406 downwards.
ACAGTGGCAAGCATTTGTTCTCCAAATATATATGATCAAGGTATTGTTTTGCTTTTAGAGCATATTTGCTCAATGTTATTGTCAAGACATTGATCATAACTTTTATTTTCTAACGATCATTGATATGTGATTTTAAATTTATACTTGTAACAATGCAACTGCAAAACCACCAATTTTGCTATAAAGAGTGTTGTTATAATCCATATATTGATACATTTCTTTGATCGTGGACAAAATAAAATGACAACCAATAATTCTTACAGTAAGTAGAGTAAGTAGTAAGTGCAAATAAAAATACCATAGTACTCTCTAATGACAGGCGGCCAATCGACAAACAGATTTTGAAACGGTTATTAAAACAAGCTATATACTTTTTCCTTTATATGTAAGTTGAGTCTAACAAAGAACGTGAACTTGGTGGAAGACAATAAACACTAAAAAAAAAAAAACACGAGATTGAGAAATCCATCATGTATCTAGACATTTTTATGTTTACTAAAAATGATAAATTCTAATTTTTAAAATAAGAAAATCAAATGCATATATGTTCTTATGGCAATAAATTAATTAATTTTCTAACTGAGTTTATATATGAAATTTCATTCCATGCCTTGCGAATTTACTAATCACTGTACCATATAAGTTTACCCATATATGCAAATTATTAGTGAAACTTGTCCCCTTTATATGTTATGTTCACTATGTGGACAAAAGGAAGACTTCTCCAAATGATATAAATAGGGATCCTCGACTACTCTCTAAGTACCTTTGCTCTTTTGCTGTCCAACCCTACGCACATTTGTAATTTTCTTTCTCCAGGTTTTACTTTTCTCCACTATTACAAATTACATGCATAAAGATGGAGGAAAGCACATTCATCTTTAGATTTTGGAATAGAAGAAAAGCCAAGAAAAAAGTTTGCCAAAACCTTTATCGAACCAAGGATTTACCAATCCCACCACAGTATGTCGCATCTAAATGTTCAAGAAATGATCCCTTCAGAGAGGGGACCTAGACTGATGTCGCCTCCTGCACTATTTGGAGGTTAGTGGTGGAAATGATGCATCCTCCTAGGTTCTTCAGAGCCATAAGAGGTAGCAATACTGAAGTGCAGAGTTCTGGAGGAGGAAGACTGCCATAACAGTAACTATGAAGAAGCTTCATGCTTTTTACAAGTTCGGTTGAGAGATCGTCTCTCGATTGGTGGTAGATCTTATGCGTCTCCGACTGAATCCCTTCTAGTAACGGCCTTGTGGCTATTGCTGGAAGAGAAGGGTTTTAACACATCATCGTTGCATGAATTAGTTTAACTTATATTTATTCAATTATCAGTTTTTAACATGGTACACGAAAATATATGAATAGGAGTAAAAGATATGTATGCTTGTATAGCAGCCCTAGCCTCACAAAGAATATTTTAGATCATTTCATTTGTTTTCTCAATCTTTATTACAAATTTGTTCTGCATAGAATTGGAATGAGAAGGACAAGGATTAATATTGTCGTACCATGTAAAGGAAACTGCATGAAAGTTTGCGTTCTTAGAATTTCTGAGTTTCTACAAGAATAGTTCAGTGCCCCCCCATCCCATTGGTCAATTCCATTCCTTCTTATTCAGAGTTTCAGTTTTTAAACGGCAATACCTTGCTTTTGAAAAAGATCACCTACCTCTATATCCCGAAAGTATTAGTGCTTACCTATATAACTACCAACAATTTTTTTAATTTTTTCTCGATTAATGGGGTGGGGGAAGAAACAATCGAGCTTGAAACACGTTTAACATTGGAACTAGCTCTCTCTTTTTCTTCTTTCTTTCTTTCTTTTTTAATGAAAATTGAAAACTTTAAATTCAGTTCAATTTTATTGAATTGACAATGACAAGACATTAATAAACTAAAATTACGCATAATCACTCGAAAAATGAGGGACTCATGACATATCAATAGGTTCAACGATGCTTACAAAAGGGTCATTGATCAAGTCAAATTGAATAAACTACAACAATAACTGGGACAAGTGTTAGATTCAATATGAAACATAAACTTATAACTTAAGTGTACTATCTCAAATGTTAGATAAATGTTATGAAATAAAATCATAAAATTGACTTGGTGGATTGTTGCCGTTATCCATTTAGTGATCTACTACCGTTATCTATCTGATGTTCTCCTAGATACACACTATATCTCTCTTTATTGCTTGATGAGACAAACTCAATGAGAACGTTTTTATGTTCTAGCAGGGATCAAATACAAATTCACTTTATATATAAAGCGGTTGAACACAGCAGCTATATGGCAGTTCCTTCCATCAAGGAACTGTCAAAATAACTTCCTATCCTAATAGATTTATCTAGATAACCACACAATTGAATTTCAAATTCTTTAACAGATATTCAAATATATAAACTAAATTCGATTACTTAATAAGTTTATATATATTTGGTTAATGTATTTATATTTGAATTCAAAACAGTTTATTTACATTAAATGATGTCTACAAAATATAATAGTTAGTTCATATCTATTGCTGTGCAATAGGTATGATCTCACAACAAGTGACCACAACAATGAATTGTTGGGTGGGTCATTGTCACACCCCGAATTTCGAATAAAGATATTCGAATCCGAAACGCGATAACATAACCAACTTCCCGAGATTACATAGATATTGTTTTCAATTTAATCTAAACAATATCAATGATCCATAAACATATTCACAAGGACTCAATCAATCGAGCCGAACGTTTTCAACAAGTGTTTACAAAACTCATGATCACAAATATACAAATGTACATGCTCGCTAGGAGCATACCAAAACTAGCAGCATACCAAAACCAGCATCACACTAACAAAAATAGGTTAAAAACCTAAACTGCTACAACTACGCCCCCAACTTAGCTCTGGTGGTCTTGACCTGCAGGAATAACCGCTACACCATGGAATAGTGCACCGAGATTGCAAACAACAACCCGGTAAGCTTGTGAAGCTCATATGAGTAAACTCAAATCAATTGACACCACCCACATGCATGATAATTCATAACTCAAGAATAAATTACCATGAACCAAAATCAACTCCGCACTCTAATAAGAACTCAAGTCCCTAAATGGACAATAAAAGAATGAACCCACCCGTACTCTCTTTTAAAAACACATGTACTCATGGGCCTTAAGTAACCCAACGCGTCACTCCTATGCAATACAATGGCAGACAGACTAGAGCTCTAACTTATCGTAACCGCTCACCCAGCCAAAGGCGTGATTCCTGATATACTTGCCTCAGTCATCACTGTGACACCAGATCCGTAGATCAGAAAAATATTTATAAAGTCTCACACAACTCAACACATCACACTCAACACAGGATACTCTTTAATACAATCACATCAATCAATCACATGATATATTGCATTCCCAAGAAGAGTAAATGCACAATTAATAATGCGAATAATTCCCAAATCATACGTATATCACAATGTCACGCCATCATCATAAATATATTCCACGTGAATATATATATATATATATATATATATATATATATATATATATACGTGGTCATTCGCACAGGAATGCCACTAATACTAACTATAGTTCATACACATTAAAACCAAGAAATTCATTTTATACTTAAATTCATTTTCTTACCAGTGAACTGCAGTCCTAAGAACCATAGTCGATCGAGTTCATATCATTTGAAAACAAATCTTTATTTTCGAAAACGATTTCACAATTATCAATCAATTCTGAAAAATAAGCGTCTCGGTTCATAAACGAACCATGTGAGATTTACTCACATCTAACTCCTGCTGCATCTTCTCTTACAGCAAATAAGGGATCGAATACACTCTGTCAATCACCTAAGTACAATACAATCCTAAATTAGTCCACGAATCGAAAACAATTATATTTCGAACTTTCATTTGCCCTAAAATTACGAAAGTAATCCCGATTGAGACGAAATTTCATCCGAGACCATTTGAGGTCTCAGGAATACTTAAACGATCAACATATCGAAACTACAAGTTTATCGGACGGCTGGATCCTCACGGATCGAAATCGAAACAATCGAAAACTGAAAAATTCTCAACTTAATCATACGATATCCAAAATTTATGAATTATATATGCAAAAGATCGTATGGACACGTAGAACAAAAATGGACATAAAATGTTCTTCGGGTGGCCGGAAACCACCACCACAGTGGCAGCGGCGCCGCCCACACAAAGTCAAAATTTGACAAAACTTCCAACATGAAAGTTCTTCATCTCAACTCGAATTGCAACTTTCATAACTACACCATAGTCAGATTATAAGCCAAAAAGGAAAACTTCAAAATTCGATCTCCACAAGTGAAATCGTGGCAAGATACATTGGGAGACACCTTCTACATCCTCATAGCTCCAAAATCCCCCAAGAATCATTGGCTATGGTGGCCCAAAAAGTGATCTCGATCTGCTTCACTGCCTATCTTTCCGACCTTGCTACGTCATGCACAGGCCAACGCACACCTTGAGACTTCACAGAGATAGAGTTGGGACTGAGGCGAAGAAAAAGGAACAAACGGCGCACCGATTGGTGGTCGGACGGAGGAGAAACAGGCAAGCGAATTTGGCTGGGCGAAAACTGGGTCGGGAGAGAAGAGAGAGAAAATTTTCCGTTTTTGGAAATTGTGAATTTTTTTGATATTTTTTCAGATTTTTCCTATTTAACCAACATGAAACTTTTTCCGCAAGCCATAACGTCTTCATACGAACTCCGATGTTAGAATTTGCTCTATTGGCTTATATTTTGTTCATAAAAAAAATGTCTGTGTTAGAAATAACCTTATGGCTCTTGATTATATTGCAATACTAGTTGTAACAATAGCATTCCACTTGAATGAAAACTATTATTTTGATAAAAAAAACAATAAAAAAAAACACATATGAACAAATTAGTACTGAACTGGATGGCTATAATCCGGAACTGGTTCTTATTGACACTCGAACAACTACCCAAATCCTGGCGCATACCAGAATTCAAGACCATAACCCTTGAAACAAAATGACTTATTTGAGATATGAATACAGAGCCAAAAACTAACAACACCAAGAAACATAAAATTAGGAAATAAAAAATGAAACCGTCATTGAGCCATAGTCGGTACGTGTCTTTTCTGATGCTTGGGTCCCTAGTTTGCCTTTTCTCAAACCGGAAAAACCTTGTACAATTATTAATGAGGATCTCAAGGTTAGTGAATTGATTTCTACTAGTGGTTCATGGAATGAGACGATTATTAGATCATCCTTTTCTTTGCTTGAGGCAGAAGCTATTCTTCATATGCCTTTGAGCTCTAGAATGCTGGATGATCGATGTGTATGGAATTTAGAAAAGGATGGCAAATTTTCGGTGAAAACAGCATATCTCTTTTCTTTTGCTCAATCTTCTTGTTATAGTCCACTTTCTCTCTCTATGGGTATGGATTTCTAGAAGACACTTTGGAAAGTTTTGATACCTAACTTTGCAAAGGTCCATGTATGGCATGTGTGCAACAATATTCTCCCTTCTTTGGAGAGGTTAGCTTCGAAACATGTGAATGTGGAGTCACAAACTTGTGTTTTATATGAGGTGGAGATGGAAACAACTTTACATCTTTGCCGGAATTGCTCTTATACAAAGCAGGTTTTATATGCCAGTTCTTATCTTAAGCGTACCTGCTATGATCCACAAACTGATAACCTCAGTGTTTTGGATTGGTTATGTTTTTATGCTATGGAACTGTCAATCAAAGAGTTGGGAGACTTAATGTATCTTCTATGGGGTATCTGTAAAGAAAGAAACTGTCGAGTTTGGGAAGATAAACGCAAGCCTGCTTGTGATGTATTGATCAGTCAATGTCTCGACTTCATGATTATCGCTTTCATAATTCAAAGTTAAGGATTGAAGTAACTAGATGTCTGAGGGTTGAGAAATGGAAGCCTCTTTCAATTGGAACTCTCAAAGTTAATAGTGATGGTTCATTCTATGAGTCTACAAGAAAAGGTGGATTTGGATTTGTGATAAGGGATTCAGATGGACAATTTATTGCTGGTGGGGGAGGTCCTTTCAGTCAATTGTTATCTCCATAACATGCAGAACTTTCAGCTTTTTAAGCTGCTCTAGATTATATAATGGAACATGACATGCAATCAATAGTAGTGGAGACTGACTCTACCAAGGTCTAGCGCCAACTGACTACTGCTGCTATGCCTAACATGTCTACACTAGGAAGGGTGTATGACAACCTGTTGATGTTACTGGAATCACATGTTAGCAGAAAATTAAACTACACATGAAGTTGCACAAATAATAAACACAAGATAAAGAACATATAGCAAGACAATAACAGAATTGGTCATGAACATGAATCATACCAGCAGTGGTGGAGAAAGCCATCGATCTTGCAACAAGGTCTTCTATGATCCTCTCAACTTAGAAGCTACTATCTATAGGGCTAGAACTGTTTACTTGTGTGTTTTAGAGAGGTCACACGGACCTTGTATTTATATTGTACAGAACAATGTATACCTGCCCATAACAGGTTATCTAACATCATTATTACTGTATCTAACAAAATATATCAGGCATATTCTTGCTTGGTTACCAAGCCATTTAGATTCTCAATCGTACATATTAGATTCACAAATAAATATGAATATCATGGAATAGGTTTTCTCATATTATCTCATATTACTTTCTCTTTAGGTAACAATAGTTATTACACTTGATATGCATTCATTAGATGTTCATATCAAGTCTTACAATCTCCCACTTGAAGATCTAGTGAATCCATGTAATAAGAATATTGCTTAGCATAGACATAGTAATCAACTAAAGTGTGCACAGAGATAAAATGAGTACCTTAATCTAACCAAATCTCTGTCAATGTACAACCATGTTGAAGAACCACATAAAAGATTCAAAGTTGTAAAACATTGATCTCTCTGCAATTACAAAACCCCATGATCATGCATCACATGAGACACTAGAATTATCACTTAATATGTACAGTGCCAATGAATGTGAATTTGAACTCTTGATGCATCTGTACATGGTCCTCTTAATGGTTCAATGTGCAAGAACCTCAACACTCAGTCAATGATTATAACTTATCATAATGTGTTATCAAAATTTCGATCCATAATAACTAATTGCTGAATGTATACATATATGATAATAGTTAGAAACGGATCAAAACATAATTCAAAAGAAAAGCTGTAGCAAATAAAAGTATAACTAAAGCCATGGATGGATATAATTTTATTGACTTGTAAATCTCAAGTACAACTTGATAAGTTCTTAAAAAAAAAAAAAACTCAATCAAAATACAAAACTGAAACATAAATCAGAAAACTTAAAATCAGCTCAAACATAACAGAACTCCCACTGAAGTTGGCAAAACTCCCACTAAACTTCAGTATCCAAAGTAGGCAGAATGCCAATAGTTTTTGCATGGGTTTGGAAAGCTGAAACAGTCAACAGTTTTGTGAATGGGTCATCTAGCTGGTTCAGGGTACTAATCTTCACAATATCAAGCTCCTTGTGCTTCACCCTTTCTCTGACACTATAATATTTCAAGTCAATATGCTTGGAGTTGGTTAATATTTTATTGTTCTTTGTAAAGTAGACTACAGCGGAGTTGTCACAGTGTATTCTCAAAGGCTTAGAAATAATTGAATTCACTAACTTGGTCTGCTGCAAGAAGTTCTTCAGCCACAAACCTTGACACGTTGCTTCATAGATGGCAATATATTCTGCCATCATAGTGGAGGTTGTAGTCTGCGTTTTTTTTACACTCTTCCATGCTATAGCCCCTCCAGCAAGCATGAATACATAGCCGGAAGTTGACTTTCCAGAATCAGAATACTGCCTAGCAAAATCTGCATCCGAAAAGCCTTCAACTTCAAGCTCATTCACTCTTCGGTAAATGAAGCTATAAATTTTGGTTTTCTGCAAGTACCTTAAGATTTTCTTCCCAGCTATCCAGTGTTCATGTCCTGGATTGGATTGAAACCTAGCTAACATACTTACTGCAAAAGCCAAATCAGGTCTAGAATAGACCTGAGCATACATCAAGCTCCCCACAAGCCTAGAATATGGTTTGCTCTTCATGTCTTCTTACTCAATATCATTTTTGGGGCATTGACTCTTGTTCAGTTTAGGGTACCCTTAGACATAGGCACTTCTCCTGGAGAACAATTATGCATTTCAAATCTCTTCAATATCTTTGAAATCTAATTTTGTTGGGATAGTTCTAGCAAGTGCTTGGTTCTATTTCTAGTGATTTCTATTCCCCGAACATAGGAAGCCCCTCCCAAGTCTTTCATATCAAAATTACCTGAAAGAAAAGACTTGGTTTCCTGTAGCAACCCCTTATCAGTGCTTGCCAATAAAATGTCATCCATATAAAGCACAAGAAAAATAAAATTCCTACCACTGATATTCATATACACACATTCATCTACCAAATTTTCTATGAAACCAAAAGAACACACAACTGCATCAAACTTAAGGTACCACTGTCGTGAGGCTTGTTTCAATCCATAAATTGATTTATTGAGTCGGCAAACTAAGTGTTCAGTTCCAGGCTCAATAAAACCTTCTGGTTGTCTCATGTAGATCTCCTCATTCAAGTCTCCATTCAAGAAGGCAGTCCTCACATCCATTTGGTGCAATTCCATGTCGAAATGTGCCACTAAGGCCATAATAATTCTGAAAGCATCTATTGTGGAAACGGGTGAAAAAGTCTCATTAAAATCTATCCCTTCCTATTGTGTAAACCTTTGGCCACAAGCCTAGCCTTATACCTCTCAATCGATCCATTTGCACACCTTTTAGTTTTATAAACCCATTTACAGCCAATTGCTCTATGGTTCTTAACAAGTTCTACTAATTCCCAAACTTGGTTATCATGCATCGACCTAATTTCAGCTTTCATTGCCTCTTTCCACTTCAGATTCTGATCACTTTCAATAGCTTGCTTATAAGCTAAAGGGTCATTATCATCACAAAAATCAAAATCTGCCTCCTACAGGTACACTTCATATTCTATACTATTAATTGCTGGTTTTCTAACTCTCACCGATCTTCTCAAAACTTGTTCTTCAGCAACATCTCGTTCTAAGTCTCTTTTACAATTTCAGGTTGAGGTCCTACTTCAACTTCTATGGGATTTGGCATCTCATTATTCTGAATTTGTTCCACAACTTCAAGTTGAGGTTGCACAACAGGCTCATTAGTGATATTGAGGTCAATTGGTGCACTTAATCTCTCTGTTTCATCTTCAGGCAGTTCTTGATACTCAAGTTCAAGGTCTTCATAAGCATGAGAATGGTTATTTTCATCAAGACCAACAGCTCTATTTGTCTCGATAATTCTAGTACTGTGATTAGGACAATAAAATCTGTAACCAAAAGATCTTTCTGGATAACCAATAGAATAAGCTGAAATTGTTTTTGGATCTAGTTTTCCAATATGAGGGTTATAAGGTCTAGCTTCAGCTCTGCATCCCCAAACATAAATGTGATTCACACTAGTCTTTTTATTCTTCCACAGTTCATAAGGGGTCTTAGTGACAGCTTTACATGGAGTTCTATTTATCAAATAATTGGCAGTTTTTAATGCTTCACCCAAAGAAATCTAGGCAATGCCGAGGTACACATCATACTCCTAACCATGTTCAGAAGAGATATGTTTCTTCTCTCTGAAATACCATCAAATTTTGGTGTTCCGGGTGTAGTGTATTGGGCTTGGATTCCATGTTTCTCTAAATACAGTGCAAAATGCCCCTTTTGTTGTCCTGCCTCAGTGTACCTACCATAATATTCTCCCCATCTATCTGATCTAATTGATTTAATCTCTTTCCCAATTCTTTTTCTGCTTCAGCTTTAAAGATGATGAATTTCTCTAAAGCTTGAGATTTTTTAGACAACAAGAAAACATGGCAGAATCTTGTGAAATTATCGATAAAGGTAATGAAATATTTGTTCCCACTGATAGTGGTGTTGGCAAAGGGTCCACAAATATCAGCGTGGATCAATTGCAATGGTTCAGTGTTTCTATTTGAAGTTTTATTCCTGAATTTAGTGAATTTCCCCTTGACACATTCTATACAGGTATCAAAATTTGACCAATCAAGCTTAGGCAGCAGGTTTTCTTTTTCCATTCTCTGCAATCTCTCTTTGGAAATATTAGCAAGCCTCCTATGCCATAAATATGAAGAATTTTCACTAAACTTTCTTTCTTACTGAAGTCTGATTCACAATTTTCAATCAACATCACATCTTTAGGCAGAGAGCAATCAAGCAACCAATAATCATTAATGAAAGGAACAAAGGCAAGAGATTTCGAACCAAAAGAAACTTTTATTCTTGATAAGTCGATGAAAAAAGTACATCTTTTCTTGACAAAACACAAAACTGAAATAAGATTCCTCTTCATAGAAGGGATATAAAAAAACATTCTCTAAATAAAAAATGGCTCCAGAGCCTAATAGTAGCCTAACTGTCCCTATAGCTTTAACTGCTACTCCAATTCCATTTCCCACAGAGATGTTGACTTCATTTTTCCGTGGTGCTCTCATTGTTATGAAGCCCTGCAAGTTGTTTGCAATATGTATAGGTGAGCCTGTGTCAAGAAACCAGGAACTAGGGGAAAAATTTACTCAATTTACTTTAATAGAAAACACTGAAAACCAAGACTTACCCTTTTTCACCAGCCAATCCTTAAAACCTTTACAGTTCTTTTTAATGTGCCCTTCCTTCTTGCAAAAAAAACATTAAATGTCTCAGGTTTCTTGCCCTTATTGACACCCTTCTTAGGACCAAGTTGATATGGCTTAGTCCCACTTGTGCCTTCACCAGAATTTGCAGCACTAGATGCTACAACTTTGCCCTTACCTTTCCATTTCTGCTTGTTAACTAGATTCACAGACATAGTCCCACGGCTCTTAATTAGATCTTCTTCCTGCACACAGATTTCTATAAGCTCATTCAGGTCGCATTTTTCATTCTGTGAAAAGTAGGCAGTTTTCAGTGGGCCAAAACTAGGAGGAAGACGGATCAGGTCCAAGTGAACAATGAAGGCATCAGGGAACGCAATCTCCAGTTCACCAAGTCTAGTGGTTATGTGAATAATTTTCATTATATGCACCCTAACACTTTCTGAGGTGTCAAACTTCATGCCTAAAAATTGATCTAGTAAAGTCGAACTCTCTACTTTCTCATTTTCCTTAAACTTCAGACCAATGGCAGTCAAAAAACCCAAAGCAATATCAGGTTCAGCGACACTACCCCCCACCACAGGTGACATGGTTTGTTTCATAATTAGTTTGGCCATCCTATTGGTCCTATGCCGCTCCCTGTGTTTCACAATTATCGCCTCAGTACTAGTCTCATTCAAAATAGGTTGAGGCTCCCTCAAACACACATCAAGTCCTTAGAGGCCAAGATAAAGCTCAATACGCTCTTTCCATGTTTTAAAATTTGAGCCATTAAGGGGCTCAATGTTGTGCAAAGAATAGTCAAGGTTCATAGTTGAAAAACAAGGAAAAGAAAGAAAAGTTTCAGTTTTCTGTTCAAGACTTTAAAGGCTTTGTTTGAAAACTTGAATGCAAAATTCATAGCAATCCACACAAAATTCGAACAAGCACACAAGTGAAAAATTTCACACAGAAAATAGAAAAGATCCCCAAAATGCACATTCAATTGAAAGGTTTTACCTGTTGGCACAAAGACAATTCAATATACTATTTTTCTTAATTGTAAAACTGACAAATTAGAAGCTAAAATATCCCTGAACTTTCAACACATATTAGCAAGAAGAAAATATCAGTTCACCAAATCTAGTTTCTAAAATTTCATATTACACTGTTTTAATTTCAAGAACATAAGAGCCTAATCCTTCTGTTGAAGATACAATTATATTCTAAAAATCAAGGACACAAGTTGCAAGTCTATAACTGAATAGTTCTGCAAATAATCAAATGGCAGATTGATGCTACAACATATACCATAAAACTATTCTGAAAACTTAGAACTTGGCATTGTAAAGATTGAACTTTACGATCAGTTAGTTATCAAATTACAAATTAACAAGATGCTGAACACTTAAGGGAGACAATCTTGTCAAAAGCAATTCAATCATAACAACATATATACATAATTCATAAGATACAGAGTAGTGAGAAAACACAAAACCCATCACTCAATCACAAGACAATTTCAACAATACAATCAAGAATTCATGATCAAGCAAAACAAAATTTTAAATTCCATCCGGTCACCATCTACACTAGCCTAGATGCACGCCGGGAATGTTTCTTGTCACGCCCCGAATTTTAGGATCAAAATTCAAAATCCGAAACATGAATTACCACAACTCAAAAATAATCAACTTGAAAATTTCATTTTCTTAACAACCCCACCACACGAATTTAATTTAGTCTCGGTTAATTATTACAACTCACTCATAAATTAAATTATAAAGCTCTAAATGAGCATAACAAATCTCACAACTCAAATGAAAACAAAAAAATGCTGCAACTCCTAAACAGCACGGTCGCCTCCCTGGTTATCCTGACCTGCAGGAATATCCGCTACACCATTTGAATAGAGTACCGGGATTGCAACAACACAAAACCCTGTAAGATTTTCAAAGCTTGTATGAGTAAACGAAAGAACAGTTATTTAATTAAGTTATATTTATTTTCACCCAAACGAACATCCAACAATTCCCACATCCACAAAGAAACCACAATCTCAACAATAAATCAACAATTCAACAATTCAACATGAAACCTATACTCACATCTTTCTTCTCAAAACCTCGAAATCATATTTATAAAAATACGGTGTTTGACAGACTAGAGCTCTAACTGAATCATAGCCCGTCACCTGGCCTAGGTTATGACATCCGGCATATTTATCATTATCGTATTTCATCAATATATATATATACACATATATTTAGAACGTCCGATACTCGTACTTAATCTTGCCCCATTACCCGACAAGGGTTGTGGCATACAACTCACTCAACCAATCGTAACTCATCATCCACCTAGGATTAAAGCGTCCGATTCCCCCATACCAGTCACTACGTCGACCCTAAATTCATAAACGAGCACAACAATATGTTTCACAAAATGAAATCAACCAATCCAAGATACACAATATTATTATGAAATTTAAGCATTTGAAATATAATACGAATCATCATTCCAACTCAATCATATCATCACTCAACAACACACCACCCAATATATATATTCCACATAAATATATATATATATATATATACACACACATGTAATCATCCACTCAGGGATGACCACTAATACCATCTATAATTCACACAAGAAAATCGTGAAATTCATTTGTATAATTAAAATTCATTTTACTTACCTATAGACCGTAGTTGATCAAGTTCATGTAATTTAAAAAATAAATATCTAATTCATAAAAAAATTTCACACAATTACGATAAAATAAATAAATTAAAAGCACTTGATTCGCAATATGAACCACGTGAGTTTTATTCACCTCGATACTCCCGCTGCGTCTTCAATTCAAACACCAATCACACATAACCCGCTCACCCAAGTAAAAACCGTCGATCATCTAATCAAATGTGACTTGATTTTACCCAATAATTCCAAAACATACTTAAACTACCATCCTACGGTCGGATTCTAAATTATACGAAAATGCGACGGAAGGATTCTCACGAATCGCCTCCCTAATCACTGTTTTGCAATTATACGAAGATCCAGCGGTCGGATTTTTGACCATGACCACACAAAGCTACTGGGACAGACATATGATCAACATTTCAAAACTATAAGTCCATCAGACAGTCCTAACTTCACACACCACAAATCTAACGATCGAAATCGATCGAAACGTAAAAATTCATAACTAAATCATACGATATCCAAAAAATGTGTATAATATAGCGAAATGATCATATTGAAATGTAGAATCTAAAAATGTACAGAAACTATATTTTTGACCCCCGGAGGTGGCCGGAAAGGGTCGTCGGAGTTAGTGGCAGAGCCACAGCTGACTACCACCAATGGTGTTGGGACTGGGCTGCTCCCTTCGTTTCATCATTTTGAGCAACTTTCATACCTAGCATGAAGTGAGAAAACAAGTGGAAGTGATCGAAAATACCAAAAATAACCGTTTCTGCCGGAATTTCTGCAATTTCCGATAGCTGCTCCGTTCAGCGTGAAAACGTTTGCTTCAGGTCTGGTCCTTCTTGCTGCATGTTCTACTCCTTAATGCGAGTTCAAAAAACTAAAGAACTCGAGTTTTGGTGGCCGGAGCTAGGAGAAATCTTGGTTGGAACTCGACTCGGCCGGAAATGGATAGCTCGTTCCCGCCGTCGCTAACGACCGTGCTGCTGCGCAAGGCTGCCACTGGCATCTGCGCAAGGACAAGACGAAGGTGGTGGATGTGGTCTATTGCCAAATGGTGGCCTATGGAGGGAGAACTCGATGGGTGAAAGGTGAGGGCTATTCCAACTCGGCTGCACCATGTTCTTTGACTTCCAGTGGCCACCACAATAGTTATTTCCCATCGATGTCTTCTTGAAAGTTTTAAATGAGCTCAATTTGAGCAAAATTTCTTTTGGAATCAAGTCGATCAGAGGTCTGTGGAGGGAGATATGGCTAGCCAAAGGGATAGTAGCTCGGGCGAGTTCCAGCTCGAGCTGTGTGGCTTCTCGGCCTCCTAGCGCCTCCCACAGTTCTTTTTTCACTTCGATGTCTTCTAGGAAGTTTTAAAGGACTTCAAGACAAACAAAAATGTTTTTGGAATCAAGTCGATCAGAGGTCTGTTGAGGGAGATATAGCCGGAAAAACGAGAGCCCAGAAATGGGGCGACGAACTCGGGGGGAGAGAGAGTGATCAGTTTCGGTTTCCAAAAATGGAGGCTGGGTAAAAATGGCAACTTTCCAAAAATGCTAAGGTTTTATGCTTATATACCCGAAATGGAAATTTTTATAAATGCGATAACTCCATCATACGAACTCTAATTCTTGTGTTCCTCATATGCACAGACTCGTATTGACTAGCTCTACGACTTTCATGAAGAACGTTTTCTCAAATTCTGAACGTATAAAATGTCGATTTTCAAGACTCCCAAAATAGCATTCGTTTTCAAAAATAAATTCGTTTGAATTAATTCCACAACTTCTCCATGCTTCGTACTCTCTCCCACGACCGCGAAATCATTTCTAAAAATTCGTGGAATTAATTTGGAATTCTCAGGGTATTACAATCTACCATCCTTAAAGGAATTTCGTCCCGAAATTCAAGCACACTGGTCGACAAATAGCTGGGGATACTTTTTCCTCATGTCAGACTGTAACTCCCATGACGCATCACCATTGTCATGATGACTCTACAACACTTTTACCAAATCAACCACCTTCCTATGAAGCCTCTTCGTAGATCAATTCAAGATACGAGTAGGTTCAACCACATAGGTGACATCCGTGTTTACGTCGATAGTATCATGATCAATCACTTGGGTCGCATCTCGAATGTACCTCCTGAGCATATATATATGGAAGACATTGTGCACACCAGACATGCTAACAGGTAAAGCAAGTCAGTATGTCAAATCTCCGACCCTTTCTAGAATCTCAAAAGGTCCAACATATCTCGGTGCCAATTTCCCTTTCTTGCCAAATCTCACCACACCTTTCATAGGTGAGACCTTTAATAATACATATTAACCCACCTGAAGCTCTACCGGTCTTCTCTTCAGATTCGCATAGCTCTTCCGTCTACTCTGTGCAGCACGAATCCTATCTCGGATCGTCGTGACCATCTCTGTAGTCTCCTAACAAGCGCAGGACCCAAGAGCTCCTTATCTCCAACATCCGCCCAGCAGATAGGAGTCCTACATGGCCTACCATAAAGTGTGTCATATTGCGCCATGCCTGTGCTGGAGTGATAGCTGTTGTTGTAGGCAAACTCTACTAATGGCAGATGGTCCGCCTAACTCCCCTTGAAGTCCAGAATACAAGCTCTAAGCATGTCCTCCAACACCTGATTCACTCTCTCGGTTTGCCAATCAGTTTGTGGATGAAATGCAGTACTCATAACCAGAGAAGTGCCAAATACCTTATGGAATCTGCACCAGAACTCCAATGTGAAACGAGTATCCCGATCAGAAACAATCGTAACAGGCACACCATAAACCCACACTATCTCATTCACGTACAACTTACACAACGCATCCCCACAGGAAGAAAGTGTTCAGACTTCGTCAATCGGTCCACAATCACCCAAGTCGAGTCATAACCTTGCCTTGACCTAAGCAATCCAGTCACAAGGTCCATGGAGATATCTTCCCATTTCCATACAGCAATTGGTAAAGGTTTCCGCATCCCTGCGTGCCTCCGATGATCTGCTTTCACCTGCTAACAAGTAAGGCACTTGGATACATACTCAGCCACATCCCTCTTCATCACACTCTACCAAATTGTCTTCATAGGTCCATATACATTTCGGTGCTTTCTATATTGGACAGTGTATCGAGATCAATGTGCTTATCGCATGACCTCCTCCTTGAGATCATCACTACTCGGATCCTACAATCTAGGTCTCAATCTCAATCAAATCAATAGTTGACTCTGTCACTTTTAAACCAGTCAAATAGAAACCAACAACCAACGATGGTTGTACCAACTTTTACTTCAACAAAACCTCGATCCCCTGCTCTGGATCCATCATAGACTTCTTTCTCTTTAGTCTAGGCACATCAATATGTCCAGTGCATGAAATTCTAGGAGACAGGATAAAACTAAACATCGAATCTCCACCTCTCACCACCACCATAACAGGTCTAACAAACCTCAGTCTTATCTTTAGGTTTGAAGTGACAAACGCCTGCCTTCAACATAATCTCCAACACTTGATCTAATCTGTCAGCCCGTCCAACAATATGTGGACAAAATGCTGCGTTCGTACTTCTAGTAACTCCTCATAGCTTTCTAGATTAGTCTCCACTCCTACGTAAGACATATCTTGATTCACCAATCGATACTGGTATGGCACCTAGTATCACCCCCTGACTATACCGTAGTTCAAAATCCTATCCTCACAACAATATCTGTTCCAGTGCATTGATAATACAACACTAGCACTCCTAGGGTTGAAAACAACATTATCACCTCAGCTCATACGCTAGCACAATGCCTTTTCATAGTCATCTTCTCAAGAGGTCATGTCACTATTTTCGTATGTCAAGCCATACAGAAAGCCTGTCATAGTAGCAATGAATTATGCATCACTACACAATAAGTGTTATACCATTTCAGGGCACAATCATAATAAAGTCTAGCCCCGACTAACCCATGCACAAATCATCACATGGCATTGCACACAAAATCATTGTCACACAGACTGCCACAAAATACTGACAATTAAACAAGCACTGCCACAAAGGCTGCCACATAAGCACTGCTACAAAAGCTGCTACAAAAGGCACAGCCATAAAGGCTGCCACACTTCCATAAAGATGTATCACCAACAATCATTCTCAAACACACCAAGAATCAAATGACATAGAGATCTGGCTAGAATCATCTGAGTCAGACCAAACACAAAACAAATGTGAAAAAATGTAATGCTTGACTAAAATTAAGGATGAATAACAGTTAAAACCTCCCATTTAGAAACATCATGAGAGCGCTACATGCCCAACGTGTGTGGTCGAACTAAATTCAGCAGCTACCTCAGTTGACGCCTGCTAATGATCATCTGTCTTTTCTAGGACCCACACTGAGTACCTGACGTACTACTGCACTCTCTATAACTACATGGAATCTCACATTGTTGTCATCTCCCTAAAAGAAGTCTGAACTTCCTACTCCATTATCCAAGCACCAGCAAGGTTCATTGCCATGGAAGGCAGCTGTAAAAAGACCACTCTCTCCCTGATCTCATAATTCAGTCCATGCTAGAACATATGAGCCAACTCCCCAACAGCTATCAGCCAGACAAATTGATACAGTTGTGTGAGTTAAGCTCCTAGTCTCCTACACTCATAACCCTTTGGGTTAACGTAATGAGATTAACTCCAACTTCTCCACCACTAGAATATAAGCACACGCCCCAAAAGGGTTCTACAAAGTCCTCCCAAGACATGGTCACTTGATTCCTAGTTCCTTAGCACAAAATTCCCGCTTCATCACATCTCACCTTAAAGAAGAAGCATAACTATCTTCTTCTTCTTCTTCTTCTTCTTCTTCTTCAACTATACGGTATAATCCATGGAGAAGTACTAGGTCTAATGAATCCATACTCAAGTAACTCTCACCTTGAACCTTTAACTCCTTAAGTTCAGTTGGTGTCATCCGATAAGGTGCTATTGATATAGGCATCACACCTGTTATCACCTTGATAATGAACTTCACTACCCTCCTTAGAGGTAATATAAGTATTTTCCAAGTTACATCATTACGCTCGAAAACCACAACAATCTCTTCCCTGACCGCAGTACTACCTACAATCTCCACATAAGTCAAGAATTGTATTCAATGGCTAACACCCTAACCTAAATGAGTTCTATCAAATGGTTAAGTCATGCTAAAGCGAAACATTCAGCCCAACTAAAACGTCACGGCCAAATCTTAATCCATTTGTCTCCTAAACCGATATAGTCTTGAGAATTTTGCCTCATAATCTCTCACTCTCTTATCATCTTAAGTTGGTGAGATCAATTCCCTTTCCAACTGCACCTAGCCTAGTGACCTCCTTAGTCAGCCTAGATAGTTGAGTAGTATCAACTGCTTCAACAACAACCCAATCAAGTTGTACTACCTCCTTCATAAGATTGAACTCCATGTGAACGAAACCCATGCATTTACTCATAATTCCTCCTTCTGAAAACTCATCGCCAAGTGGACATAGAATCACCGCACAACCTTCTCACTCTATACTAAGAATTCAATCTCACACAAGCTCAGCATAGCTGCCTCGGAGTCACTTTAAACACATATCACATGCCAATTACTAAAACCCCACTACGACATCTCTTAACAAACAAGATATCTACAGGGTACGTACATTCCATCCCAAAACATCTGCAATTCCAACTTAAGAAGGCAAAATTACTATCTACTTGTATCCACATTAGATACGTGCATGCGTCAACACCATGTCTTCAACCAAACACTTCAACATACAAAAGAACCTCAATTCCATAAAACAATCCTTACCGACTCAACAGAGTTAAATTCGGAGGTTTCCATTCCTCGAATATTGCAACTCATGGAAACTAAACTTATTCTAATACGAACCTACAAGACAACTCTACCGTCCAAAGGACTTACAGCCTGACTAGACCCCACACTACGACATACCCAATGACACTGCCAATACCGAAGAGCATACGATGGGGATACACTGCAGACGGGCCATCACTCGGAAAGTATTGACATATCACCAAATATGTACCTTACGCTCTGATACCAAACTGTCACGTCCCGAATTTTAGAATCAAAATTCAAAATCCGAAACATGAATTACCACAACTCAAAAATAATCAACCTGAAATTTTCATTTTCTTAACAACCCCACCACACGAATTTAATTTCAAATCCCGAATTTAGTTTTGGTTAAATATTACAACTCACTCATAAATTAAATTATAAAGCTCTAAATGAGCATAACAAATCTCACAACTCAAATGAAAACAAAAAAATATTGCAACTCCTAAACAGCACGGTCGCCCCCTTGGTTATCCTGACTTGCAGGAATATCAGCTACACCATTTGAATAGTGTACTGGGATTGCAACAACACAAAACCCGGTAAGCTTTTGAAAGCTCGTATGAGTAAAACAAAGAAAGGTTATTTAATTAAGTCATATTTATTTTCACCCAAACGAGCATTTAACAATTCCCACATCCACAAAGAAACCACAATCTCAACAATAAATCACCAAATCAACAATTCAACATGAAACCTATACTCACATCTTTCTTCTCAAAACCTCGAAATCATATTTATAAAAATACGGTGTTTGACAGACTAGAGCTCTAACTGAATCGTAGTCCGTCACCTGGCCTAGGTTATGGCATCCGGCATATTTATCGTTATCGTATTTCATCAATATATATATATATATATATATATATATACATATATATACATATTTTGAATGTCTGATACTCGTACTTAATCTTGTCCCATTACTCTACAAGGTTTGTGGCATCCAACTCACTCAACCAATCGTAACCCATCATCCACCTAGGATTAAAGAATCTGATTCCCCTATACCAGTCACTACGTCAACCCTAAATTCATAAACGAATACAACAATATGTTTCACAAAATGAAATCAACCAATCCAAGATACACAATATTATTATGAAATTTAAGCATTTGAAATATAATACGAATCATCATTCCAACTCAATCATATCATCACTCAACAACACACCACCCAATATATATATTCCACATAAATATATGTAAATATATACACACGTAATCATCCACTCAGGGATGACCACTTATACCATCTATAGGTCACACAAGAAAATCGTGAAATTCATTTGTATAATTAAAATTCATTTTACTTACTTATAGACCGTAGTTGATCAAGTCCATGTGATTTAAAAAATAAATATTTAATTCATAAAAAATTTTCACACAATTACGATAAAATAAATAAATTAAAAGCACTTGATTCGTAATATGAACCACGTGAGTTTTATTCACCTCGATACTCCCGCTGTGTCTTCAATTTAATCACCAGTCACACATAACCCACTCACCCAAGTAAAAACCTTCGATCACCTAATCAAATGTGACTTGATTTTAGCCAATTATTCCAAAACATACTTAAACTACCATCTTACGGTCGGATTCTAAATTATACGAAAATCCGACGGACGGATTCTCACGACTCGCCTCCCTAATCACTGTTTTGCAATTATATGAAGATCTAGAGGTCGGATCTTTGCCCATGACCACAAAAAGCTACCGGGACAGTCATATGATCAACATATCAAAACTACAAGCCCATCGGACGGTCCTAACTTCACAGACCACAAATCTAACGATCGAAATCGATCAAAACGTAAAAATTCATAACTAAATCATACGATATCCAAAAAATGCGTATAATATAGTGAAATCATCGTATTGAAATGTAGAATCTAAAAATGTACAGAAACTATATTTTTGACCCCTAGAGGTGGCCGGAAAGGGCCGCCGGAGTTAGTGGCAAAGCCACAGCTTACCACCACCAATGGTGTCGGGGTTGGACTACTCCCTTTCATTTCATCATTTTGAACAACTTTCATAACTAGCACGAAGTGAGAAAACAAGTGGAAGTGATCGAAAATACCAAAAATAGCCGTTTCGGCGAGAATTTCTGCAATTTCCAATAGCTGCTCCGTTCAGCATGAAAACGTTTTCTTCAGGTCTGGTCCTTCTTGCTGTGTGTTTTACTCTTTGATACGAGTTTAATAAGCTAAAGAACTTGAGTTTTGGTGGCCGGAGCTAGGAGAAATCTTGGTTGGAACTCGACTCGACCAGAAATGGATAACTCATTCCCGCCGCTACTAACGGTCGTGGCGCGGCGCAAGGCTGCCACTGGCATCTGCGCAAGGATGAGACAAAGGTGTTGGACGTGGTCTGGTGTCAAATGGTACCCTGTGGAGGGAGAACTCGATCAGTGAAGGGTGAGGGCGATTCCAACTCGGCTGCACCATGTTCTTCAACTTCCAGTGGCCAGCACGATAGTTATTTCCCATCAATGTCTTCTTGAAAGTTTTAAATGAGCTCAATTCGAGCAAAATTTCTTTTGGAATCAAGTCGATCAGAGGTCTGTGGAGGGAGATATGGCCAGACAAAGGGAGAGCAGCTCGGGTGAGTTCCAGCTCGAGCTGTGAGGCTTCTCAGCCTCTTAGAGCCTCCCACAGTTCTTTTTTCACTTCCATGTCTTCTAGGAAGTTTTAAAAGACTTCAAGGCGAACGAAAATACTTTTGGAATCAAGTCGATCAGAGGTCTGTGGAGGGAGATATAGCCGGACAAATGAGAGCCTAGAAATGGGGGGACGAACGCGGGGAGAGAGAGAGTGAACAGTTTCGGTTTCCAAAAATGGAGGGTGGGTAAAAATGGCAACTATCCAAAAAATGCTAGGGTTTTATGCTTATATACCCGAAATGGAAGTTTTTCTGTCACGCCCCGAATTTTAGAATAACATTCAAAATCCGAAACATAAAAATTACCACAACTCAAAATAATCATCCTGAAAAATTTCTTTTCTTAACAATCCTCACCACATGAATTAAAAACAAAACCGATTTTAGTCTCGGTTAATTATTATAATTCAAATACAAAATGAATTGTAAAGCTCTAAATGAGCATACACTCCTCACAACTCAATGAAATAAAAATCACTGCTGCAACACCTAAGCAGTTCGATCACCTCCCAGGTTATCCTGACCTGCAGGAATATCCGCTACACCAATTGAATAGTATATCGAGATTGCAACAACACAAAACCCGATAAACTTATGAAAGCTCGTATGAGTAAAAAGAATGGACTGTTGTTTAATTTAAATCATAGTTATTTCCACTCAACATCAACACTCAATGATTTCCATACATCCACAAGAAACCAACAATCTCAATCAATCAACAAATCAACACCAAACTCTAACTCACATCTTTCTTCACAAAACCTCAACATCGTATTTATAAAATACGGTATTTGACAGACTAGAGCTCTAACTGAATCGTAGCCCGTCACCTGGCCTAGGTTATGGCATCCAACATATTTATCTTTATCGTATTTCATCAATATGTATACTTATATACATATTTAGAACGTCCGATAATTGTACATACTCAACCAATCGTATCCCATCATCCACCTAGGATTAGAGCGTCCGATTCCCCCATACCAGTTACTACGTTGACCTTAAATCCTTAAATGAGCACAACAATGTATTATCACACAATGAAATCAACCCATCCAAGATACACAATATTTTTATTAAATTTAAGCAATTGAAATATAATCCAAATCATCAATCATATTAGCACTCGACGATTCACCAATCAATATGTATATTCCACGTAAATATATGTATACGTAATCATCCACTCAGGAATGACCACTAATACCATCTATAGTTCACACAAGAAAATCGTGAAATTCATTTGTATAATTAAAATTCATTTTACTTACCTATGGGTCATAGTGATCAAGCCCATGTGATTTTAAAAATAAATATTTAATCCACAAATATTTTTCACACAATTAAAAAAATAAATAATTTAAAGCGCTCTGTTCATAATATGAACCACGTGAGTTTTACTCATCTCGGTATTCCCGTTGCGTCTTCAAATAAAATATAAACCACACCTGAAACAGCTCACCCAAATATAATCCGTCAATCATCTAATCAAATGTGATTCGAATTTAGCCAATAATTCCAAAACATAACTGAACTACCATTTAACGGCCGGATTCTAATTTAAAAGAAAATCTGACGGACGGATTCTCACGAATCGCCTCCCTAATCACCGTTTTGCACTTATAAGAAGATCCAACGGTCGGATCTTCGCCCATGACCACACAAAGCCACTGGGACAGTTATATGATCATCATATCAAAATTACAAGTCCATCGGACGGCTAATTTCATGGATCTTAAATCTAACGATCGAAATCGATCGAAATCTCAAAATTCATAACTAAATCATACGATATTCAAAAAATACATATAATATGCCGAAATGATCGTATTGAAACGTAGAATCATAAAATGAACATAAACTAAATTTTAGATCTCCTGAAGTGGTTGGAAAGGGCCGCCGGAGTTAGGGATAGAGCAGCCGTCGACCACCACTAATGGTGTCGGGGCCGAGCTTCTCCCTTTTGTTTCATCATTTTGAGCAACTTTCATAACTAGCACAAGACCAAAGAATGACGGGAAGGGATTGAAAAGTACCAATTACAGTCAGCGGCTGGAATTGTTCGAGAAACCGGCGAGCTTGAAAACCGAAGTAAAAACTGCAACCTTACGCCTCGATCTCTTCTGGAAACTTGTCCAGAACTTCCTTGCGAACTCACCAGGCCAAGAATCACAAGAAACGATCGTGTATAACTCGAGATATTTGGATCGAAAGTTCCGTTCAATCCGATCGGGGCTGGCTTCCAACCGCCACCACAGGCCACACCGCCTTGTAAAACTGCTTCTGAGAGCTTCAGGAGGTTGAGTCGATATAGAGGGAGGAGTTTCACTTAGTTTAGAGGCCGAAAACACAAGGAGCTCGTTTTGGTCCGTTTTCAGGTCCGACTGGTTCGGGCAGTTTCGCCGGAGCTGGAGGCCTTGCCAGTGGAAGCGATGTCGTCCAGGAGGTAGAGCAGCTTGAGACGAAGGTCTGGGACTTGGTCTAAGGTCGAATGGTAGTCTGTGGAGGGAGGAGAAGCTTGGAGAACTTAGCTCTCTCTCTCAGTCGGTTTCGGACGAAGAGGACGGAGGAATGAGATGATGAACAGTGCCTTCCGAAAATGGAAGGAAACCGAACTAAAATGGAAAGCTTCTGAAAATGTCCTAGGGTTTTTTCTATTTATACCAAAATAGAAATATTTTCCATAATCCATAACTAATTCAAAAAATTCCGGACAATGTGTTCCGCATACGAACTGATTCGTTCGACAAGCTCTACAACTTTCATGAATGAAGTTTTTCCAAATTTTGCATGTATAAAAAGTCAATTTCTCAAATCGAGTATTTCGAGCTTTTCCGTTGAAATAATCGTTTCATACCTTCGATAATTCAAAAAGTGAAATATTATTGAACAACATTCGTGAAATCGTACAATAATCGTTCAACACAATTACACGAATTTAAAATGAAAATTGCAGTTATTACATTTTCTAAATGCGATAACTCCATCATACGAACTCCGATTCTTGTGTTCCATATTGACGAGCTCTATGACTTTCTTGAAGAAATTTTTCTCAAATTCTGAACGTATAAAATGTCGATTTTCACGACTCCTTAAATAACGTTCGTTTTCGAAAATAAATTAGTTTGAATTAATTCCACAACTTCTCGAAGCTTTGTACTCGCTCCCACAACCGCGAAATCATTTCTAAAAATCCATGGAATTAATTTGGAATTCTCGGAGTATTACACTTCTAAGGTTCTCATTCAATATTAGAATTATGCATATATGTAAAATTCCAAGTTTTTGAAATGAAAGCTTACCGGTACGCTCCTGCAGTGCAAAGAAGTATTAATTGAAACAAATACACATCTATATAATCATATCAAGGCATACCCATGGCAGAACTTGAAGGAATTTTCAATCAGAAGCATCAAATTCTCAAAAATTGGAATTTTCTCTCACAAAACCTAAAACCCCAAAACTGAAAACTGAAGAGGAGAGAGCGTTCTGCAACTAACGGTGCATTTGGGGTAGCTGTACGCGCGTATGCGCTCTTGGGCCAGAAAACAGGCCTAAAAAAAGTTGGTATGTGAGTAGACTTGAATAAAAAGAGCAAGCCAGAAAGATTCTGGGCCTGTTTCGTTTTTTTTTTTTTTTAACTTTTGCAACACAAAACTTAATATTGCAAAAAGCCTAATCCAGTTTATTATCATGCAACTAAAGCTATGATACCAATTGTTAGCGGAAAATTAAACTACAAATGAAGCTGCACAAATAATAAACACAAGATGAAGAACATATAGCAAGACAATAACAGAATTGGTCATGAACGTGAATCATACCAGCAGTGGTGGAGAAAGCTATCGATCTTGCAAAAAGGTCTTCTGTAATCCTCTCAACTTAAAAGCTATCATCTATGGGGCTAGAACTGTATGCTTGTGTGTTTTAGAGAGGTCACAGGGACCTTGTATTTATATTGTACAGAACAATGAATACCTGCCCATAACAGGTTACTTAATATCATTATTACTGTACCTAACAAAATATATCTGATATATTCTTGCTTGGTTACTAAGCCATTTAGATTCTCAATCATACATATTAGATTCACAAATAAATACGAATATCATGGAATAAGTTTTCTCATATTATCTCATATTACTTTCTCTTTAGGTAACAATAGTTATTACACTTGATATGCATTCATTGGATGTTCATATCAAGTCTTACATCACAGCCAAATGTGACTATTGTGCATGCTAGAAGAGATGCCAACAAAGTGGCACACCTGTTAGCCTCTCAAGCTTCTTCTTTTTCTCAAGTTTGTTTTTTTTCATTTCCTCCTCAATTTCTATCGGCTGCAACTGCAGCTGAACTTTGTTCCATGTAATTTCTCTAATTTCCAATAAAGGTTGACATCATTCATCTCAAAAAAAAATAGAACTAGCACTCTGTATTTTTTTTTCTTCTTTGATTACATTATTTGAGTTTTCAATTTACTTTTAACTTCCAAGATTCTTGTTTCTGTTTGTTCTCTAAAACTGAGTATTTCTCTCCTAAAAAATAATAATAATAAATAAAACATATTTTTATTGTGAGGCTCGTTTTTTCGTTTACTATTCCAATTTTTAGTCGGATATGCATTCTACTCAGATTCGCTTCATTTGTAACTGGTTTTATGGTGCAACTGCATGTCTGAAACCATATTTAATTACATGGATCACAAAGGGAATTAAACTGAAATCTCTCGGATTTGGATTCCTTTTTCATTTCTTCATCTTCTAACATATTCGTTATCATGAGATCCAATGTCTCCCTAAAATCTCATGATATCACAATATTCAACAATCTAGCTCGTTCTAGCAATCTAGCCCCCTACCTATCAAAGAATAATACTAGATAAATCACATTTTTTGCTACCACCTACATCCCACCTTACATGGTAACTGATGTGACACAACCACGTCATTTAATGAAATTTTGTGATAGGACAAAGAAAAAAACACATGAAAACTTAATGGTGCAAAGTGAAAAGAAAAGCTTAAATCATAGAACAGCAAATGGTTATTTCAATGATTTTACAATAGGAATCAAATCAACCAGTTCAAAAATTGAGTGACCCTCAAAGTTAGTATTATATATATATATATATATATATAATATAATACTATATAGTTCTATCTTATAACAACACCATACCAAATCGATTTCCTCTCTAGGTGAGGAAAACCAGGATTTTTAACTGCACCTGACAAAATAGAGAACACAGAAATCCACCAAGAATGCTGAACAATCTCCTCTACTTCCAGCTAACTGCTAATAATGCTATACTTGATATGTACACTTCTAACGGTACAACTTAATTACTGTCTTCACAGCTCCGTCTTCACGTGACCTGTGTGCAGAGATGCTGTGCAGCAATAACAAAAAGTTAATCTCCTTTTTGCTCGTTAAGTTAATCTGATTATTCAATATTGCTTTTCAAGTAGCAAATGAAATAATTTTCCCCTCATGTATATCCAAATCAGATGCCACACTCATTGAAATTCTTGCAGCTATTGAAAAGTTTGCCTCAGAATGAGATATGGAAAGCATGATGCCATGCCCATGGCCAAATGTTTGGGAAGCTAGTAAGCAAGCAACTATTCTCACAACAATAATGTTCATTTTAAGTGTACCTGAATTTGCGGAAGAGTTGCAACTGATGTGTGAGGCCTCTGGAGTAATGAAAATATGATTATCTTGTTCCCTCCCCCAAACTGGCGGATGAAGAGCATCAAAATGCCATTGCTGTTGAAACTGTTGTCTGTTCCCATTGATGGGAAGTTCTGGCCACATAATGGGTGGAGCCATATTGGAGAAGTTACTTTGCATTAGAGATAGACTCTGACAAGTTGTGGAGGTGATACGAATACATCAGTAACAAAGAGAGGTATAAACTATTTTACTACTACTTCAAGCATAGAATTTGCTCGTTGAACTAGTTTAGCCTGTCAATTACCACAACTTTACCCAGAAAATGTAAAAGTTCCTCTTTCATGACCCCCAGCCCAGAAGCCGCAGTAAATATTTAGAACTCCATGTCGTTACTCCCCAGTAGGGACTTGGGAATTCCCACTCAAATAAAAACTATACACAAACGATGCATAGGAAATCTGATGCCTGATTGTAACTAAACCATAGTAATCCATCATGAAAGAACAGCTGAAATTTTAAATGTAGCTTGATGCCATACAGAATAGGCGGTCCAAAATTCAACACTGGCCTGACATGTTGCTAATGACTGAATAGTGCATTTAAATAATTTCGATAGCAATCATAAATCATGCAAAACATAAAATCCAAACTTTGATGTGACATACAACCTATGCATATAATTAAGGTGACCCAAACTGGACGTATTACATAAATGATTGCAGGTCAAACCAATGTGCAAATAAAATCCAACATTTTTTCAACATTTGATGGAATAACTCAGATCGAACAAGTTGATCAAACACGAGACAGCTTAGCAGTTTTTACAGTAGATTATAATTAAAGCAGCTATATAATACTTACTTCAGTGGCCAATAAATGATCAAGGTTGCTATCAATTCTTGGGTCGACTGTCGCAAGTCTCATCGATAAGAACTGAAATAAATGAAACATTTATACATAGTGAGATCATGGCAGTACAAGACTGTTCAAAATATCAGTGACAAGTTCATTCCTAGTAATCATCTGTTAGAGTCAATTTCCTGGATGGTTTTGTCATTTCAGTAAAAGAGAGGAGGAGAAACTAAAGCAAGTAAAAGTAATTGAGACCAAAATGGTAGTATACAAGGACAGCTTCAAGTCTAAATGCATATGGGGAGAAAAGCACAGTATTTTGCAAATTTACAAGACGTGATAAGACTTTACATGGGATTTTAGATGATATATTGAATCATTAAATCACATATCCCTAGATTAGTCTCCACTAGCCATTTTTAGATGCACAAGAACCCATCAGCTAGTTCAAGTCACATTCAGAGGAAAAAAGCAATGAAGAGTTCTCCAACCATTTTTCTTTCAAGTTCAAGCTGTATCATTGCAGCGTTAAAACTATTACTTGATATGTATGAGTTGTGCAGCAGGTCTGACCTCAACTTGACGTTGTAGGGACTGCACATGATTGATGATTTCATCCAGAACTAAGGCGGTACCTGAAATCTGCAAACCAGAAATGTATCAGTAAGTGACTATGCAGTTGGAAGCATAACCCAGCAATGCACACAAACATTTAAATAATCTAAGGTATTTGTTGAAGAATGGTCAAAAATAAAAATTTTGCTTAACCTGGTAGATCCCTCTCATGGTCGAAAAGTTTCAGTTCATTTAAAATTTAATGGCATCAAAGAAACAAGTTCAACGTTTTTTCTTCTTGCTCTTTTCATTGGAAAGAGCATTAACAAAACAAACAATTAGATATTACATCAGAATTTTGGTTTTTTTTGTTTGTTTTTTGGTATTTAAAATGCCAAAACTTCCAACAAAGTGCACAATCAGAAACCTGAAACCCACACTTACTTATGGATTCATGTTGCCTATGACTAATCAAGTAAAGGCACTGTCATTGTGTTGGTTTGAACTTTGAACTACCAAATATATGTATAGCATCAAGAATGGCCTGAAGTATTGTCAACTTCACTGGAAAACAATACACGATTTCTTCAAAGTGCAACACCATGAGGAAATGACGTTAACAAAACCAATCTTTATGACACGTTGCAGAAACCAGTGGTGCTAAGAAAACATGTCAAGAATAATTAATCAGATATATACTTAAAGCAACAACCCATTATAAGAGCGAGTTGTCTTCATTTGCCCTTTCTACAGGCTAAACATCAGACGGAGTAAACTATACTGGTTTTAGACCTTCATCCATCAATTTTATAGGAATCTCTCAGCTTCCAACAATGTACAGCTCACTGGATCAAATGCCGTTTGTTTTCATTAATGGACAAATATGCTTTCACCCCTGAACCTCCTCCTTACCCTCTGATTTTTCAGAAAAACAAGTCTAGGGGTCCAAGTAAAAGGTAATTTGCTGATTTTATACAGAAATTTTGTTTCAGCCAATGGAAAGAAATTTTACAGAAGTAATTCCAATAAAGGCCCAAATACTTGTCATCAGCAGTAACGAATTTTGGCATGCAATGGATTTTTGCTTTAGCTAAACTAATTCACTTAAAGAGCTTTCACATGTCCCACACAGTTAGGTCATGGCAGTTTGTTAAAGGAGGTTTTCTTTTGTCTTCCTCTTTCCGTCATCCAACTAAGGATGGATACCAAACTTGTTGCAGAAGATGGTACCATGCACCCTTAGAACAGGGACTAACATTAAAGTTGTGTATGGGACCCAAAAATATCTAATGCAACCTGCCCACTATGTGGGTCTCCCAAGCACCTCAACCCGCTCACTCCAGCTAGCAATGCCTATGACAATGTTCCAAGGTAGTAAGGGGGGTATTATGCTCTCTTGAAAACAGAATTCAGCTAGCTTTTGATATTAACTCTTATTTCCCTTTTCCCTCACTTGTTAGATGGCACTTCCAAGTTAGAAGTCTGGACTGAATTGGAAATGCAATTGTTATTAGATAGCAAGTACAAATTCCTCACTTATTTTTTTTTTTTTTTTGCCGGAAAAAAAAAATTAGCAAAACTAAATGAAATTGCAGATAACAAAATTTGACCTCAGAAAAGACATCTCACCAAAGCCAGTAGTACATCTCACCCCACCACCTCTCCTTTCCATCAATTGTCCCCCAAGAAAAGAAAAACAATAAGAAAAAGAAGTGCAATGAAATTACGGAAATACCACTAGCACAACTACACAGGCCAGACAGTACTTTTCTTGGTACAAAAGCCAGAACAGAGAACTTTTGTTAAAAGCTGACTATGACAAACCCGTTGTTAAAAAACCACAATGAGATCACAAGTTTATCTGAGACAACTGACACAGATGGAATTTTATAATCCACCAAAATCTCAATCAACCAATTAATCCACAGATTAAGATCAAAAGTTAGAGAATCAAACCTTATTGCATCCTGGGACCAGCTCCTGTAGTAACTTCATCCTCGCATTAATTTTCTCTCTCCTCGCCTATAAAATTCCCAATTTAAAAAACAAATATGAAATTAGTAATAATACAAAAACTAATCATTAGTGAACATCAATTATGGGTTTAATTAAGATTAAGAGATTATACTCGCTCTGCTAAGCTATGGCTATCTGTAGCTTGACCCCGGCGAGCTCGAACGTGAACATAGGGAATCTTGTCAGCATCTTCTTTAGCTTCAATTTTGCTCTTTTTCATTGATACCCTGACCTGATATTTACGAATTTGGGGTTGATTGAGATTTGGAAGCATGAAAATTCAGCGAAATCGCGAAAAGGGGAAAGTTTGAAACCCTAATTTACCTTCTTTTCTCGCTCCTTTCTCTTGGCCGACGACCTTTGGTTGATCTTGGTCTCCTGCGACGAGTTAGGGTTCGAATCGGACTCTGCGGGCTCGCTCTTGACCTTCTCCAAGTTGACGCCGGGATTGGACGGCACGGCGCCCGTCTCCGGCGACTGCTCGCCGCCGAAGATCGAGAACTTGGCGGCGCGTTCGATTAGGGAGGCGTTTCTGGGAAACGTGAGGCTGGAAACCGCGGCCGGAGCCGGATTGGGTTCGGACTCCGGCGAGAGGTGGAGGAGCTCCATGGCTTGGGTCGGCGGAAGTTCCAGAAGCGCCGTGAAGGAGCTGGCATTGTCCGGCGGCACCGTCATCAGCCGCTGGATTTCCTCGCGGAACTGGAGAGTCTCGAGTCCGGGTTCTTCGTGGTCGGGTCCGGGTACAGCCGATCCGGGTACGTTTCCGGCGGTTGGGTCCATGAGCGGCAAAATTGAGCTCAATTCCGGTGCTAAATTCCCACTCCAATACCCAACACAGTGCAATTTGGGAGAGGCAAATAGAAATCAAATGTGGGCGAAATGGTGGGGGGAGTGAGTATAGATATAAAGCGAAAGAGAGATTAGAGGATGGTTTGGAGCTTCAAATCTTCAACTGGGAACAGTTATGGCGATCAAAATATTTTTATGATGTACTCAATCTCAACCCAGGGAAAGCAACCTTTGCTTCTTTCTTCTTCTCCTCCTACTTACTTGCGCTTACTTTTGTACAGTTGGGTAATAAAAGGAGGAGGAGGAGGAGGAGGTGCTGGTGGGGACCACTGAATTACTGGTGGCTGGTGCAGTGTGGGGTGCCACTTTTGAATTCGGTTTGTGAGGGGAAGAAGAGAGAACCGTGGGCCGTAAACTGTTACATCGGGTCCTATAGAGGCGGGGACCGTCCATTAACCAAGGCCCGACATTGTTTGTAACAGTAGAGGATGACCGGTCATTTTCTTGCATTTATGGCTACTAATAATAGTTCTTTCATTATTAATTTATTATTCCAAAAAAAAAAAAATTCTAGTCTCCCACACCAAATTACACAAACAGTAATGGTAGGCCGGATCAAGTCTACTATCTATGTACTACTAACAGGTGTTGCTGGGTTGGTTCGATCCTAAGTTCCTAACCGGTTCAGTAATTTGGTTTCCGAGTTTGGTTCGATTCGGTTTGGTGAATTTGGTTATTTTTGACGTGTTCATTGTTAATGTTATTCATGGAATGTAAAATTTTATTGAAAGAGTTATTCCTTCGCAATGATACATTGTTTCCAAAAAGAAGTTGAATGCTATGAAGTGAAGCCACCAAATATTATTGTCTAATCCAATATTTTGGCACTATTCTACAATGAATATCTCGATCACGCCTAGTTTTCACAACCAAGTCTTTTGTTTCAAACGTTAACTTAAGAAGAAGTTATAAGTAGTCTTAAATTTCGGGACAATCATTTGTTCATAATTTGGAATAACCTTATCAGTGGAGGCGGTGTTTTACACACATTCTTTCTTCCTCTTCTTTTTAACTTTTTTATAAGCTAATCAAAAGTTAAGTTTTATAAAAGAAAAAGAAGAGAGAGAGAGAAAAAAAAATCGGGGAGGGGGGGGGGGGGGGGGGGGGGGGGGGGTGGGGGGTTTGGGAGATGGGCGGGGCTCACTAGGGTTTCTT
Organism: Rosa persica; assembly: GCA_025331145.1. Classification (NCBI taxonomy): domain Eukaryota; kingdom Viridiplantae; phylum Streptophyta; class Magnoliopsida; order Rosales; family Rosaceae; genus Rosa; species Rosa persica. The sequence continues at coordinate 21,379,327 of WFKR01000003.1, read as the reverse complement.
GGCATCACTCTAGCAATTTTGGTCAGAGGGATTGGATTCTCGTCTCCTTTGACCAATCTGATGTAGTAAGGTGGAAGCTTTTCTTGGCGTCATGAATGGGCGTTGGTTGGCCATGTGCAAGTCTTTGAAGGCCGGTGGTGGCGGATTTCCGATCTTCTCTGCCATGGAAATTCGTGTGTACAGCCGGCATGTGTGGTGGTTAGATGTCAAGCTTGGTCGGACGTCGGTGATCTTGTTTTGGGTCCTAGATCGATCTGTTCGTGACAGGTTGAGTTCATCAGGCCGTGCACTGGAGTAGTGATGGTCCGAATTTGGGATTTGGGTCCGATCTAGATTCGAATCTGGATTTGGGATCCGGGTAGGGTTTAAGTTTGGGCCTAGATTTGGATATGGCTTGTGGGCTAGATCTTAGTTTGGGTGGCTATTTGGGACTGGGGTCATTTTGGGCTTGTTTTGCTTTCATTTGGTTTTGCTTTTTGTTATTTAGGCAAGGTCAATGATGGAAGGTTACCCGCTACTCAACGCATTTCGGTGTGTTGAGTTATGGTGCACCATATCATTGTTACCTTTTTTAGTTTCTTGAACAAGGTCGGTGACGGAAGGTTACTTGCTACTCGACGCATATCTGTTGTTGGTTATGTGTTGGCATTTATGGCGTTCTTAGCTGTTGTCCGATTGTGGTGGTCTGCGTCCACCGCTTTTATGCAACATGCCTATTATCTTCGATCAAAGGATCATTTATAGTCGTTGCGGCCTAAGGTGGGTGTTGACGGTCTGATTTTGAACCTACATGATGCCAAGAAATCACGGAAAAATCTAATCGTGCTTTGAATGTGGTTAAGCCGACCAAGAAATCATTGACAAATCTATACGTCCTTTGAATGTGGTTAAACCAGGTATGGGCAGCACCTTTTCTACCCATTTGGTTCCACCCAAATATGATGGTGGCGCGTTGTCATTTTTTGGTAAAGGCTGGAGCAGGAAAAAACAACCCCAAAACGAGGATCTCTCCGTCAATCTGATTTTGATCAAATTCGATGGTTGGTGTCTTGGTTGGGGGGGCTCTGTTGCAGGCACTATCTACGGTGGCGGTGTAGCACGACAACACTTCCAGGAGGCACACGGTGGCCTAGGTAGTGTTCTTGTTGGCACTTTTTGGTTAATGAGGGAATCAAGCTTGCCTAGGCCTATTAGGTTGGCTTGCTCTCTTTGGGTGTCGGATGGGGTCATTGGGCCTTGCCATGGGCCCTATTAGGAGTAGGTCAGCTATTTAGGGCTGGGCCTTAGCTTTAATTAAGGTTTTTGTTAGCCTTTCGCCTTCATTCTATGCAAAGTTGATACATTTAGTGAGAGAGAATCCTTGAGCACCACAATTGAGTGCATTGGCGAATGAATTCTCATTTAATTTTAATTTTGTGTAAGAAGACTGGTAATAGTTTGGTAGGCTCACTAAATCAGTGAGTGTCTATGTTCTAGTGGACGGTACCAATTGTTTCTAAATTATTTGGTCACTGATGTACTGCAGAAGTATAAAAAGATAGAGTATGTCTTGTTCTGAGTCTTGAGTTAATGAAATCTCCTCTTTACTAAAAGAAAAAAAAAATCTTTGGCCAATAAAATCTTAGTTAGCTTCAGTGTTGTGAATTGCTTTACTCTTGAGGACGTATGTGCGAGATTCAATTAAATGTTTTAAAGAAGTTTAGGTAGGAGCAAGAGATGTCATTAAGGGGCGTGCAAATAGCGAAGGCAAAGTATTTGCCGAACTAGAACAAGAACAATCGGAGAAATGCAGCAAGTTAATCGTAGAGTTATGCAAACCATTTCTCATAGACTTCAAGACCATGCCATCCCTACACCATTTACTTGCATTAATGCTGATTGTCCTGCCTCTGTGCATCTGGGCTAACCTATGACTTTCCTAAGGGCTCTTTTAGGTCAACGGTGGAGAATGTGCCATCTAAAAGGTTCTATTTTACTCCCTTAAATAGGCATTCCTATGTATCTCAATGAAAATTACTAGCAATGATGTTGCATTATAATGGTAGATATTCTGATGCAAGGACGAACAGTGATTTTTATTAGTAGCTCTTGGAGAGCACAGAGAATGACAAGGTTGAGTTTCTCTGGGATGTTCTCACTATCTTTGGTTACGGTATGAATATGATACTTTCGTCACTCGGGTTGTCGTCTGTTTGACTATCATATACACACTATTGTGTTGGAAAGTGGTACTCTTTTATCACTCGGATTTTCGTCTCCTTGGCTCTCTGGGAGCCAATTGCCATAACTGAGATAGGGACCAAAAAAATAAAACCACAGAAAATTGTCAGTTCTTTTTGTTTGAATGTGTAGTTGTGTATCTTCAATGCTTTTAACAGTCAACAGCGAAATAAAGTTAAAATTCCGATCACATTGATGTCGGACTCTTTTAACATGCTTCTGTGGTTGTCTTCTTCCCTTCTTTTAATATTTTTTTTTCTCCCTCATAATTTTGGTCATTTCGATGGCCTAGAATGCAAGATGAGAACAGGTCTTGAACTATTTTATTAAGTACCTATGGAATTAGAAATGATTGATGTTCTAATGGTCGAAAGGATTCTGAAATGAAGCTGTATATATTCTAGGAGATCTTTGCAAGTGATAGGTTGGAAAAAGAAGATGAGGTATCTTATATCTGGAATGTAGACATTAACGTATCAAGAAACATGATATCAATGTTAAGACATGAAATAATTATTGTCTCTAAATTATGGATAAATTAGGACATTTAGCTCAAATAGTTTATATTTTATTTTACTTACGGATGGATGGGGTGGAGATTAAAAATAAAAACAAGAAGAAGATTTCTTATTTTATTTTATGTTTGTTGTCCAATCCATTTACGTAAATGAGTTGAATAGAAAGAAGAAAACAAAATCTAAAGAGAATTACATAAATAGTCGCTAAATTATGTCTTATTCAACACTTTGATCACTAACTTTTTAAAAATATCACTTTAAAATTTGAATACCTAGTTTGCATTTCACCTTAATTATTGTCGTCAAATCTGTAGTTAAAATTGAGATTTTTTTAATCCAATCACCCAAAAAACAAAAATTTTCATTTACTTATTCTTCTTTTATTTATTTCTATATTCGATTGGGCATGGTCGAGTTGGAAGCTCAATCAAGATTGTGAGTATCTTGCAAAAGAAGAAAATGGGTGTGGTCGAGAGAGATAAAGAAATAAAGAGCAATTTTTTTTTTTTACCATCTCGACCAAAATATTCTTCAAATAGTGGATATTTACGATTCTTTAACGGAAAAAATTGACGGAATTACGAAAGTGAAAGACAGTATCAAAGTTGAGTGACTAAAATGATATATTTGACAAGTGAGTGATTAAAATATTGAATTGGTCAAAGTTTAGTGATCATTTGTGCAATTTCGTCTTTATTTTTTTTTACCATCCAACAACGAGTTAATTTACTTTGATACAACAAATTTGATACCTTAGTATATGAAGCACAATGGTCATCCATGAACCAGCCTAGACATCGCAAAGTCAATCCATATAACCTAAACTTCATTAGGATTCAAGAGAATTTAGGCACACGCCAACTCAAGTCTAGGAAATAACCAAGTACGGCTAAAAGCCGGCCAAAGTATGCCCATGTGACCCAACCAGCTTACGTTCCAAACCCTAGGGCTGGGATTTGGAACCGTAAAACAGGAGGAACAACACCGAACCGCACCGAAAGTCTCGGTTCGGTTCTACGACATATGTGTTTGCAATTTTCTCAGTTCGGTTCTTGGTGTTGTTTTTACTGTTCGGTTTTGGTGCTTGTTTTTAAAACCTCCTTGGAACCGAAATATAGATGTCAGTGTATAATTGGATAATAAGGCCAAGCTTATTTCTGTAAAATAGACCCTTTCTCATGTAATCAGGCACTACTTGTATGCGATCATAACCTTCCATTTTATCTCATAATCTCCTGTCCATTCGATCAAAACCCTAAAAAATTATCTCTTCCCTCAAACTCTCACTCTCTCAGTCTCTATCCTAGATCAGATCCGACTCTGACTCTCTCATTCTCTCAGCCGGTCAGATCCAGACGAGCGAGGCCAAGTATTCTAGACGAGCGCGACGAACCCAGAAACATCACATCGATCTGTGATTTGGGACATGGCTCAATGTAAGCTTTCAATCCTTTCATTTTTCTTGCTATACTCTCATCGCTCTGCAATTTCCAGTGAAATCTGACCACTTTTTCCTTTTCGTTTGAATCCAGTCTTGCAGTGAGTGCAGTCCAGCGACCATAGCCTGTGGCCCTGTGATTTCGAGTGAAATTGTTAACACTATGTCAATAAACTCATCAGACAACAGCCGAGAACTGTTGTCTGATTCAGAAAATTTTTGTTGTCTAGTAGCCTGATATCTCTTAGGCCTTCAGACGACAGATATTATCCGTAATCTATATTTCACTCAAACAACATAGGCCGGCCAATAATCTGTTGTCTGATTATGTCGAGATATGCCGAATTATGAATTTCTGTGGTTGCAGATGTAACAAGACAACAGTTATATGTTGTTATAAAGGTTTCTGCACAACATCTTTTCATAAAACTCTATCGTATGTATTTCATTAAGACGACAGAAATCTGTTGTGTGAATATATAGAGATTTTAACTATCTTAGATTTTTTCTGTTGTGTGAATCGATTGTAGACAACATATATTTGTTATGTTATGTTATTTCTTTTTTACTAAAATGACAGAAATATGTCGTTTGAATATGTAGAGGTGTGAACTTTCTTGGGTCTTTCTGTTGTGTGAGTCAATTATGAACAACATACACTTATAAAGTTCTGTTGTTTCTTTTTGACTAAAATGACAGAAATATGTCGTTTGAATATGTAGCAACGTGAACCTTTTTATGTCTTTCTGTTGTCTGATTAGCATAAGGACTATAGTTAGCCTACATCATCTGTGGTTTATGGTGCTTTCAAACAACAGACATTTGCTTGAATTTTGTTGTTTGATGTTGATTCGGATTTCAGCTTGTTTTTTTTTCTCATGTCTGTCAACTAACACCTCCAATCTTGACATAATAAGATACAGATACAAGTACTATAGGCAAAGAATCAGTTATATATCTATATTAACAACTCCATATGTACAAGTCATCAGTACATTATCTTGACATAATAAGTACATAGAAACAAGTAGTTAACACAAAACAGCTTCAGTTGTTAGCATTTTCTCTTACTACTACTATTCATTCCAATTGTGAAGCAGAGGCTTTTCTCACATGGTGAAATGCTACAACATTATCCTCCGCTTTGAACTTTTGAACTCCTTGTCCAACATCGAACCTTCATTATGTAGTCTTCAGCTACATGATAATTATCCAATGAGCAGGCAATAACAAAATGGAGAAATCCCAATGACAAAAAGTTATGTTGATTAATACAAGAGGCACATAGCAAACACATAAATTGGACATGATTTAAGCAAACCTGGTATAGGAAAAGTAGCAATCCATTAGCAAAATTGACCCATCTAAGAGGAGCTTAATCCAATTCTGGTGAATATATCTGGGCAGAAATTAACACGAAGTATTTCATGAGAGTTTACTAAACAACAACATTTTCTATTCTACATATCGTGCACACTGCAACTAGAGGAAATGTACTAAAGACCATTAACAATAGTAAAATATTTATGGTAGTAATGCACTAACCCAAGAGAAGATGAAATCCATTCCCTAAGGGTTCGAGCATTCAAAATAAGTGAACACCAGATCCAGCTTATAGACCACTTCAGTTTATTAAGAAAGCAAAATGACCGTTTTACACTACAGTGCACACTGAATTGTCATACTGAATGAAAAGGCCACAATGAATTGAGCTAAAAATAAGATAAGATAGGATACTTGCTAGTTCAAAATTATAAGCTCATGGATTTTAATTCGGTTATAATTAATAGTCATGCCAGATGAAAAATGTCAACATGAAAAAGATAACATGTCATACACTTAGCACCATCTAGTTTAAAGAATGAAAGATTTTAATTCAATTATATTTAATAGTCATGCCAAACGGAAAATGTCAGCATGAAAAAGATAACATGTCATACTCTTATTTGCACCATCTAGTTTAAAGAATTTTCATTCTTTTGTGTACACTGTGAAATAGAAGTCTACACACACTCACCACTTCCCTCAACATGTTTTTACCACACTCAGTTCCTCATGATAACATAGTGATAACTTTCAGCAATAGAAAACATGAACTTACTTGGATCAATGGTTCCATGTAGAAAGCTCACAAGTAAAAGCATGCAGAAAGCAAAGAAAGATAAATAAGAAACTTACACAATTCAAAATCCGTCCAGCAGGAGTAGAATCAAAGAAAGACATTGATGCGCAGAAAACACTCCTAAGCATCTTCAGAAAGAATTTCTATGCAGCTTCTAGACCAAAGGAACCTGCACCAACCCAATTTAATCACAAAAACTTTAATTAAGAAGACATAGACATTGAAATAGTACTAATACTCACGATCGAACTCCGGCGAGTATATTAAACTCCTAATGGCTATATTACCAACAATTCATGTTCTCCACAACTCAATTATCAAAATTTAATGAAGTTTGTCTGACAATCAAAATAGTTCATACATTACCAACAATCATACTGTTGACAAATTCTAAAATGAAATCCAACCCAGCAACTAAACACAATCACCTGCACTATAAACACAATCACCTAAAAATCAACCCAACAACTAAATTTATAATGATATACTCTAATGACCAGATAAAACTTTTGCGACTTTTTCATTAGCCGAAGCAGAAGGGAACTTCATATAGATCGGAGGTTTCCCATTCACCAGTGAAAGGATAACAGCTGGAATACCCCACAAAGATTCTCCACAAAAGCATAGACACTTACTCTACATGATTGTCCAAACGGAACAACTCAAACCCAGATTTATAATGAAATCAAATAGAATCATACCTTCAAATGGCCTGCTGCGAATCGAACCCCAATACCGTTAAATCGACTGCTGCGAATTGAAATCACTACCAGATTTCCAGCCAAATCACTACCAGAAACCTACAACTTATCTTCAAAGCTTTACTGATCAAAGTTCATTAAAGGAACAAAATTTCAGTGAAAGAAGTACGAGCTTTTAGATGAAGACCCCAAATTCAAAATTAGAATATGCAAAACATTTACAAATTCATCTATTGAATACTCATCTCTTTGTGAGTGGAGAAAACACCAAGCAATTGAGACCTTGCAAATAGATATAGAAATACAGAAAAAAGTGAAAAAATGAGAGAGAGATTGAATACCCATCTCTTCGTGAGTGGAGAAGTTGCAGTGACCCGTGGGCTTGCCCTTGAACTTTCCTCTTCCTATTTTGGATTAAAGAGATACAGCCTCCGCCTGAATTGCTTATGCTGCTACCCAATGCAATCGCCTAGCTAGGCAAAGTGAGATGAACACTTAATCGAGAAAACCCTAAATACCCAATCAAACAAAAACCTTAAATCTATTAACACTTAGCCAAAGGGATTACCCGTGATAGATGCGAACTCAGATTGAGACCAAGATACGGATTGAGATTGAGACCGAGATCGTTTGGCACGAATGGGGTTTTCTAATTTGCGAGGGAGATGCTTGAGATGATTCTGGGTTTTCAGTTTCCATGTTGGATGAGACCGGGCTGGCGGCAGGGCTGAGGCTGGTCTGGTGGGAGGCTGCGCGCGAGTTGCTGAGGTGAGCTGTGGCTGCTAGGATCTGCGCAGGAGGGCCGCGAAGGGCTTCTGGGATCTACACAGGTGGGGAAGGCACTGGGGAGTAGGCGAGTGGGCTGCTAGCGCGGCTGTGTAGGCTGATGCGTGGAGGGGAGGATTGGGTTTTCAATTTGAAGAACGAAAACGAGAGCAAGAGAGGAGGTGGGTTTGAGAGTGAGGGCGAGCTGAGAGAAGGTTTTCAGGTTTCTTTCAGTTTGATAAATTTGTCGGGCCAAAATTTGATTAAGTGTTAGGCGGATATATGATATATCTTTACGTTGTGCCAAAAAACCAAACTAAAAGGAGGGGGAAATAAAAAACCAAAGTCAGTTCAATGCACAACAGAAATCTGTTGTCTGAAACATAACCCTTTCCAAACAGTGCTTTTGAAGAACAAAAAAATCTCAAACAATCAAAACTAAATCAACGTCAATGTAATGCACAACAGAAATCTGTCGTCTGAAATAATACATTTTTCAGAAAACTAATTTACCATGATATACACTATATTCAGACAACAGAATTTTCTCATTATGTCGTTAAAATTATTTAGACAACAGAAAACAATCATTCTGTCGTCTGAGCTCTGTCGTCTGATAAGTTTATTGACGTAGTGTAAGCTCCAGAGTCCATAGTCTGTGATGCCCGTGAGCACTTTGAGTGAAATTGGTAAGCTCCAGAATCCCTAGTGAAATTTGAGATTTGATACCCTAGAGTTAATTCTGCTACTTTAATTTGTGTTATGTGCCAATTGGGTCTCTGGTTTATATAAATATATGTTCTTTGTATAGTTTTTGAGAAAAATTTAGTTTCTTGGAATTGTGATGATTATAATTTTTAACTGAATGTGGTTTGAGCCACTGTGGTGGTTAATTCTGTTGATTGCATATTTGCATTGCTTATACTAGTATTAAACTCTTACTGTTGATGCCGGGTTTTAACTATTTGAGTGGGCACAGTTAAGAAAATGGATACAGTTATTGACTGTAATATATGAAAAGATGCTGCTGCTCTGCAATTATATCTTCAGTAAATGCTTTCATTGTATACAACTATCTTAAATAGATTGGTTCTTTGTGGCTGTTTCCTGTCTGATTTCATCTTCATTATGCATTCATTTGTCAATTTCAAAGAACAGTTTGCATGTCATTCGATCTTGAATGGAATTGATATCTGTCATTTACATGTTTTGATGTTTTTGTATTCTTTACTTTTTGCACATGACAAAAGCATGAACAGGCCACTGAATAGGTTATAGCGATTCAATTTTCAGGAGTCTAGCAGCTTAGGAGAAAATTACTAATATTTTCTTTCCAAAAAATACTTAACCAATTCTGCTTGCTCAAACTTGAGTTTCTGTTAGATCCGAAAAGAACAAAATAAAGCTTGTAAGTGTTGCAATTGGTTTTAGTTTTCTATTATAAAGATTATCTTATGAGATCCGTCTATATTTTTTTTTATACTTCAAGGAACTTCATCTAGATATTGAAAATGTCAATAGTTCAACGTGACAGTGGATATGTATAAATGAACCGTTTGAACTTCATTGCCTCACAATACCAAATCTTTTATTGGGATTATGCATAATATAAAAATAATTGAAAGAATAGATATTTGAACTGTTTAAACAAAAATATTGGTTTCCATCGAAATGAAGCAGAATTGAAGCCTTGAATTGTGAAACAGCCCTTGTTGGTGGCATGTCCTCAACGTTATAGTTATTGTTATCCTTATTTTTGTGATTTGTGGGTTGGTGAATCTCTCACAGATCTAGACTTCTGTAGTTACAGTTTTTAGATTTCCATAAGATGGTCCAAGGCTTATGACCAATATTATCAAATTGGTGTTGTCTTTTGTACCAAATATTTGAGTGATTCAAGGGTATTTTGTCCGCTTCATGTCTATCTGTTTGCAAGTGAGTCAAGTTTCAGCACTGGAAAAAGGGTAATAGATTCATACAGAAGCTCTTTAAACCCAAAAACAGTTGAAAAACTGATATGTCTTCAAAATTGGTTGAAGGTGAAGACATTATGGGGTTGGAGTACGTTCCAACTATAGAGGAAATGGAGTCATATGAACAGATTGAAGCTGGTATGTGTTTTTGGTATATTTAGTTTACTATTTTTGAATCTGATACAAGAAATTAGTTTCAAAATCTATGTGATTTACTGTTTTGAGTTTTGACATTGTGTAGACCATGGAAAAAAAAAGGATAGAGAGAACACTACTGCTGCATCTGGATCTGCACCAAGTGGCAGAGCAACCAAGAGTTCTGAAGCTTCGGCTTCAGCCCCTACAACCAAGAAGAAAAAGCAGAAAAAATGATCCAAATTGGACAGTCTATTGCTTATTTTTATTTGCTGCAGTTTGCTAGAAATGTGTATTATTCTATTGCATTGTTTATTTTTATTTGCTGCAGTTTGCATTGTTTTGTAATCTGCTATTTTACAGTTATGCAGTTTGCAGATTTTGAGTTTGTAGTTGTATTGCGGGAAATTGTTTGAGTGTTGAGTGTTTGACAGTTTGAGAGTTTTGGGAGTTTGCAGGAAACTGCAATTTGTAGTTATATTGCTGAGTGTTGAGTGTTGAGTGTTGAGTGTTGAGTGTTGAGTGTTGAGTGTTTGACAGTTTGAGAGTTTTGAGTGTTTGATGGTTTAACTTTAATGCTTTCAACAGTTTCATCTTTCATGCTTTCATAGTTTGGGAAATTGCTTTGATATGTTGATGTTAATTGTTGATTGTTGAATATGTAGATTGTAGATAATGTTGAGTTTGAATGAGTGAATAGATTGTGCAATATTGAATCATTTGAATGTATCTATGGAAATCAGGAAAACTGGAAACTAGAAACTGCTAAAAAAGCAGTGTTGCTATATGGAACCGAGCTTGGAACTGAACTGATATTGGAACCGAAAAATCGAGAAACCGACCCGAGAATTATCGGTTTGGTTCTATATCGGTTCTTGATAAAAAAAAATTGCAAACCCGAACCGAAAACACTTGTCGGTTCCGGATCCGGGTTCAATCATTGAAATTGCAGAACCGACCCGAGGCCAGCCCTACCAAACCCTAATGCAGCCAAGCAATACCATTGTTCCACCCAATAACAACTTAAGTGATGGTAGTCATTAGTGATACAATCATCGATAAATTAGTGATATCACCAATTAATTAGTCTGAAAGTCAGCCGATTGGCAAGAATGTTTTTCAAGCGATTGTGGAGTAGTTGTAAGGTGAGGTGGGGTGTGTCACTTGGTTGGCGGTAAGATCATCGATAAATCGATAATTTGGTAAGGTTACTAGTGTAGTGGTGGTGGAATTTGTCAAACCAGTGTGAGATTACAAATTGTTGGGTCATAATTCATTTACATATTTATTACCCTAAAATATGGAAATTACTTGTTCTAAAGGAGAAGAGTCTAGCATCACTTGAGGAATCATCATCACCATGACAAAACCTCCATGAGTTCATCTACATCATCCTCAATTTGACCATCACTAGTCACTTCTCTATCCCTACTTTTTAGTTTGATGTTCATAAATATGTTGGAGATTATTTATTTGATTATGAGTGAGTAGTTAGTTTGTTGGGGCTAGGGTTGAAAGCCCTAGCCAATCTTGTTTGACTTTGATGTAAATATTATGGTTGGTGCACTTTTCTTTAGCACCTTAACATGCTAGTTCAAGAGTTGAATGTTTATGCTTAAACTTAATCAATTTGGGTATGAATATTTGCCATGACATGAGAAATAATTAAGGCTTGATTAACCTTGGTTGTTTGAAGCATGATAGCATATCATATGTGCATGTTAGGGTTGTGAACTACAATCACTTAGAGATAAGCTTGGTTGGTTTATAATTTCTTCATCTCCAAGCTTTATGCACTTAGGTATATGCATTAGATACCTAGCCGGATTGAAATGCATGATTTAAGTAGTTAAGTACTACACCCGAGAGGGGTTGCTTGATATCATCAAAGGAGCATGTCCCTTGTCATACCCGAGAGGGATGCAAGGAGAGAAATTGGTTAATTAAAATGACATCATTCATTATAGAAGCATCATTGTTTGCAAGAAAGGCTAGAGGTGAAAACTTTAAGTCCTAACTCTCATCCATTTTATTATATCTAATTTATCTTAAGCTATTTTACATTTCAAGTATTCATTTAGCTATTTCCGAATCAAATCATCTCTAAAACTAAAATCAAAACACTACCCCATCTTGCATATAATCACCATGAACTTTGGTTCATTTGTGAGCCCTTGTTTGTAATTTGTACATTTGCATATTCATCTAGCATCTTTTAGGTTTTCCTTAGCTAGAGTGGCTTTTCCAATCCTTTGGGTACGATATCCCATACTCATAATCCCTACACTATAACTTGGCCCTTATACTTGAGGGTGACTATTTGTCTAACACAAATCAGACAGGTTGTTGGTCAGATGATTGGTGGATTACCAATCGATCGACTTGGTGAGATTGTCGATTGATTGACAAGATAGTTATAAGTTGTTGAAGTTATCGATTAGTTGGTTCTAGAGTCATTGGTGATGTGTAGTGGGGATTGTCAGTCGGTCAATTACGTCCCTGATCAATTAGTGAGATCGACAGTAAGTGGATGAGGCAAGGTTGTCGAATAGATAGTTACAAACTGGTGAAGGTGGAGTTGTGGTATGAAAGGGGCTGCTGTTTTACAAAACATAGAAGGAAAAAAAACATCTTTTATTTTCTAAATATATTTTTGAAAACATTCTACCCAGGTGCGAATCCACATAGTGGGCTATCGCCCAAAATTATTATACTAATATGTAAGAGATAAGTAACCAACAATATTGATAGCAACTTTGGTTCAGCTGGTTTTGGAGAGCAAAGTTGCTATCAATATTGTTGGTTACTTATCTCTTACATATTAGTATAATAATTTTGGGTTGGGCTATCGCCCAGATAGCCCACTATGTAAGAGGTTTATATTAAGTGATTGGGCCAATATAGAAATTAATTCTTTTTATTTAATTTTTTATGTAAATTATAATATTATATAGGTAATATAAGGAAATCTTGAAGGAAAAAAAAGTTTAATTGAATGTTATATTAATGAGGGAGGTAAGAAGAGTATTTGTTTTATTTTATATAAACAAATATATATATATATATATATATATTTGTCTCTCTTTTTTCTTTTTCTTTTTTAAAAGATCTCTCTTTGTACTTATTTGTCTTTTTATATGAGTTGACAAAGTCTATTGACAGTTAAAAAAAAATGAAGGTCTAAATATCAAATTTGAAGATCCAACTAGAACCACTCTACCTTCATTGTCTTTTTTTTTTTTTTTCCTTCTTCCCATTTTCTTCACCTTCCTTCTTTGGTTAAAATATTTTCTTTCATTGTTCTGCCAATTTTCCACTTTTCTAGTAGCATTTCTTTGAAAGAAATTCTAAAATGTTTCCTTATATAGCTCCACACTTCCGTTAGTGTTTCTTTAAAAGAGATTTTCCTTTAAAAGATAACAGGAATTTTTTTTCTTATTTAATTATCAGTCTATTTTTAGAAGTATTGTAGACAAAAAAAATATATCTACTAAAATTAACCCACCCCGATTTTATATCCTAAATTCCGCCACTAACACAAAATTGTTTCACAAACATTCCCAAACACGCCATACTTGTAAATATCTTGACAATTCAACAAAAATCAGTAGCTTCTGTTGTGGCTGCAGCCTGCATGGGGCTTTGACCATCGGAAACTGCTCAGGCTATCATCCTTGGCATTTCCCGCAAACAGATGGTGGGCATTGATTTGCAGATATGTTAGTAGTAGTAAAATTCACCAAAAGTTAGGTTTTGGACCACAACAAATATAAAAAAGAATCCAGGATCATCCCAACAGCAGGCGTTCATCTGCGTGCAATCCACGTGAAGATGGCCCACAAGCCCGTTTAGAGTAATATTTATTTCTGTATTTTGTGTCATTTTCTGATTTAGATCAGAGGAATACAATAGTCTCATATACACTTGGAGAAGACATAAGTATACTTCCAGTTATGGTTGGCAATAGCTATTGCGCTAGATGGTGTTGGCTTTAATTTATGACATAAACTCTTTTTTTCAAAAAAAAAAACAAAACAAAACAATACAAAATCTGCAACATAAATTAGCAATATGACAACAGAACATAGTCTTTTGCTAAGACAATTTTTCTAAATTTGTAATTCAAACATAAAAGAACGATTTTTGCCACAAGGAAACACAACAATGAAAAATAACATTCTTACGGATATCACATTATTCTAAATCCGCTATTCAAATATAAAAAAAAAAAAAAAAAAAAAAAAAAAAAAACACCGCTGGGCGCTGGCCACCACTCCCCAGCCAGAAAATCCAACAGTAGAAGTGTCTAATTCCAATGGGACCGCCTGAGAGGTCATTTTGCACCCCAAGTTGTTGAAAGAAGTAACTCATAACCCAATCCAAATGGCAATGGCATTTTCATTTGTAAAGTTGTCCCCATCAAAAGCAGACCACACTAAAGTTATATTGCTGAAGTTGATACGAATTAATATGTCAAACATCTAAAAAAATTTGCAGAATCCTTCGACACCGATAGCCCTTCCCGGCTTGATGCAGCAATGCAAGTGCAACATAATGATCTAAAGGCCATACTGAAGGTGATAGCAGTAACAACCACAATATCATTATTAAATTTGGATAATGTACCCTAGCTACTGTGGATAGAATGATTTTGATCAATGGAATATTTTAGCCATAAAAACATAAATGCCAAATAAATATAAATGCTAATATAATGTAAACCATGAAGATAAGACTTTTTCGATAACACTGGGAGGGATTTAACCTTTGATCTCTCCTAGTCATAAACAATCTTCCCAACCTAGCTTATCACTTGGGCTATTCCCAAGGGCTTTTTAGTTACTTCAAGGTAATATTGCCAAAAAAGAAATAGTTACTTCAGGGCTAGGAATTGAAGGGATTGAACCCTTATCCCTAATCATAACCTTTTTCTTTTCCTTTTTTCTTTTCTTTTCATCCATTAAGCAAATACAAACTCCGGTGGCACCTTGCAACAACATATAGCATGCACTAATAAACAGTATTGGAAACTCTGTAAAGAAAACTGAAATACCAAACACTTTTGATTCCTTTACCTCCGAAAAACAATGAACCAACAAATCTTCAAGGGCAGCTTGTGAACATAAATTGCGTTCATCTTATCTTAGAAGTCAGAGAAGAAGCCCATACCTTCTTAACATGGGAGCGGAGGATGTAGGCAAAACCACAAACAAAACCTAGTCAAAATTATTTTCCCAAACAGCAAAAGACGGCAGAAGTAGGTTCCACAATACTTCTCTCTCTGATAACCAAACAGTCCTCCTCGGGGTAAATTATTTGTAATAGAAGGCTGGTACATCGGACGGTCAGATCACTCAGATGTTGTCCAGCTTACAGGCCCACTTGATGGTGACCCATCCAGATTAAGACCCCCTTGATTTTTTTTTTTTTTTTGATACGGAAAGAGATTAAGACCCCCTTGATAAGGCCTCAATCATAACGGGCCCAATCCAAAAACAGGAAGACAACTCTAGTCAATTTCAGGGCCCGAGTACGACCAGACATGCTAAAAGTCACGGACCAATGAGGGTAGTGGGTCACGTAACATCCTGTGGTAAAAGATCCCATCAGCATAGGACCCACTGAGAAGTGGACCCATTGGGCTGGATGCTTTCTGGTGGGCCTAATCTAATATTATTAGAGCACCGTACAAAGAAACGCAAGCTGTTCTCAAGCTGCCTCCAATGTCGGGTCTGGCAAGCCGCCTAGCAGAGGACACTGGAGTGAGAAAGCATGGACCCCATTTTGATGCCTTTGTCACTCTCAGATCTGAGCTGCATATGAAGCCCTACAGGTTTTTTTAATACCAATCTAGGCTGGCCCGGCCACACTACCAGTCTAAAATATCTAGAAAATTCTCCACAGACCCTAACATGTCCACTGCAGCTACAAACACACACATAAGGTTTGGGTCTACCAACTAAAAGCCCAGATCATTAATTTTGGGGCTGGAATTGTTCCACAGCCTTGAGGGGAGCATCTACCACAGTTCATGGTCTCATACATCATGCCTAGCTTACAGCTAGCTATTATGTCTTGAACCTGAATTACAAGCATAAGTTTTCTCCACATCACAGGGCCAACAATGGAGTCTTTAAATGCGAATGAGGAAGATAGATGCATTACGATAGATCAAAGTTAAAATATTCAGCTGAACCCAAAACTAGCAGTTCAAAATTATAGGTAGCAAAAGATAGCTGTGGTCATACACTTGTACCACAGAATATTTTAATGAACTAGGAAAGTTTAAGGCCAATTTCAGCTGCAGAAATGTGCTGGGCAGTAAACTACCATGTAGGGTGTTGGATGCATGGGACGCAACCATAAAAGATTCTTCATGCATTATTCATCAACAGTTATCATAGTATAGATCCAGAATTTAAGTCACCAAATAAGTAGATGGCAAATCTAAAACATGACCACAATTTAAGCAGCTTAAGTTAACAACTATACAAAAAGATCCAATCCACAAGCCACATTACCAGTTTCTATCAGTGAATGGGAAAATTTCAGATATCAAAACAACAAAGATATGGTTGCCCACTACTTAAGAGTTTGCTGAAATTCATTCAACCTTTTGAGCTGTAATTATCTATTCATTGTGCTAGAAACCATATTTTATAAAGTACAAATAGAACATATGGAACACAAACTTACATGCGTGGCTATCAAACTGTCAAGCAGAGAGTAATCAAAAAAAATCCACAGCATGTTCTTCATCAGTCAAAGAATTGAAAGTAGATATTGTAAGCCTGCAAATTAGGATTTGTCATCAGCATTCGATAAGTGACTGAGGGATGCCAAAAATATAAAAGTAACTACTGACCATCAATACTGCCGCAACATTGAACAAGAAAAGTTGGGCAATCAATAAATTGTCAGCTACAACAATTTATTTGATTAATGAGTAAAATTGGGGGCATGGTGTATAATTTAATTTTGCTGTTGACATTAGCTCAAGTGGTTGGGGGGGTGGTTGGGAATTGGGTTACTACTAGGCTAGATCAGGTGTTCGTTTCCCCTCCAATGTAAATATAAAAAATTTAAAAATCCAGATAAATCATGAAAGATTTCAGAATCCAGAATACACCCAATTGTTCAGTTCTTAGGGTTTTGGAAAAATGTAAACAGACAAAAATACAATAAAAGTAAGGGAAACATCGCAAAAGATGATGCTACTAATAAACAGCAACTAGACTCCAAAAGCTTAATTCATTAAGGAGTAGACGAATAAAATAGAACAAGCTAACACTCCTAATCCCATTTGGTACATGAAAAAGGAGGCAAATGCACACTTATAAAAAGGAAATATATAAAAGGAACCTATATAGCTACGATGGAGATTATAGGTTTGATCAAGAAATTAGTATCTAGCATTGTCTAATTATAATACTAGTCATGGAAAAGTAAGTATTTATTGATGGGAGAAATAACTAGATAGGAAAATCACCTTATGGACAAGTAATTCATACTTGATTTTGATCTTTCTAATAGACCCAGGCATAGCTGCATTTGCAGCATGCACAGGTGAAGCCATCACTATGGCACACCCATGCACTATCTGCACCAGACTATAGCAACCTGATCTCTCCATAAAACTAAATTAAACAGTCACACTTTTGCACATCTATGCGTTATTGCACTAGAGATTAGCAATCTGCTCTGTTCATGAAATAATATTAAACAATCACACTGTTCCATACAATGACAATCACATCATACTCCTGCTTCCCAATCTCATTGATGCATATAATATGTTTGAATAGCGAAAATTAGAAAGTGACCCTTTTTTGCATCTTTTAGTATTTATGGCTCGAACAAAACAGTAAAGCTTTTTTAATGGGGCAGATCATTACTCAATGGGACATAACTTTGAGATGGCCTTTTTGAGTGAGCAAAGAAAACCCCCTCTGCCTCTCTCTCTTTTAAGAGTAGAGCAGTTGGGTAATCTTCCATTTGTTTCAGATATAAAAAGTTCCTCCAAAGCTAACCAGTAGCATGTAAAATTTTCACCGGGGGGAACAAAATTGAAAAGAAAATAATGTTAATGAAAACTGGTGAGTTTCATGTTGACATTAAGCTCCACATACTATTACAAAATAAACCCGTACTTTAATAAGTGGAAACTCTCCTTTATCTGACATATTAAGGTTTGTAATATATTGGATTCAAACTCCTAATAGAGAATATCTTTTAAGAAGGGACTGAATCTGCTGATTAATAATTGTATATCTAAAAAGAATTTAAGCATGTTTAATTAGATTTCACTAATAGTGGTGTTTTTATGATAACCCAGAGAATCACATTTCAGAAACTTATTGGTTCAGAGTGAGATGATCAAGTGCTGGATCATCTCACTTTTAGAAGGGAGGAAAATGAGTCTTTAAGGAGGGACTGAATCTGCTCATTGATAATTGTATATATAATAAGAAATCAGTCATGTTTAATTAGATTTCAGTCATTTCACTAATAGTATGTGTTTTTTGTGATAAACTAGGAAGTCACATGTCAGAATCTTATTGGTCCAGAGTGAGATGACCAAGTGCTGAATATAAGTCAATACAATCAAGAAAAAGAGAATGACACTAGATACCATGACTGCAGGATCATTAAAAGATTTTGTTACGACCATCTTTATAAAGCAATTTCTAAAAGTTACTAATATCAGGATAAAAGAAATATCAGAAACTCAATAAAGAAATTTATGCAAGATGATTTTCACAATACAAGAGTGAAATCAGTTATGTCATTAGATGTTAAACTATCTCGGAGCAGGGAAAGATATATATGTCCAAACTAGATTACAAAGTGTCAGTTTTAGAATTCTAGAAAAGAGGCGCGAATGTCTAATTCTTCAGATCCGGACCACGGCACAAATATTGCAGAAATGAGTATTCTATAACCAAACAGCAAGACACAGGTAATTAGAATTAACAAACCAATTAATAAAGCAAAGGGTAATCTATAGTTTACTACAAAAAGATAAAACAGTTCTGTCTATATATACAGTAAAGAACAAACCTGATAATGATTATAGCGAGGAGACAAAAGTAGACACCAAGCTTGACAAGCCGGCACTTCTTCTCAGTATTAAGAACCCTGAATACTTCAGTTACATCAATAAGATGCTTTTGTTTTACAAACCTGAAGTACAGAAAAACGGATGGTTAGGACTTGGGTGGGGGGTAATGCTAGTTCATCTTCCACCAATACACCAAGACATACATAGAGGCAGACATGTATATAGACACTATAAGGCAAAATGAAAGCTTATTTTGTGAGGATTAATCATTGCCAGTCCTTTGTGTTTCACAACCTGTTCTAACCGGAACAATAGGCAACAAGTCATAATCATCACAAGATGCACCAACCTTAAACTGTCCCAACCCCCTAGTTGTGTCACTGCAAATAGCATTTTAAAGAAGAGATGTTCCAAAACTAATGTGAGTGATGTGAGTATAAATATAAATAACTCCATGCTATTGGGGCAGGATGTGAGTAGTGAAAGACAAAGGTTGGTCCCTGTTTTCATCATTGTTTAAGGTAAATAGATTGGTCCAATCAAAGGTTTCAGATCTTGGATCAAACTTAGGGTGGAAAGAATAAAGGACGTACATATAATGGGTCGTTTAATAAGGAATAGAGTGAACATAGAGAAAGTCACTCCCATTCACCGTCAACCATCTGTTTACTAAGAACAAGGAGAACCAAAGTGCATGAAGAAATTAAACAGGCCAGTGAAAGTAAGAGACAGTCTTCTGGTCACCATCTAATTCTCTTTTATTTTCCTCAAAACATGAAAAGCACTTTAAAATAATATTTACACCATTGATTGTATATAAAGTCAAATAATGTTTATAAAGAAAAACTGACAGGTTTTTACATCATAGTTAAATTATTGGATTAATCCATTTTCAGTCTACTTTTTACAGCCTAGCAGCTTTGACAGGTTTTCATGTTGTAAGCAATACTAATGCAAGAACTTGAACTCTTTTCAAAAATGAAGCTGAATGAATCCTGATTACAGTTTCTCAGAAAAAAAATAAATAAATAAAGACAAGAGGAGTACCGACTTATTCCATCAAACATCACACAATTTTAACAACTTATTTCACTTTTTTCTAGTAGCTCAGCTTCTTCTTCTTTTGATACCTATACCTTACAGATTAAACCTATAATCTTTGATAGGTATAGTAACATTATTATTAGAAGCTACTTTAGATCTTGCTGAAAAAGATATTTAACGAAGCTTAGCTTGTTCTAAAATATCTCAAGCACTCGATTGCGTTATATGATGTTAGTTTTAGGTCTGGTTTCTTATCCAGCTGTATTATTTCATTTGATTACTCATGCTTCATTGTACTCTTTTATGCACCCATATACCGATACCAACTGATACTTACAGCATCACGATATAGTAAGTAAGGGGGACTGTGAAGAGGAACATGAACCAACGCTGTGCCAGGAGGAACAGAGCACAGAACACTCCATGCACAATGAACTCAGGGACAACCAATTGATTGATGCGAGTCGATAATTCAAACGGATTGATATAGTCGGCCTCCAAATCCGTTAGCATCACATACTACAAAACAACATTGGGGCAACATTTAGCGGTGTTTCACTTGAGGTGCAGAAACATGAATTACAATAATGCTGCTTAATACAATGCCACGAAAATCTAAGCTGCGAGAAATGCAAGCAACACGAGAACAACACATAGGAAGCTAGTTCTTTCGACAGTATCGCCCTTAGCAGTAGACAAACAAAAAATTTCCAGTGATTTTCAGCTAACTATATTTACATGAATAACTAGTGATTCGAGGCAGTCCTCTTGTGTCAAGTAGGTCTGAATTCTAGTTGGTGTACTAAAATTTGGTAACAGTTGGGCTAAATCCTACTATGCTTTACTCTATGGAGGTAAATTGAAAGTGAAAATTGCGGAACCCTGGTATGAATATTCTGAGAGAAAGCTCTTCACCCGTCGAGTTCCGAGTGTTGGGTTTTAGAGGTAATTGAAAGTAGGTACCTGATAAAGGCTTGAAGCGAAGAGGGCAATGTCGATGCAGAAGCAGAGTAGCCAATAGATCAAATCCCAAGCCATGTTCGGAATCAGAAGATGGAGTCTGGTGAGTAGAGTAGAGGAGAATCTAGTGGTTTCTACTGCTACTATTGGTAGGGCTCGACTTTGGAGCCGAAGGGACTTTCACTTTACCCGACATACATCAATACACTTCTTCTTTTTGAAAGGACATCATCATAACACTTTTTTAAGATCTTAAAATAAAGTGACTTTTCTTCAAAAAAAAAAAATAACTTTACACAATACATTATACCTCTTTTCATCAATTTTATATCTACTATCATCCTTTGCTAATCAACCAAAGTTTTTTCTAGGGCCGGGCATTTAACCGGGAAACCCGAATATCAACCCGGAACTGAGCCAGGACCAATCCGAATGGTCCGGGCTTTAAAAAATAATTTCATAGTTTTACAAGGCTCGACTCGAAAGCAATATAAACGATTCGAGTCCAGACTTAAGAAATTATAAAAATAAAAAAATAAAAAAAAAACTGAAGGCTCGTTTACTTACTTTTTCTATTAACTATACAATAGTTAAGTTATTTACCCTACTCTCTCTCTTCCTCTTTTCACTGCCGCAAACTCTTATCCTCTTTTCTCCTCTTCTTCTTCTTTTCCTCCTCCTCCTCTCTTATTCTCTGTTCATACCTTCTTTTTCTTCTTCTAGCTATGATTTTTGTCATCTGAGATACCCAAGTTTTCATTTCTATTTCTCCATACCTTTAATTTCTGTTCACATGTTGATGTAAACAAAGTTGCAGATCGGGAAGTTTCAGTTTCCATATCTTAGATCAAGATGGTGCAACAGGATGTTCCAAATCTCAAGATGGTGCAACAGGCCCGAAGACCCGAGAAACCAGGCTCCGAAAACTCGGTCTGGGCTCTCTCCAGTCCCGACTTCCAGAAAGCTTGATCTAAGACTGACTCGAAAACTTCGGACTCGGTCCCGGGCTCGGCATATTGACCCTTGGGCTGGGATCGTGCCCAGGCCTAGTTTTTTCAAGTACTTTAAGGCGTTTCCGACAGTTTTGTTTTTTTTTTTTTTTGACTTTTTTCTTAATATAGAGACTCAAAAGTTAAAATTATCTTAATTTTAAGTTTTCAACATATATTGTATTAAATAATGTATCGTCTAAAATAATTGTATTATTGCTTGGCTCTAAATCAAAGTTTAATGATCTAGCGCTCTCTGCTAGGGTTTGGAGAGCGGCGGCTCTCATGGTTTCACCGTGCTCTGTACCTGCTCCATTCTTGGAGATTTCTTCAGGCTTCGGCCTCTATTTGTTTATCCTTGTTGTTGTCAAAGGCAAGGGGATAGTTTTGGGCGAGAATTGTGAATGGTGGCTGCAATTACTCACCGATGGTTGTGCTGGCATGGATAGTCTGCTAGTGGTTGCATATGGCAATGGCTGTTAAGGACTGTGGGATTCGGGTGATACTGCTTTATAGCCCAGTGATCTAGGCAACTGGGACTCTGGCGTAGGTAATGGCGCTTCGCACAGGTGGTGGGTGATCAGGTTCGATCATTGCTTGGCTGGGTCGCTTGTTTCTAGGGTTTTTCGGTAGCGCTGGAGGTCAGATTTCACTAGAAGACTAGATGCAGGGTTCACGCCGAAGGTGGAACTGGAAAACACATCGGGTTTGGAACCAAAGCAGGAGGATCCGGATTTGGGATTCGAGCAGGCTATGGCCCTGAATTCCAATCCGCTCTCGACTTTGGGCTTGGATTCTGGCCCACCTTCATTGCTAGGCTTAAGTTCCGGTCCACTTTGTTTGTTGGGTTGTTTTTCAATTTTTTGGATTGGCTTAGGGCCTCTATTCATTACTGGTATTGGATTTGGGACCTCGGATTATGGTATCTGTTCATGACCATGCTCTAACACCCTTGCAGTGGTGGAGCCAGGTTTCAATTTAAGGTGGGGCACTCACGAAATATCAAAACTTAATAAAAAAAATAACAACAACTAAAGTGATATACATCTTGTAAATTGTCTAAAGCAATAACTATATTAACTCTTATAATTCAAAAGTAGAACAATATTGTCACATACGTAATATATAATTATATATATAAACACACATGTTCAGACCAAAAAGAAAAAGAAAAAAAATTCACAAAGGTCACAAAAGAAGCATCAAACCCATGACAACATTGTTATTAATTCAATCACACAACCATTACACCAGAATAGCTTTACTACATTGTAGAGAAGCTAATATATATTTGTACTTAAGAACTCTAGTAGGTCACAGGACCCACTAGGCCCCTATGTGGCTCCGCCCTTGCACTCCATTCCGGCAATAAATTGGTTTCTATCAATGTGTGCGTTGGAGTTGCATGGGTAGTCAAACCACCGACTACTCAAATTACTACACGACTGCAATCTATAGTGTAAAATCAGCGTTGCGTTTCGACGTTGCTGCTCTTGCTTTATTAATTCTTTGTATTTCATATGCAATTTTCGCATCTTTTTCTTTCGTACTATTTATTTCTTTATTGATGCTTTTTGGCATCGTTTCGTTATAACCTTTCAATTTCAATAAAGAGTTGACGTCATTTTACTCAAAAATGTATTGTCTGAAAAGACACATTGGAAAAAGTTGTTGATTATTCTACAAAAGATAATGTGATGCCAGATTGTACGCGCATTCAAGCACATCGCTTGCAATTGTTGGTGGAGTTGGGGACTTCGAAAGTTAGACTCTCAGTCTTGATTACAAGCTAGTTTCCTTGTAAGACTGATGCTAATTGATCAAATGAATGTAGCACCACACCAATATCCTTCACTAGTGAAATTGAGGGAGGATGCCAATAATGGTGTCATGACGGACTTTATAGTCATAGATCATGGGATTTTAGTAATGAGAATCAGATTATGTGTTCTTGATAATCAAGTAGTACAGAGGATAATTCGCAATCACGCAAGAAAAACTATACTAAGTTAATTACTAATATTTATTTGTATGAATGTAATTGATTAAGGGGAACTTTGGTTCACCCCTTAGGCACATAAGGGGAAAAAGAAAAAGAAAAAAAAAAAAAGACGACTTCCATGAAGAAGCTTGCATGTGTCAAAAAAAATTCACCTCGAGAATTTTACATTAGGAACACCTTGAACTGGATTTGTAATTAATTAGTAGTTTTACATCACAAATCAAAATTCATGAAGGTTGAACAAAAATGGAAGATCAGGCACAAAAATGAAAAATGAATATTTGTTAAGACAAATTAATGAATGGAGTTAAGGTAAGTAAGGAATCAAACATAGACGTATGTAGTTAACAATTAAATCACCCCTACACAGAAAAAATCAGTATTATGACCTAGACGCTCTCACGCTAGGGTTACTTTCTAGGTTTTAGAAAGCAAACTACGTTCTACCTTGGATTTGGAAATATTGAGTTGGAACTACAGAGGAATTTGCAACGAGACCACAACTAGGGCTTTGAAAGATTTGATCTCTCAGAATCGGCCTCAAATTATTTTTTTGTGTGAAACTAAGATAAGCAGGCAACGTGACTTTGAAGCGCTGCATAGGGTGCTAGGTTTTGCACACTTGAAGGCAGTGTTGAGCGAGGGCCAATTAGGGGGTTTAGGTCTATTCTGGAACGATGATGTGAATCTCAGAATGGGAACGACATCGGCTCATCATATGGATACGGTGGTGGTCAGCAATCAGGGTGCCCAGTCTTAGAGGCTGACCGGCTTTTATGGCTATTCCAGGACGGCGGAAAGAGATAGATCATAGCAGCTTCTGCGTGATCTTTCTGGTCCTGATTCCTTCCCTTGGGTAATTATCGGAGACTTTAACGAGATTCTGAACAGCGGAGAAAAGATTGAGGGGCCAGTCAGGTCCAAGCGTCAGATGAGAGGTTTTCGTGAGGCCTTGGGTTATGGAGATTTACTAGATCTGGGGTTTCAGGGTACAAAGACGATGTGGTGGAATTCTGAAACCAAGTTGAGACTTGATCGTGTCGTCTGCACACCTTCATGGTGTGATGTTTTTGGATATGCAAAATTGGTCCATCTTCCTCCAAGTGATTCTAATCATATTCCCATACATTTACATGCAAGCACAATTCCAATTCCACAACGGCAGAAATTCCACAGATTCAAGTTCGAATCTTTTTGGCTTCAACACCCTGAATGTGACCCTCTGGTGAAGGAGGCTTGGTAAGCTGATGTGACTGGAGTACCATTGTATATGGTTATGAAAAGATTAAGCATACTAGGATGGAGTTAGATAAGTGGCAGAAAAAAACTTTTCGGGTTCAACAACAAACCATGTTGGGAATTAGGGCACTGCTTGAGGAACTGATGGATACGTAGATTACTAGCATTGTGCAGAATGAGAAGCAGACGTTGATGTGCCAATTACAAAATCTGCTATCTCAAGAAGAAAGTTTTTGGAGACAAAGATCGAAACTGCAGTACTAAAAGAGGGAGATTGCAACACGAGTTTCTTTCATCATAAGGAATCAAACAGAAAGCACAAGAACTTGATTAAGGGGCTGTATGATGATGAGGGTAAGTGGTGTGAAGAGGACGCCAATCTAGAAAGAGTAGTTGCTTCTTACTTCAGCAAAATGCTTACAGCTTCAGAATTAGATTTTGGGGCTAAGGAATCTACAATTGCGGCAATACAACCCTGTGTGTCTCATGAGATGAACGAGCAGCTTTGTTTGCCTTACACAGGGGAGGAGATTAAATGTGCTTTATTTCAGATGTATCCCACAAAGTCACCTGGACCGGATGGGATGCCTCCTTTATTTTTTCAACATTATTGGGAGACAATTGGAGAAGAGATTATTGAGGCAATTCAATCCTTTCTTTATACGGGTCAGTTCTTGAAGCAAATTAATTTCACTCATATTTGCTTGATTCCAAAAGTAAATAATCCTGAGAAGATGACTGATCTAAGGCCCATTGCATTATGTAACGTTATCTATAAGCTTTGTTCGAAAACTATTGCCAATAGACTGAAAACTATTCTGCCTGTGGTGATTTCGCCTTTCAAAGTGCTTTTATACCAGGGTGATTAATTATTGATAATATCTTGGTAGCAAACGAGATGGCTCACTTTGTGCATAATAAGAGAGAAGGTTCAGAGGGACTTATGGCTTTGAAATTGGATCTCAGTAAGGCATATGATTGCATGGAGTGGTTGTTTCTTCGAAAGGTGATGGATCGTTTTGGTTTTGCTCAAGTGTGGATTGATATGGTTATGTGTTGTGTTACTACGGTCAGAAATTCCTTTCTGGTTCGTGGGAAGCCTAGAGGTTTTGTGGTTCCTTCACGGTTCCTTCACGAGGTTTGAGACAGGGAGACCCTCTCTCTCCTTATCTATTTCTTATTGGAGCTGAAGGTTTTTCTATATTGCTATAACAGAAGCAAATGGCAGGCTTACTTCCTGGTATTGAGCTTTGTAATGATGCACCGTCAGTTAATCACTTGCTTTTTGTTGATGATAGCATGTTATATGTAATGCTAGTCTGGAGGATTGCTATCAGATACAAGATGTGATCGAAACTTATGGGAGAGCATCCGGTCAGTTGGTGAATTTCAACAAAAGTTCTGTTTTCTTTAGCAAGAATGTTTTAGAATATGTGCAGGATGAGATTTCAAGCCTTTTGGGGGTGGAAATTGTGGAATCACATGGAAAATATTTAGGCTTACCAACTTTTGTAGGTCGTAAGAAGACTGCAACCTTCCAGTACATTGAGGATAACTTGGCTAAGAAACTGAAGAATTGGCAAGGTAAACTGTTAAGTGGAGCTGGGAAGGATATTTTGATTCAAGTAGTGGCTCAAACTTTACCTACGTACGCAATGAGTGTTTTTCAACTCAGAAAAGGCTTCTGTAAGGATATGGAGCAGATGTGTGCAAGATTATGGTGGGGAAATACTGAAGACAAAAGAAAAATTCATTGGAAGTCTTGGGATGCTCTATGTAATCCAAAGGAAGAAGGGGTTTGGGGTTTCGGAGCTTAACAGAGTTTAATTCAACGACGTTAGAAAAACAGGCTTGGAGAATCATCACTAACCCTTCTTCACTGATAGCTCGTATATATGAGGCTAAGTATTATCCTTCTGGTACGTTTGGGACAGCAGAACTATATGCTTCTTCATCTTATTCCTAGAGGAGTATTTTTTCTACAAGGGAATTGATTTCTCAAGGCTCATACTGGCAGATAGGGACTGGTGTGCAAGTGAGGGCATGGTTGGATCTGTGGGTTCCAGGTATTCCTAATCATACACCAGCGACCCTTGTTCCTGTGGTGAATACCTCTCTTAAGGTTAGTGATCTTGTTCTTGATCCTTCTACTTGGGATGAAGTTAAGGTTAGGGAATTATTTTCTCTTGAAGAAGCTAATGCTATATTAAGAATCCCTCTAAGTACTAGAGTGGTAGAAGATCGGTGTGTGTGGAGATTAGAAAAAGATGGGAACTTTTCTGTCAAAACTGCTTACACTCAATCTTTTGTGAACTCTCCTTCTAGAAGGCCTAGTCCTCTTAATGTGTCCAGTGACTTTTGGAAGAAGGTGTGGAAGGGAATTATCCCCACCTCTACTAAGATGCATATTTGAAGGGTGTGCAATAATATTTTACCATCTTTAGAACGACTTGCTTCTAATGTTGGAACATTTTAATATTTTATTTATTATTGAAATTAAATTGGATGAATTTATTTTATGTTTAAAATCTGAATTTATTTGTGTTTTTAAATTCAGAATTTATTTTGAGTTTTATTTGTAACTCATGGGGTTTTATTTTGATTTATTTTGGATTTTAATTCTTGTAACCTATGACTATTGGTTACTACCATATTAATTGTAGGGAGTATCCTAAGAGCCTATAAATAGCATCATTTGTTGCATGCTAAAATATATCCTGACAAATGCTATTACGAAACACTACTATTCACCCATTAACTTTCTTTCCAAAATCTCCCCAAAAGTGTCTTATGTGTTTTTGGCCAAGAAATGTGTTCTTTTGGTGGAGCTTTGGGTTTCTCCGATTTGTGCAGATTGGTGTGAACCACACAAATTGTTGTTCGGCTGTTGTATCCTGGAGGGGACAAGTCAAGAGATTTTCTGGTGCACCGGCATTGTTCTGCAAAGGGCTTGAATTTCCTTAAAGAGAGCGAGATACCTGCGCCTCAGCCTTTTGTCAACGAGTTTCTCAAGAGAAATTATAATTTTTTATTGTAATTTCACTAACAATTTTAAGGAGATTCAACAAGACGGAGCATGCACAAGAGAAACCGTTCGACAATATGGGATATCTCAATTTGAGAAAGATAAGTATAACTAATATTTTTTATGGCTAAATACAGATTACTATCCTGTAGTTTGGGTCCAAAATCAATTCAGTCCCTGAACTTCTAATTTCATCAAAAACACCCCTACACTTTCAATTTTGATCTAATAGGTCCAATTTGTTAGTTTTCCTACAATTGAGTAATTTAACTTGTTAATGTAGCTCATATATGGCTTAAGTTTTATGATGTGTGTCTGCAGGCCACCTCTAGTCAATTTAAGAATGAGTAATACTATTAAAAATAAATAGTTTTTCAATAAATAATCCAACTATAACTTGAACCCATAACAGAATATTAACGAATTAGACCTATTAGATCAAAATTGAAAGTGCAGGGGTGTTTTTGATGAAATTAGAAGTCCATGGACTGAATTGATTTTGGACCTAAACCACAGGGTAGTAACCAGTATATAGCCCTATTTTTTATCTCTCGACTTATTTCTCATATAATTTTTATGATTATAATGAACTACTCATTGTTATTCAAAGAAATATTGAGAAGTTTTGTAGATTAACTTGGAGAGAGTTCCAAAAATCCGTGCGTCACAAACAAAATCAGATTTCCTTGGAGACCTTAACGACTCGCATCCACATTGAGGAAGAAACAAGAGGTCAAGATGTTTTTATGCAAGATACAAACAATGACACCTCCAAGGTAAATTTAGTATCTTCCAATAATAATTTGCCCAATGGTCATTTTCATAGAAATTCTCATATGCAGCCAAAGAAGAAAAATATGAAAAAAAAAATTGGTAAACCTCACCAACAGAATAAAGGCAAACCAAGCTATGTGAATAAAAACCAAAATCCTCCTTCAAAAAATAAGCAACAATATACTTGTTGTTATGTTTGTGGCAAAAGTGGGCATATTGCTCGAAATTGCAATTATCGAAAATGTGAGGCTGTTCCTCAAGCTCACGTCACTGAAGAACCATATGTGGCAATGATAACTAATGTAAATATGGTTCAAAGTGTTGAAGGATGGTAGGCAGATTGTGGTGCTAATAGGCACATATGCTATGATAAAGATTAGTACAAGAAATACACTCCTTTTAAGGAGTCCAAAACAGTTATGCTTGGAGATTCACATACTACTCAAGTGCTTGGAATTGGTGAGGTGGAACTCAAATTTACTTCTGGTAGGGTGTTAACTTTGAAAGATGTGTTGCGTACACCCTCCATGAGGAAAAATTTGATGTCTAGTTATCTTCTTAATAAGGCTGGTTTTAAACAAACTATGAAATCTGACCAATATGTGATCACCAAAAAAGGTGTATTTGTGGGCAAAAGGATTTTGAAAAATGTGAGACTTTCAGTAAAGCAAATATTACTAGAAGGCCTCACAAAAATGTTGAAAGGCATACCGAGCTATTGGAATCAATCCATACAGACTTGTGTGAATTTGAGAGAATTTTAACTCGTGGAGGTAACAGATATTTTATCACTTTAATTGATGATTGTTCTAAATATGCTTATGTCTATTTGTTGAAAAATAAAACTGATGCTTTTGCCAAATTTTAAGAGTTCCTCCTTGAGGTTGAAAATCAATTTGGTAGAAAAATTAAAAGGCTCTGAAGTGATAGAGAGAGAGAGAATATGATTCTTTTGAATTCAATTCTTTTGTTCAATCTTTAGGAGTGATTCATGAAGTTACTCCACCCTATTCACCTGCATCTAATGATGTGGCAGAAAGAAAAAATAGAACTTTGATTGAGTTAACAAATGTCATGTTGATTAATTCAGGTGCTCCCTCTAATCTTTGGGGTGAATCAGTTTTAACTGCTTGTTATGTGTTGAATAGAGTGCCATATAAAAATACGAAAATTACACATTTTGAGGTGTGGATGGGGCATAAACCAAATTTAGGTTATCTTAGAGTTTGGGGTTGTCTAGCCTTTGTGAGGTTAACTGACCCTAAAAGACCAAAATTGGGTGCTAGAGCTACTACTTGTGTTTTTGTTGGATATGCTTTGAATAGTACAACCTATAGATTTCTTGGAGATGAAAATCATGTTGTGATTGAATCTGGTGATGCAATTTTTCATGAAGAAAAATTTCCTTTTAAATCGAAAAATAGTGGGGGTCAAGAATCTAGAGAAAATATTTTTACCCAACCTAGTTCTTCTTCTTCTAATTTTCGAATACAAGAAAGTTATGAAAATGAACCTAGAAGAAGTAAGAGAGCTAGAGTTTAAAAAGGTTTTGGCCCTGACTATTATGTTTATAATGTTGAGAAAAATCTTATTTCTTTACCGAAGCTTTATCATCACCAGATGCAATTTTCTGGAAAGAGGCTGTGAATGATGAAATGGAGTCTCTAATTTCTAATAATACTTGGAAATTAGTAGATTTACCAACATGTTTTAAAACCATTGGGTGTAAATGGGTCCTTAGAAAAAAGCTCAAACCGGATGGAAGTACAAACAAATATAAAGCTACACTTGTTGCTAAAGGCTTTAAGCAAAAAGCTAATCTAGACTTTTTTGATACTTTTTCTCCGGTTACAAGGATTACATCCATTAGATTATTGATTGCTATTGCTGTAATTCATGATTTGATTATTCATCAAATGGATGTGAAAACAGCTTTTCTAAATGGTGATTTAGAGGAAGAGATCTATACGGAGAGCACAAGGTTTGTAAGTTATCTAAATCTTTTTATGGTTTAAAGCAGGCTCCTAAACAGTGGCATGAAAAATTTGATTCCTGCATGGTTGAAAATGGTTATAAATCAAATGAATGTGACAAGTGCATATATTATAAATCTTGGAAAAATTCACATGTTATTATTAGTCTCTATGTGGATGATCTCTTAATTTTTGGCTCAAATTTGCATGTGATTGATGAGACCAAAACTATGCTTAAGACTAATTTTGATATGAAATATCTTGGTGAGGCTAATGTTATTTTGGGCCTGAAAATAACAAAAACATGTGATGATATTTTTCTTGATTAGTCACATTATGTTGAGAAAATTTTGAAGAAATATAATTATGTTGGCCATAAGCATGTGTCTACTCCTTTTTATTCTAGTGTTCATTTATTTCCTGTTGAGAGTGAAAATGATGTAGTTAATCAAAAGGAATATGCTAGCATAATTGGCAGTTTGCGCTATGCAACTGACTGCACTAGACCTGATATTGCGTATGCAGTTGGAATACTTAGCAGATTCACTAGTAAACCATGTAAAGAACATTGACATGCAATTGAGCGTGTTATGAAATATTTGCTTGGTACTAAAAACTATGGATTATTTTATAAAAAATATCCTGCTGTACTTGAAGGCTTTTGTGATGCCGATGGAATACTCTGTTAGGTGACTCTCTCTCTATCACTGGTTATATTTTTACATTAGGTGGATGTGCTATTTGTTGGAAATCAAAGAAGCAAACAATAATCTCTAATTCAACCATGGAAGCTGAACTTATTGCTCTAGCTTCAACAAGTGAAGAAGTAAATTGGTTGAGAGATTTATTGCATGAAATTCCCTTGTGGGAAAAATCTATACCACCTATATTGATTCATTGTGATAGCATTGTGATAGCACTGCAACAATTGGTAGAGTAAATAACCGTTATTATAACGGTAAATCCAGACCTATAAGAAGAAAGCACAGTATTGTGAGATCATATTTGAGTGATGAAATTATTAATGTGAATTATGTTAAATAATGTGAGAATCTTGCAGATCCTTTAACTAAGGGCTTGGCAAGAGATAAGGTCTGAAGTACATCGAGGGGGATGGGATTGAAGCCCATATGGTCATGAGCCATATATGAGGACACCTAACCCGGTGATTAGAGATCCTAAAAACTGGGTTCAATGAGAAAAACGAATCACAAGGTGGCCGTAAGAAAAATGCACTATATTTTCTTACTTATCCCTATGATAGAAGTGCATTAATCTTGTAACGTATATGAAGGTTGAGTTTACTTAAAACTCTTAATAAAATTTGTAGCTCATATGAGTGGGATGTCATAGTTACAAGAGCATTCTTGTTGGATTTTACCTATATGAGTGTGAGAGTAGGGTCGCTCTCTATGAGAATTGAGCTTATTCTTGAAATGCACTCATGAAAACCGGGATAAGCACAAGGCCGTAACATGCTGGCTAATAAAGCTCATATTAACACCTGAATTATTATGTGTGACCAATAGTTCTTATTTTCCCTTAAGCAGTCGTAGTTCAAGTTTGAGACCACTATCAACTCTGGAGTAGGGATTGCTGTTTCACTAAGTGAAGGTTCAATGCAGAGCACACCTTCATGATGCATAATGGTTCGTCTTTGGCCGGTAACTTTGGTTTATATTTGTTTTTAAAATATTAAAATGAGTGGGGAAAAATTGTTAGTGAAATTACAATAAAAAATTATAATTTCTCTTGAGAAACTCATTGACAAAAGGCTGAGACGAGGGTATCTCACTCTCTTTAAGGAGATTCAAGCCCTCTGCGGAACAATGCCTGGTGCACCAGAAAATCTCTTGACTTGTCCCTTCCAGGATACAACAGCCCACTAACAAGTTGTGTGGTTCATACCAATTTACACAAATTGGAGGAACCCAAAGCTCCACCAAAATAACACATTTCTTGGCAAAAAAACACACATGACACTTTTGGGTGATTTTGGAAAGAAAGTTGATGGGTGAATAGTAGTGTTTCGTAATAGCATTAGCCAGGATATATTTTAATATGCAATAAATGGTGCTATTTATAGGCTCTTAGGACACTCCCTACAATTAATCGGGTAGTAACCAATAGTCATAGGTTACAAGAACTAAAACCCAAAATAAATCAAAATAAAACACCATGAGTTACAAATAAAACTCAAAATAAATTCTCAATTTAAACACACAAATAAATTCAGATTTTAAACACAAAATAAATTCACCCCAATTTAATTTCAATAATAAATAAAATATTAAAATATTCCAACACTAAAGATGTAATTTTGGATTCCCAAATTTGTGCATTGTGTGAGGTTGAGATTGAGTCTATACTGCACTTGTGTCGTCATTGTTCGTACACCAAGACAATGTTACAAACCAACAAATGGGTAAGCCAAGTGGCTTTGGATGCCGGAACGGATAGTATGAATGTAGTAGAGTTGTTGAGTTTTTGTGCTCAACGTTTACAGAAACATGCCTTTGAGGACCTTATGTTTTTGTTATGGAGCATCTGGAAAGAAAGAAATTTCAGGGTATGGAACAGAAGTTGTTACAAGCCTATGATGTTGCTTTACAAGCTTGTACAAGGCTAGTAATTTTTCGAGTTCACAATGGGAAAGTAGGGTGTATTCGTAAGAGAGCTAGTATGGAGAAGTGGGTGTGTCCATCTTCTGGAATGCTTAAAGTCAATTTTGATGGCTCTTTCAATCCTATAACAAGGAAAAGTGGTATGGGTTTTGTGATTCGTGACTATAATGGTGTTATGTTAGCTGGAGGGGCTTGTCCTCTTCACAATTTGCAGTTAGCTGAACACGCAGAAGTGCTGGCATGCTAAGATGTAGTGAGGTTCGTACTATAGCAAAATATGATGCCTGTGCTGCTTGAAACGGATTCAATGTTGTGCAGCAGCAGGTTTCTGCTCACAATCATTCGAATACCTCTGAGTTGGGGAGGTTATATGATGATATTAAAGAGTTGTTGATGTTACATCCAAATATGAGGATTAGTCATACAAGAGGGGTGCCAATGGAGTTGCTCATTCCCTTGCATTCCATGCTAAGGCTCTTCAGCAAGAGACTTTTTACTTTTCTGTACCTACTTCTCTCTTAGCTGCTCTTGCAGCTGACTCTATTGCTTTGTAAATTTGCCAATTCTAAATAAAAGGATGACCTCATTCTACTAAAAAAAGGTGAGTAAATTCACCTCTAAGTATTTATATATTAGAAAGTTTGTATATTTTGTGTGTAAATTATATTTTTTTGGAAATTACTTATATCCAAACTAGTTTGGATATCTGTGTCCAAACTCTCTCTTATTAGCATACATTCGACAATCTAAATTAATGATTTAATTGTTTAAAAGTTAAATCAATCATTAAAGATCATCTCTACAAGAAAATCATTGTAAACAAAAATGATTTGGTCATTCAATTGCATCAAAGAAGTGGATGGTTTCTATAAAACTGTTAACTTTCATTATAACTATTCATTTGTTTGATGTAATTGAATGAGTAAACGATTTTTGTTAATATTGATTTTTTAAAAAGATAATTTTTAAATATTTATTTAACTTTGAAACAGTTAAGTCATAAATTTAAATTGCCGAATGTATTGCAGAGAGTTTGAACATACAGATCCAAACTGATTTAGATGGTTACCATTTAAATTATATGATATATTATGTTAATGACCAAATTTATTGTTAAAAAGAAAGAGAGAAGTCTTTTGAAGGTCCTTTTCTTATTTGGAAAACAAAAACTTCTACTTACCGCGCTATCAAGCAAAACCCAGCAAGCAAATGTGAACACTTCAACACCATGAAGTTGCAGTCTTTGAATTCGGGATACGAAATGCGAGCTCTCATTGCCAAACCCAATGGCTCCTCAATGCGCAAAACCCCAACAACTATCCGATCTTACTCTCCAACTCACGACCTTCGAGGCCAGTCCGTCGCCGTAAGCTATTTCAATCCCTTCCCTCATCTCAGCAACTATATCATTTCAATCCTCCAACCAAAGTTTGAATTTTTCAGATTATCGGATTGGGAAAATCTGGTAGAGCTGCGGCGAGGCTTGCTCTTGCCAGAGGTGCTGCTTCAGTTTTAGCATTTGACCACAACCCCACTTTGGGTCTCTAGAGGTAATAGTAATACCCACAAACCCATTTGTCTTACATTTGTTGTGTTTAGGGTCTTAGTAGCTCACTGGTTTCTGTGCTAATTGGTTGCAGAAAGATCCCGTGTTTGAGGAGCATGGTGGTGATAATGGTGCATTGAGAACAATCTTGGGCCAATTTGATGGAGAGCTACTTCACAATGTGGACAGGGTGGTGGTGTCCCCTGGAGTTCCGCTACGAAAATATGGTCTTTCGTCTTTGTTGCAATCGGTGAGTTCATGTTTATGAGGTAGTGGGAGAAAAAGATCCTATATATGTTAGTTGTTCATGCTTTTAATATCTGGGAGATACATAATGTCACTTTGTTTCGTATATTGGAACATTCTTTTGTGTGCATTTTTCGTATCTTGAATCTCGACGCTGTAGTTTATTCTTCATGAATTAATGCACTTATGCATGTAAAGGCATTTGAAAAGTGGACTCGCTTAGGGAATAAGCAGCCTCACATAGTCTGCATGTGGACTGTTGTTCTTTAACTGCTACTCTTGAGATTTTGTCATCAATGTTGTTTATTTTCTTCTTGAACAATTTGGTGCTTTTGTTTTTCTGTCAATATGCAGGGAAAACTGGTGATGTCTGAGTTGGATTTTGCTGCCGAAATTCTCCCAAAAAGTATCAAGATCTTAGCAGTCACAGGGACTAATGGAAAATCAACTGTTGTCACTTTTGCTGGACAGGTACTAGTTTTATCTTTCTTATGCTTAGTGCTTATTCATGGTAACTTCAGTATGAAGTTTCTTCTATTGTTACTGATGGAAATCCTGTTTAACTCATCTGAAGTCAGATGCTTAGTCATTTGGGTATCAACACATTTGTGGGGGGTAATCTTGGAAATCCACTCTCAGATGCTGCTTTCCAGTGCTTACAGAACCCCCTTCTAAAACCAAAGATTAAGTTAAGTCTGCTATTTTGGTTGCATTCTCTTCCAAGGCAAGATTTATGATAATCAATTTCATAGTGGAAATGAATCTATTAACTTTGAACTTCATGGGTCAGATTGAGTCTTTGAAACCTAAAGCAGACACTTATTGACATATGTAATATCGCTACATTTTTCCAGGTTGCTGTGGTGGAGGTTAGCAGTTACCAAATGGAAATTCCCAACAAGTACTTCTGCCCTTCTGTAAGTGGGTTGTGAAGGTTTCCTTCCTTATGGCCTTGGCAGCTTCATTAATGTTTTCACACTTTTTTACGGGCTTCTTTGCAGGTAGCTGTAGTGTTAAACCTTACACCTGATCATTTAGAAAGGCACAGGACAATGAGAGACTATGCAGTGACTAAATGCCGGTTATTTCATCACATGAGTGATGCCAAGCTTGGGCTTCTTTGTTTTGGTACGTACTTGACATTTCCTCAGTAAATGCACTTTGGTGTCTAAAGCATTGTTCTAAGACTTAGTTTCCTTTGAACAGTAGGAAATAATTGAGAGCATGCAAGAAAAAGAGAATAGTGTGGGTGGGTTGGACATCTCATGGAATGCATGATAATGAAACCTTAATTTCCGATTGCAATATTGAACTTGGAATGGATAACCACAAATGAAGTTGAATTATTGTAGTATGTATATGTATATGTGCTGACACCTACATTGAACCTTGATCAAGAAAAATCTATCTCTTTGACTTTTTGGCTGGGGTGGGGGGCTTGAAAAACTGCAGTTCTTGAAAAGGATATGGGAAACTTCTAAAATCAATGAGCCATAACTTGGTGATACTTAAGAGGTCTCCCAAATCCACTAGTTGTGAGGTAAGAGATCAGAATATAAGTTGGTCAAGGTTGATCCGGTTCACTGGTTGATTGATGATGTTTCAAATCCACAGAGGACGTCATACTTGTTGCATGTTAATTAAAATTCAATTTCTGATTGCAATATTTAACTTGAAATGGACAACCACAGATAAAAGTAGAATTATTGTATTTTTCAATTTTATTTTATGAAAAAAAAGTTAGATTCTTTATAACTGTATATATATATATATATATGTATACGTATATATGGATGCTGATACCTAGATTGAACCTTGATCAATACAAATCCTCTTTTTCTTTGGGCTTGAAAAATGTAGTTCTTGAAAATGACATGCGGATGACTCTGAAACCAGTAAACCGTAACTTGGTGATACTTAAGAGGTCTCCCAAATCTATTAGAGTATTAGGCCTGAGGTAAGAGATTCAGAATATAAGTCGGTCAAGGTAGATTTGGTTCACTGGTAGATTAGTGACGCTTCATATCCACAGAGAACTGTCATAATTGTTGCAAGTGGCAAATAACAAATAACAAATGACGGAGCAATTTAATTCTATATCCTTTTTGTTTTGACATTTTGTTTACATCCCTGATCGGAGTGCTATGTTGTCAATGCATATATTTCAAAAAGTATGAAACATGAACCTTAACAAATGCTTCAGAGAATTCGCTGAGGCAGATTTTTTTTGAAAACAAGTGAAAAGTTCTTGGAAAAGAGTGAAAGCAAGCCCCGTTTGAGTTGGTCTCACTTTATTATCATCCAATTCGCTGTTTGCATATATATTTGATTTAGATGGTGCTCATAGTTTTGATTATATGAGATTAGCTATGTGTTTTGATGGCTTCTTTTGCAATGAAATTTAGGGAACCAGTACTTAAATGAAGCAGTTATGGGAAGCTTGCATGAAATTAATCTTGCTTGGATAGGAGCCACTCCAGGCGTAAGAGTAAGAATTGCTTCCCTTAAGATAAACCATGCAGTTTAAGTACTTAAACCATTTACGTGCCACATATCAACCAAGTGTTTTGGAAATACAGATAGGAGTCCTGGAAAAAAAGGGTCATGCCTGAGATCAAAATTTTGGAACATTTTCCTATTGTGGGTGGTCTAATGCTGCCATTTTATTTTAGATATGCACATTAAATTTGGAAATCCTATAGATGAATATGGCATCATTGGTGATTAATATTTTGAATGGAAAATCAACTGTAATTCCTGCACTAAATGCTTAGTTTTATACCTCATTCATGTTTCTTCCTTTTTGGCTTTCTTCTGATTTAATATCACATATGGTGTTAATACTTGTTATTGTTAATTCACATGAGAAGATTGATATGGAAGCAAAAATTGCAAGCTTTGAAGTGCCTGCCTTGGGAATCAATTCTCAACTACAATTGGGCGCAATGAACATGATTGGAACACAGAACTATCACAATGCTGCAGTTGCTGCTCTATCTGTTGTTGGACTGGATGTAGGACTTGATGTTGAAGCCATTGGTCCATGTATAGAAAAGTTAAGGCCACCGCCTCATCGTATGCAAATTGGTAAGCTGAAACAGATACATCTGTAGATGTTGTGAACTACTTGTTTTCTATATGAATTTATGTTCAGCTTGGTGATTTTTTCTTTGTTCCTACTCTCCGGACTGAAATCATAACATCAATGATTGTTAGCAAACCTTTAATTTTTCCTGTGGCTCAAATTTGTATATTTTCATTGGTTTAGTGTTGTTATGCAGTATGCAAGGATATCCACGGGGTAACTTGGGTTGATGACAGCAAGGCAACAAATGTAGAAGCTACATACACAGGACTAATGGGTCTAAAGAGGCAAAAGTCTGTGATTCTGCTTGGTGGCCTTGCAAAGGTGATAAGTTGCTAAATGCTGCTTTATAAGTTATTCAGTTGCCTTTGTTTCTTTTAATTCGCATGAAAAACTTGGAGAATAAGCTATTGCATTTACCGCAATGTCCAGTGAGAAATAAAATATAGGAAATTGATTGGTGTCAAATTGATGGCTTTCTACAATAAAAATAAAATGTGTGGGTGATGATTTGCAACTTATGCATTGCAA
The DNA here is from genome assembly GCA_025331145.1 of Rosa persica. Lineage (NCBI taxonomy): Eukaryota > Viridiplantae > Streptophyta > Magnoliopsida > Rosales > Rosaceae > Rosa > Rosa persica. The sequence continues at coordinate 21,340,356 of WFKR01000003.1, read as the reverse complement.
CATGTACTTATAATTTTATGAAAATGTGAAGTTTTTCTTTTGTTTCTTACGGTATGTGACAAATCCCTATTTGTGCTGCTTTGTCAAATCCTCCTCTAAGAAAGCATTGTATAACTAGTGTATGGGTTATTGGTGCTCCATTCCACTATTAGTATGAATTGAACTTTTTGATTGTCATTTCAAATTGAACCTTAATACATTGCATTTTAGAAAGTTCTGTGCTCTCAAAGGTTCCCTCCTTTTCTCTTTTTATACTCTGACAGCTTGAACTTAAGTACTATTGAAAGTATTAAGACGATTACGTTAGATTCCAATCATAGTCTACCTTTGTTATGAGTTGAAGTACCCATTTTCTCTTATCTGACTTTATTCTCAACATTTTCTCTTTCTACTATATTCTTTTGGTTTGAGTTTAAGAATATTAAATTGAGTGCATGGGTGTTACCCATCACAAGGAAAGTTAAGTTTCCAGGGCCATACTTTTTTTTTTACCTGGTGCTATAATATTTTTTTTTTTCTTCTCTTGCAGGTTGTGGATGGACATGTGTCTAATGGTTTTGAACAATTGATAGAACCTTTAAAGTACCACAGATGTGTAATCACTGTATATATTCTTTTCTTCTTGATTTATACCAAGTTACATACATCAGGGCTTTTGGATTCTATGATACAGACCACATGCATCTATCTTTCTGCAACCAAGTTTAAGTTAACTGGCATACTAATGCTATATGTCTAAAGTTTGGATCTTCAGGACTGCTGATTCAAAGGACATTATCCGATAGTGGTCTTACTATACCCTCCATCAGAGCAGAAAATCTGAAGGATGCTGTCAGCTTGGCTAGGAAGATGGCAGAACATGGTAATTTTTACTATATAACTGCTACAGAATCTTTTGCTCTTTTATTTGTGGCCAGCATTACCTGTAATATCGGTAATATTGTTATTGCGTATTAGTATGTTCTAGTGTGAGCATTATTGTAAGAGTTGATTCGTCTTCTTGTTTCCTTTTTAAATTCTTTGAGGAGTCTTGTTGAGCCTTGCCTTTACTTTTAGAAACTTCCTTTAAAGTGTTTCTCTATAGTGGTTCAGGTTTATAAAGTTGAAATATTATCTAGTATCTGTTGTTAACTTGTTCCAAGTTTCAGTCTTTCAGATTTGTGACATATCAAACTGAAGCTTATTTCATTATTTCAGGCGACGTTATTTTACTAAGTCCAGGTTGTGCAAGCTTTGATGAATTTAGAAATTTTGAGCACAGGGGGATGGTTTTCCAGGAGCTGGCTTTTGCATCATCTTAAGTTCGGGTTCACTTGACTCTAAGTTTCGATAATGAGTTTTTGCAGGATGAAATGAGTTGCCATTTACCTAAGATCAGATATACTTCTTAGAAGCATTTGCCAAAACCTAACTGTAAATTTTTCCCTTGGAAATTACTGTCATTTTGTAAGATTATAGGTGAGGATAGTACATATCCACGGCAAATTGCAAGTAGTTATGTACAACAGTACAAATCAAGGTAATTAGTAGTTACACCTAAATTAATTGTGGCTTACATTATATACAATACTATTCTAGCAGATAATTATGGAACCTAAACTCAAATTGGAGAATATAAGTCGCCTGTATCCCTACTTGACCAGTGTCATAAAATGTCTTACCAGACACATCTTTACTAAATAACATCTATCAGTTGTTCTTCCTTCACTAAAGAGGCAAAAAAATGTATTGATAATGTTATCCACCTCCAAATACATATAAATGGTCATCGAATTCATTTTAACATGACATGTTTATTAAATGAGTTAAATGAATCATTTCTAGTCATTGATTTAATAAACAGATTGAGTTTGTATTTTCTAAGCGAATATTCTATTGAGTAAGTTTGAGTTTGTTTATTATGAGACATTTAACATTGTGACACGACACAAGCTGAGCCATTGACGGCCCTAATATAACCACTAACATCCAAAAGTCTATGTTTACAAATCTCACGTATGTTTTTCTTTGACCAACTTCGAGTATCCTTCACACACATCTGTGAGCAATTAACCATCTACCTGTACTTGTGTTCGTTGTATCTCTATTTGATATGCTTAAAAAAGTGCATTGTGTTTAGAAAATGCTGCGGCATTGTGTTTTAGAGCTACAGATCAAGCAATTCTCACCAACAAAGAATGCGTTAACCATGCTCTGCTGGAAATTCAATTAGAGTTGCCATGGGTTTTGTTACCAAAAATGCAATGGTGCAATGTGCTTCCTTTAATTCGTTTACCGTTGGTGTTACAAATGTTGGTACTGAAACTGTTCCTCAAGGGAAGCCCTTGCCCTGAAGGAAGCTCTGATGAAAGCTCAGAAGGGTTTTTGAGTGCGTTTCGGTAAAAGCAGTATTTTCTTAGCGTTTAACCTTGGGCCGGGTCATGCTGTCAGAAATGGACTGACCGAATAAAAAACGAGTACATTTGGCCCAAGAGACAGAACCACTTGACCGACACAAATCCGAGAAGTGAGTAGTAGAATAGAAGAAGAAGAAGAAGAAGCAAAACCCATTTGGAACAATACCTCAGCTCATCATCTATCCATTGCTTCTGAATTGGGTAGTCTCTCCTTTCTTTGTTTGGTGGGTTTTTCCTTATTCCACAATATTCTTTACTTCCAGACCCTTCCTTCTTCATCTCCAATTCTGTTTTTTTTTTTTTTTTCGTATAAATTTGTCCAGCTTTTCTATAGATTATTTTTTTCTCTTGTTGGGTTGAACTCCACAGGTATTGCATTCCATTTTGCACTTTGCCCTTACAGTTCTCCAATGGCAATTGCAATTTGAAGCTAGTTTCAATAATTTTATTTTGGTCTTCTTTTATTGACTGCCATAACTGTTTTTGTTGGGTAATGTTGAGTAAAGACATATGCTTGTTGTCTGTAAAATCACTAAAATGCAAATGTTCATTTGCTTGATGCTTCCTTGTAGTGATTACATTGTTAGATTTCAGAACGATTTGTATGGTGATTTTTCTTAGAGTTTATAGCTGAGAATAATTGCTACTGGTTCTTCTAGAACAGATTACTTATCATTGGTGCAACAAAGGTCTGCTTGGCTTTTTTTTTTTTTTTTTTTTCTTCTTTTAGGATAAAAGATTAAAAGCTGTAAGCTATGGGGTTTTCAAGTTCCTTCTGTTGTGTTTGCTCTACATGCTGCATCCGCGTATGAAAATTATAATAATCAGTGAATTTGCGTTATGCGGTATGTGTTTGTATTGCTACTTGTCCCAGCTACAATAAAGGCAAGGCCTTGTTTTGGGGGGCAATTTTCTTTGCCACCTGAAAAGTCACCTTGGAAATTAAGAGGTTCAAAGCATGGTGAATAAGAATATCTAGCCCGGAGTGGGAGAATGATATACAAGAGTAATGTTATTATTTAAATGGTAAAAGTGCTTTACATAGGGGAATAAGCATTAAGGAAGTGTGGCTTGTGTACAAGGCTGGTAATATTGTCTCACATATTGATCAGTAGCTTTATTTCATCGTATTTTCATGTTCTTTGCTGATTCTTTTTATAACTCATATTTAACTGGTAGGGAGGCCGAAGACCTCTGTTGATGTGAAATGGAATGAAGGTAAATCTTGATTATCAAGGTAATATGATGTATTAGATTGCTTTAGCTGGTACCTCCTTTTAATTATTACTTTTTTTTATTTTTTATTTTGCATAAATTTTGTTGCTGGGGTTGACATTAAAACATAAACATGTGACTTGAGTTCAAACTGTAAAGTAGAATTTTTGTACATTGTTAAGTTTTCATGTCAACATATAATGATCCTAACATGCGATAGGCATATATTGGTGTGTTGCATTAACTAGTTCCATTCTTCTTTGCCTCAGGCTATGTGAATACGATTGTTTGTACTCACATCAACCAGGGTGCAAAGAATGTTGTCTGCATGAGTGGCAGTATTGAAATGCAGATGGGCAGTAAGATCTGTAGTGTAGTGTCTCGAGGAGCATCCAGTTCATGTTGTTACCGACTGCAGCCGGGGAAATCGGGAAATAAATTTGGTGGCTTATCCCTCACCAAGAGTCGTCCATCTGAAATTGGCCAAACACCCCATGGAAGCTGTTTCAGGTCTTGCTTCTCCACGGATACGGGCAACTCATGGTCATTAACAGTTAATGCTAGAAAACCTCAGAAACGATGTCTAGAAATTTCATTGGCATGTCAGGGTATGAAAACGAGATTTTTGGTCCCAAGACAAGGAATGCTTCCCAAAATCAAGTGTAATGTGGGCCCAGTGTCGTGGCCACAAGGATGTGCGTCTGCTGGTTTGATTTTTGGGTTGCTGATTTGTAATTCTTCTGAGCCAACACACGCTGAAGCAGCTTGTAAGACTGATGATAAGGAATATGACGGTGATTTGTCATATTCACATGGAAAAAAAGTTTATACTGATTATTCCATTATTGGTGAGCAGCATATCCTTCCATAATTGGATAATAATTTCTTCTTCTTCTTTTTTCTTTGGCCATTTATAGCTGGTCTTTTAGTATCTATGTATTTGAAACTACTAATTGACTTGGTGTATAGCTGACTTCTCCATTCTGCACAGGAATACCTGGAGATGGAAGGTGCATGTTCCGCTCTGTTGCTCATGGTGCTTGTTTACGAGCTGGAAAATCAGCTCCCAGTCCAAGCCTTCAGAGAGAATTAGCAGATGACTTGAGAGCTAGAGTATGTTTCTATTTTCAGTCATTATTATTACAATAATGAGTTAGCAGATGACTTGAGAGGGAGTGTATTTTCCTTCATTAAGACAATAAATAGTTCAAACATCCTCTCCATGTTTAAAAGAGAGAAAAGCTTAATTGCAGTATCTTCTTAAAACTCAACCATTTGGTTAAATTCGCTTTAATTTCTATCTCCTTAATTTGAACACCTTGCTTGAATTGGTGATATTTGAACTTTTTACCTTTGTGTATGCACCTCGATAGCTAAGGCATAGGAGCCTATAAGATAAAATGAAATTTTTATGATAAATTATTTTCATAGAGCATCTACCCATGAGATTAGCATGGTCGATGAGGATATTTAATATCATTCATTATTTTTGCTATAGTTTGGATTAATTGATCACTTGTATGTTATTCTGTCAAATTTCTAGGTTGCAGATGAGTTTATCAAAAGGAGAGAAGAGACAGAATGGTAAGTTTACTCATTGTGAGTGTCAAAAACATTATGACAGCCTTTTATGCTTAGTTACATTTCCATTTTGGATTGCAATGTCTTTCAGTTATTATATCATAAGAATATATGTCCCAATTTCAAATAAGAATATTGACAGGAAAATATGTGTGATGGGAAAAAGCTTAGTCTTAGGACTTTGATCGAGGAAATTGATGTGATCAGGGATTTTGATTTTAATTGAGCTTGGATTCACTAAAAACTGGCCGAGATGTAGCTTCTTTGGATGATGAAATAGGAATTCCTTGGTTCCCCTCTTGTTTTTCTTCCTTCCCCTTGCTTTCTAATCTTGGCATTGGCATCTGAGGTGAATCATGAAAGCACGATTCAAACAAATGATTAGACTTATGCAGTGTAGACCCAAAAATAATGACATGTTGACCTGGGGTTATTCAAAGTCTTAATTCACCGAAACAGCCAAGTTAGTTCTGCCTTTGTACGGGTGGTTGATTCAGTAATTGTAGATCTGATAGTTGGTATCACCAACATTTGACAATCAGTCGAAGCCGTGTGGGGACCTAACTTTTCATTTTTACGGATAAACATGTATTACAGCTACAACATAAGATATAGATGTATATCTGTCAACTGATGTACGTTTATCTCTGATTTCCAAGATAGGTTTGTTGAAGGTGATTTTGACACATATGTCTCCCAAATAAGAAAGCCACATGTATGGGGAGGCGAGCCCGAATTGTTAATGGCTTCACATGTTCTTGAGTAAGTCCTCATCTATTCTGTGCTTTCTAATATAATATTGCTCCATTAAGCTTTTTTTTGACGGATTTATATCGTTGAAGTATGAATTCCATGATGACTGCAGAATGCCGATCACAGTATACATGTATGATGAAATGGCTGGCGGCTTGATAACCATTGCTGAGTATGGGCAAGAATATGGGAAGGAAAATCCGATCAGAGTTCTCTATCATGGTTTTGGCCATTATGATGCATTGCATATTCCGGGAAAGAGTGGTGGTAAATCTAGGCTTTAGCATATGTATTTAACAAAGTTGGAAGAATACCCATTAATACTATCTAGCAACCAACATAGTTGCCTTGCAAGCTTGTGTACTCTTTTTTGGCCAGATATGTACATTATGCTGTAACTGTACATGTTTTCTTTGTTTACGGAGAGTTTGTACAAGGGAGTGATCTCCAGTTGTCGGGTACGGATGGCCTTCCATCTTTTTCAATCTTCTCATCTTTTCAGACAGTTGCATCATTTGCTAAAGACTTCAGAGTGTTGCTGTGAACCAGGGGGCAACTGAAGAAGAAAATTGTGGTCACCTTGTCATGGATTACTAGCGGATCCTGCATGTATTTTCTATATTTCTATTTCTATCGTGTTTCACCATGTTTTTTTCCCGTTCCTCTGTAGTCCTTCATCCCCTACTGATCCATTACCATCTATAACTGCCCCATTCCAAGCAATTAACCATGCTAAGAGTTCAGCTTTCCCTTATTGAATTGAATTTGTAATGTTCATACCAAAATTGGTTCCAAATAACTACGGACTTGAATTTCTACTTCGTCCATGCTTGCTTCTACTTATGCCTGTTTTAGGTTTATTTTCTTTGTTGCATTGTTCTCGTTATTTTTCAGTTGATGTAAATTTTACATCTTTTAGTTGTACTATATATTCATATTAATATAAATTGCCCTTTCCGAAAAAAAATCTTTGAACTTTAAAGTCTAGTATGTCAAGGACTTCAATGTGGGCAAAGTACTGATCTATCACATTCATGTTTTTTCTTTTTTTGGACAAATGTCGTGTCTGTCCATTCGCTTAATCGCCGCCTAATTTCATGTTCAATTTTTCTCAAAATTTTAGATTAATTTATATGGCCAGCGCCTGCTCAGGCTGAATTTTAGAAGACCAGAAACTTAATAAAAAAAGTCATTATTTAAGCTCAAAAACAATGAGTTGAAACTGTACCGGGTGGTATCGAAAATTTGGTTCAACTAAATATGTCGGCCCAACCTATTGAAATTTGGTTGTCCAATGGAAATTTGAGCCAACCGATTGGTGTAGTTTGAAAACGGTTTGAGCTTAAAACTAACGCGTACAAACTTCCGCTCAATCCTACTATCACATGCTCTTACAATTCACACTGCCAATAACATAGTAGGAAAGCTGTGATTCTGGTAATTATGCTTCGTTGTAATCGAGTTATCTTTCCGGTATGTCAAAGCAAATAGAGTAGCCAGTAGTGCACTCTTTGCTATTTGATGCTTGTTAGAATACAAGTGTTTTGTAAAGAATTCTGATATTATTTCGAGATGTTCTCTATATGTTTATTGTAGGGTTTAGGCTCATTGTCCTTCCCTGATATTCGGTAGTTTTATTAATCGAGGCTTGAAGGCAATAACACCAGTCATTTATTAAAAAAAAAAAAAACTAATTTTCTTGTGGATTTGAGCCTACTACTTTAGGGCTTTCTAACGGATGAAGACTTTCCATTCAAGGCCCTGTTGTTCGGTTCAATCTCTCAACACCAAAAATTTCCTTGAGCTCGCGAGGGCCAAAGGTATTTGATTCCTTTACTCTTGTAGATAGTATGTTGCATTTGGCCTTGGTCCCGGGGATATGAGATCTTCTAACTCATCTTGCGTGATTAACTGAAGCAAAGGAAGGGCTCTAAGCTATGAATTCATTTTTTTTATTTTTTATTTTGTATTCATGGCTTGTATTATGCTGCTATAGAGAATGAGTTAATTTATTGGTCATGTTTCTTTGTATCGCTTCAAAACAGAGGGATATAACCATCAAGGTTATGGCCCCACACCTGGGTTCGAATCCCCTTTCCTACACCTTGTGGCAAGCTTGTGGTGAAATTTTTCCTATAGGCGTGCAGTAGATTAGTCTGGCTTCAGTTGGGATACCTTACATGGATGAACAGAGGGATATATATATATATATGTATTTTTTTTTTTAAATATCCGTCATGCATAGTCTTTATGGATTAATTTATTGTACGAAAAAATAAAAAATAAAAACTCCAATAGCAAAAAAGAAAAAAGAGAACAAATCAAAACCTTAAACCCTTTCCCTCTCTCTCTCTCTCTGTTGCCGCTCCGTTGAGCTGTTCCTTCTATTCTCTACTCTCTGCTACTTCTCACTGCAAAGCCGCCGCAGCCCACCGTCGCTTCTCAGTCTCCCAGTCATCACCGCTTGATCTTGGTGGGTAAATTACCTTTCTTTAGATATCAAATTCTTTGGCTTTCTATTAGTTTTGTCCAGACACTGACGTTTTACTCTAAAATTTGGCCTGAGCTTATTTGATCATCTTAAGTATATCTATACACAGCTTGTCTATTCTTTTTACTTTGTTGTAACCCACTTAAAGCTTTCATATGTATCTTGGTTTTCGTATAAGTGCAGAACCATTCATCTATATATATTTACTGCATATTGGTTTGAAGGACTTCTTAAGGAATGTTGGTATATTACTGATGTTTATTATTCAATTTTCCTTTATAATTGAAGAATCTACAAATCAATCTTCCTACAGGCCTACAAACACAAGTGTCTAACTGTGGGGGAGTCATAAGGAAATGGAAATATACCTGGGGAAATTGGCGTTTGATCTCGATTTTCATCCATCGGAGAAATTAGTGACTACGGGTCTCATCGATGGTGACCTTCACTTGTATCGATATTCATCTGGTTCAGTTCCTGAAAGGTCCAAATATTTTCGAAAAAAACATTCGGCTCCCTTTTCACATTTATTTATTTTAGATTCTTTTAATGTAAACTGATTATGACTTTATGGTTATAGGGTGTTGGAAGTTCATGCACATAGCGAATCTTGCAGAGCTGCTCGGTTCGTCAACGGTGGCAGTGGTAAGTTCTTGCACATTCACATTGTTGTTAACATATTGTGGTATAACTATTTGGGCTAATAAGCAGCTATGGATGGATTATGTAGCCATTTTGACGGGGTCTCCAGACCACACAATTCTTGCAACGGATGTGGAAACTGGTTCTGCTATCGCTCGTCTTGAAAATGCTCATGAGTCTCTCTCTCTCTCTCTCTGCCCTGTTCTTAATCGTATTCAAGAGTGCTCATTTTGGTCTTATTCTGAACAATCATATCTTCATCTGATGCAGGGATGCAATCAATAGACTTATAAACTTGACCGCATCTACCATTGCCTCTGGAGATGATGGAGGCTGTATTAAGGTTATTTTCCATGACGTGTGGTTCCTTTGCCTTTGTTGTGTTTTGTAATTTTTTTCCCTAATTATAATTCCTTTGTCGGTTTGCCTTTGTTCATTCTTCAGGTTTGGGATACCAGACAACGGTCTTGCTGCAATTCCTTTCAAGCTCATGAGGACTACATCTCCGATATGACTTTTTCAGCTGATTCCATGAAACTCTTGGGAACTAGGTAATCCTCCGTGTTGTTGTTTTCTTTATTTATTCCTCCTTTTCAATTTAAATGTTTACTCCAGAACCTATTTATTTATTCTATCTATTCTTACGCACTGTTAAGTGGGGATGGAACTCTGTCTGTTTGCAATCTTCGAAGAAATAAGGTAAGGCCTTGTCTTATATTACTGGAGCTACAAAATCAACGCATATAGCAGAGTACTGAAAGTTTTCAGTTTAATTAGTTGGTTCTGTGGTTATGATAGGTCCAAGATAAATCTGAGTTTTCCGAAGACGAGCTACTGTCTGTTGTTATCATGAAGGTAATTTCGTTCTGCTAGGTCTTATGTGATCCTTCTAGTAATATGATGATCCAGTACTCACAAATTTCCTCCTCTTGGCATTTTCCTCTCTGTAATCCCTATCAGAATGGTCAGAAAGTTATTTGCAGCTCACAAACTGGGAATATATTGTTGTATTCATGGGGTTGTTTCAAGGATTGCAGGTATGTTATTTTGACCATGTATGGCAATTCAAAATGGATGATTAAAAGTCAATACATACGTTCTTTAGCCATGATAGGCAAACTTTCAATTTCGTATACCTCTCTTTCCCCCAACTGATTTTCCCTTGTTAATTATTTGAATTCCAGTGATCGTTTTATTGATCTCTCTCCAAATTCTGTTGATGCTTTGTTGAAGGTGAGTTGGTCTTATATCTTTTATATCATCTAATGGCTTTCAAGTCAGAGTTTGTTTAATAAAGTATTTTAAAATTTTTGGCTAGCTTGATGAAGATAGACTTATCGCTGGATCTGAGACTGGACTTATCAGGTGAGACCTCATGCAGAATGAATTCATCATAATTTCATATTTTGGTTTTCTGGATGTAAAAATTAATTTTATGAATTTCTTTAGCTTAGTAGGCATATTACCGAACAGAATCATCCAACCAATTGCAGAGCACTCAGAGTATCCGGTAGAGCGTCTTGGTATGTATTCCTTTTTCATAGGCTTGAGGAATCAATGTAGGCATTCATATATCTTATGATTTTTAAGGTCAAGATTTTCTCCGACATTTGATTGTTTTGAGATAGCATTTAATGGAGTCGGACCCATTGATAACAAGCTTGTGATTTGTACTTCTTAACATGTATGTTCTATTGATGATGTGAGGTGAATATGCGCTCATTGGAGTCACCTTAAACATGGCCTCTCTTTAATATAGATTCAATTGTTTAATTTGGTGTTCTGGCCTTCTCCTTAACTGGATTACGGTTTTAACATACTGATTTGTTTCTTCTGCAGCTTTTTCTCATGATAAAAAGTTTCTGGGAAGTATAGCACATGATCAGATGTTGAAGGTCTCTATCTCCCTCTCTCTCATTTAAAATGGATCAAAAAAGTTTTGGATGTTTGACAGGAATAAGGAGTTCTTGGTATAATGCCTATTAGCTTTGGTTTTATTCTGACACCTGATCAGTAGAAAAAGTAAAGTAAATTTGGTTCTTGCTTCATATATTGTTATCTTTTGTGGAAAATGATTTCGTCAATAAGTCACCTTTATGGTTTTGTGATACAACCTCTGTTGTCTCTTACTTTCTAGTATTGACTAAATATCATATCTTTAGGAGGTATCTAGCAGTTTTATGCTCTCTCCTGATTACTGTTTCTTGCAGCTGTGGGATATGGATGATATATTGCAAGGCTCTGGAAATACTTCAAGGACTCAAGCAACTGTGGGGGACAGTGATAGTGATGAGATGGATACAGATATTAATACTCCAAAGTCTAGAAAAGGTATGCAGCACTATGTGTAAATAAATAATCATTTTGTGTCCATAGATGCCATTGATCTGCGCCACAATAATAAGTTTTAGGCCCTTTCATTAAAACTCCTCACTGTAACTATATTTTTAAGCTAATATAGTTACAGATGATTGATATCTTCTGCATCATTTGAGCCTCACTTTGGTGGTTAGAATATTTTTACCAAGTTTATAAATGGATCCTCCAAAATTTGAGGAACAGCTTTCTCATACTTGAACTTTTTTGTATCTGCTCCATTTCCATCTCTGATTTGCGACAAATTAAATGCGCTAGTTAGAATAATTTAGAACTTGATTGCCCTGTGGAAATGCCAGCAGTCAGAGGATATTGTTGCTTATGCCTTCTGCAACATGGATCTAATTATTTAATCATGTTGCTCCAAATCTACATCATATCATATTGTTGGAGGCATTTCTTCTGTGTTGTATAATTGTGTTTGATTGGTGTGGCAATCTTTGCAGGAACAAAGAGAAAAAATGCAAGCAAAGATCATGTTATGGGTTCACACAACTTTTTTGCCGATTTATAGATGGATGGTTGATTACAAGTTCTCTCTAACTTTGACAGACAATGTCGCTGAAGAACATAAGCTACCCTTTGTCAATCACATACTGCTAGAAAGAAGTTTGGTTCCTGTGGAATTTTGGTTTCTTCCTTTGGGTTAGGGAATTGTAAAATATTCATTTTTGATATTTTTACTTTTTTGTCCTATTTATGTGTGTTAATGACGAGTCCTTAATTTGGTTTTTCGCTGCTCCAGACATTCTATGTTTATTACAAATACTACAAGATTTGAAATATTATCTTACAGGCCTCACAAGACTTGCAATATTATTTTATGGGTATCAAATGTATGTAGATTTCTCTATGCTTAACCTTGTGTCGGTTCATTTTTCGGCCCAGAACAGTAACTTTTGAGACCAGTTTCAAGGCCCAATTTTTGATTTCACCACATTACATACAATTTTCCTGCCTTCTCCCATTTTGTAATTTCGTCATTTACCAACGATCAAGGTTTAGTCCAGGCTCTGCTTGATGCCTCATCAAATGCTTTTTAGCATCCCTTATTATCCTCTCTAGGTTTTATTTCTGATGCCTTGTTGCTCTAGTTTTGTTTTTGCTATTTTTTATTTTGATATAGTCTCTACATCTATAATAGCCCTCGTCAACGGGCCTACCCGTTCATAGCTGGCTTGGAGCGGGCATGGTCTGGCTTTATTACAATTTTAAAAAATAACGAGCTGAACTTCATTGTAAATCGCAAGATCTAAGTCCGTTCATATAAAGTGAGTTTTGCGGGTTTTTTTTCAGTCGGACTTGGTAGCCCTCATTTTTTCTGAACTAGTCCGGGCTATATTTATGGATCATTGACCCACTGTATCAGAGCTATTGAAGCCATTTACTAACTAATATTCCATCTAGCTTGAAAACAGAAAGAATGAAATTCCTGCACACTCAAATTTTACTCAAATTCCCTCACCGAACATCAAAATTACACTCGTAAAGCTATAACCGGTATCTAAGACTGAAATGGAAGCAACTATCCGTCCATTTCAATTTCAATAAGTATCAACTAGAAGCACTACATTTAAGCCCCAAACACTGTGATTCATCAACAGACCACTGTTTCTTTTTGTTTTTTTGCTCACTGTCACATTAAAGTCATATAAGCTCGGAAAGATAGACAACAAAGTTATCAGTTTCAATGACTTTCTAAATTACTTTAGAGACCAGCCAATCAGTAGTTAACATTCAGAAACAAAATTCAAATTAATGGGGTTATTCACAACACTAGAATAAGACATAAGCTCAAACACAAGATAATTCAAACCAAGACTCTAGGCAATTCCGCCAAATTGAATATCAAATAAACATGAGTTGTGCGTTCATAGTCAAAACAACAAAAACACAGAATTTCAGATATCATCAAAGCCTCATGTAATTAGACAGTAAAATTATATATACATATAAATAATTTTATATAATTATATTAATTTACGGGCTTTTATGGGAGGGGCCTTACTGGCTTTTGGTGGGCCTAGTTTCAAACCCCTAAACCAGGCCCGGTCCTCTACCCACCGGGCCGGGCCTATTACAGGCTTTTATGCGGGCTTGGCTTTTACCCTACTAGCTTTGCGGGCCTCCATCTCTGTGCTTAACAGCTACAATTGTTATTTTCCTTATTATTATTAATAAAATGGTTGACTATTACTCTTTAGAAAAAAAAAAAAAAACAATCAACGTTTAAAGACATGAAAGATGAAACAAATTCAACCCAAGTTCCAAAGTCATCAACCATAGTACCTTACCAAAGTTATTACAGACCCAAATAGAAAATAGTTTCAAGTGTTATAAAGTAGGAAGAAGATGGAGAAAAAATAGTTGGGAGAAAGTAGAAGTGTTCTCATTCAGTCTCATTAGCCTCCTTTATATAGAGGTAGGGTTTACATCAAAGAACATGACTAATGAGTATTTACGTGGACAGCCATATAAATAATAATATTTACAACACTCCCCATTGGATGTCCACTAATGAATGATTTGGACGCGCTTATTGTTGCCTCGTTAAAAACCTTGCCAGGTAACAAAAACCCAGTGGGACAACAATAACCCTGGTCGAAGGACAAAAAGAGCACAACGCGCATATGTCTTAGGTAGCATGCTTCTGGATGCTCCCCCTGATGAGAATCTCCCCTGATTGTTGCAAGCCTCATTTATGTATGCGATAAGCTACATGTATCATGTATAGTAGTTTGATGTGTCTATCACCGAAGTGAGACCACGTGTGCTTTGCATATAGGGACTCATCAAAAAAATTTTCATACCTGCAAAGTTTAAGCAATAGCAACAAAACTAGACGATTTTCAATAAGCCTTACCTCATATGATAAGGTTAGAAACAATCTCATATGCTCAAATTCATACATAAAGTAATAGCTAAACAATATAAAGAAATTGACACATTTAACTTTGTATAGTTTCAAACATTGATAAATCATCATGGCATACCTAGCCATACACATCAATATCTTTGTGTATTAATATGTCTCATATAAGCTCTTCAAGAGCTCTAGATAATTCATAACTTTGCGAAAGTTAGAATATGTTGTAACATTATAATCATACTTCGAATTTGATTTCATAGTCTTATCATAGTACTCATTGAGGCAATTTAGGTCACGTTAACTATAACGGAATGAGTATATATGAGCTAGCTTTAGACTCTTTGATTCCATGAGTGAGCTTCAGGCTCTTTCAACCATTCATGGACTTGCATTTGAATCCTTCAAGGATTTGATAAGCAATAGGCTTATAATGACACTTTACTTTTGAGATTTTGCTTTTAGCAATGTATCTTTAAGATCTTCATGATATACGATGATAACCTGCCATAAATCTCTCGTCAATATAATAGCTATATGTAACACTATACTTATAAAAAATTATCATTCGTATAAGGGAAGATATTCATAATCTCATGTCTCTATAAATAGACATTGTGTCATAGTGATTTATCTTCACTTTTGATAAATATCCTTTTGTACCATGTAGGGTTAAAGGTCCAAGTATTTCATCACGTTTCGAATATTCAATTTCATTGGAATTGCCTCTTTCCAATTTGGCCAATAATATACTTTGTCAACATTCATAATGAAACGTAGTATAACATCAATACAGCCCTTAGTGATTTTTGGTAGCTACCATATGTAAATTATCATCGATGATCATCAATCATAGATCCCACACATTCTTATATGCATGCATTAGCTATAATAAGCTTATTGATATTGGGTACCCATGCCACTTGTGGGGCATACATTGTCGCTTCTAGGACAACCATCTCTCATAGATGAGTCATATAGCGAATGTGGATCTTTTTACTTATAATCTCATGTAGAGCATTATAGGGCTTGCATAATTTTCCCTGTTTTGGGAGTTTAAAACTTTAGACCTGGTGGATACAATCCACACAAATTCACGCCGTTATTCAAATGACAGTAGTCTTTCCTCCCCTTAACGGCGGGAAAACTGTCTTATTTTGACCATGCTCAAAAGATGCGTTCAAAAATCTATCACTTTCTTTGGAGTGAAGATGCTCATTGGTTGGTGGTGAACCCAAACCAAGATTTAGATCAAAACATGCTTTATTCATTAGCATCAACCATATTGAAACCATATTGATTTATTATTGTATCACCAAGACATCATTTCCTAATGGCGTACTTACACCCTTTGTATGTGTAGCCATATTAGGAGCTGTGATATTGTTTAATGACATTCTCTTCAGGAGAACCATGTCAATTGGATACACTTGCATTCCACAAATCAAATGGAGTATACATTGTTTGTATTAATATGGTTGGTCTCAGGGACTTTAACCCAAGCAGATACCTTTACATTTAGCATATAATTTTGTCACTATCAATAATCAAATCACTATCTTAGATATTTCCCAAAAACAAAATGAGACGGTGGATAAATATCACACACCAATTTATGTCGTTCTTCAGGAACAATCTTTCTCCCCCTCATAGCAGGAGGATTGTCTCATTAAAGTGACAATTCGCAAATATGCGGTAAATAAATAATTTGCTTGTGGGTAAGATTAACAGTTATCAGAACTTGTAAGTGATTCCATGCAACATGGCTAACAAAGATGACGTAACTGGTCAAGCCAAAATAGTGTATTTGGTTAAATGAACTTCTGATTCATGACATTATATGCCTAAATTTACTGTATAAATTTGACACAGAATATATGAGGTAGCAAAACAGTCTTCTCCAACCATATTGAAGGTACTTAGTGCGTCAATATTTCAAATTTGGTAACATGATAGTAGCTCATTTGGAGCTATAGATCAAGATCTACAACTCTTGATATGAGTGTTACCTTAGCTTGAGTAAACATCAATTGTTAAATATTGACAATTGGAATTGACCAAATTCATTTTGAACTGCTGGCCAGAATGATATACTCAAAATTTGAGTTGAAGACTACAATCCATAATAAAAGAGTAACTTTATCACGTGGAGAACCTCAAGTTCACAGTCACATATATATTTGTGTAGTCATAAAGAGGAGGGATTTCAGGCCCTCATATAATTGGAGATCCAAGAAACTTCAGTTTCAATTTTTTTTTTCAATTTATAACAACCTCTTAAGGAACATCAGGTTCCTAGATAATCGGATTAAGAAACATTTAGTTTCAATAGGGACTCAGAGGTTACAATAAATCTGAGGAATAACACAATAATGCTTTCAACTTTGCTTATAAACATCCACCATATTACACCATAGGCGACACACGCCCAATTTTTAATTTCCTCACATGTGTGGATGTTAGGGCAATATTTGCATTGACTCCTGATTTCTCTCTTGCCATGATCCACTTCTGATGTAATTTCATAGTGTAGCCATGTCAATCGGCTTTCTTGCTATACAATGAGATCCATGAGACGGGGAGATTATACATCTCTGGTAATATTGGAGACACAAGATGCAAATAGACAATAATATGTGCTCTTCTGGAGCCATCAATCAGATATGTAAGATCTGAGATGATTGTTATATTAGCCTCATAAGCATAAGCCTTAATAATGTTTTCTGGACATCATGGATAAAATTGCATTGCCTGAAAATCACTCAAAACATAAGTTTGAAGATGACACGAATCAAATTTGTAAGAATTGAACGGTGGATCTCACAGGATATACACGAAACTTCTGGTCCGTGTTATACAGTTAAAACATGACCTTTAATTATTGTATTGTTGTTTGATGTAGATTAACATCAAATGCATTTTGAACTTCTGGCCAAAATGATATATTCGAAATGTCGAGTTTAAACAGAATGACCATAACTTATGAGTGAAGGACTTTAGATGGTCATCTAGTTAGTTTGATCATTGAGGAACTTCAAGTGCTCATGTAATTAAAGATCAAGGAACTACAAGTTCTGATCTCTTTTAATTACAAAATCCACGACCACAAATTTGGGGTATACTCATACTCATTCGTCATAAACCAACTTAATATCTGCTTACTTTTAAATTGGTGTCAAAATAATCCCCTCAAAGCTTCAGGTTTGAGGTTGACCCAGATTAAAACTTTATGATAAATTATTTATATATTCACTCGAGACTTATGGCTCGAGTCTGCACAATTAGAACTCCAAGTTCTAAGGTGGAGTGAACTTCTTGTACAATTATAAGATAACAATAAGAAAGTAATAGGTAAGCATAACAAAAAACTTATCAATGGACATACGAGAATTCATCGAAACTTCTGGTTCGAAGTGGATATAGAGTTAAATAAACTGTGAATGTATATCTGTAATCGAAACTTCAGGTTCGAATAATTTTTTTTTATGAACTGCAAGTTCTAAGATTCCGTAATTTGAACTTCGGGTTCAAATAAATTTGGTGTTCGAAACTTCAGGCTCGAGGTGACTAAAGTGAATCTTCAAGTTCACTTTTAACTAATTTATATTTTATCCTCAAAGCTTCGGGTTTGAGTTTTACTGTTAGAACTTCAAATTCTGGTATGAAATTTTTGAACTTCTGGTTCAAAAATATTACATTCGAAATTCATATGTTCGAGGTATAGGATTACTGGTCCGTATGAGTAACAAAAAAAATTAATTTAAAAGACAAGTACTATAATGAAAGTACATAATAAAATAGAAAAATTGTAAGGAGGAAAAATAAATAGATAAACTATGCAATAAAATTAACTGTGGAAACTTCTGGTTCCATTAATGAAGAAAATACACAGAACTTCTGGTCTGCTTAACTTCACAAAATGATCATCTTTTTTCTCTCCCCTAATCACAAAAGAACATAATTTTATTTTGTGGAGAACATGGCTTCTAGTTTTAGCCAAGTGTTCAAAATTGAACTTCAAATTCACATTGTCGTACGGAGGAGGGAACCCCAATACCAAAAAAACAATTGAGGAACTTCCGGCCCTCTTATAATTATTGGGGATCAAAAATATGTGAGTTCATATACTCAATTGTATAGGTAAGAGGATCTTCTGGCCCTCGTTAATTGCATAAATTCTGAAGAGCTTCATGGCACAATTTTCTAATTTACATTTCATAACCCTTGAGGAACTTCAGGCCCCCATATGATCAAGGATCAAGCAACATGCAATTTTGATCATTGTATAATCCTGAGGAACTTTTGGCCCTCATTAATTGTATAAGCTCTGGAAAAAAAAATTAAGTCACAGTTTTGATCATGTAACTCTCGAGGAACTTCAATCAAGTTGTCTTGTAATCAGATCAAGAGACTTTACGTCTCGATCAATTTTGATTACAAAATAAGGTGGTCAGATCAAACAATAAATCAATAAAATAGAGGCCAAAATAAACATTTACCTTGTTCGATCAGTGAATCTCACCTATACGGCTTGTAGACCAAAGGAAATCAATTGTTTTGCATGATACAGACGAAACATAATTTTTTTCACTGCAAGTCTTGCAAAAGTGAATGGTGGTCTAGCTGTAACAAAGCATATATCTATGATACAGAAAAAAAAAAAAACAAATCTGTTTTGAATAGTTATCGAGATATATTTTCTATAACCATGACAAGACTTATGGAAAACGTATCATACCCAAATACAAAAACTAAAAAGATGAAACGTCATGGTGTTGGAAGTAAGTAAACATATATTTAGATAATTGTAATTATACTATATAAGGAACAATTGTATGTATATAAAACAAAAGATGGCAACCCTGTATGATTATATAACCATATGTCGTCCAATGTTTATGGATGCATGGATGATCTAAGAGTAACAATTATATCGGTGCAAGCTTAAGTGAACCACATGTACGTATAATTATGAAGCTTTGATGGAAAAAAAAATGGATGCAAGCCGTCATGAAAAAAAAAATAGCGACCCAGTACACTATACCTACTAAAAGAAGAAGAAGATGGATCCTGACAAAATTGAAAGGTGCACACCGCTATAAAAACATATTCAATTAGAAATCGATGCAAGTGGTATGTGCAATAGAAATTATGCTATCATGTCAAGAACAAGATCGGGAGATCAACTTCCACATCGCACAATGATAGAAAATATTATAGAATCTTTTGAATCTTTAATTGTGCATATCATCGTGGGTTTCGAATAATCAAAACGAAAGACAAATTAAACTCATAGATCAAAGTAAAGGTCAAGCAATAGCATTGCACCAAAAACTCAATAAATCATCATAGAGTTTATGAGAAAAAAATAAGAGCAAGCGTGCTGATAACGTGTTATAAAGTAGAAAGAAGATGGAGAGAAAATAGTTGGGAGAAAGTAGAAGTATTCTCATTCAGTCTCATTAGTCTCCTTTATATAGAGGTAGAGTTTACATCAAAGAACATGACTAATGAGTATTTACGTGGACAGCCATATAAATAATAATATTTACAACATCAAGTTATTATTAGGGCTTTCCAAGGTTTTAAATATCTATCGGAACTTTGAAAAAAAAAATCAGAAATATCAGGGATATAGGAGAAAATATATTATTTTTGAAACAGTCAATTTATTAGAATTACACAGTAGCTTTATTATTCCTCACTTTTTCAATATGCATAGTCAATATTCTGTACTTTGTTCTCATCTTGTTATCCATATATCGTTCATTCTGCAAAGTCACTTGGTCTCATTTGAATAATTGAACCTTTATCTTCTTTCTATTATTCAACTATAAAGTACAAAGTTACAGACTACATACAGACTTATAGACACAGTCACAGACTACACAGTATCAAATCTCTCCTCACATAGATTTTCATTTAGAGAATTACTTCTTACTCAGAATCGTCTTGAGAGTATTTCTCCTCACCCAGGTTCGCTTTAGGGATTTTCTCCTCACTTAGATAGTCTTGAGGAGATCTCTCTTCACACAGATTTGCATTTAGAGAATTACTGAGTTTTTTTTTCTTTCTATTTTTTAGTTTTTTTTTCCCATCAGATTTTAAAGATATTTCTTCACTTTATTGGGGATATATACTAAATATCTAATATATCAGGGATATTTGACGATGGTAGAGAAATTTAGCAGAAACGGTAGAAGATAAAATATTTACCCCTTCAGATATATCGGTTCGACGAAAAAGGGAGATATCAGGGGATATATCAGAAATATCGCAGATATTTAAAACCCTGGGGTTGTCAATTCTGATATGACTGGAAACCCGCACGAAATAAAGCGGGTTCAACCCTTACGATTAAAAAGCTGGTCGGCCGCGGGTTAACCCACCAACACAAAGTGAACCCGTATAACTTTTTTTTTTCTCTTCTAAAAGAGGATCAAAGGATTTCACTCATACCCCAATGGTGACTCGAACCTATGACTTCGTCATTAGGAGTGAGTGCTCTAACCACTGAGCTAACACCACTGAACCAGTATAACTTGTTTATTAAATGAGTCGGGTTATATATTTTATATAAACCGTGTAGACGACCTATTTAAAAAAAGTAATATTATATGTATATAAGGATTGAATAAGTTTTTTTTTCTCACCTTAAACTAGGGTTACCACTTCACCATTAACTCTCTAAATTTCACCGTTAGCACTATAAATTCTCTAGTGAATTTAATCAATTTATGCATTTTTGTGGTTAAATGGGTCGCAATGTTAACCCTCAAATGGGTCACTACCTAGGATCCAAGTTCTGGGTACGAGTTACTATAGGGGTAGGAGTGAAATTCTTTGATCCTTTATTAAAAGAAAAAGAAAAAGAAAACCCCCTTAAATGAGTCATTTTGTCTAACACGACACAACATATTTATTTAGTGGGTTAAGCGGGTTGAAAACGGGTAACCCGTTTAATAAATAGGTTGGGTTTGAGTTTAAATTTTCAACAAGATTATTAGATAGGTTTGGTTTAGGTTTGTCTCTTGTGACACGACAAATACCTCGATCTGACACGAACTAGACCCAACACGACTCATTGACAGCCCTAGTTATTACACACCAAAGTTCAAAATACTAAAAATGTTCAAAGAAATCAAAATACTTTAAAAAAAGAAAAAAAAGAAGAAGAAGTGAAAAACGGCATGGAGTTCCATGCCATGTTGCCTTGATGCCTTCAGTCCTACATTGCTTGCACTCCTTACAGGCTGCAACCAGACTCCACTTCATTGTTCAGCTACCTCATCTTGTGTAACACCAGATTATGTTTCACAAATTAAAAAAGCAGAAACATTACAATTATGAATTAATCGACAATGTGCAAAAACAATTGTGGTCTTTCAATTTTTTTTTGCCCCGTATTCATAAAGTCCTGCATCCGCCACTAAAGGCAGGTGCCAAAAAAAAAACAACAGCTCAAAAGACAAAAGGGCTAAATACTGGTTAGTACCCTACGGTTTAGGTCCAAAATCAATTCAGTCCCTAGACTTCTAATTTCATCAAAAACACACTTGTACTTTCAATTTTGATCTATTAGGTCAAATTCCTTAATATTTTGTTATGAGTTTAAGTTATAGTTGATTATTTGTTGAAAAAGTATTTATTTTTAATGGTAGGACTCACTCTTAAATTGACTAGAGGTGACATGTAGACACCACATCATAAAACATAGACCATATATAAGCCACGTTAACAAGTTAAATGACTCAATTGTCAGAAAACTAACAAATTAAACTTATTAGATCAAAATTAAAAGTGCATAGGTGTTTTTGATGAAATTAAGTTTAGGGACTGAATTGATTTTGAATCCAAACCACAAAGTA
This sequence comes from Rosa persica, assembly GCA_025331145.1. Lineage (NCBI taxonomy): Eukaryota > Viridiplantae > Streptophyta > Magnoliopsida > Rosales > Rosaceae > Rosa > Rosa persica. Next base: position 21,318,168 of record WFKR01000003.1, on the reverse strand, counting down.
GTAATCTGTATTTAACCCAAGACAAAAAAGGATGTTTATGCTACGAGAGCAGTGAGTGAGCCTGGATTCTTCAATATCCGGAAAAACCCTTGTGTTCTCCTCTGGCTGCTCCTCTGGCTGCCATTCTCTAGCAATTTGAATCTACAGATTTCTGATCCAAGTGAATCTGGCTAAAGTAACCTTTGTTAGTAAGTGGAGACTGCAAAAGTGTTCACAAGCATGACTGCATGTGTCATAATCAAATGAGTCCACCACTAAATTACAAACGAGTCCCTACATCCACACTTCCTGTTGCATTAACCTTTTCCAACCCACCAAAAATGTCCATTGCATTTTCACCCTCATCCCTTTCTTTCCCCATGTGACCAAAGCTTAGTCACAGACTCACAGTATTTACCAAACACAAAGAAAAAGGCACAGTCACAGTTATTTGCAACAAGTTTATGATCCTTAGTATTTGGATTTGGATTTTGCCAAATTGGGTGGGAGATATGCGAACTTCATCCTATAATTTTGAAAATAATGTAAAAAGTTTATATCTCTATCATTATAAAGTCATACGATACTTTTAGTGTGAAAAACTTCACCAAATTTTAAAATTATTAAACTATTCATGATAGATATAAAATTTCGCTGAAACAAAACATATCAACAAAATTAATACTGTAAATATCAAGAAATGAAAAAAATATAAATAAGGAAGCGTTACTTAATAATGGTATTAGTTCAAGGTGTTGATAAATGAAAAGGCCACCCCACCTAATATTTTGTAATTTACTTGCAGTCAATTTTGGTGCATAATAAGCCACAAATCTAAAAGTCTTAACTCTTCTACTTCCTTCATTTTGTTTGATTTAACCTTAATAAATTTTAACCCTCAAAATCGGCTTTGTCCTTGTTTTGTTTTGAATTAACAAGCTTTAATCAGGCTTGGTTTTATTAATACCGAAGGATCATACATTGTCATCACTTGCAATTTAAATTAGTTTATTTTTAAAAATTGAGCGACCAAATATAAAAACAACCAAGGTTTAATATAAAAACACAAAACATTATGGGGATTTGGGGCTCTACACCTACACAGCTACACTGCCTAACTGCTCAGTAGAATTCAAACTCCATCGCCACGTTACACATCTCCTCGAGTTTCTCCACAAAATTCAAACTCAAACTCAAAAACCCGATCTTCTTCTTCTTCTTCACTCTGCAACTGCAACTGTGTGATCTGTAACATCAGACCCAGAATGATCCAATAGTCTCTGCATTACCAAAACCCCAACATTACACAATGCCCAACTTTCTGCAACTCGCTCTCCTTCTTGTTCTTCCTGCCCTCGTTTTGAGTCTCAACTCAGACGGGCTCTCCCTCCTGGCGCTCAAAGCCGCAATCGAAACCGACCCGAGTCGAGTCCTGGACTCCTGGTCCGACTCCGACTCGACCCCCTGTCACTGGCACGGCGTAGTTTGCACCCGCGACCGAGTCACCGACCTTCTCCTCACCCAAAAGGGCTTCAACGGCTACATTCCCTCCGAACTCGGCCGCCTCGACTCACTCAAGCGACTCAACCTCGCCCGCAACAACTTCTCCAAGCCCATTCCGGCCCACCTCTTCAACGCCACCTCCCTCATTGCCCTCGACCTCTCCCGCAACTCCCTCTCCGGCCCAGTTCCGGCCCAAATCCGGTTCCTTAATGACCTCCGCCACCTGGACTTGTCCTCCAATCTCCTCAACGGCTCTCTCCCGGAATCTCTCACCGAGCTCGAGAGCCTCGCCGGGACTTTGAACCTGTCGTACAACCAATTCTCCGGCGGAGTTCCGGCGTCGTACGGACGGCTTCCGGTACTGGTGAGCTTGGACCTCCGGCATAATAATCTCACCGGAAAATTGCCTCAGGTGGGCTCGCTGGTGAACCAAGGCCCGACGGCGTTCGCCGGGAACCCGAGCCTGTGTGGGTTTCCGTTGGAGGTTCCGTGCCCGGAAGCCCAAAACCCGTCGGGAAGCGGAGCCCAGGAGGCCCAAAAGCCGCTCGACCCGAACCCGAATCTGCTTAATGGGGTTGAAGGAAGGGCCAAACAGAGAGGAGGCTCGGTGACGGTGCCGATAATCTCCGTCGTTTCGCTGGTGATCGGGGCCGTCTCGGTCTCGGTGTGGCTGCTCCGGAAAAAGAGAACGGCCAGGGAGGGCAAAATGGGGAAAGAGGGAGTCCAAAACGAGGCGGTTGCCGAAGAGGAGGAAGGGCAGAAGGGTAAATTCGTGGTGATGGACGAGGGGTTCGGACTGGAGTTGGAGGACTTGCTGAGGGCGTCGGCTTACGTGGTGGGGAAGAGTAGGCGTGGGATCGTCTACAGGGTGGTCGCCGGGAATATGAGGAAAGCATCGGGTGCGGCGGCGGCGCCGTCGGTTGTGGCCGTGAGGCGGCTGAGCGAGGGTGATGCCACGTGGCGGTTGAAGGAGTTCGAGTCTGAGGTGGAGGCTCTTGGGAAGGTGGTCCACCCGAATATCGTGCGGCTGAGAGCTTATTACTATGCAGATGACGAGAAGCTCTTGATTTCTGATTTCATTCGCAATGGAAGCTTGTACACTGCGCTACACGGTAACTTAACTCTCCGCTCGTAGTTAATATTTTTCACTTGATTATATCAAATTTTGCATTGAAGTTCATGTTTAGTAACTAATCACATTTAGATTTGGGAAATGAAACTAATCCAAAACTATCGAATTGACAATGTCCGCACTTAGCCTTACCGAAGAAGGATTAGAATCAACGCGTAGCTACACATGGATTGCGATGAGCTATAAATTCACATCAAAATTTGAGAAAACATTAATTTATAATTTAGTATTAATTTAAAAAATTAAATATTAAAAAGTAGCCAATTCTAAATTAGTAAATTTTTATTTAAATATTTTAGCTAGCTCACCTTATTCTGAAATTATAACTCCACTCTTGGAATCGACACAATGTCAGATGTACTTTTGTGTTGTTTGTTTTTGGTTGAAACTGCCGCATACACTTGAGACAGATCATTGAATTCTATGTCACATTTTGCTAGTGTTCATGTACAAAATTTAAGCATGGTAATATAACTTGGTGGGGATTATAAGTTTTAAGTGTGTTTAACATAACCATGAGTCACTCAGACAATGATATTTTGCGTCCCAAATTATAAAGCTTTTAGGTACCACATGAAAGTAATCATTTCCATGTATGCTAATATAGCCTTTGAGTTGACATTTCATTTTGTCTTTTCCATAGGGTATGAGATGACTACATTCACATGCAAACATAATCGATCGTTTTCTCTTTGTTCTTGACTTCTTGTCATTTATAATGATACACCCGCACTTTTAATTGGTTGGGCCATATCAGATGGTCATGTACCAAGGGATAAAAAAATTCACAGCAGGGTGAACACTCCTTTCTGTGGTTTACTAATGTTTACTATTGTTTTGTATGTGATTTGATTATATACCACCTGGTTATAGATAAACTTGTTTTCTTCCTACATTCTGTTTTTTGCTTCTGCACTGAAAATTCTGCAGTGTTTTTGTCTCCACTGGTTTAGTAATAGCTTGGTTCTGGTGCATGTGGTATCTTTTGCTTTGTTTTCATCCCCTTATTATAAATGCATGTTATCCCAGCCATTTATTCTCTCTGCAAATGACACATTTATTCATTTGAAGCCCTACACTCACTGTGGTCCTCTTAATCTGTGTACCTGCTCAATATTGAAACTACTCAAGACTCCAATATGGTTTCTCTCAGGAATCATAAGTAAGCTGGGCCACTGGAAAAGCCTGATCAATGTTTGTCATGTTATTATAATAGATCTACTGCGTGTTAGATGCTTATTTTGAATTGTGATGCCAAGTCCAAATGGAGGAAGAACTCTGCTGTCTTTCTTTGTGCTAGAAATCTCAACAGTTTGCTAATCTATGCTCTCATTTTTATTGTTGCAAGATACGACACTTGATAGACAAAGATTTAGCTTTGTAATTTCTGGGTTTTGTGGCTTGTTACATATTCTGGAAATCTCCAAAACAAAAGTTTCTATGTCTTCTCAGATTTAATTGGTCATGTAATTTAATGCAGGGGGACCAACCAATTCTTCTACACCGTTACCATGGGCAGCTAGGTTAAAAATTGCTCAGGGGAGCGCAAGAGGTTTGACGTACATACACGAACACAGCCCTAGAAAGTATGTTCACGGCAACATTAAATCAACAAAAATCCTTCTCAGTGAGGAACTCCAGCCTTACGTATCTGGTTTCGGATTGGCACGTCTTATCTTGGGGTCCTCTAAGTTTACTTCTTCAGCTTCCAGGAAACAGAATTCGAGCCAATCCAATGCAACCTCTTGTTTTACTGTTTCAACTAACTCAACCATTTACTTGGCACCTGAGGCTCGAATTTCTGGCAGCAAGTTTACTCAGAAATGTGATGTGTACTCTTTTGGGATAGTGCTCATGGAGATTTTAACCGGTAAGCTACCAGATATGGGGCCCGAAAATGGTGGGAAGGGACTAGAGAGTCTAGTGAGGAAGACATTTCGAGAAGAACGCCCCTTATCCGAGATTATAGACCCTGCACTTCTGCAAGAGGTTTATGCAAAGAAGCAAGTTGTTGAAGCCTTTCACATTGCTCTTAATTGCACTGAACTCGACCCAGAACTGCGTCCTAGGATGAAAACAGTTTCGGACAGTCTTGATTGCATCAAATTGCAGCTTTAGGAAAAAGAACTGAAAAATTTATCAAGCTGACTGCTCCATCTAGATTTGGTTATGGTGATGGTCTTGGATGGGTGCTTCACTGTAGCTTTATGTTGACTGAACTGTGTTAGTAAGGAAATCCATTATCTTAATGGGTTGGATGTATAATATGTTGACTGCTTCATTGTACCTTTTGAGGATCTGTTCAACAAATCAACGGTGATTTGGATGCATTCTTAGGTCGACAGCACTCCGATGGGATTAGTAGGAGGAGTTATTTTGGCAGTTCTTTTGTCTACTTTAAGATCTGTTCCCGTCCATTATTATTAGGATTTAGGAACTTAATTGGAGAACTTTATCTCTCATTGTGTGGTTTCTGTTGCTGCTTTTGTTGAGGTAATCTTACCTCACTAATGGTAGTGTTGAATTGTATCTGTGTTAGAATGGGTTTGGCAGCTTGGTAGTAATATAGCGTTTGACCTCGTCTGTGATTGGTTTCCTCACGCAAAGAGGAGAGTAAGCATTTAGAAGTTGAGTAACGACAGATCTATTTCCCACTAACTTGTCCATACATCTTTGGGAGCCACCTCCCCCTCGTATCATCAAAGTAAATGTTGATGCTTCCTAGCACATGGAGTCAATAGGTGGTGGGCTGGTGGGATTGCGGCTCTCTTTCGTGATTCCTCTGATTTACGTCTCCATGGTGTGGCAGAATATGTTTCTACTACTTCTTCACTGCTTGCAGAAGTGCTGGCCTAGAGGCCCTCCTCCATGCTCAAGATCTTTCTGTCACCGCTATTATCATTGCTTTGGATTCTTAAGATCTAATCAATGGCCTTTCACACATATCATCATTCTCATTGGTTTCTAGCCCCCATTATCTCTGATATCCATCCGTACTATTGGCTGCTTCTTTAGTCCTGGACTAGCAGAAAGGCCAGTACCCGAGCAAATCACATCGCTGCCTTCGTATACAGAAGGGTGTGCCCACCCATGTCGGTTTTGCAACCGCCTCCTTCCTCGCAATATATTTTTCCCTCTGATATAGCTCCGGCTAGCGGCTACACCTTGGTTTTTTTTCCCTTCCCCTAGTTTGTTTCGCTATCTTTTGCTCTAGTATCCTTTAGTTGCCATGATTGAACTTATTTAAACGAAAAAAAAAAAATACATAGTTATCACTTTTTGAAACCGCCTCAGGTGTAGGGCTAGCTGTTTTTTTTATCAAATATATAGAATTGTACTAAATTCTAGCAAAATTTAGCTAGTCAATACCAAAAGGTTCTATAGACCATATTTCAGCTCAGCTTACCTAAGTAGAGTGATAATGTGATAAATTGGTACGGTGAATCTATGTTTTTTAGGGCACTGTTGCAGACGCAGTAAATCAAATCCAAAAACCTTGGTATTAGCCGAATTGTATACTTTAAGAACAAGCATTCCGTGCATGCTAATCGGCAATAATTCGTTTTCCTTTTAAAAAAGGTTTTTGTCCATTTACCCCATTTTTAGAGATTTTTTTCCCACTTTATCCTATTAAGTTTTTTTAATTCCCTTTTATCTAAAGGGGTTGTGATCACTTACCTGATTTTAGGTTAAAAATTGCTCACTTACTCCACTAAGAGGTTTTTAACCTCATTTACCAAATCTAACATTGACAATATTACCCTCACTTTAATTAACAAATACTCTCTCTTGACTCCTCTCAGCCTCCCTCTCCTCCAGACTCTCTCTCTACTCCAGAATCTCTCTCTCTCTCCCTTTCCCTCTCTCTCCACCGTCGCTGGAATTATGCCAGAAATCCAACTCCAGACCAGAACTCGACGCTGCCAGCTCACCGGACTACAACCCAGACCGCCGGAAAACATGTTTATGCTCCACTCCGGCACGATCCAATGTGCTCGACGTCGATGCAGACCTCGATCAGCCCTGCTATCAATCTCCACCTCCAGCTCCTGCTCGACGTCGTTCTCTAGTCCGGCATGGCCATGAATCGGAATTCTCTCTCCGATCGATACTATTTCTGCACTCTCTCTCTCCAACCGGATGGACAGATGCAGAGTGACAAGATGTTTTGAATAAGATTTCATGACGGAATTCTGGCGGGTGCCCAGAGCAAATTTTGGGTGTCCCATTTCTTTTTTTGGGTAAACTGTGATTGATACTGTTTTTGCACACACACACACTCTCTCTCTCTCTCCCCCTCTCCAGCCGAACGGACAGGTGCAGTGCGATAAGAATTTTTGAATTGGATTTCAGGTCGGATTTCCGGAGGCTGCCCAGAGCAAATTCTGGGTGTCCACTTGTTTTTTTTTTTTTTTTTGGGTAAACTATAAGGAAAGAATAAAGAAGAAAGAAGAGAGAAGAAAGAAGAAAGAAGAATGAAGAATGTAAAAAAAGGTTTTATTGAGTAGTTATACATGTCTACTGTGGGGCAATAATATGATTATTGGGAGACAATAATATCAGTATTGGGGGGCAATAATATCAGTATTGGGGGGGGGGGGAAGGCAATAATATGCATATAAATTGATCAATTGTGTCTGTAGTGTATTCATTTTGGTTTTGGGAGTTTATGCAATTCACTGGAGGGCAATAATATGATTATTGGAGGCGATAATATGATTATTGGGAGACAATAATATGAGTATTGGGATGCAATAATATGATTACTGGGGGGCAATAATATGGTTACTGGGTATTATTAGGGGGCAATAATATGATTACTAGGTATTATTAGGGGGTAGTAAAATCGGCTGCCGGAATTCGGTCACTGGTCCAGTAGCTTGATTCTGGATTCTGGTCACTGGTCGCCGGATTCCGGTCATCGGTCGCAAGATTCCGGTTATCGGTCACCGGAATCCAGTTACCGGTCGTCGGAGTCCGCGGCCGGTCACTGGTCACCGGAGCACAGTAAGGTGGAGGATGACTTTTCTCTCTAAGTGAGAAAGAAGGAGAGGGTAAAAAAGTCCCAAAAATAAATAAAAAGAATAAAAAAAGAATTAATTGGGTATTAGGGAAATAATCTCTTAGAGTGTTTTGGGTAAATGGGGTTAAAAAACTGTTAGTGGAGCAAGCGGGCAATTTTTAAGCTGAAATTGGGTAAATGATTATTTCCTCTTATCTAAAACATTCCAAGGATGTCTTCCCTAATACCCCATTAAGATTTTTTTTTGTTTTTTGTTTAAATACAATTTTACCTTCACCTTTGTTACTTAGAAAGAGAGAGAGAAACCATAGGGGACTTCGCCAGAGCTTAGTCATCAGCCACGGTATTTCGGTCACTGATCGCCGGAATCCGGCCAACTTTCGCTTGAATCTGGTCACCGGCCATCGAAATCCGGTCACCGACAGCCGCCCACCGGACTTTTCTGAAAATCTCATCGGAAACGTTTATTGTCCCCAATAGACATCTATTGCCCCCCTAATAGAGGGGCAATAGACCTCTATCGATCCCCAATGGATGTCTATTGTCTCCCAATAGACGTCTATTGCCTCTTAATAGACGTTTATTACCTCCCAATAGACGTCTATCATTTATGTAGTGTCCCCTAATAGAACTTTCAGTCGCCAGAATGGGAACTAATTTTTCTAAATTTAGACAAATAAAACTTTGATTACAAAAAAAATAACAAGGAGATTACATCAATTCAAAACGTCTATTAGGGGGCAATCTATTGCTCCCCAATAGACCTTTAACAGACCTGCATTGCCCTCCAATAAATCTTTTTTTTATTGAAGAAAAAAAGGAGGAGATTATATTAATTCAGAAAGTCTATGCCCCTATAAATCAACAACTTCCAACAAGACCAGTTGATCATTTGAGCTCTTTGAAGAAAAATCAAATAACCTTAAAAAAAAAAAATTAAATAAGAAGAAAGAAATGAAGAAGGGTCAATAAGCTCATAACTAATTCAAGGTTGCACGAAACATAGAATATTGGAATCGGAAGAAGTTATAGCTTCATTTTAAGATTGATGTGCTGAGCTTCTTAACAGAAAAAAGAAAAAAAGAAAAAAAAAAAAAAAAAAAGAAAAAAAAGGAAAGAATTGATGTGCAGAGCTAGTGCAGACTAAAACAAAAGGAAATTATGGAAAATGTCATATAGTGTGAAATGATAAAAATATCACATAGTTTCCCACTTGATAAAAAGGTCCATAATAAATTGTTAGTAATATTAATTATCCTTATGAATAATGAGGTGATGTTAAAAAAATTCAGTTTTTAATTTTTTTGATTCCGATTCTGCCCTTAAAGCCTAATACACCTTTATATCCTTAATACACTAAACCGCAACCTCTCTACCTCCGATGTCCTCCAAAACCTACGCCTTAATCCCGTCCTCCAAGTCCAGATCGAACAGTTGCCGATCACCGCCGCTCTCTCCAAGTTCTTCTCCGACGTTCTCCCTCAGAACCTCGCCGTCGACCTCGCGGACTTATTCGATGCTCCGAAATGGTGCGGTTCGGTTCCGGAAGCAGTGCGGTTCGGGTTTCGGAGGTAATTCACTGTATCAGAGTAGAAAACTGGCTTATCGGATTAGAAATTTGGCAATTGTTCATAGCTTCGTGAATTCTGGAATTTAGTTTTGGATGAAACGACTGTTTATGCTTCTTTTTCTTCTTCTGTTTCTTAAAGGATTTGATAATTCAGTATGAGCTATAGGTAATTCAGTATGAAGCTTCCGCACTTTCGTTTTTGCACTTGTTTTCTCAGTAATTCAATTTGTGTATACAATGGATTTGATCCATGTAGATCGACTTTTAGGTAGAAGATTATTGATTTGAAGCGTTTAAGTATACTGTGGAGTAGTTCATTTTTGTTTTCTTTCAGCATCAAGTTCTTTGATTATGGCTTCGTGCATCTCGAGCTATTCATAGTCCATGTTTTTTTAATTTGAGCATGGGTTGTTTCGCATATGGTAATTTGTTTAAGCATGTCTGGTATTATTACTCCAGTTGTGATCGATTAGATTTGGACCTGTTTTTTCTATGTTTTTGTAATAATTACTGTAGGCACTGTCCCAATAAAACCTGAAGTTCTAGATCATGCACCGGGGTTTTTTTTTTTTACATCCACTATTTGCTTCATAGGCCTTCTCAAACATAAATTTCTCTAGAAAACGATGCTATAGAGCTCTTAGAAAATCTGTTCCCTGTGGAAAAGAGGCACCTAGCAATTAGAAAGTAACTATTAGCTTTCTTGTGTCAAGAATGCAAAAACAAAATGAGACCAAAATTTTTCACTTCACTAGGCTCCCCATCGGCCACATTATCAAGTAGAATCCTTCCCTATGTCAAGTGAAGTTAGTTTTAAAGATCACCTTTGGCTTTGGATTGCTTGAAGCAATCAACATTTCTGACATATGCTTGGTTGAGTTTTAAGTTTCTTAGGTATTGGATTGTTGCAGCTATGATGTTTTTTTATTTTATGAGAATTTCTTCACAATCCTGGATATCTTTGACTTCTTTTGTTGATTAACTTGCTTTTGGGTCTTGTTCTGTGTCCTCGGCATTCTATTATAAAGTGCTTTCAACATGATTGACTCCTGAATATCACTTTCATGCAATTAAAATGAGCACCAGTTTGATGCAATATGCAGCATGTGATGCCATGATTTTTTGTGCAAACATCCTTCTTTGCAGGATGGGACCAAGGAATTGTGGGAATGTGCATTAGCGAGAAGCGCAAGTTGAAAATTACCGCACATATGGGCTATGTGCATTAGCGAGAAGCGCAGGTTGAATCCCAGGCAATAGATTACTTCCATTTATGAGATTCCCGTGTATAGACCTCCTGTTTGGGCAATGAGTATATGTGTAAAGGAAATAAAATGGTTGGAGAATATTTGACAATAACTGATGAAAATAGTTAAGATGCAAAACCATATTTAGTTAAGATGAAAATTATTGATGGGAACTGTAGTGGAATGATTCCTAGCTTGAGCTTCCTTTTCTGGTTTTTCATATTTAGTTTTCCCAACTTAAATTGTGGTTGTTTGAACATTACAGGTGGTGCCACACTGATATTCGACACCGAGCTCGTTGAAATTTTGGGGAGAGATTCAAAGAACGAGGGGGAGCTGTAGTGGAATGAGCTTTTTTTTTTTTTTTTTTTTCACATTTAGTTTCCTAAAGAAATTACTTGTGGTAACCAGTTTAACTTGGCGAGGCAAAACGTTATTTTGCTTTATAGTCATTATCAGATTACACTGCTTTTTTAATCTAAGATTGAAGTTTTTGTTATTATTCTGTCACTTGCGGCTCCCCTATTTCCATTTGTGTAGTTTTTCACTCACTTAGTTTGTTCAAGGAGAATGGCTTTGAATGGTCACCAAGTAACTGACCATGTAACTGATCATGTAACCGATCATGTCACTTATAATGTATGTAACTGACCAAGTAATTGAACATGTAATTGATCATGTCATTGACGTTGTCAGTGACTTTGCCTGTGACTTGAGGTTAACAGTGACTTGGACAACGATTGACAGTGACATGTTCATGACTGTGACATGATCAGTAACTTGGCCAATGACTTGAGGTTAACAATAACTTGAGCAGTGACCTCACAAACTAGGGACTTGACCTGGCCAGTGACTTGGTCAGAGATTGACAGTGACTTAGCCAATGGCTTGGCCAGTAATTGATACAGAGACATGGACAATAACATAACCATTTATATGGAAATAATGAATGTGTGTGATGCTGTTTAGGTTGTATGCTTTACTAAAATGGAAGTTTTGCTAGTTCAAATATATACTTTATAGGATCATATAATGAAACTAGTCAGTGACGTCACTAGCCAGGTCGCTAGACAAGTCATTGGCCAAAGAAGTCACTGGAAAAGGCCAACTCCTTGGCAACGTGTGTTAACCTCATGTCACAGATTATGTAACTGACCATGTACTTACAATGTATGTAACTGAACATGTAACTGACCCTGTAACTTACAATGTATGTAACTAAACATGTAACGTGATCATGTAACTGACCATGTAACTTACAATGTATGTAACTGATCATGTAACTGACCATGTAACTGACCATGTCACTTACAGTGATATGGCCAATGACCTGAGGTTAATAGTGACATGATCATAACTGTGACTTGGCCAGTGACTTGGCCAGTAATATAGCCAGTTACTTGAGGTTAACAATGACTTGGTCAGTGACCTCAGTCACTAGGGACCTGGGCTGGCCAATGAGTTCACTAGCCAATGACTTGGTTAGTGACATGTGTATAACAGTGACATGGTCAGTGATATGCAATGTGACCTGGTCAGTGAGCTGACTATGACAGTGACTTGACAAGTGACATATGATTTGGTTAGTGACATGGTCAGTAACTTGGCTACTAACTTGAAATATAGGTACCAACAGGGGTTGACAGTGATATAGTAAGTGACTTGGCCAGTGACTTGTCTACTGACTTATGATCAATAGTGGACATGGTCAGTGACATTGACTTGGTGAATTCAGAAAATGTCTAAAACGTGAATGTGCATAAAAGATATATTAAAGTAACGTTTCATTAAGGAAAACTAAACATAAGTGACAAAAAAAAGATACAAAATACTAATTGATTTAGTAATTTGAAGTTTACAATTGGCCAATGACTTGTATTCTAAGCAGTGACCTGGCCAGTGACATATGTATAATAGCTTACATTGCAAAATATCTTGCAGAAATCCAATTGTGCTTTTGTTTCGCAAATGTCTTGATTATATGAGTTCTATATCGCAAAATATCTTTCTTGCTAAGTTTCTTCAAAATACGCTCATTTTTTCGAAAGTTTCCATGTAGTACGTCACAAGAATTCCACAATCCAATCTGTTGATCATAGAAAAATTCAAGTCAATGAATTTGAACATTATAACAATAAAGTGACATTTTAATATGTTGTATACTTATGAGGTTTCTTCTTGTGAAAATGAGAAGATTATCAGTGACTTTAATATTTACATGGTCAGTGATATGTTCATGACTGTGACATGACCAATGACTTGGTCAGTGACTTAAGACTAACAGTTAACTTACCAATGACCTGGATATAACAATGACTTGAAAATTCCAAAATATGTAAGTGACATGACCAGTGACCAGGCCAGTGACATGTATAACAGTGACATAGATATAACAGTGACATGTGATTGTCAGTGACTTGACTACTGACTTGTGATCAACATTGGACATGGCCAGTGACAACAAATTTGACACATAATTCTACAATTAGCACATATCCCACAAAACAAGAGTATGTCACAAGTAAAATGAAAACTTTGAAACGCTAATAAAAAAATCGTAAACTAAATTCATTTCCAAGCATAGCAAGACAAATGATGAGCCTCTTTATCCGTGTATTCATATATTTACAGGCCTCTTCAAATGAGGACCGTGCAACCAATTATATTAGAAGTGGGGTAAAACCTCCAATAGTAAGATAAATGTCAAAATAAGAGTACAAATGTGGATGGGTAATCAAGACAGAGAATGATATTAGTGAGAATGCATAAAATCTTTTGAAAAGAAAAAGTACATAGAAACAAAACTAAGAATAAAGAATAGCCTATATGTTGATAATCTAATTTCAACGAAACTGGGCCTGCAAAGAACTGCTACTAAATCCAATGTTTCATTAATCCTATAACCATTGAACAAGGACCAACAAGATAATGGGTGCTAGTAAGACAACTACCCAAATCTTTGTTCTTTTTTGTTCGAGTTTTGCATCATTATCGTTGGCCTCAAAATCAATAACATCTAAGGATTCTCTACACTAAAATACAATCTAAAGCTTCATCATTATATAGATTACTCACTAAACAGTAAACCTATCTATAATGCAAAAGCCAACAAGTTAGCAAATTCTAATCATACCCAGTGATATTGAATATAGCAATGAGAAGCAGGTTCCTCGTCTAACATTCACATCAAACACCATAGTATTCAGACTCCAAATTCACAATACTATTGCCAATTTCCTCATCTCAGTCATACAAAATTAAACGCCTAGCAATCAATCATGATTTCAACCAAAATTCAATTGAATTAGCAATCATTCAACTAATTCAAGGTCTTTCGAAGATATGAAGGATGCTCTATACTTTACATAAATTCAAATCATTAGAAATGAGCATACTTCTTACAATCATCAACTCAAGGAATTAAATTAATAACAATGATGTATAATGAACTGCAACCTAGCATTCAATGCATATGTAACTTCAACAATAATACATATGCAGCACAGGAATTTCATTGCAATAATATTCTTCAGTAAACCAAATAAACTTCAGTTAACTGAGGATAACGCTGAAATAGACTATACCCACTTCACTTAACTCAAGATTACACATCCAATTAACCCAAAAATATTATTTAAAAGGTCTCCGATACAAGAAATCACAAGACCTGATTGAGGCTGCTCGGTGGCTTTACGTTCAGAATGAAGATGAAGAAGGAAAGAACATTATCGAAAGAAATTGACGGAGGCGATGAGGAGGATCGGAGTCGTGAGATTCAGACTAGGCGACGTTGTAGACACCGTCGGCGGTGTCGAAGGAGCCATGACGGTGAAGTCAGTTGAGAGAGAGGGGGTGTTAATTATAGTCTGAAATAGATCGGGGAAGAGAGAGAAGCTGAGAAGATGGGACGATGACATGTGTTGTAATTTTTGTTATTTTTAATGACAGGTTGTAAAGAGGTGACCTTAATTATCATAGGGACATTTGTATGGGTTGGATTATAATAAGACATTTCAAAATAACATCTTTTATCATTGGCCCTTAAAGAAATGTAAAACAGTAAATAAGTAATAAAATATATTTAAAAAAAATTCTCATGAAAGTTTTTTTTTTTTTTTTGTCTCGAAACTGTAGAGCAAAGAGAGTCTGTAAAAGACAAAATTAATATCACCTCAGAATTTTATCATGTTAGGCTTTGATGAAAAATGCAACAATGCAATGAGGAAGGACGATATGCGGATATTCTAGCTTCAGTAGGTGCCTTGCATGTAGATGTGCAACACTTGATTAGATACTTGTATTGATTCTTTGGCAGCTAAATGCATTGCAATAGAGAAGGATGGAGTTGAGGCTCCTTAATTGGGTGCTTAAGTTCAAAATCTATGCTCAAAGTGTGATATACAAATTATTGATCCCAATAAATGTTGTCGTACCCATATTCGATACACAGTGCAGAATGTATTTGTAAAAGCTCCAAGACTGCGGGAGGATATAGATCTTTATTATGCAAATCCTTGTTAGTTGGAAGAAATTCTTCACAAGGAATGCCAGAAATGGGCAGACCTCCGATAACTTTCAAGCCAGATAAAGATATGCTCATCTCACCATCAGCAAAATGTAATGTGTTGGACAAAGGGCCCCATAATTCATAAAACACCCTCCAAACATCCTTTGAAGACTCGTAAGGATAGCGAGACATAGCAACAGCTCCATATATACCTGCTTCATATATGGTATTCTTGAAGGTCTCCAAGACATTTTCGGTCCATTCTAATATACCGAAGCCAAAGATGGATCGACCTCGAAAGTTAAAATCGTTGTCCCATTCTTGCTTACTCTGCAACATCCAGTGTAGTGCTAGATAAAATTTTGCTCCGACCAACATCTCATCATCTCTATGCTCCTCATTGTTCACCTTTTCCAGTGTATAGGCCTGAAATATGTTGCCATAACTAGGGCACGATTTGATGACCTCATCTTCTGCTTGAGGGTCAAATCTAAGGATGCCAGAACGCACATTGGCCTGAGTAGCCCATGTTGGTCGACTCTCAAGCGACATAGTGAGTTTGATCGAACTTACTCTCGTATTCCCGACCACTTTTAGCCACACGTTCACCCCTTTCGGGAGCTCGTTCAGTGCAAAGTTCTCCATTTGGGTTCATTTTCTGAAAACATAAAGAAAGACATAATGGTCAAGCCTAGTACGTGTAAAGCCGTTACACACACGATGCTTGTGGGGGAAACTATTGAATAATAATAATAATAATAAAAAAAGATACACACAGTGAAAACAGAGATGAGGATAATGGTGGCAATTAAACAAATGCTTAGTTACAATTTATCTTTCTCAAATTCAAAAAAAAAAAAAACATTGAATGTTGACCTAGTTTCAATGTGGAAAAGCTACAAAAATAGAAACAAAAGAAAGGATTCAAATTGTGATTCAAATATCTTAAAGTGAGATAAGAACAAAGTGGCAGGGGGCATCTAAGTTCAATATCGGAGTCAAGGAGGAAGTCTTTGTTCAGCAGCTTATCCACGTGAGCCTCGAGAAATTCAAATTTCAAACGAGCGTTTATCCAGCCTTTAGAGCCTTCGCTGCCCCCAATATAAAGAACACAAAGCTGCACAAGAAAGGGACAGAGGAGTAGAGAAGAAAAAGTGAGTCAAGTTTCTGCATCAAAGTAAGGTAGCGTTAGAGAGGAAGAGAGAGTGAAGAGTTGGTAGTTACCTGGAGACGACAATCCGACTACAGGAGAGCTTTATATTCAGTTATCCTGCTGGTCATATGTTTATGATCTTCCTTGCTTTTTTTTTTCCTTTACCATTGCTGACGTCTCCATGAGTGCAGAAGACTTACTTCTTCTTTTCACATGAGCTCTATAACCCTTCCAAAGCAGCACCTATAACAAATCCTCCATACTAAAAAGCTTTGAAACCCCCCAAAGCCAAATACACCAATAGCAAAGAGACAAAACCTCAAAAACTCTACTGCAGCCCACCAGAAATTAAGGAAAAAAAAACCATAAAACATTTTCGAAATACCTTCATGTTGACAAGAAGTGCAGGTTCAAAGAATGATAGAAGCACGCTCATGAAGAAGGGATTTTAACAACTTTCTGATGGCAAAAGTGTCACGCCCCGAATTTTAGAATAAAATTTTAAAATCCGAAACATGAATTACTACAACTTAAAATAATCATTCCGAAAATTTCTTTTCTTAACAACCTCACCACACGAAATAAAATCAAAACCGAATTTAGTCTCAGTAAATTATTACAACTCAAATACAAATTGAATTGTAAAGCTCTAAATGAGCATACAAACCTCACAACTCAATGAAATAAAAATAACTGCTGTAACACCTAAGCAGCTCGGTCACCTCCTTGATTATCCTGACCTGCAGGAATATCCGCTACACCATTTGAATAGTGTACCGGGATTGCAACAACACAAAACCCTGGTAAGCTTATTGAAAGCTCGTATGAGTAAAAAGAAAGAACGGTTGCTTAATTAAATCATATTTATTTCTACCCAAGTCAACACGCAACAATTTCTACATCCACAAGAACCAACAATTTCAATCAATCAACAACTCAACACCAAACTCTAACTCACATCTTTCTTCATAAAACCCCAACATCATATTTATAAAAATACGGTATTTGACAGACTAGAGCTCTAACTGAATCGTAGCCCGTCACCTGACCTAGGTTATGACCTCCGACATATTTATCTTTATCGTATTTCATCAATATGTATACATATATACATATTTAGAACGTCCGATAATTGAACATACTCAACTAATCGTATCCCATCATCCACTTAGGATTAGAGCGTCTGATTCCCCCATATCGGTCACTACATTGACCCTAAATCCACAATAAGTACAACAGTATGTTTTCACATAATTAAAACAACTCATCCAATATACATAATATTATTATGAAATTTAAGCATTTGAAATAAAATCCAAATCATCATTCCAACTCAATCATATCATCACTCAAAATCACACCAATCAATATATATATTCAACGTAAATATATATATACGTAATCATCCACTCAGGAATGACCACTAATACCATCTATAGTTCACACAAGAAAATCGTGCAATTCATTTGTATAATTAAAATTCATTTTACTTACCTATGGACCGTAGTGATCAAGTCCATATGATTTTAAAAATAAATATTTAATCCACAAATATTTTTCACACAATTACAAAAATAAATAATTTAAAGTACTCGGTTCGTAATATGAAGCACGTGAGTTTTACTCACCTCAAAATTCCCGTTGAGTCTTCAAATAAAATATAACTCACAATAAACCAAATGCTCGTCAACTCAAGCCATCAAGTACCTAATCAAGTATGGTCTTTACTTAGGAACGAAGCACGAAATAAACCTAAATGATGATCCAACGGTCGGATTTCAAAATAAAGACAATTCAACGATCAGATTCTAAAATAAAGACGATCCAACGGTTGGATCGAAGTTAAACGATAATCCAATGGTTAGATCCTCAAGGATCGCCTTTGGAAACATCCTATCAAAATTATACGAAAATCCAATGGACGGATCCTCACTAATCGACTCCCGAATCACTGTTTTACAATTATACGAAGATCCAACGGTCGTATTTTCGCCCGTGACCACACAAAGTCATCGGGCAGTCATATGAACATCATATTAAAATTTGAAGTAAAACCGATGGTCTGATCTCCGTAAACTGAAGGTAAACTGTAAAACCTTAAATAGTAACGTCAAAACTTAAATTGACTATTTATCAACTTTTTCTAACATGACCATGTTATATATCAAAACGCTCGTATGGATGCATAAATCATCGTCCAGATAATATAAACTCAAAATTTGGTCCGACACGCCGCCACATGCGGCGGTCAACCACCTCAGATGCAAAAGTCGTCAACTACAAACTTCTTCAAAATGAAATTGTGAAAACTTTAATACTTGACTTTTTCGGAGATGAGGTCTAAATCGTCATAGATCGGGCTTTGAAGTTGGATTAATCTCGGCCCTCTGATCAGTTTCCAGATTGAATCAGGGACGTCGAAACCTTCAACTCTTGATCTACCACTCTACACTCAAAATCGTGATGCAAGCCACATATGGGGATGGTCAAGAGGAATAGCACGTCACGAAAATGAGATTGATCCAGTCGGGTCGGGTTGGAGCTTCGGAAAGAGGCTTCGATCCAAGCCTAGGAGCGGCGGCTGGCCGAGGCGAGGGTGGGGAGTGACTGGGCGGCGCTGGGTGAAGGCAGGGAGGGCTGGGTCCGGCGGCGGCGTGGCCGGGAGGGCGGTCGTCCAGTCGGGTCGGGTCAAAGCCAGGTTGGCTGAGCTTTCTTCAATCCTTTGGGCTTCAGCCGAGAGAGAAGAGAGAGAGAAATATTTGGTATTTTTTTTGTTTTCTGAAATGTCAAAAAAAAAAACCTATATTTATAGGAAAATTCCTGTTTTCAAATAATCATAACTTATTCGTACGAACTCCAAATAATACGTTCCACATATGCACGAACTCGTATAGACGAGCTCTACAACTTTGATGAAGGATATTTTCCCAAATTTTGAATGTATAAAAAGTCGATTTTCACGGTCCCCTAAATAACGTTCGTTTTTGAAAATAAAATCATTCGAAACCAACTTTCTCAAACCACGACATTCCAATAAATCCCAAATATCATAATTCAATTAATATAACAATTATTGAATTACATAAATTTATTATATGAAAATTTGGGTCTTCACAGTCTACCCTCCTTAAAAGAATTTCGTCTCGAAATTCAAGTATGCTCGTCCACAAAAAGCTGAGGATACCTCTTCCTCATGTCGGACTCCAATTCCCATGACGCATCACCCTCATCATGATGACTCCACAACACCTTCACAAGATCAACCTCCTTACTACGAAGTTTCTTCGTAGATCTATTCAAGATACGAACAGGTTCAACTACAAATGTCACATCAGTGTTTACTTCGATCGTACCATGATCAATCACGTGAGACTCATCTCGAACATACTTTCTGAGCATAGACACATGGAAGACATTGTGCACACCCGACATGCTAACAGGTAAAGCAAGTCGATATGCCAAGTTTCCAACCTTTTCCAGAATCTCAAAGGGTCCAACATACTTCGATGCGAGTTTTCCCTTCTTGCCAAATCTTACCACACCTTTCATAGGTGAGACCTTCAAGAACACATGATCGCATGTCTCAAACTCTAAAGGTCTCCTCCTCAAGTCAGTATAATTCTTCTGTCTACTCTGAGCAGTTCGGATTCTGTCCCGAATAGTCGTGACCTTCTCTGTAGTCTCCTGTACAATCTCAGGATCGATGAACCCTTTATCCCCTGCTTCCGCCCAACAGATAGGAGTCCTACATGGCCTACCATAAAGAGCCTCATATGGAGCCATACCGATACTGGAGTGATAGCTGTTGTTGTAGGCAAACTCTACCAATGGCAGATGATCTGCCCAACTTCCCTTAAAATCTAGAACACAAGCTCTCAGCATATCCTCCATCACCTGATTCACTCTCTCAGTCTACCCATCTTTCTGTGGGTGAAATTCAGTGCTCATAGCAAGAGATGTACAAAATGCCTTATGGAAACTACGCCAGAATTCTGAAGTGAAATGAGCATCACGATCAGAGACAATCGTGACAGGCACTCTATGAAGCCTCACTATTTGCTTCACATACAACTTACACAACGCATCCCCTGAGTAAGTTTTTGACACTGGAAGAAAGTGTGCTGACTTAGTCAACCGGTCAACAATCACCCAAATCGAGTCATAACTTTGCCTGGACCTAGGCAATCCAGTGACAAAGTCCATGGAGATATCTTCCCATTTCTAAACAGGAATAGGTAAGGGATTCAACTTTCCTGCGGACATTCCTGCGGGTCTCTGATGCTCTGCCTTCACCTGTTGACATGTAAGACACTTCGACACATGTTCTGCCACATCCCTGTTCATTGCATATCACCAAAACTGCATTCGTAGATCCATATATATTTTAGTACCTCTTGGATGTATAGTGTATCGAGACCTATGTGCTTCCCGCATGACCACTTCCCTAAGGTTATCAACACTCGGTACATACAATCTCCCTCGAAATCTCAACCCTTCATCTGCCCCAATCATCCACTCGGAATGACCCTTTACATCTGGGTCAGCAGTCATCTCAGCAATCCTCGCCTGAGCAAACTCATCAAGTGTCTGACCCTGAGTGATCATGGAGATCAAGGTGGGCTGTAAGGTGATACTATCGAGAAAGAGTCCATGTCCTGCTCCTGCGGGCATAAGGTCAAACTCTGATGCAGCTTCTAACATGCGCCACTCTCGCACCATAATAGCTGCCATGATCACTCGAGGTTTCCTACTTAAAGCATCCGCCACTACATTCGCCTTTCGGAATGGTACTCCAAGGTGAAATCATAGTCCTTAATCAGCTCCATCCATCTTCTCTGCCTTATGTTCAATTCCTTCTGGAAGAATAGATACTTCAAACTCTTATGTTCAGAAAAGAGTTCAAATTTCTAAAGATAGTGTCTCCAAATCTTCAAGGCAAACACCACTGCTACTAGCTCTAGATCATGAGTGGGGTAATTCCGCTCATGTACCTTCAATTGTCTAGAACCATAAGCAACGACACTACCATTCTGTATCAACACACACCCCAAACCCTGATGAGATGCATCGCTGTAAATGACTAATCCACCACCATTAGTAGGAATAGTCAACACTGGAGCTGTAGTCAATCTAGTCTTCAGCTCATTGAAAGCCTTCTCACACTCATCCGACCACATGAACTGAGTGTCTTTCCTTGTCAATTTGGTCAAAGCCGAAGCAATACCAGAAAACCCTTCAATGAAATGCCTGTAATACCCTGCTAACCCAAGGAAGCTACTGATTTCTGTAACTGTAGTAGGGCGACTCCAACTCATCACTGCTTCAACCTTCGAAGGATCCACAGAAACTCCATCATTCGAGACCACATGACCAAGGAACTTGACTTTACTCTGCCAGAAATCGCACTTCTCGAACTTGGAAAATAATTTCTGCTCTCTCAATGTCTGTAGTACGATCCGCAGATACTTCTCATGCTCACCTGATGACCTTGAATAAATCAAGATGTCATCAACGAACACCACCACAAACTGATCCAAGTAGGGACTGAACGTGCGGTTCATCAAGTCCATAAATGCTGCAGGTGCATTCGTGAGACCAAAAGGAATGACAAGGAACTCAAAATGTCCATTTGGAATATCTTCATCCTTCACCCTTAATTGATGATATCCAGATCTCAAATCAATCTTTGAGAACATAATAGCCTCCCTAAGCTGATCGAACAAGTCATCAATCATAGGTAAAGGGTACCTGTTCTTGATGGTCACCTTGTTCAGCTGTCGATAATCCACACATAACCGAAGCGAATTATCCTTCTTCTTCACGAACAACACTGGTGCGCCCCAAGGAGACACACTAGCCTAAATGAACCCTCGTACAAGTAAGCCCTCAATCTGGACCTTCAACTCCTGAAGTTCAGCTTGTGCCATTCGATAGGGTGCTTTCGATACAGGTGAAGTACATGGTATCACATCTCCTTAAATACGTCAGCATACTCTGAAACTACAGGAATCCCTGTAATCTTTGAAGTACTACTCTCTGATTCAATATGGGCCAAAATCTGTGACCTCATGGCGATGTCAGACTTCAGACAACGGTAATGAAACATCGGTTGTCCCGGAACATGGAAGGACACAATCATCGTAAAGCAATCAATAACAGCATGGTTCGGGCTCAACCAATCCATACCCAAAATCACATCATACGTGTGATCCGGATTCACAATCAAAGATGCAGAGAACTCTTTGCCACCAATCCCAATAGGGTAATCATCACAAAACATGCTAAGCCCAAGAGACACACCGAGAGGTGATGTAACACATAATGATCTAGTCAGAGGCATAGCAATCAAACCCAAAACATCCACAACCGAACTAGATATGAAAGAGTATGAGGCTCCCGTATCAAACAGTGGTCTAGCAAGATAGTGATAAACAGATAAGGTACCTTCCACTCCCGTGCCTGCCTGGCCGATGGCAAAGATTCTAGCAGGTGAAGGTGGTAGCTGCCGCTACTGGTTACGCTGCACTCTACCCTGATTCTGGGGACACTCCCTGGCTTGATGCCCTGTCTGTCCACAGTTGTAGCATATCCTACCCCGTGATTTCATGGATGCACGAGAGATGTGGCCCGGCTCACCACAGTTAAAGCACTTCACCGGCTAATAGGCATAGCCTGAAGGGGGGTAGATTGTAATACCCGCAATTATCATTTTAAATTCGAGTAATTGTGTTGAACGATTATTATGCGATTTCACGATTAATGTTCGATAATAATTCATTTTTACAATTATCGAAGTTTCGAAACGATTATTTTTAACGAAAAGCTTGAAATGCTCGATTTGAGTAATCGAGTTTTTCTACGTACAAAATTTGGAGAAACTTCCTTCATGAAAGTTGTAGAGCTCGTCGATACGAGTCCGTACACTTGCGGAACACGAAGATCGGATTTTTTCTGAATTAGTTATCGATTTAAGAAGTTTTTCCGAAACTTGTATAAATAGGAAAAAACCCTAGCTAATTTTTCAGAAAACCTACCATTTGGACCGGCCTCCTTACATTTCCATAAAACACTGTTCATCGTCCCCAACCTCAGTACCTCGACGAAAATCGACCGAAAAAGAGAACAAAGTTCTCCTTAATTGTTCTCCCTCCACAGACCACCTCTCGACCTCAAACCAAGTCCCAGGCGTTCGTCTCGAGCTGCTCTAGCTCCCAGAGGCAGTTTTACAAGGCGGCGCGGCCTGTAGCGGCGGCGGCACGGCCCGAACCGAAAACCACCATTTTCGGTTCGAGCATGATATCTCGAGCTACACACCACCATTTCACTTGATTCTTGGCTCATTGAGCTCGCCTCAACTTCCTCTACAAGCACCAAGAAGGATCGGAACTGGGTCGAACGTTTTCACGTTCGTCGGAGCTCGACCCGAACGGATCGAAACACCGAAGCTTTCGATCAAGATATCTCGAGCTATACACGATCGTTTCTTGTGATTCTTGGCTTGTTGAGTTTGCAAGGAAGTTCTGAACAAGTTTCCAGAAGGGATCGAGGCATGAGGTTGTAGTTTTCATGTCGGTTTTCAAGCTCGCCGGTTTCTGGAATTTTTTCGGCCACCGACTGTAAATGGGTACTTTTCGATCCCTTCCCGTCATTTTTAGGTCGTGTGCTAGTTATGAAAGTTGCTCAGAATGATGAAACGAAGGGGACAAGCTCGGCTCCGACACCATTGGCGGTGGTCGGTGGCGGCTCTGTCCCTAACTCCGGCGGCCCTTTCCGGCCACCTCCGGAGGTCTAAAATTTGGTTTCTGTCCATTTTATGATTCTATGTTTCGATACGATCATTTCGGCGTATTATACGAATTTTTCGGATATCGTATGAATTAGTTATGAATTTTGTGATTTCGATCGATTTCGATCGTTAGATTTTTGATATGTGAAGTTATGACCGTCGGATGAACTTGTAAATTTGTTATGATGATCATATGACTGTCCCAGAGTCTTTGTGTGGTCATGGGTGAAGATCCGACCGTTGGATCTTCGTATATGTGCAAAACGGTGATTAGAGGAGCGATTTGTGAGAAACCGCTCGTCGGATTTTAATGTAAATTAGAATCTGGCCGTTAAATGGTAGTTAATTTATGTATTGAAATTGTTGGCTAAATTCGAATCATATTTGATTAGGTGATTTGAGTGGGCTATTTCGGCGTTAATTATAATTATAATTATATTGAAGACGCAGCGGGAATTTCCAGGTGAGTAAAACTCACGTGGTTTATATTACGAACCGAATGTTTTAAATTTATTTGTTTATGGTAATTGTGTGAAAAATATTTGCGGATTAAATATTTGTTTTAAAATTTCATGGACTTGAATCACCACGGCCCATAGGTAAGTAAAATGAATTTTAACTATACAAATGAATATTTATGATTTTCTTGTGTGAACTATAGATGGTATTAGTGGTCATTCCTGAGTGGATGATTACGTATATATATATTTACGTGGAAAATATATATGGATGAGTGGATTGTTGTGTGATGAAATGATGGAGTAGAATTGATGAATTGATCGTATTTCAATTGTGTAATTCCATAATAATATGGTGTATCTTGGTTGGGTTGATTTCAGTATGTGATATTATATGTTGTGCTCATTTATGGGTTTAGGGTCGACGTAATGACCGGTGTGGGGTAATCGGACGCTCTAATCCTAGGTGGATGATGGGATACGATTGGTTGAGTATGTGGAATTATCGGACGTTCTAAATATGTATATAGGTATACATATTGATGAAATACGATAATGATAAATATGTCGGATGCCATAACCTATGCCAGGTGACGGGCTACGATTCAGTTAGAGTTCTAGTCTGTCAAGTACCGTATTTTTATAAATACGATGATGAGAGTTGTGAAGGAAGTTGTGAGTTGGATTGTCTTGATATATTGAATTGGTGTTGATTGAGATTGTTAGTACTTGCATATGTGGAAATTATTGGGTGTTGCTGTGTGTGGGGATAAATGAGATTAAATTAAGTAACAGTTCTTTCTTTTACTCATATAAGCTTTCATAAGCTTACCGGGTTTTGTGTTGTTGCAATCCCGGTACACTATTCAATGGTGTAGCGGATATTCCTGCAGGTCAGGATAACCAGGGAGGTGACCGAGTTGCTTAGGTGTTACAGCAGTTTTTGTTATTTCATTTAGTTGTGAGGTGTGTATGCTCATTTAGAGCTTTACATTACATTTTGGATTTGGGTTGTAATAATTAACCGAGACTAAATTCGGTTTGATTTTATTTCGTGTGGTGTGGGTGTTATGAAAAGAAATTTTCAGGATGATTATTTTGAGTTTGTAGTATTTTCATGTTTCGGATTTTGAATTGTTATTCTAAAATTCGGGGCGTGACAACTCATATGGTATAGAAGAAAGTCCCCGTTCATAAAGTCCTTGTTAGAGTAAAGTAGGTTATAAGAAAAAAGTCTTCATTAAATTAAATAAGGTCCACATTAGAGTAAAGTAGGTTCTCATTTGAGTAGTTATGTCCTACAAAAAGTAATTGTAGTATGTTCTCATTTGAGTAATTAAGTCCTAAAATTGTAATTGTGTGTATGTCATATGTTAACATATTGTAGATTTTCCATTATTAAAATTCTATTTTCCTAGTTTTCAGAATCTGTCATTTGTTTTGTTGATTTTAATTCACCTATGAAGTCAAATCCAAAAATTTTCAAATTTTGTGTTCTAGTTTTCTCGTGTATCTAGATCACCTCCGAAAATTCATCATTTTCTGAGTAGTGTAGCATAGGTTTTTATTAGGTTTTTGACTCCTATTTAGTAAGAGCAGAAGTCACTTTTGTGGCTTTGTTTTGAAGCGTTAGTTTGATTTGATCCTCTACTGAAGACCATTTTTTCCCTCTACTACATTTGACATTCTTACCAAAATAATAAAGAAAATTAAGTAGCTGTTTAAGGAAATCTCTATTTTGTATTTGGCCTAAACTCTAGGTTACTTGACTTAGTGGTAATAGAGTTATAGAAGGACTTAGAATCCTATTCAATGTAGAATTACTTTCCTTATATGTTCAAATTCTATGCATTGTAATCCTCTACATAAAGAGGCCCCTATTATCAAGGAGAATACACAATAATTTTCTCTTAATTTCTGATTCCCTAAAACACGTTATTAGCAAGAAGCCCTAACCCTGAAACCTAATTTCGTAGCCCTCAAAATCCAACATACACTGCCCCACTTATTGAAGCCCTAGCCTCAAGGAACCCAGAACCGGCCGTCTGAAAAATCGGACCGGTCCCTGCCTCCTACAAGCATATGTCGAGTCCCTACCAAGGCCCCTGCACACCCTTACCGAGATTTGTCGAGTGTTGCTGAGCCTCTCTCGATAGCCCTGCGAGCCCCTGCCTAAAGTCCTGCACGCTTCCTGCTGAGATCTACCGAGTGCTGCCATATCTGCTGAGAAGCCCCGCATGCATCTGCCGAAGCCCCGCACACACCTGCTGAGCCCCTAGGCAACAGCTACCAAAAGGCCCTGCACATCCTCCGCATAGCCTCCGTACAACCCCTGCAGCAGCCCTGCACACCCCTGCCTACCTCCAGCCGCCATCAGTTTTCGGCCAATTTTCCGGCGACTCCAGTACCTTTTTCCAGTCATCTTCAACACCCCTTTTCCGGCCAAGATTTTCAGCATCTTTTCAAGGTAAATTTTTCTAAAAGTTCCCTTTTTAAAAGTTTTTCAATTTATTCTTCTTTTTCTCGAGGACTTCTAACATCCCTTCTTCTACCCTCCCTTTCTTCTTCATAGGCGAGACTTAAAAGCTGAACTGTAAGCATTCGTGCTCACTCCAAGCTTGGAACTTGTAGAGTCCTCTAAACTTAAAGTTTGTTGAGAAAAAAAACGATCGACCACATACATCATTATTTCGATCTAATCCAAAACCCCTCTTGGAATCAGATTTTCTTGGAAGTGACTACTCTCAGAAATCCCTAATTTTTTGGAAGCGACCATGCTCAGAAATTCTTATTGTTTTCGTGGTAGCCTTTTATGCTTCGAAACTAACCCTAATCTTGTGTTGTTTTTCAGGATGAGTTACCTGAATAAGTTGAATTTTGTTCCACTAGAGCCAATTGGCGCAGGATACCATAGGTGGTTCGAGATGTGCGCCAATATCTTAAGGTTGATGGACTTCTGGAAACCATCCAAGAGCCTAGTCAGAACGTGCTTTCTATAGAGCAAACTCGTGCTTTCGAAGCAAATAAAGCCAAGGCCATAATTCTCATGATAAGCACATGAATGATGCGCTCTAAAGTGAATACCTCAATGAGGAAGACCCCAGAAAACTATGGGTTGAACTTGAGCAGTGATTTGGCAACGTTTGTGACTCCCTGCTTCCTGATTTAGAAGTGAGATGGCATAGCCTCTACTTCTGTGACTTCAAGTTCGTACTTGATTATAACTCGGAAGCCCTTCATATCAAGTCCTTGATGGATTTCTTTGGACAAACCATAACTGATACGATGTTGATCGAGAAGACTCTCTCTACCTTCCCCGTCTCTGCCCTGATGATTTCGAAGAATTATCGGATTGATGTGAATGCAGGACGTATCACAAGGTTTCGTGAGCTCATTGGAGCCATGAACGTAGCTGAGAAGCACGACAATATCCTTGTGAAGAGCTATAATGCTAGACTCGTGGGAAATAAGTCTATTCCAGAGTCGAACTATAGTCGCGCCCCCAAGGGAGGACGCAAGGACCTAAACCCTAAGAGTGGGGAAAATTCTGGACGTTCTGGTCCATATTCTGTCCCTAAAGAGGAAGAAAATCATTAAGATAGGCGTGCACTAAACCGTGGAGGTCAACGTGTGAAGAGAGAGAGAGGCGGAGCCTCCGGCCATGGTGGTGATGCCACCAAGAACAATAGCCATCCAAATCGTGCGTTAAATGCACCTTGATCGAGGGAGCCTAACCATAAAGATGTTTGTCTTCGATGTGGATCGAGTGGACATTGGGCAAAGAAGTGTAGTGCATCCCAGAACATTGCAAACACATACAAGATGTATCGTGAAGCAAGGGAGGCCAACTACATGGAACAAGAAGATCAAGATGGCGATCTCGATCTAAGGGTGGAAGACTACAAAGATCAAGACCCAGAAACTGGCAATTTTGAGTAAGTCGTTTTATTTTCCAAGAGATGTAGGCAATTGCCATATTATTTGTAGAAGATGCCAATGGTTTAATCTTTCTTCAAAGTAGGCGTACTCCTTATATGTGTGATGTCTAGGAAGGTTTTGAGATAAGTGGTACTTAAGTGAGTTTTGCTCCACCGACATCTCTCTACTCACCTGGTCACATTTGCATTGAAATTACCTAAAGAAGTTAGATCACTGCCATTGTTTGCATTAGCTAGTTTCTTTTTGGATTAGATTTTCTTTTATTAAAGAAACGATGATGTAATTCCGTTTGGCTTATTAATAAAAGTTGAGTTCTTTTCTTTATGACTCCTTTTTAATTATGAGCTTTTCTTTTAGGAATGGATAAACTATAATGTGTCGTGGATAGTGCGACTACGCACACCATTCTACGACATAGGCAATTATTCTTAGAGATGTTGCCTACATATTCCTCTGTGACTACGATGGCTGGGCCATCAGGTTTAGTTCAAGGACATGGAATGACCCAATTCCTTTTACCAAATAGCACCTTGATTAAAGTCACTGAAGCTCTTTACGCTCTTAAGGCAAATCGAACCTTATTGAGCTTTAAAGATATAAGAACCAACAGATTCCATGCAGACATGTATAATGATAACTAAATAGAATTCCTTTGCATTACCTCTAATGATTGCGGCAGAAAGTGCATCTTAGAGAAGCTTATGTGTCAATCTAGTGGACTTTATGTCATTAAAATTCAACCAATTGAATCCAATAATGTCATAAGAGAATATCTCTTGGATTCAGACACATATTGGGTTTTACATGACCGACTAGGACATCCTGGTAGTGATATGATGCTCCGTATACTAAAGACTTCACAAGGACATCCATTCTTCAGAGCGAGAAGAAGCAAGAATCAAAAATTGATTCCCGGACTTAGCAAGACGGTAAAAACAACAGCCTCAGGCGCTGCTGCTGTTTAAGGCCGCCAAAAGACCGCCCCTGCCCTTAGTGATGATGTCATAAATGGCGCCAACCATGAGCATGACACCATGGTAATTCCTCCTAGTGGCCATGACGCCACACACACCAATTTCCATGGCTCTAACGCCATAATGGGAGATGTAGTCATACATTTTGCTTCTAATAGGGCTACAGACGCTCCGGCCCAACCAAAATCCTTATTGGTTGCTTCTAAGGCCCCTTGCTCATTCTGTAAAGCCTGTTCATTTGGGAAATTAGGACCGAGACTGTCCTATGCAAATGATCCCAAAATACTTATTCCGTTCTTACAGAGAATCCAAGGGGATATCTATGGACCAATTCAACCATTATGCAGACCTTTTAAATACTTTATGGTATTGGTTGATGCGTTGACACGCTGGTCACATGTCACACTGTTGTCCACTTGCAATGCTTCTTATGCTAAACTCCTTGCCCAGATTATCCGTCTACGGGCGCACTACCCTGACCATCCAATTAAGTCAATTCGACTTGATAATTCTAGGGAGTTTACATCGAAAACATTCGATGACTATTGCATGTCATTGGGGATTGATGTTGAGCATCCAGTTCCCCATGTTCATACCCAAAATAGTCTCGCAGAAGTTTCTATCAAACGACTACAAATGATAGCCTGGACATTGGTTATGCGCACCAGTCTTCCTGTTTCTGCTTGGGGATAAGCAATAATGCATGCAGCGACGCTAATTCTTCTAGAACCCACTGCAACTCAATCTTATTCTGCGTTATAGCTAGTGACTGGGCACGAGCCTAATATCTCGCACTTAAGCATTTTTGGGTGTGCTATTTATGTGCTTATCACGCCGCCACAGCATACTAAGATGGGTCCTCAACGACGAATGGGCATTTATGTTGGATATGAATCTTCAACCATTGTACGCTATCTTGAACCTTTGACAAGCGATCTCTTTACCACTAGATTTATGGATTGTCACTTTGATGAGACAGTCTTCCCATCATTAGGGGGAGATAAGAACACAGATGTTCAACATGAATGAAATGAATTGTCGTGGTCTGTCCCCACTATGTTCCATCTCGATTCTAGTACCGCACAGGCTGAACTTAAAGTGCGAAGAATAATCGAGCTCCAGAACGGCACAGATACTCTGCCTGATGCTTTTTCTGATGTTGCCAAAGTGACTAGATCACACATACCTGTTGCAAACGTACCTGCAAGGATTGGTTTCCCTAATAATAGACATAACGCCACTCCTGTGACACCGGGAGATAGTGCCATTGCCTAGCATGGTAATGATGTGGCATCTATGGCTGCAGGTCCCGCAAGAAAGCTCAGTAGACTAATTGGTTCGAAGGATACTCATCCTAGAAAATGAGCGAATGAGGCAAAAACAAATCGTTTGATCATCGATACTCAAATTTTGTCCCATGAGAATGTTCCGGATTATGGATATGTCCAAGAGACATCATTGGAGGACGCCTCAATGTCATAACCTGTCCCTGAGAGCGTAGAGATCTCTGTAAATTACACTAGTGTACATGAGATGTGGGAAAGAAGCTCCATCATCATTGATGATGTATTCGCGTATTCAGTAGCGTATGAGATTATTGAGACCGATGACATCGAACCACGCTCCATTGATGAATGCCAACGTAGAGCTAATTGGCCAAAATGGAAAGATGTGATCCATGCATAACTTGATTCTCTAACGAAAAGAAAGGTATTTGGTAAAATTGTACCAATACCACCCAACACCAAACCAGTTGGTCATAAATGGGTATTCGTTAGAAAGCGTAATGAGAAAAACGAGATTGTAAGCTACAAAGCTTGCCTTGTGGTGCAAGGCTTCTCACAACGCCCTGGAATCTACTACGAGGAGACCTATTCTCCACTAATGGACGTCATAACTTTCCGTTAACTTGTCAATTCGGTAGTTTCCAAAAAACTGAAAATGCAGCTTATGGACGTGGTTACAGCGTATCTATATGGGGATCTAGATACGGAAATATACATGAAAGTTCCAAATCAGTTACCCAAATCAAGTGGCTCTAAACCACGGAGCGCGTTGGCTATAAGATTAAAACGCTCACTATATGGATTGAAACAATCCAGATGGATGTGGTATAACCGTCTCAGTGACTACTTGATTGGGAAGGGATATGTCAACAATGAACTATGCCCATGTGTGTTCATAAAAAATGACAAGTTCCGGATTTACTACAGTTGCGGTCTATGTCGATGACATGAATATAATTGGCACCCTTAAAGAGTTAAGGGAAACCGCTAAACACTTGAAATCCGAGTTTGAGATGAAAGATTTTGGGAAAACATTGTTTTGCCTCAGTTTGGAACTTGAGCACTGTGAAGATGGTATCCTGATTCATTAATCGGCTTATACCCAAAAGGTGCTTAGGCGTTTTAATACTAATAAGATTAAGCCTTTAAGCACCCCAATGGTCATCCATAGTCTTGATCCGAAGAATGATCCATTCCGTCCAAAAGATGACGATGAAGAAGTGATAAAGGCAGAAGTGCCATATCTAAGTACAATAAGCAAATTATTGTACTTAACACAATGCACGAGACTGGACATCTCCTTCGCTGTGAACTTGTTAGCTAGATATAGCTCTGCGCCAACACGACGCCATTGGACTGGTGTTAAAGATATCTTTCGATACCTAAGTGGTACGATCGATATGGGATTGTTCTATCCTTATAGAGATGTGATGGATTCGGACCCATCAAATAACCGGAACGCCACACATGGTGGATTGCGTTCCCTCTCCCCATCCCAAAATGATATAGGTGTTTTGGAAGGTTTTGTTGATGCTGGGTATCTCTCTGACCCACACAAAGGTCATTCCCAAACTGGTTATGTATTCACCATGGGAAACACCGCGATATCTTAAAGGTCTACAAAGCAGACCTTAGTCGTTATGTCTTTGAATCATGTAGAGATTATTGCTCTTCATGAAGCAGTTCGTGAATGTATATAGTTACGATCCATAGTTACGCATGGTTGAAGTAATTGTGGTTTGAAGTCTATCACATATGAGCCAACGGGCATTTATGAGGATAATGCTGCTTGCATTGAACAAATGAAGCAAGGCTACATCAAAGGCGACAACACCAAGCATATATTGCCCAAATTCTATTATACTCAGCAACAACAGAAGCTCCTCAAGATCAAAGTGAACCAGGTTTGTTCTGAGGACAATGTGGCAGACTTGTTTACTAAGTCATTGCCTAAATCCACATTTGAGAAACATGTGGCAATAATTGGCTTGTGGAAACTATCTAAACTCCCATGGTCGTAGTCATCAGGGGAGACGCATACATCAAGGGGAGATGTCTACATGTTCACCTCAAAATGTGAAAGGTGTATTGTGCTCTTTTCTCCTTCGACCGAGGTTATTTTTGTCCCACTGGGTTTTTTGTTACTTGGCAAGGTTTTTAGCGAAGCAACGAGAGGGGCACCGCATTTGGGCAACACAAGGGGGAGTGTTTAAGGAAATCTCTATTTTGTGTTTGGCCCAAACTCTAGGTTACTTGACCTAGTGGTAATAGGATTATAGAAGGATTTAGAATCCTATACAATGTAGAATTACTTTCTTTGTATGTTCAGATTCTATGCATTGTAATCCTCTATATAAAGAGACCCCTATTATCAATGAGAATACACAACGATTTTCTCTCAGTTTCTGATTCCCTAAAACAGTAGCTTTAAATTTAGCTATATATTAACGACTTATCATCTTATAATAGTAAATTTCTGACATATAGCAAATGGATACTCTTTGCGATGAAGGCTTTCTCATTGTAATATTTCGCTTCTTTTGGTCATTATCAATAACATTTACGTCTTTTTCTCAATAATTATAAATTTCTATTTTCTATACAGATGTGTCTAATACTAATCCCCAAATACCTAATTGCTTATGCATTATTTGTTTTCTACTAGAAATAATAGAAGAAGGACCAGATGACGTGGGGGAGAGATTGGGATTTTGAAATTGATGTTGTACCTTTGGTGATTCTTAATCAGAAGGACCAAACCAATCAGTATCCCCAAAAAGGACCACAAAATAAAACCTTTTATTCTAAATTGCATTATATGTACGGCTTTCATACGTATAATTTTCAAGCTAGGGACCATTAGCTGAGATACAAGTATCCAACCACTAAGCTTATGCATAATTTGACTCTGGTGAGAAATAATTGTGGGAAGGACAATGATGGATAAAGTTGTTGTTGTTTTTTATTTTTTTTTATTTTTAATATGTTGGAAAAACACAATTAATTTATTGGTGACTTTGGTTTCCCAATTGTTTACTACCTAAGAGCCATGCTTTCCTTGAGTTTGAGAATCTTGCCTTAAGATGGCATTTTCATCTTCATGCATGTCATGTTCTACGGGACCTGTCTATAAATCCGGTCGATCTAATCCAACAAGCATATATTTCGATCCTTCTTATAATTTAGTCATCTTATTCAAACTCCTTCATAGACACTCTTTTCCATTCAACCATTATGGCGAATTTCCATGAGTACCTTGTTCTTCTCCTCATATGGTTAGTCTTTTTCATCTTTTTCCGAACCATCTTCACCAAAACTCGAACTCACCATCTTCTGCCTCCGAGTCCACGGGCACTTCCCATCATCGGACATCTTCACCTCCTTGGCCGAATCCCTCACCAAGCTCTTCACAAGCTCTCATCCCGACACGGACCCCTAATTCACCTCTACTTTGGCTCCAAACCCTGTGTCGTCGTTTCCTCACCCGAAATGGCCAGAGAATGCCTAAAAACCCATGAAATGTCCTTCTTGAACCGCCCCAAAATGACCAACGTAGATTACCTTACTTATGGCTCAGCCGACTTTGTCATGGCACCTTATGGACCTTACTGGAAATTTATGAAAAAGCTTTGCATGTCTGAGCTGCTTGGGGGCCGAATCTTAGACCAAAATCTACCAATTAGGCACGAAGAGATAGAGCGATTCTTACATTTCATGCTTAAGAAAGCTTACAAGGGAGAACAAGTAGATGTTGGAGGAGAGCTTGTACGGTTAACAAATAACATCATCTCGCGGATGGCATTTGATCGAAGGTGTTCGGATGATGATGAAGAAGCACACGAGGTGAGGGAAGTGCTGGAAGAGATGTGTGAGCTTGCCGGGAGGTTCAATTTCTCGGATATGTTTTGGTTCTGCAAGAATTTGGACTTGCAAGGATATGGGAAAAGACTTAAAGATGTGCGTAACAGATACGACAAAATGATGGGAAAGATTATGGAGGAGCATGAGGAGTCAAGAAGGAAGAGGAAGAATGATCCATCTAAAGGTGATAACGCAGTGAATTTGCTTGATATTCTGCTTGATATATATGAAGACCAAAGCTCAGAGATCAAATTGACAAGAGAGAACATAAAGGGCTTTATCATGGTAGCTACAGTCTTTTACTTGCACGTTAATTATTTTCAGATAATTTTTTTAAAGCTTTTTTTAAGAAACCTAATATGTTATTCTAATCTTGCAGAATATGTTCGGTGCTGGGACTGATACATCATCGGTAACAATAGAATGGGCACTATCGGAATTAATCAACCGCCCAAACGTGATGGCAAAAGCAAGAGAAGAAATTGATTCCATAGTGGGAACCAACAGATTAGTAAAAGAATCTGATATCGTCAATCTTCCCTATCTCCAAGCCATAGTAAAAGAAACACTGAGGCTTCACCCAACAGGCCCAATGATCGTGAGAGAGAGCACTGAACATTGCACCATCAACGGCTATGATATTCCGGCGAAGACCAGACTCTTTGTCAACGTTTGGGCCATCAGTAGGGACCCAAAGCACTGGAAGGACCCGCTCGAGTTCGTGCCGGAGAGGTTTTGGAAGAGCACACTGGATGTGAGAGGCCAGAGCTTCCAGTTTCTGCCGTTTGGGAGTGGAAGAAGAAGCTGCCCTGGAACTAGTTTGGCTCTTCAGGTTGTTCATGCAACACTGGCAGCTGTAATTCAGTGCTTTGATTGGAAGGTTGGGGATGGAGCTGCTGGAATTGATGGTACGGTGGGGATGGAAGAAGGACCTGGGATATCACTTCCTAGGGCTAAACCTCTGGTTTGTGTTCCTTCGGTCAGGTTTAGCCCATTTCCATCAACCTGATGATATTGCTCTTTCTTAGATCCCTATGTAGTGTCTTTTTTAGTTGTCCTGCATCAAAAGTGGCATGCTGGTGGTTCAGTTGGCTTTGTCTTCACTCGGGTCTGCTCGGTGGTAGTTTTTCTATTTGGTTTTCGTACGGAACGAATCAAAGCCAGTAAGGCAGTACTAGGTCAAAAAATTTCAAATTCAATAATGCAGTTTCATTGTCGACTGAAACAGTGTAATTAATCGTGTGCAAAACATTTCATCATATCATACCCTTTACAGATATGAGTGGAATAATTTGATCACTTTTCAATCAAAATCAATCATGTACCTATAATAAGACGTGGCATAAGATCAGAAAAACAAGAAGCCGCAAAACTCTGTTCTCTCCTAGGGTTAGAGTTTTTGCGTCCGTGAGAAAACTTCAGCAAAGAATGGTCTCTATTGATGCCATGGCAGCAAGACTTGCCTCTTCTCTTGCCATTGCGGAACGGAAAAAACATGTCGATCTTCGTCCGTCCAAGGGACTCCGTCAACCGGAAGTGTTTATGCTCAGAAAGCTCCTAACTGCTCGGGAGTATACGGAGCGTTTTTTCCTGGGAATGTTTAGGTCAGCATGGAGGATCAATGGCATGCTCCGTGTCGAAGAAGCTGGGGAGGATGACCGCGTTCTGATCTCTTTTTCAGATCCGGTGGACAGAATTATGGTTTGGAAAGGCCCTAGGGTTTCAATTGAGCTCCAATTGCTTTGGCTGAATATGACGGTGTAAGACTGGTGAGGTCAGTCCCGCTGCAAAAGTCATCGTATTGGATGACATTGATGGGGTTCCTCCGGCTTTCCGATCCGAGAAGATTGGATGCCTCATTGGCAGTACACTTGGTGATTTCATGGAGTTTGACAGAGTGGCTTTTCGGACTCGGGTGTTGCGAATTCGGATCGAGATAGCTTATGCGAGGCTGCTGCTGCTCAAGCGTCGTTTTTGGGTTGAAGACGAGGTTCAGTTTCTGGTGCAATTCAAGTATGATAAGATGTTTGGACGATGTGGACGCTGTCGGTTGGTTACGCATATTGGATTACCTTGTTCTAGGCCTGAGCTTATGGAGGAGGATGAGGGACCTATCGGGATGGTGGAGCCACCTTCTGCATTGGCGGTGCTGTGTGGAGAACCGAAAACAAATGGTGTTGCAACTAGGGTTATGATGAATGATCCAATCCTGGTTTTTAAGGCACAAGTCCCCCGGTCCATTCCAGAATCCTTCTTGCCGCAAACCGTGGTGCATATGTGTTGGGTTCGAAGGCAGGTAAAGATTAGAGATCTTGAGGAACCAAGGTAAGAGGTGCCACCCATTACCCGGCTGCATCGTCCCTCATGAGGGTGATGATGTAATTATTTCCCCTAAAAAGCTTCATCTTAGTTTGGCAGTGGGTAAGAAAAACCTAGATGCGGTAACTATGGGTCTTATTAAGGCGACTCCTGGCACTACTGATCAACCAAAAAGAAAGCCTGGTCGTCCTGTGGGCAGTCTCAACAAACTGCCATATGGTACTGCGGGTAAGAATAAAACAAGCAAGAAGGATGAGGAACAAAACAAGAAGATTTCAAAACACAACAAGAAGACCAACCTATTGTCGAGGTTGTTAGCTGCTGAAGATGATGTTAATTCCAACTGTAAGGAGAAGGAGTTGGCATTATTCTAGGTTTTCTTGGCAGAAGTCATTCTGGATGCAGGTCTTGTTTCTTAAGTAGGGTTCAATCTCCTTGTGCTTTTCTAAGATGTTTCTAGTTTGTTTTTTGTACCACAATTGCGTACTGGCAAAAGTAGACTAGATGATTAATTTTGCCTTAGAAAGCGAGGTTATCTTGCTTAGTGTAGGCTTGCTTCTAGCGAGCGTCCCATAGATTCTTAAAGAGTTTAGTTTTGGCTTAGATAAGTTTCTGGTGCTATCGACTAGTTTGCTTATGTAAGTTCTATTAGACTCTGGCCTACTTTTATGGCTTGATTACTAATGCAATGAACTCCTTTTCAAAAAAAAAAAAAAAAAGACGTGGCATAATTACTAGTTTAATTACATTCTCTTACCCTGAAGTGACAAGCACCAAAATACTGGGGTGGTTATGTTTTCTTCAAAAGATGTGGTACCTGCAACAGTTTTGATAATTAAGAGTCAATACCAAGATGACAAACAAACATGTCTTGAGAAAACTAATCAACACACAAGTCCCATACGTAACTAAGCCATAGTGCTACTGTAGCTTTGATTGAGAATTAAAGACAAAGAGCTTTAAGATATGTGTGTGTGTGTGCGTAGATCCTATCCAGAGTGAAGCTTCGGTTTGAAATTGAAGTGCGCATTTAGAGTTTAGGGTCACTTTGCAGTCGCATATCCACATCTCGACAGTTTAGTTTTTAGGTATTAATGTATAGATCATCTCTGTAAATTTTCAGCCAAATTGATGATCTTTAAGATATCTAACTAGCTTAAACCAATGGACGAACTGAATATGTCTGACCTGAACCATACTAGATTGAAGGCAGTTATCAATGCCTTAACGATCATTAATTGGGCTGAAAATTTAAAAATTACATAAATGATCTATATATTAGTACCTAAAAACTGAACAGTTGAGTTGTGGGTTTGCGACCGAAAGGTGACCCTAAACTCTAAATGCGTACTTTAATTTTAAAGCGAAGCTTTGCTCTGTATAGGATTCATATATATATATATATATATATATATATCATATACAGAGCGGAGATCATATCCAGAGCAGAGCTCCGCTTAATTATGCTTTGTTTCTTGTCTCTCATTGTGGCCATAAAGCGGTGGGATAATGGTTTAATAATACAAGAAGACTAAAGAAAGATCATGCCAAAATGGTGATCACGTCTTCCATTAAAGGCCTGGTGGTGGGAAACTTATCATCACACTTCAAGACAAAATTTCATATGCATAACTGTAAAGCCATGGTGCTACTGTAGCTCTGAGCTAAATACAAAAGCTCTCATACCATGCAATTGGACAAATGTGCAGCAATGCTTCTTTTGAATGCAATTTAACAGAGGGGCAGTCGGTGGTGTTGTCAGCAAAGCATAAGCGATTAAATTAAAATTCTATGGCATAGCAGCTAGTTACCTCGGGGAGAAGCCACGTCCAATTCAACTAGAGATGCCTGCACAAAGAAGAAGTCTCAACTAAGTATTGGGGTTTCATATGAGATGGTAGCTACAAGACAACAAGATTTCTATCAGATGCAATCACCAGTTACCTAGTAAAAATCCCTGCAGAGACAAAAGTGGGAAAAAGAAGGGGGCAATTGATTATGTGTTCACATAAGAGGGTCGTACCAGAAGAGCCAAGGAGAAGAGAGAAGAAAGTTGGAGGCTTTACCAGTTCAAGCTTTCGATTAAGAGTGCAGCGTCCCCGGTATGGATCCCGCTATTTATGAATGGCCAGATATGGAGTCTTCTTCTCCTAATTAAGCTAACCCAGTTGATCTCCATCTCCTAAGCTGATAACACGGGATTTGAAGCTTACTGAGAAAAAACATCTACTAGAAAGAGTTATGGGATTTCAATTTTTTAAGCAAATAAAACTGAGTACATAGACAAAATCAAGTCGTGTGTGTCCAAGTTGCAAACTTTTGGGCTCATAATCTCCTACCAACAAGATTCGGAGTAGTTCAAAGCCCACTTTCGAAAGCCCGTAGCACAGCTTAGCAGAAGTTCGGGCCCGATTAATTCTTCCTCGATAAGTGAAATAAAAAAAAAGGAAAAATTCTCAAAGGGTACTTGAATTATTGACAAATGCACATTTTGGTACCTAAACTTTCAAAACTATCCTGGTAGTACCTAAACTATTGCTCTGTTTCTCCATATGGTACTTCCATCCAATCTACCGTTAACTTTGCCTATTAATTTTTTTTTTTTAGGAGATGAATGTCATCCTATAGGAATGAGCCACGTAGGTAAAGTTAACGGCAGATTGGATGGAAGTACCATATGGAGAAACGGAGCAATATATCAGGTACCATCAGGGTAGTTTTGAAAGTTTATGTACCAAAATATGCATTCGATAATAGTTTAGGTACCATATGAGGATTCTTCCCTAAAAAGAAAGGAAGGGAAGGCGATACAAAGCCCATTTCAAATTTCAGGGCCCATGATGAAGCTCGGCACATTCGGGTGCGCAATTCAAATCAGTGGACACTCTTTAAAAATTGAGTGTTCACCGAAATATATTTTCTCGACGAGTTCAAAATACAGACCCGTTGAATAAAAATTGGTACAAAACCGAAAATTCAATTGTTAAACTACAGTGGTTTAATCCCTTCATAGGGTACGTAGCAGTCCGGATTTAAATCGATGCAACCGAAACCTTAACTAAATCCCTGGTTTTTCTCCAGACCAAATTTACCCAATCCATATGACCACAAAAGTCATCATTCCCAGCTCAAAATGACCATAAAGTCATCCAAACACTTGACCAAATTTCTTTGGTGGGTCATTCACCCACAAAGCACCTAAACCTTCCTAAAATCTCAAAATCTGAACTACGAGTGGCTTGATCCCTTATGAGGTACGTAGGCAGCCTGATAAATATTCTGGGTGTAGCCGCAAAATCAAACAAACACACTTCTCTCCATTGAATTTTTGTCTTCGTATTTGGAATCGAAAGGTCTTCCATTGAAGCAAGGGATTGTAATTAGGGGATGTTCTTTATCTCAAATGGGTCCGAACTTAACATAATAAAAACTCTATTTTTATTAATGAAATAGAGTGAGATTGTGTTTGAGTATATTTATTTACTATTTTTGCTCAACAGAGATGCAGCAGACATGACAAAACCAACTAAAGACACGTTAGAGGAGTTAATGTAAAATAGTTGGTTCTAGCTACAAACATAGAACATTTTTCCTAAATCTAACCAGTTTTCGTAATATGTACATAAAAACCTACTTTGGTTAGCATATCTAATTTTTTGAAATATGTGCATAACTGGTTAGGATACCAAATTTTAGAATCTGTAAAAGATACTTTAGTTACTTATATAATATTTTGAACGTTTGTAGTTGCTGTAGTTTGAAATATAACGTACCCGCAGAATCGCAGGGGGGGTCGATGCCTAGTGTTTACTATTGTTTTGTATGATGATTTGATTATATACCACTTGGTTATAGATAAACTTGTTTTCTTCCTACATTCTGTTTTTTGCTTCGGCACTGAAAATTCTGCAGTGTTTTTGTCTCCACTGGTGTAGTAATAGCTTGGTTCTGGTACATGTGGTATCTTCTGCTTTGTTTTCATCCCCTTATTAGAAATGCATCTTACCCCAGCCATTTATTCTCTCTGCAAATGACACATTTATTCATTTGAAGCCCTGCTCTCACTGTGGTCCTGTTAATCTGTGTATCTGCTCAATGTTCAAACTATTCAAGACTCCAGTATGGTTTCTCTCAGGAATCATAAGTAAGCTGGGCCACTGGAAAAGCCTGGCCAATGTTTGTCATGTTATTATAATAGATCTACTGCATGTTAAATGCTTATTTTAAATTGTGATGCCAAGTCCAAATGGAGGGAGAAATCGGCTGTCTTTCTTTGTGCTAGAAATCTCAACAATTTGCTGGTCTATGCTCTCATTTTTATTGTTGCAAGATACGACACTTGATAGACAAAGATTTAGCTTTGAAATATCTGGGTTTTGTGGCTTGTTACATATTCTGGAAATCTCCAAAACAAAAGTTTCACTGTCTTCTCAGATTTAATTGGTCATGTAATTTAATGCAGGGGGACCAACCAATTCTTCTACACCGTTACCCTGGGCAGCTAGGTTAAAAATTGCTCAGGGGAGCGCAAGAGGTTTGACGTACATACACGAACACAGCCCTAGAAAGTATGTTCACGGCAACATTAAATCGACAAAAATCCTTCTCAATGAGGACCTCCAGCCTTACGTATCTGGTTTCGGATTGGCACGTCTTATCTTGGGGTCCTCAAAGTTTACTTCTTCAGCTTCCAGGAAACAGAACTCGAGCCAATCCAATGCAACCTCTTGTTTCTGTTTCAACTCACGCAACCATTTACTTGGCATTTGAGGCTCGGATTTCTGCCAGCAAGTTTACTCAGAAATGTGATGTGTACTCTTTTGGGTTAGTGCTCATGGAGATTTTAACCGGTAAGCTACCAGATATGGGGCCCGAAAATGGGAAGGGACTAGAGAGTCTGGTGAGGAAGACATTTCGAGAAGAACGCCCCTTATCAGAGATTATAGACCCTGCACTTCTGCAAGAGGTTTATGCAAAGAAGCAAGTTGTTGAAGCCTTTCACATTGCTCTTAATTGCACTGAACTGGACCCAGAACTGCGTCCTAGGATTAAAACAGTTTCGGACAGTCTTGATCGCATCAAATTGCAGCTTTAGGAAAAAAATGAAAAATTTATCAAGCTGACTGCTCCATCTAGAATTGGTTATGGTGATGGTCTTGGATGGGTGCTTCACTGTATCTGTACGTTGACTGAACTGTGGTAGTAAGGAAATCCATTACCTTAATGGGTTGGATGTATAATATGTTGACTGCTTCATTGTACCTTTTGAGGATCTGTTCAACTAATCAACGGTGATTTGGATGCATTCTTTGGTCGACAGCACTCTGATGGGATTAGTAGGAGGAGTTATTTTGGCAGTTTTTTGTCTCGTTTAAGACATGTTCCCGTCCATTATTATTAGGATTTAGGAACTTAATTCGAGAACTTTATCTCTCATTGTGTGGTTTCTGTTGCTGCTTTTGTTGAGTAATCTTACCTCACTACTGGTAGTGTTGAATTGTGTGTGTTAGAATGGGTTTGACAGCTTGGTAGTAATATGCGTTTGACCTCGTCTGTGATTGGTTTCCTCACGCAAAGAGGAGAGTAAGCATTTAGAAGTTGAGTAAAGTCACAACTCACAAGTCTTTAGAACAGATCTATCTCCCAGTAACTTTGTCCATACATATTTGGGAGCCACCTCCCCCCTGGTATCATCAAAGTAAATGTTGATGCTTCCTAGCACATGG
Organism: Rosa persica; assembly: GCA_025331145.1. Classification (NCBI taxonomy): domain Eukaryota; kingdom Viridiplantae; phylum Streptophyta; class Magnoliopsida; order Rosales; family Rosaceae; genus Rosa; species Rosa persica. The sequence goes on along the minus strand of WFKR01000003.1, from coordinate 21,275,705 downwards.
AGTCAATAGGTGGTGGACTGGTGGGAATGTGGGATTGCGGCTCTCTTTCGTGATTCCTCTGATTTACATCTCCATGGTGTGGCAAAATATGTTTCTACCTCTTCTTCACTGCTTGCAAAAGCGCTGGCCTAGATGCTCCTACTCCATGCTCAAGATCTCTCTGTCACTGCTATCATCATTGCTCTAGATTCTAAAGATCTAATCAATGGCCTTTCACACATCTCATCATTCTCATTGGTTTCTAGCCCCCATCAACTCTGATATCCCTACTCTTGGCTGCTTCTTTTAGAAACGTTAGTTGGTCCTGGGCTAGCAGAAAGACCAAATACCCTGGCAGATCACATCGCTGCCTCGCAATATATTTTTCTCTCTGATATAGCTCCGGCTATACCTTAGTTTTTTTTTTTTTTTTTTTCCCTTCCCCTAGTTTGTTTCGCTATCTTTTGCTGATCCTGTATCCTTCAATTGCCATGAATGAAATTATTCACATAAAAAAAAAATCATAGTTATCACTTTTTGAAACTGTCACATCCCGAATTTTGAATAACAAATTTAAATCCGAAACATGAATAATAACACTTACAATTAACGTTCTGAATTTTTTTCTCAGAAAACGACCACGCCCACACCACTCAATAATATACAACCACAACCACAATCTCAAATTTCTTATTACAGCACTCACTCACCAAATCAAATTGTAAGGCTCAAATGAGCATAACACACCTCATAATAAAAATGCTGAAACTCAAATACTACTACTCTAAGCAGCCTGATCACTACTCTGGTTTTCCTGATCTGTAGGATTTTTCGCTACACCGTTGAATAGTGTACCAGGATTGCACAACACAAAACTCGGTAAGCTTATGAAAGCTCGTATGAGTAAATTTAAAATTGCACAAATGAAATTAACAATTTCAACTCAAGTATTTCTTAGCAATAAGTAATTGAAGTATACAACGTCACTTCACGCATAAATCAACTCACATCCCACAATGACCACCACAACACAACTAAACTTTCCCTCTCCAATATATACTCATTGGCATATGATACTTTTATTTTTAATCCCCCATGCAGTATGTTATACTCAAGGGCATACAATAACTTACATTATCCCCCTAGTGGTATAATGTACTCAAGGGCATACGATAACCCAAGTTATCCCCCAAGCAGTACATAGGCAAAGAGACTAGAGCTCTAACTGAATCGTAATGTATCACCTTGGTCAAGGTTCAGCTTTACGATAATACTTGCCTCAATCACCAACACGATAAGCACTCGACTCCTCATTTAATTCATCTACCCAGCTCAACTATCGCACTTTACTCAATTTCTCATTATCATAACCAACACAACATATAAGATAAAATATATATTCGAAAAGAAATGATCGAAATGATAAATAAATTAATCAACTCAATACTTCACCCAATGTCACACCATCCAATATTTATTCCATGTAAATATATATATATATATATAGGATTTTTCTCAGGTAAGGATGTCCTTAGTTTTTCTTAGGTGCGGATTTGGTGTTTTCACCCACTTTCCGATCATATTTTCACATCTTAACCGTTAAGTTTTTAGAGCCTAATGTATAGATTACCCCTGCAAAATTTCAGCCAATTTGGTGATCGTTAAGACATCCAAAACTGCAATTTACACGAACGGACTGAATCTGTCAAACCGGAACCGTTCGTATTTATAATGGTAAATTACAGTTTTGGATGTCTTAACGATCACCAAATTGGCTGAAAATTTTCAGAGGTGATCTATACATTAGAACCTAAAAACTGAACGGTTAAGATTTGAAAATGTGATCGGAAAGTGGGTTAAAACTGGAAATCCGTACCTAAGAAAAACTAAGGAGGTCCTTAGCCAAGAAGGACTGTATATATATATATATATATATATATATATATATATATATATACACGTAATCATTCACTCAGGAATGACCACTAATACTAACTATAGTTCACATGAATAAAAAAAAATTCATTTTATACTTAAAATTCATTTTCTTACCTGTGAGCCGCAGTCCTATGAACCGTAGTCGATCAAGTTCATATTATTTCAAACAAATCTTTATTTTCTTAAACAATTTCCATACATTCACAATTGAATATAAATCACTAAATTTCGGTTCGTAAATGAACCATGTGCGATTTACTCACCTCTACTCCCGCTGCGTCTTCTTAATAACCTAACAATAACGATCCGGAATCGTCCACCGATCAATCCGTCAGTCACCTAAACCAATATAATCTCAACTTAGCAAACCTTCATAAACGACACTTATACGACTATCCAACGGTCAGATTCTAAATTAATGAACTTAGCAAACCTTTATAAACTGCTCTCACGAATCACCTTTTGAATCACTTTTTCCCAATTATACGAAGATCCAACGGTCGGATCTTCGATCGTTACCCCACAAGGTCTTCGGAATAATCATAAGATCAACATATTACAATTTGAAGCAAAACCGATGGTTAGATTCTCTAAAATCGCGAACCGGAGATAAAACGTAAAAACATTAAATAGGAGAGGAAAAATCTAAATTGACTATTTTTCAAATTTTTCTAAAATAACCGTGTAATATATCAAAATGCTAGTATGGATGCATAGATCATCACCTAGATAATGAAAACGGAAAATATGGTCCGACCCGCAGCCACACCCGACGGTCAACGCTGGTCAACCACCTCCGATGGAAAAGTCGTCAACTACAAACAAGTTCAAAATGAAGGAGTGATCAACTTTCATACCTTGAGCTAAGCGAGATGAGGTCTAGATCGGCCTAGATCAAGCTTGGAAGTGGAATAATCTCGGCCACACGATCAGATTCCAGATTGAATCAGAACCGTCGGAAACATCAAATCTTGATCTTTCACTCCACACTCAAAATCGTTATGCAATGCTTATATGGGGATGATCAGGGGGAGGAAGAGATCATCAAAATGGGGAGGATCGCCCCTTGCAACGCTAGAAAACTCAAAATCCAACCTGGTTGGTTTTGGTCTCGGGGAGGGCTTCGATCTAGTGTTCGGGGCAGCGACGGGGCAAGGCGGCACTGGGGAGAGGTTGGGCGTGGAGCGGCGATAGCGGGGAAACCCGGGTCCGGGGCCGGAGGAGGCTGGAGGGGGGAGAAATCCTTGGGTCCGGTTGTGTCTGACCCGACAGATCTGAGGCTGAGAGAGAGAGAGAGAGAGAGAGAGAGATCGGAGGGGCTGGAGGGCTAAACGCAAAAATGGAAAAGTTTCATCCTGAATGAAAGAATTCGGATTTTTTTGCTGCTAGTTATAGAAACATATTTATTTTTCAAAAATTCATAACTTATTCATACGAACTTCGAATAATGTATTCCACATATACACGAACTCGTATCGATGAGCTCTACAACTTTCATGAATGAAGTTTTTCCAAATTTTGAACGTATAAAAAGTCAATTTTTCGAGACCCCTTAAATAACGTTTGTTTTCGAAACAAAATCGATTCGAGACCCCCTTATTGAAGGCTCTTCCTAGTGCACCATTTTTTTTTTTTATGAAAATATTTTTCTTTTGGATTTGATAAACCATGGACATAATAGATATATCAAAAATTTAACCATTCTCCCTAAAAATTTCATGATGCCCAAAAATGATGATAATGCTACAATGGTCACAAGGTGAGAAGAAAAATTCCGAATTTTTTTTCTTCATTATAATTGTAAAAAAAAAACTAAAAACTCTTCTCAAAAGTACTTCTATTCATGCCTCCAAAATTGGTATTTAGACATTCTTACTTATTATACCTCCAACTTACATTTTGAAATATACAATATGGTAACTGTTAGAGTTTGAACAAAAATCAGTTTCCATTAAGGAGGAAAGCTTTTTTATTCAAATAATATGGTTTCCATTAAGGAGGATTAGACCTGTCTCAAAGGGATCTGTCTAAGATCTTCCTCCACACCCGGATCTATCTCAAGGGGAATTACCTCTCCAAGATTTCACCTCACTTGAATCTTCCTCAAAGAGATTTCTTGTCACTCGGATTTAAAATCAAAAAGACAAGTCTGATCAACTTAACTTTTGAATTTGAATCAAAGAGGTTATTGAAAGCATAAGTCTAAACAATTTACCCTTTCAAATTGGGCTGAAGTGGTGCCTCAAACATTATATAAACCCAACAGGTTTTTCTTTCTCAGAGAGACAATAAATTATTTCCTTCCTTTCCTTCAGAGAGAAAAACACTTAGTACGTTTGCTAGAATCCAAGGTCTGGTGCTAGGCTCTTGGATTATCGATAGTTGTATCCTGGTAGACAGAAGCCTAACGAACTACAAGCACTGAGTAGGGGCAAAATTTTGTCTAAAAGACATTGCCCATCTGCAAGCCTCTATCGAATCACAAGTCAGTTCTTGCAATTACAATTCCTTTACTTCATATGCATGTTGTGTATTGTAATCTATATACTATTGTATAAATTATTGCTGTAATTACTTATATATATTGTACAAGCATATTTTCAATTCATTGATACAAGTTCCAACAGTAACTACACCTTTTATAGTTTTTCTAAAATGCACTTGGCCCATAATATTTGACCAAACCTAGGGTTCTGGATAAAAGGTTTAGTTGATAGCTGCTTGCAATTGATCTTTGAATAAAATTCTTCTTTACTCTTCTTCTACATGTGGTTCAAAACGGAGTTCATCGAAGCTATTATTCAAATATTGGCGCTTGCTAGCACTAGTAGAATAATAGGGTCTTCGACAGCCGCTGCAATTTTTTTGGAATAAAAAGTGCTGGTCACAAAATTGCTCTCTCCAGATTTCACATATTCCATTATCATATTTTACCCAAATCGATACCAGAATCCAAAAGAGCAAGATGGGAAGGTCATTAGGAAGTGAGATGATATGCGTTTGATAATCCTCTTTCTTTTTCTTTCAATTGAAGTAGGGCTCCATCTTAATCGTTAAGAACCTTGAAATAATTTGTCCTGTTTAAGCTGTGTTCTATTGCAAATCAAATGATTTTGATTTTAAAAGAAAATATCTACAATTCAGATATGATATTGTGTGAAAACAAGACTGCATTCAATCTATATCAGAGAACCTTCTGGAATTTGTGTCAATATCGCAATATGATTAGATACATTGATAAGGCTACAGTACAATTTTTTAATTAAAAATGTATATTTGATAGAAGATAAAGAATACTCTTCAACATCGATGATACTGTCAATTGAGAAAAAGATTATATCTATTGAGCTCAATTCAATAACTTAAGGTAATGTTTGTTTCACAGGACTATCATCCTTCACCTTAATTTCTATAACAGTCCCGGACTCTTATAACCTGGCTTATTTCTATAAGAGTCATGATCCATGTTTGGTGCTCCAACCGACAAGAAGAAAGAAAAACCACATAAGCAAGAAGAACACCAGAATAAGCCTTGATTGGGGGAGTTGAAAACTAACAGAGAACCAACTTAATTAAAGATTAATCAAGCGTTGAGGACCTATGCAAAAAACAGAGACAAATCTCAACATTTAGAAAAAAACCAATTCTTAAACCCAAAAAAAAAAAAAAAAAAAAAAAAAAAACAGAAGAACAGAATAGCACAAACGTGAAATTGATCACAAAGCTTTCCAGGTCAACCTACCCAGAGTCCCAGACACCAAATTGATCAAAATTCTCAGCAGATCAAGCTACCCTGACACCAAATCCTTAAAATAGTTACAACCCATAAACAAATCATCAATAATAAAGGAGATAGAGAAAGAATTAAGAAGGTAGAGGATTGAAGGGGAGAGTGAAAAATAATTTGTGCAAAGAAAGAGAGCATGAAATTGAACCCGAAGAGCAAAAGAATGGAATGAGAAAATGAGAATGATGAGGTTGAGTCGAAGCAGATCTAGCGAGAATGAATTTCAACACACCAGCTTCCACAATCCCGTGAGTTTTGGCGTTGCTCTCGTAGACAGTGTGGGCTGTGCTTTGAGGACTGGAGAGTCTCATTTAACACAGTCCCTGTTGTTGCCAAACACAGGCTACCTCATGTTATGGTACCCAATCCCATCCAGTCCCTCATAACCAACATGCCGTAAGAGTCTTACGGTACACATCCGTTGAGTTGTTTGTCGAACAAATAAAGGAAAATGTTTATTTTTTCTTCATCCATGTCTATATTGCTCATTTTATATGAATTGATAAAAGTTAAATATCACTTGAAAAAATAAACAGGTCCAAATATTAATTTTAGATGTATGAATAGAAGTATTCTCAATTCTGTCAAAAAAAAAAAAAAACTCTTCCCCCACCAATATTTTCTGTCTTTTTACCAAATTTTTTATTTCAAAATTCATATAACTCAGTAGGTTCTCCGAAATGTTCATTATTACTATTTATTTGCATTATATCTTTTATCATTTATAATAAATAAATTAACATAACATTAAATGAATAGTGGCCTGACCCAGAGATCTGATTTAACGGGTGAAAACAAACATAAAAAAGCAATGAACGGTGTTCTGACCTAGAGACCCAATGACTTAGAGATTCTAACTGAGTGAACTTGCTCTTAATCTCATTGCGTTTATGATCATATTTACCTTTTTTTTTATAAAAACTATTTATATTTTCTGGTTATGTTTAGCACTTATAAACTCTTTTGCAAGGATACCTATTACATATTGAAATATTACAATAAAAAACAAGCATTGTCAATTTAAAAAAAAAACAAATTCATAAAGTAAATTTGACTTACGACATTTCAAAATTTTGATTCCGTCTTTGATGGATGAATCTACCAACGGAGTTGACTGCAATTAAGTAACAATTTTTTTCTTTGCAACGAACATTTTCTGTTTCTATACCGGAACACGATTTCATTGCTTTTAGTCGTTAGCCAAAACCGGAGCAAAGAATCTATCAAAATATCTCTCAAATCTTATGGATTACCCAAAATAGAAAAGGACTTAATATTATCCTGTCCAGAACAGAGAATCAAACTGGGCTATAGAAATAGGTCAGCTGTCTAAGGTCCCCGCATTTCTTACCGCAATTGCAAAAGTCTGCTTATTTTAAAAACATTGGCTTTCCGCTTTTGCGTGGCTGTGCTTTTTCCACAAGTTAAAAAAATAGGGGAAACTCATTGAAGAAAATGCAGGGTCACGTGTCCCTGTTACTCTCCGCACAAACATTACCTGTTGGGCCTTAGCTTATTCAATGGCCTTGAATTGAGAGGTACAACTTATAATTGACTTTTTTTTTGTTTACTTTGATAAGAGGTAGCACGAGAGATAGGAAGGGGACCACAAAATCACTTGATAAAAAAAGTTGATAGCTTTGCTTGATCATGTTTTCGTTCAGTGCGAGAGTCAGTGGTTCAACAAGAGCACCCACTAGTTATTCCGTCAAACAAGGCTTTAGTTTCTAGGGCATTCCATTTTTTTTTTTTTTTGCTCTTTAAATCTTACAATTAAAATCTGTAACCTTATAATTCGGAGTCATTATTGACTAATCATAATAGAGTCCAGCGGGTTTGAATATATTTTTTTAGTGAAATTATACAATCTTGGTACACTACGAGACTAAAAAGATGGTTATGTGACTATCAAGAATCTAAATCTGACTCAAGGTCAAATCAATAGTAGAATTAAAGAATGTTGACATACCAATTGAGTGATGGCTCTGAACAACGAAAGAAGTACATACAATGGCAGATCCAGGATTCGAAACTAGAAGTGCATAAAAATTTTAGAATTTTTTTTTTTTTTTTTTTTTAGGTTTGAAACCTGGTGGGAGGCTCATCCTCACGCCTGTATTATTTTCAATCAAAACATACAACCCCCGAGGGGAGGGGAGGTTGGAGGTGTCGTGATGAGAGAGAGCAAGCATAAAATTGTTGTAAAACAACAATAAACTAACTGAATTGTACCATCCGAGACCCACTTACTTCAAACTCAGTAATCAAACGTATGAAAGCAAAGAAATAGAAGAGATTCTCTAAGGCATTTCATCAAACAGTTGGAGGACAACATTTCAATTATTTATAAACACTGAATCACTGATTATTCAAAGTCACAAAAAAGCACATAGAAAGGAAGAAAATTGAAGGCCTCGAACACAAAAGGTCAAATCCTGGAATCAAAAAGGTCAAGACCTAGAATCAAACAAACAAACAAACAAACAAACAAAAGCAAAAGAACAACTTGATAAAAGTAAATTTTACCTTGGGAAACTTGATCAAGCACCTCTAGAGACTAGAGCATGCCGTGAACTCCATCCAAAAGCAGTAGCCGTATGTCTGCCTACAATAAAACCACAAACCCAACAATGAGACTTCAATATTGTTGCCAGAAATTTAGAGTAGATTCATGGGATTTTTCCAAATCGGAATTTAAATCTCTATGAAGATGAAAGATAGAGTTTCTGTACCTGTGATCCCCAAATCGAACTTTAAATCCCCAAATTATTGACACAACTCGGGGTTGTTGTTGGACGTCATGGACTCATGTGCTCACGGCGATTACCGGTGGGGGTTTGTGGGTTCAAGTGTACAAGTGTTCAACTTAAGCAAGTAAGCAACCAATGACCTGCTGTGGCGCATTGTCGTCGAGGACTCAAGGACTCAAGTAGCTCCAGATACCTTTTTTTTTTTTTTTTTTCCTTTGGACTAGTATGGGCTGAAGGGAAATATACATGTACTTATGACTTTTTGGGCCAAAATCTTGTCTGGACTATAGCCTAGCCCAGACAGCCTTCCATGTGCCTACGCCACTGAGTACATATGCTCGTGTCAACTCCGTCTCTTTAGTAGTGAATGCACATGATAGTTTTATATCTAAACCACCATCACTCATCAACAATGTTTCGTAATGGAGCAATAACATCATCACGAAAACCCAGTGTAAGAATAATTTATACTTTATTTGTTGCTCTTGTGATATGAAATCATCGCTCTACCAATACCGGTTTCATATAAGAATAAATAATACAATAACAACTTGGGTAATGAGGGTAGGAGTGAAATCCTTAGATCCTCTTTAAAAAAAAAAAAAAGGGTAATTCTCTACAAAAAAAAAAAACAGAGTTTTTCTCTACATTTATAACCAGATTCCAATCCTACACAACTTTCGTGAATAAACTCTTAACAATTTTTAACTATTCGTAACGAAATGGTAACGATTGGTTCTGTAAAGACCCGAAATTTCAGTTAAATATTTCGTAATTCAATACTTCTCAAATTATATGAATTATGAGTTGTGAGTGTGATTCGAATGTCGTTATTTGAGAAATTTGGTTTCGAATGATTTTAGTATCGAAATTTAACGTTATTTAGGGTTATTAAAATTGACATATTTTTACGTAAGGAATTTGAGGAAACTTCTTTCATGAAAGTCGTAGAGCTCGTCGATACGAGTTCGTGCATATGCGGAACACAAGAATCGGAGTTTGTAGGAAGAAGTTATGACATTTAGAAGTTTTCGATTTTGTATATATATAGGTTAACTTTTTTGGAAAAATCAGAAAAATCAGAAACCTAAATTTTTTCTCTCTCTCTCTCTCGCGCGGCACTGAACCGAAGGCAAAAAAACAGAGCCAAACTTCTCCGGTTGAGTTCTTGTTCCTCCGGCCACCGTTTGACGCCAAACCACCTCCCACGGCTTCGCCTTGACCTTGTGCAGCTGCCAGAGGCAGCCTTGCGCCGTGGCACGGCTTGTAGCAGCGGCGGAAAGCTGGTTTTCCATTTTCGGCAGTTTTGAGTGCGAAGCGAATATCTCGAGTTCTAGACCACCAAATTACGAGTTCTTTATCTCGTTGAACTCGTATGGAGGAGTAGAACATGCAGTAAAAAGGACAGCACCAGAAGTGGAGGTTTTCACGCTCGTCGGAGAGCATATCGGTTTCTGCAGTTTTTCCGGCCAAACCGGACTGTTTTTGGTAAGTTTCGGCCACTTCCACTCATTTTCTCACTTCGTGTTAGTTATGAAAGTTGCTCAAAATGATGAAACGAAGGGGATGAGCTTGGCCCCGACACAATTGGTGGTGTTCGGTGGTGGCTCTGCCCTAAACTCCGGCGGCCCTTTCCGGTCACCTCTGGGGGTGTCATGAGTAGTTTCTGCTCATTTTTAGATTCTACATGTCGATACGATCATTTTGATATATAGCATGCGAATTTTGGATATCGTATGAATTAGTTATAAATTTTACGATTTCGATTGATTTCGATCGCTCAATTTGTGATTTATGAAGTTTGGACCGTCCGATAGAATTCTAGTTTTGATATAATGATCGTAGGACTGTCCCGGTGACCTTGTGTGGTCACGGGTGAAGATCCGACCGTGGGATCTTCATATAAGTGTGTTTTTGGAAATTATACGCTAAGTTAATTATCGTTTTGATTAGGTATTTGACGGATTTGTTAGCGGACGATTGTGAATCGTATTTTGGGCTGTAAGAAGACGCAGCGGGAGTTTAGAGGTGAGTAAATCTCACTTGGTTCATTTACGAACCGAATTTCCTTAATTGCTCAGTTTATTGTTAAGTGTGAGAAAATGGTTTTTAAGAAATGTGTTTTAAAGTATATTAAAAATGAATTTCTTGATTTTGTATCATGTGAACTATAGTTGGTATTAGTGATCATTCCTGTGTGGATGGTTACGTATATATATATTTACGTGATTATATATTGAATGGTGTGACATTGAGGTGTGGAATTGTGTTAATATGTTGTTGATAATGTTGATAATATGATTTTAATTATGTTGTTAATATTTGATAAATGTTGGTGATAAACATGTTGATTTTGTGAGTTGAATAGAAGGTAGAGAAACGTAGGATTCCGAGGATCGAATGGTCTAAGGATATTTGGTTAATGATAACCGGAGTGTATGTGTTCTGAGGACAGGGAGGTCCAAAGTTCGACCGTTAAATAATAACGGGGATATATTGTTCTGAGGACATGAAATGGTCCAAAGTTCGCGGGTTACTGAGTAACCTGGAGGTGCCATTACTTGACCCTGGGCCAAGGTATCAGAGGTAACGAGGCAGTTAGAGCTCTAACGTGGGTGCCAAAGTGGCGATAGTTGTGATTAGGTGCCAAAGTGGCGAGAGTTGTGATTTGGTGATTGTGGAAATGTGTTCCATGTTGTTTCATGTGTGTTGGATTGATGTTGCTTGTGGTTGTTGAGATTGTTTGATGTTTACTTGAGATAAATGAGTTGTGGTCTAATAAATCAACCGTTCATTCTTATTTACTCACACGAGTTTTCAGAAAGCTTACCGGGTTTTGTGTTGTTGCAATCCCGGTACACTATTCAAATGGTGTAGCGGATAATCCTGCAGGTCAAGATAATCAGGATAGTGAGCGAGCTGCGTAGGACAGCAGGGTTGAGACCAGCACTTGGTCTATTTTGGTGTGTTTTTGTAGACTCTTGTGAGCAGAACATTTTATTTATGTTAGTATTGTAATAATTGACTCGAGAGATAGTTTGCTACGAGGTTTTTGTTATGGTTTTATGAGATATTGGTTTTGAGAAAAAAATTTAGGACGTGATTTGTTTAGTTGTATTCATGTTTCGGATTTGAATTTATTATTCGAAATTCGGGGCGTGACAGGTTCTATTGATGTATTCGATCCCCTCCATAGTATCTTGACTACGTTTGAAACATTCTAAATATACTAAAACTCCTAGCCTATTAGCACTGTTTATCACTGTTCACAAAATGATGTGACGTTTTTACCCCTGAATTTTCACTCAAATTACAATTCAGCCATAACCAGTTTTTTTTCATTTTTTTTTCATTCAATTCTGCCATATTTTTTTCTGAAATAATATATACACAGACACACACAAACACATATATATAAATATATATATTTTAAAGAGAACAATTCTGTTTTGTATTTATAAATTTCTACAAATCATGAAAAACATTTATTTGTTGTATCCCATTTGTTGCTAATCTATTATTAACAACAAAACAAATCATATTCTTAGAAGCATCTATGTTTTTTAGATTACAAACGTTCATTATTACATATGAAATATATATAAAAAAAAAAAAAAAAACAACCTGCAGCATCACGCGGGTCATTTTTGCTAGTGTCATGCTAAAGGTTATCAAACGAAGAGATATTGTTAGATGAATGCTTGTAGTGTTTAATCCAATAATCCATGTCAACGATAAAAGTCCTAAACATTTATCATCTAATTATACATTATGGACTTATGATCGATACATGTGTCTCAGATCATGAAGTAGAGAATCCCTTTCTCACAAACTGAATCTAAATCTAGTGGAACCAATTACTTCGACAACAGAGATCGAAAACATAATTTACAAGTAATGGGCAATATATTGATTCGATGCATGGTGGAATAAAATTTATAATGTTGCATGTACGTGATTCTTGGTTGTCATTTTTCTGACGTACTAGATTCGATTCCATAGAGTATCTTATCATATCATATCTGTAGATACAATAACATAGTCTTAGCCGAATCAATTGTAACCCGAGTATAATGACATAACATTCTTGCTTGCATTTATGTTGGCCTATTACCCAAAAAGCCCTGGATGTGGGTTTTCTCTCCCTCAAACCATGGCCGTGAAGTCTAACCCTGTGGACGGAGGTTTCACTGGTGCTTGGCTCGACGGGGCTTCACAGGTTGCACACATGAACACACGCCACTAGGTTTATTTCCCATTTTCCCTGGTTTGGCCGCAGTTGAAGCAATTAAAGGAGAATTTGGTGTCTTTCTGGTCAGTAATGGAAGCAATCGTCCTTACCATCGTAGAATAAGAGCACCTCACGACTCACATGTTGTTTAACCACTTGAGATTCAATTGTGAAGCGTAATATTAGGTTATATATGGGGGCTTTTTTGGTGTTCCACCGGTCTTTCTATTAATATCGTCAAATTATCGTTGAATTTATCATTTTTTCTATAAAAAAAAATTTCTTTTATGTTTGATCTTATTGGTCGATTGAAAAGAAATATTTGTTTTTCGAGTTTGCAACCAGCTTTAACAACCATCAAAGAACAAACATGTGGTTTATGCTAAAATGGTCATCTTGGAATAAGTTCTTCCTTTCATGTTTGTTCTGTTTATGTAATTTCCTATAATTGCTCTTAATGGAATCTCTCCCATTGTGATAGATTTTGGTCGACATAAAATGTGTGAGATATTCCAGAACGACAGAAGTGAAGGAAGATGCATGCAACAAACCAACACAAATTTTCCCCTTTTTATAGGGAAAAGACGGCGCCTGTGATTTTAGAGGCAAAAGCGAAAATTGAAAACGACCGAGAGAAGAAGATCGAATCAGATGCTGTTTTATGTGCGTCTATGAATCTAATGCTCACGGGACTAATGACGTCGTCATATTGTCATTCCATTTAGTGTCCTTTATGGGATAATGTCACTCTCCATGCCCTCACTATCCATGCAGTAATTTCACAAGGTAAAAGTTTCTATATCCTTTATCATTATTGACAACTTATTCAAAAGTTTTATGATTTATATAACTTTATATTTAAATAAATGAGGATATTAATGGATATATTAATTTGATTTAGCTTTATTTCTTTACACAAGCTAAACACTAGAATGTAAATAAGAGTACATTTTCTCATTGCTATTCTAGTATTTCCAAACACCGGAAGGGAAATTAAACTTCCCATTAGTTTTTCCTTCCCATAGGAAACACAAGGGAATTTATTCTTTGTCTACAAACCAAAAGAGGTCTTAACATCTCAAGTTAAATCTTCATTCTTAAGCAAAAATTTCAAAAAATTAAGCATTGTCACACTGTCAAACTACTTCCCTATCCAGATTTTGCTTCCCCTTCTTTGTCCCTACGAAGGATACAATAATCTTGAGCTTGGATAAAGTAAATTTGTTCAAGCCATTAGTTGGACTTCTTCGTAGTTATTTCTATTTGACGTTGATGACAAAAAATAAATTTGTATATGGTTGTGAAAAATTTCCTTGACCCCTCACTTCTTTCAATTCGTTTAGGGTAGTGACAAACATGCTTTTGTCTTTTGGTGTTCGTAGGCGGCCAGTGAATGAGTTATGTTTTTGTGGCACTCAATGACTATGCTCAGCAGTTGAGGACTTAGCCAATGTAGGCTGTGTACGTGCCAAACTTGACCTAATTAGTCATTTACAGTCGTGATGCATCTATTGTCACAGTTCTTATGATTGGGGTGGATTTTTTTCTAGTTTAGGGTTATTTACAGATATTGAGTTTCCTGAACAGGGCACCGGCCCCGATAAACGTTGTGGGCTCCTCCGGACAACAATAATAAACTGAATAAGAAAAAAAAAGGAAAAAAAACACGAAAAAGGGAAGAAAAACCAAATAAAAGAAGTGAAAAAGAACTGAAGGGCCAATTTGGCAAAGAAAGCAAATGGGGAAACGCTAAGTGCGGCGCTCGAGACCAGATTTGATATAACTTCGGTACTTTTTTTTTCATTGGCCCGCAACCGAACTCAACTTTATTACAACTTTACCAAGGAGACGAACAAGGAGAAGATAAATATTGCTTCCTCTTTGTTCAGCTCAAGATCTTCCTTGCTTTCGGTGCTTTCAAAAGCCAATCTTACCCTGCAGTCGACCTCTCTTTTTCCCTCTGCTTCCAAATCACCCTCACATTTCCGTACGACACAGACCTCAAGGTTCCATTTATTTACGCCTCCGTCACATTATCTTCTGGCTAAGGTTGTTGCTTGCCCCTCTCGCAGTAAGCTTGTGCTTAGGTCAAGCTAAGCTAAGCTGAGGTTGCTTCTCGTACAAGATCTTATCCCACTCTTGTGCTTAAGAACCAAGCTGAACGGAAAGTGAAAGAAGAAAAGGAGAGGACAAAATTCCCAGAATAAGCTACGTGAGGTCACCCTGCAGGGTATGTATGTATACTAGTGCCCCGCCTATCAAATCGTGGCAAACAGAGTTGCCGTTAATGGATTCAAATACCACCCATCTCAATCTGGAGCACCAAGAACCCCACCACCAACCCAATTCTGGGTTGCTCCGATTTCGTTCTGCTCCGAGCTCACTGTTCGCTGAGAACAACAACAACAACAACGCCGATTTGGGGGTCAATAAGGGAACTTTAATCGAGGGTGGCTCCGACTCTGACAGATTGTTCTCGAGATTCGTGAGTTACGGTCACAGCAACGACTCGGAATCTTGGCCGTCGAGTTTCCAGGAGTTCGAGGACAAATCTACGGTCACGGAGGCGGCTGTGACGGCGAGTCGTATGAGCTCACAGCATCAGCAGCAGCAGCAGCAGGGGTTTCCTGGTCTTCCACCTCATTATCCGAGACAGAACTCGTTTGGGAGTGGTAATGGCTCTTATGGGTTGGTGGGTTCGGCCGCAGTGGATCATCACCCGCAAGCCAAGACTGTTACTTCCAATCTTGTTCGGCAGAGTAGTTCTCCTGCTGGGCTTTTCTCCAACAACACCTCTGTTCAAAATGGTATTGATTCTTCTCTTCTTTTATATGCCTCTGACTTTTTTTCTTTTGGTGGGAGGGCTTTAGATTTTTGAAGAGATATTTATTCGTTTACATGTCATTGTGTTCTTCGATGTACAAGTACTTGATAAGGAACATTCATTTAAGCATGTGCAATCAAACAAAGATGTTGTGAACATTTGTTTTTTCTGCGGCGGCATGTGTAAAGATTTGATCCAAAAGTTAAAGGGATATTGTGTTTTTCAATTAATTCCGTAGTTTCCTGGGCAATGAAGGAATTGGAAAAGACTAAATAAATGAAAGCTCAGGAGTGAGATAGCTACGCCTCGACTAGGCATAATGGTTTCATCTGGCTCGATTTTAAATAGATTTTTGTGTTTCATTCTGGTTAATATGAGGAGATATTTGATTGCAATTTCAAGTTTCCTATCTTTCTTGTACAAATTCTGTGAGAGCTTGCTAAAAGAGTTGAGCAAAGGATTGCAATCATAATATTACTACTTTATAAAGCACTTACCTAGATGTTCATGTTAGTGAGTACATAAGTAATAAATTAGCTGATAGCTTTGGATTAGGAAGCTTCATAAATTCTGAATGTCTTTTGATCATAACTATTAAAGTTACAGGAAATATGGACTGAGGGGTTCATGTTAGTGAGTACATAAGTAATAAATTAGCTGATAGCTTTGGATTAGGAAGCTTCATAAATTCTGACTGTCTTTTGATCATAACTATTAAAGTTACAGGAAATATGGACTGAGGGGGGGTCGAATTGGGATTTGGTGACCAAGTCCATTTACAAATAGGTGGAAGGGTCGAATTAGCTTCTCATTGATAGTACAAAGGTTGGAAGTGAAAATGCTGACACTTCATTTTATTGTACAGGATTCCCATTTGGAGCTTGGAATGATCCATCAAATTTTGCCGAGAATTTAGGTGGCATGAGAAGAGACCAAGATAATGACCAGAAGTTATTCTCTGCTACTCAGGTATTGGTTTGCATTGTATTTTGTTGAGTTTCCTCAGTTTTTTGTTTGATTTTCACTTATTCTAAACAATTCATACTCAGAATGGTGATATTGGGAACCGGATTCAGATATTATCCCACCACTTGAGTTTACCAAAAAATTCAGCAGAAGTTGCCATGGAAAAGTTCCTCCAACTCCAAGATTCTGTACCTTGCAAAGTTAGAGCAAAGCGAGGTTGTGCCACTCATCCTCGAAGCATTGCAGAAAGGGTAAATATTTTTCTATATGGTAATCTTAACATGGTATTTATCAAACAATTAGTGCATTCACCATTTACTTAACTTGGTAATCTTGCTCTTTCAATGAACATTATTGAAAAATGACCATAAGGAGTAATTTATTTATAGGTGAGAAGAACACGGATTAGTGAACGAATGAGGAAGCTACAAGAGCTTGTGCCGAACATGGACAAGGTAGAAGTTTACATAACCATTTGGCCTCTATTTGTTTTTGGAGCCTAACATTCTCTTTTTGGTTCTTGACAGCAAACAAATACAGCAGACATGTTGGACTTGGCTGTTGATTATATTAAAGAACTTCAGAAACAGTTCAAGGTATTAAACAAGCTAGTTAAATAAAAAAGATTGCATTTAGGACAACCACGATTTTCAATCTAAACTGTGTATTCTTTTGCAGAGTCTTAGCGATGTTCGAGCCAACTGCAAGTGTTTGAGTATGCAGAAGCCCGTTCAAAATCAGATAGTTTGACGTCCTTTTCTGTACAGGAGACCAGGAAAGTGATGGAGAAGTAGTGGATGGAAACAAAATATTAAACACCTTTTGGTTACGCCACGAACACTAAGTAGAAACTAGTTAAGGAGCTAAATCAAAAGCATGATCAAGAAGTGATGTAGAAAGGAGCTCTAAGATATCGCTGTACTTTCGGGTGGGATATGTTGTAGTAGGCTGGTAGAGTCTGCACCACAACATCCGAGGGGACCAGGGGTCTTGATATGAGTTAACAAGCTAGGGTTCTATTACATAGAATATGAATAAAAGACAAAGAATGTACAGGATATGTTCTCCAATAATAATGCAGTCCTCTTAAGTTTCAAACTTTTGTTGCAGTTAGATGTATATATGTGTTTCTATTTTTGTTTCAGGACAGACAACATAGATATTTTCCATTTTAGGCTGGTTCTGTTGCTTATTTGGTTCTGATAAGATCTCCCTAGTTTATCCAGAAAAAGGAAATGAGTTGGGTACAAAATGATTGTGCTGAAGGAAGGCTTATTTTTGGTAACAAACTGAGCGAAGTTGACTATCTCTTGATTATTGATGGATGCCTACCTCATTTATGGTCCGAACTAGTAGTTGACTTCATATTGTCTTTCAAGGCTCGAAAGCCTTATCTCTCACAACGAGTATTTAATTTCAAGCAGTTAATTATGTGCGACTCCGACCAGCTTGTTTGTCCATTTTTGTAGAGAGTATGGCTCTTTACTTCTTTTTCTTTGTAGCTAAGGTTTCCTCAAGAAAATGCTAAAAGGCTAGGGTTCTTTGCGAAAGAATGGTCCTGGCTAGATGGTCTTGGACCATACAAGGTTACTGGATAGGGTTGTGACTCGTGAGTCTTGTGAAATAAAGGCAATTTAAGAGCACCTGTGATTGGGAGTAGAATTAGGATCAAGTTTCTTTCCTACAATCTTTGCTACCATTGACCGAGATCAATCGATATCTATTCCAAGTCTGTGGGGCTTTACTCTTCTTTTCTTCTTCTTATTTATTTATTTATTTTTACACTAAGAAGAAGGGGTTGAATTTGGACAAGTTTTGTCTCATTTGGACAAGTTGAGGCTAGAGGTGATCACCGTGATCTCATTTTCTCTGCACACTTTTGGAGCCTCATTGAAAGAATTTCTCTGCACACTTTTGGAGCCTCAACTTTTGAAAGAATTTCATTTCGCCTAGCGGTCAAATCGGTCTTTTTTTTACTCTCATTTTTACTACACTTTTGGAGCCTCAACTTTTAAAAGAATTTCATTTCACCTGGTGGTCAAATTGGCCTTTTTTTTTGTTGCATAATAACCCAATTGATCTTCCATAATTGCAGCTAGTCTTCACTCTCAGATTTGGTTGCATATGTATTGAAAACAATATATTCTCGCATATTGGTGATTTCTTATTCCACTTACGCTGATGCCACAAAGTGCATTTTGAACGATTGACTCATGACATTGAAATTCCGCTTTAACCTAAACAACTAGGATGACAAAAATCCCCAGTGGGGCGGAGTTTCATTGGATATCCGCCCTTAATTGAGGGAGAATTCGGAGACAAATGGGGAATGGGGATGAGGATTCCCAATCCCCGCTATTTAATATTGGGGATGGGGTGGGGATGATATTGTGATCCCCATCTCCAAACCTGCCCCAATAATATATACATATGTTTAATTTATATATATAAATTTATTTTTTATAATATAAATCACAAATATATACATTTACTACTTTACTTTAATGGCTACACTTTTACTTTAATAGTGTTTTGACTTTTGCACTCACTGAATTATGATTTATGAATTTAATCATGTTTTAATGTAATTTGTTGTAGATTTTGATTTTAAAAAATGCAATATAAGAAAAAATTATTTTATTTATTAAATTCTTATTGAGGATTTGGAGTGGGTTTGGAGACATAGTCCCTAATAGAGATGAGGACGGGGAATCCCCAATATATTTTTATTGGAGATTGGGGCGGGGATGTGGGTGGAAAATGTCCATGGAGATGGGGATGTATTGTGATCCCCATCTCTAACCTGCTCCATTGCCATCCATAATTCTATCTATTTATACTTTGATCTATAAAACCTTTCATTAATAAGCTTGGTCCATTACAACCATGAGTTAGAGGTGCCGCATTAAAAACTTGCCACTATATGAGTTAGGTTGGTTTGCCACCCAAACAAGAGGGAGTTTTTCACGGCCAAGAGTGCCTATTATGTGGCTAGAGATGTCTCGTTGGATAGAATTAGTCTCTCATATTGATGATGGTCTTCAATATCTCTAAAAAACTCTATTGTGAATTGAACTGTTAGGGAAGATAACAATGAATGTGTAGAAAACATGTCAAAATATTTTGCGTACTAGAGAAAGGTGTTGTGTGGAAGAGTCAAAAAAATAAGTATGTAGTATCTAAATATAAAAGTATTGTTAAAGGAAAAACACGTTATGTGTCTTCATCATTCGTCAAAGTAATTAGCGAAATGGGAATAAGGGAATTAGCGATTATAACTCAATCATCCATTATTGTCATTATTGTAATTGCTATTACCATTGTAATCCTCACCCTATATAAATGGACTATCTAATGAAATGAGTAGAAGAATTTTCCCATTTTACTTTTACACGTTATCAGTACGTTCAAAGCCAATAGCCAAGAAAAATGAGAGAAAAAACCTCAGATTTTTTTCTTCTTCCCGTCGAACCCAGAAAAAAAAAAAAAAAAAAACCAGATCTGTCAAGCCAAACCAGGTCGCGTCTTTCCTCATCATGCCAAGCCACAAGGCCTAGCTTAGAGCTCAAAACCCAACAAGGGGCATGCACGCCTGCATCAACACACATGTGCGCTAGAATCGTTTTGTTTTCTCAAAACCAAGAATGAATCGAGGAGAACTTAAGTGCTTAGTTGATAGTGAGACTACCCACACCATATTAAGGAATAGGAAATTATTCATTGAATTAATAGCTTATAATTCCTCTGTGACTACGATGATTAGATCATCACAAGTAATAAAAATGTGAGGAACTGCCAAATTGTTGCTGCTTAACGACACAATGTTAAAATTGACAGACGCTCTATATGCACCAAAAGCTAATCGAACCTTGTTAAGTTTCAAAGATATTTGTGCCAATGGTTATCATATAGAAACCCACTGTGAAATGGAACTGAATACCTTTATATTACCTCTAATGAATGTGGAAGGAAACACATTTTAGAGAAATTAATGAGTCAATCTAGTGGACTGTACCGCACTACTATTCGGATAATTGAATCCTATGCTGTCACCAACAATGAAATGTGGGACACTGACTTATACAGGTTTTAGTATGATCGCCTAGGGCACCTTGGTCGTGACATGATGATCCACATTTTAAAGAACTCACACGGACATGCCTTCTTTCGAGTGAAAAATAAAATGGGACAAAAATTAGCCACACTGCAAGGTGTCGGTCCTAGTACTGCTCAAATGCAGCCATTGCCTTCTGAAGTACCAGAAGCACTAACTCACTCCGATTATGCCTCACTGATTATTTCAAAGGCACATCACTTGTTTTGAAAATCATGCTCTTTAGCAAAAACAAGATCGAGACCTTCCTACGCTAAAGATACAAAACAAAACATTCAATTCTTACAAAGTATACAAGGAGATATCTGTGGACCTATCCATCCAGAATGCGGACCATTTAAGTACTTTATGGTTCTGGTGGATGCTAAACGCTGGTCACATGTCGCATTATTGTCCATAAGAAATGCTGCATTTACAAAACTCTTAACACATACTATATGTTTAATGATTATTGCAAAACCCTATCAAGTCTATAAGGCTTGATAATGCCGGAGAGTTTACTTCAAAAACATTTGATGATTATTGCATGTCTATTGGGATCAATGTAGAGCACTTTGTATCCCATGTGCATACATAAAATGGTCTCATAGAAGCCACCATCAAAAGGCTACATATGGTGGCTAGGACACTGGTTATGCTCACCAACCTACCTAAATCTATCTGGGGTTACGCAATATTGCACACAGCTTTAATTATTCGTTTCAGACCCACTGCTAGCCAACCATTTTCTGCATACCAGTTGGTAACTGGATATGAGCCTGACATTTCACACTTACGCATATTTGGTTGGGTAGTATATGTGCCTATTGCGCCCACACAGCGCACCAAAATGGGTCTTCAGAGACGATTAGATATTTATTTTAGATACGAATCTCCAACCATTATCCGCTATTTGGAACCCTTGACAGGTGATCTCTTTACTGATAGATTTGTGGATAGCCACTTTGGTAAGAAAGTTTTCCCGTCGTTAGGGGGAGATTAAAAAAATGATTTTTTAAGGGAACGACAGGAATTGTCGTGGTTTGTCTCCACTCTGTCTCATTTTGATCCCCGCACTTCACAATATGAAAGTGAAGTGAAAAGAATAATCGATCTTCAAAACGTAGTAGATTCGATGCCTAATGCGTTTACTGATATTGCAAAAGTGACGAGATCACATATACCAACTGCAAATATGCTTGCAAGGTTAGAAGTCCCTAACAAGGGGCACGACGCTCCAAATAGAGGCACTGTAACCACACTTAGTGAAGGTGTGGTTGAGGAAATGGCTCCCCAAAGGAAGAGGGAGAGGCCACTTGGTTCGACTGACACTCACCCAAGAAAGAAGAGGCTGATCCATTATTTATCAATGTAGAGAATCCCTCTCATAAGATTGCCTCTGATTATAGTTATATCCATGAATCAATACTGGAGGAAGTTTCGATGTTTGAAATGATTTCAGAGAACAATGAAGTTTCAATGGATTATGAAAGTATGTATGAGTTGATTGAAAGATCTTCCATACACATTGATGATGTATTTGCATACATTGTTGTGACTCTAAACCACAGAGTGCGTTTGCAATTAGGTTGAAACGCTCACTTTACGGATTGAAACAATCAGGGCAGATGTGTATACCCATCTAGTGACTACTTGATTGGGAAGAGATATAAGACTACATCATAAAGAAAACAAGATCCAGATTTGCAATTGTAGCTATATATGTTGATGATATGAACATAATAGGTGCTCTTGATGAAATATGAGAAACTACGAGCTACTTGAAATCTGAATTTGAGATGAAGGATCTTGGGAAAACTAGATTCTGTCTAGGCCTTGAACTAGAACACCGAGTTTGTGGAATACTAATTCACCAGTTTGCGTATGTCCAAAAGATGTGTAGGAGATTGAAAACTCGATTCTGTCTAGGCCCTGGTAGCACTCCCATGATCGGTCGAAGTTTGTATGCAAGGAAATACCTATTTCGTCTAAAGGAAGATGACGAAGAGGTGTTTAGAGCTGAAATTCCCTATTTAAGTGTAATAGATGCATTATTGTACTTAGCCTAGTGCACTCGATCAGACATTGCATTCTAAGTGAACTTGTTAGCTAGATTTAACTCACCGCCAACGTAGTGTCACTGAAATGGTATCAAACACATTTTTCGATACCTAAAAGAAACCATTGACTTGAGATTGTTCTTTCCCTACAAAGAGACAAGAGGGACCGCAGATGGAACTACAATCCCTAAAAGAAATGTTGATGGCGAAAGTGCCACCCACTACACTAAAATTGTAAATAATGTTTTGGTTGGTTTTTCTGATGCTGGGTACCTCTCTGACCCACATAAAGGTCGTTCTCAAATTGGTTATGTATTTACCATTAACAACACTGCGATATCTTGGGGATCAACCAAGCAAACTCTTGTGACTACCTCCTCGATCCACTATGAGATCATTGCTCTACATGAGGCGATTCGTGAATGTATATAGTTAAGGGCTATCATCACACATATTCGAGGGACTAGTGGTTTGAGTTCTACCACTGAAGAGCCTACTTGCATTTATAAAGATAATGTAGCTTGCATCGAACAGATGTGTGGTGACCTGGATTTTCGTTATTTAATTTTGGTAATTAATAATGGATCAGTTGTACGAATAATTGTTATTGTACTTTATTCATAGGCTGTATGTGAAGTGGAAGGGTTTTCGTATATATAATTATTCGAATTTCACAGTTTAGGGGGTCGTGTGAAGTTTGACTTTTTATTTGTTGGGATTCTCAGAAAACTTCCTTCACAAAAGTTGTAGAGCGCATCGATACGAGTTCGTGGACATGCGGAACGCATAAATTTGACCTCGTATGAGAAAGTTATGGCTATCGGAATAAGTTTCTATTTTAGTATAAATAGGGAAAATCAGAAATTATTTCCATTTCCGGAAGCCTCTTTTCTCTCTCGGTCGATGCCTTCACTATCTGAGTTTTTTGTCTGACCCGACCCGAAACCGATCGACCCTACCTGGCTTTTCTGGCGGTCTCTGGCCGTAAAAATTTCCAGATCAGCTTGCCTCGGCCGTTTACTCCTCCTTCTGGTGTCCTCTAGTAGCGATTCTCCTCCACGGCCACGCTGCAACTCAGCAAAGTTTGAGGTTTTCCGACCTGGCTGGAAATCCTTGCTCTGGTGACGGTACGACTTCAAGCTTCCTTCTCTGGATTCGTGGGAGCCTCCTAGATCGATCTATGGTGTTTGTTTGGATCGATTTACATGGAAATCAATTCAACTCGGATTGAGCAAAAATTCAAAGCTTGTGAGGTAGTTTTCGACAATTTATACTTGTTTTTTGACTTCGAGTTAGTTAGGAAAAATGTCAAGCATGCTTAGATGAACAACTTTGATGTTGGGAGTTTTGGGAAATATTTAGTTTTGGCCAGTGGCAGTGCGTCACCGTCTGTGGTGGTGTTCCGGCAGCTTTCCGGCCATGTAGGGAATTGTTTTTGGTATTATATATGTTTTACTCGTTGATACGAGCGTTTCGATATATAATATGCAAATTTTGAAGTTCGTATGAATTTGTTATGATTTTTACTGTTTCATACCGGTAGATTTATTCAATCCGTGAGGATTTGAGCATCGGATCGACTTGTGGTTTGTCTCGAAAGTGGTTTCACCTCAATTTAGCGTTACTTTGAGATTTTGGTTCGATTTAGGGATTCGAACTTTATTTAATTGTAATTCGTTGACTGAATCAGAGCTGTCCTTTCTTAGGTACTTGACGAAGTATTCTTTGGACGACTATTTTATGGTATGGCAGCTTTGTTCTGTATTGAAGACCCAGCGGGAGTTTCGAGGTGAGTAATCTCACAAGGTTCATTGATGAACGGATTTATTTATTATTCAGAATTAATTTATAAATTGCGAAAAGGTTTCGAAAATGATATTTGTTTAAAATAATATGAACTTGATCGACTACGGTTCATAGGACTGCAGTTCACAGGTAGGAAAATGAGTTTAAGCATACTATGTTTTACTACTATAGTTGGTATTAGTAGATATTCCTGAGCGGGTGACTACGTATATATATTTACGTGAAATATATATATTTTGGTGGATTGTGGATTGATAAAAACAATATGCATGAATGATGCTTTTATTGTTTTGTGTTATGGCTTTTTGGAAAACAATAATTATGGAAATGTTGATTTCGATTGTTTTGAAAGCGTTGAGATTTGTGTAACATTTTGAGTCCTGTGCAACTGTTTTAATGTTTTGCTCCATGGGACTGAAAAGTTCGAGGAATGAAGGTCTATAACCTTGGGCAGAATATCAGGTGATCACTTTTTTGGCTGGACGAGTGGTTACGAATTCAGCTGGAGCTCTAGTCTGGCTATCATATAGGTGATTTATGGGGTTACTGGAATTGGTTATTGACAACTCATGACATTACGTGTTTTTAGGGAACCAAGTGTGAGTTGCTTCCTTATTAGCGGTTTTTAGGGGGACAAGCTGCAAGTTGTTTTTCTTATTAACGATTTGATAGAATTTAAGGTATGTGTTGTTTTCTATGGTACGATTTTGGTACGATTGATAGAAATTAAGGAGTGAGTTGCTTTCTATGTTATATTGATAGAATTCAAGGTATGTGTTGTTTTCTCTGGTACGATTTTGGTACAATTGATAGAAATCAAGGAGTGAGTTGCTTTCTATGTTATATCGATATTCAAGTGTGGGTTGTTTTCTATGTTTTGTTTTAAAAGGAACTAAGGTGTATGTTGCTTTCTTTTATTTCGATTTGAAAGGAAATTAAAGTGTGAGTTATTCTCCTTTATTTCGTGTTTTAAGGAATAAAAGCGTGAGTTGTTTTCCTTATTTCTGGTGTGAGTTATGTTAACTGTTTTGAGTTACTCATACGAGCTTTCACAAGCTTACTGGGTTTGTTGTGTGACAACCCAATGCACTATTCAATGATGTAGGGGTTAATCCTGCAGGTCAGGATAATCGTGGCTGAAGTTGGGATAGCATACTTGCAGCTTAATGGTAGGAAGCCAATTTTGTGACTTTACATTTATTTGGACTTTCATTGTAGTAAGATCTGAGGGGCATTTACGCTTTATTTTGTTGTTGACAATTTAATTTGTAAGCTCATGTAATATATGACTCTGTGGGTGGGTCAATATTGACATAGTCGATTCAGGGCATCAATATGTATGTTGTATAAGGGAAAAAAAAAGTTTTCTAGGTATTTGGTATTGATGGCTGAAGGATCACGTATATATAATTATGAGATTGTATATCGATTTTTAAATTGTTTTAAAAATCAGGGGCGTGACAAGATGAAGCCTGGTTATATCAAGGGTGATAATACAAAATACATGTCGCCAAAGTTTTTCTACAGTCAGCAACAACAGGCACTCCTCAAGATTCAAGTGAATTAAGTAAGGTCTGAGGAGAATGTGGCAGATTTGTTTACCAAATCATTGCCTAAGGACATATTTGAGAAACATATGAAAAAATAGGAATGTGAAGACTTTCCAAGCTCTCTTGATTGATGTAAGGATTAGGGGGAGATGTAGACTTCAGGGGGGTCTAACACACACATGTCATCATCAAATGTAACAGCTGCGTTGTGCTCTTTTTTTTAGACCAAGGTGTATTTGTTCCACATGTTTTTATTGTTACTTGGAAAGATTTTTAGTGAGGTAACAATTCATGCGCCATTTCGTCTTTGACTTGGCGGCACGAGGGGGAGTGTTAAAGAAAAAAACACGTTATGTGTCTTCGTATGATGAAGAGGGAATTAAAGAATTAGCTGTTACAGTTCAATAATCCATTATTGTCATTATTGTAATTGCTATTATCATTGTAATCCTCACCCTATATAAAGGGACTATCTAACAAAATGAGTAGACAAATTTTCCCATTTTACTTTTACGAGTATCTAAATATGAAAAAGATAAACCAATAAAAAAATCTAGAAAGAGTGGGTAATGGTAGTTCCATTCCAATCTTGGGGGATAGTTGGATCCCGGCACTGGTCCATTTGGGCCTACCTCACTGTTGTGTATCCTTACCACGGTAAGGTTTGTCTCCCAATTAACTAACTCTAGCTACTCAGTTAATTCACTTTTTTTTTTTAATGAAGGCAAAAGCCAATATATTGATCAAAAAACCAGAATGACCCTTACATACCCTTCCGCTGCCATAAGATAGACAAGAAAATGTGTTAGTACCCAAAGTGGTTCATAGAACTAGGTCACTCATTTGACATTGAATACATTGTAGACATAGTGGGATCCCCCTTTGGTACTACGCTAGAGTCACTAGAAATTAGAAGAGCTTGGCCCTCCCAACCTAACTCTAAAACTAGTGAATCTAGCTGCCTAGAGATCTCAATTGATGTACAACTAGAAACATTGAGAGTTAAGTCGACAAGACCAAGACCCAATACTAAACTAGATAGGAAAAAAATCTAGTAGACTGCCTCAGAAAAGGCCTACATAGAAATTAGAAAAAAGCAAATAAATATAGGGTTAGGCCAAGAGCCTAAAACCTAGCCCAAAATAATGGACTAGGTCAGAACCCCAGCCCAATTGCTCGTGGCCCAATAAGGCGGTCCACCAAGGAATAGCACCAAGGCCATCAATATGGTAAGGTCTAGTCCAACTTCTCCACTAAAGCCTTGTCGTGCATCACCGTCAGCCAAGGTCCAGACGACCCACATCACCCGACCGGCGTCACCACGAGCAATTCCGGCGATCGAAGCCGTTCCATGCAACTCCGCTGCGACATGCATCAGCCCAGAAAACAATTCCTGATCCAGGCCTCAAAACCCTACCACCATCGAACCATGGCACCTGTGATCCAAAACACCCAGAAGCAGAGATCATTCACCGAACTGTAAAGCACTAACACCGCCCTCCCAGCCAAACCATCTGACGAAGCCCGTGCATATTCCTCTGACCGACTCCTATGAACATGTAGATCTCCGATCTGGCAGCAAGTCCATGGTGGTGGCAACGCCGGAGGCCAGCATCGATGCCCCAGTGCAGCCGGACTGGAAGGGATTTAAGCGGTTTGGGAGCTTAGGGTTTCTCGAGGTGAGAGAGAAACTGTTAGGTTGAAAGTGTTATATAACTCTTCTGAAGTTTCTCTTTCACATCTTAATTGTTGACATAAACATATATTTATATGTGTTTTTGCGACCTTTCCTGATTTGGGTTGGGCCTTTTGGTTGTGGTACATATACTTAGGTGGAAGATTGCCATCTATTTGGTAGGGGTGGGCAATTTGTACCGGAAATGCGGTTATCGACCCGAACCGCACAGAACTAAAACGGTGTCGTTTTATGGTCACACCGCACCGAACCGCATAAAAGCGGTTTGGTTGCGGTTTCGGGTCATAAACCGCCCGATTTAAACCGACCCGCACCGAATTTATTTTAATTACATTTTATTTATTTATTAGTTATCTATTGAAGGAAATGTTGGTTTTTAATATATAAGAAATCCATTTTTGTTTAGTTTTTTAGTTTGTAATAAGTTGCTATGTTTGCTTGATCATATATATATATATATAGGGTTTGTTAAGTGTTCAAATATGGTCTTTCTGCAAGTTGCTTGATATTTAGGTGACATTTGCCAATTTGTGTGAACTCCAAATGCATTCAAAATTATTTATGCCTTATTGAAACTGTTAGGTAAAAATACATTTTGTTTTTGGCCCTCTTTTTCTAGTTGAAATTAATAAATCGGTCCAAACCGAAACCGACCCGCACCGCACCGAAAAATGGTGTAACCGAAATAATCGGTTCATCCATTTTGTAATGCGGTTGCGGTTTGATATATAGGCCAACCGAAAAAAGCGGTTTGGTTGCGGTTTGGGCCTTAAACCGAACAGAACCGCACCGCGCCCACCCCTACTGTTTGGTGTATTTTTTTTATAGTGGAAGTAAATGAATGGTCACATCACCAGCTATATTGTTAGAATGTTACTCTTTCTTGATCGGTCGTACTATCGGTAACATAGGTGGAAAATTGTTCTCTTTTTAGAATACGATATGCCAGGAATATTCTTGGTCGGTCATATCACTGATTACTTTGATGGAAGATTGCCCTTTTCTGGTCGGTCATACCATTAGTAATTGTTTAATTAGCTCGGTTTACATTCGGTGCGTTTTCAGATGCGTTATTGCATCTAATCATACCTTTGCTAGGTTTTATTTCCGATTTTTTATTGTCGTATTTTTCATTTATGATATAGTTTCTACATCGATCTGTTGTAATCTTTCTTATTATTAATAGATTTGATATTTTCTCTAAAAAAAAAAAACCAAAAGAAGATCTCAAGTAGGGAATATTATGGACTTCATTCAATACGAAGTCCTCCCCTAGTCCCCTAAGCTTGTAAGCTAACCAATTTAGCATGGGCATAAAGAATGCAAGTTTTAAGGTAGCGAGGTATCAAGGTAAGAAATATTTATGTTCGATAAGAAATCTTTTGGGCTCGCGGATTTGATCTCCATTTATATCACAAACTTAACAAAGACCCTTTGACAGACTTCCAAGAGTATTATGTTGAAAAATGTCAGAGCCTTGACAACAAAGAGCACTCTTTACAATTGAGAGTTTTTTTCTAGCAAGGGCCAACTTTTGTCATTGTAAATCTATGAAATTATTCTCTTGTTTACTTGTAGAGTCACCATTCAAAGACAGGACACTAACATGTTTTCACGATTCTTAATTCAAATTTTTTAAGCAAAGGGTACTCTTGCTAGAAACCTTAGAATACAACATGATTTGTTTCAACATAAATTTTTTATAAATACTGCTTAGTCCCTAAATTTTTATTGAAAAAACACTTCAGTCTCTCGTCTTTTAATTTGACATGTTTAATACTTCATCTCTGAATTATGAACCAATAGATCCATTCTATTACTCTCCATCCAAAAACGTCGTTAGGTTGCTGACATGGCATACATTCAGTGCAAAAATATCTATTATACCATCACATACTCTCTTTCATCTTTTAATTATGAACCAATAAGTCTAGTCTGTTACTCTCATCCAAAAGCGAACTTAAGTCGCTAACGCGACATCCCTTCTGCGCTAAAATATCTATTCTACCCTCACTTACTTTTTTTTGTTAATTTAATTTTTTTTCTCTATTTTTTTTCCACTTACTCTGTAAGTTGCACTTCTCTCTCACCCCCAAATCTCTCTACTCTCAAAGCTTGCCGCCCCAAACCCTTACCCACCATGGGTAGTAGGGAGGTGAAATGGAGTTGGACCTCGGCTCTAATCGGCGATGCTTCGGCCATCGCCATGAGGCTCTTCTCTCCTCGAAGCCCAACGAACCCACCTAGCTTTGACCTTATCTCCATCGATCTCACCTCCTTCAATCTCAGCTTTCGGCTCCTCGACGTTGATAGTTGCTTTGCCATCGCCATGAAGGCTTTTCTCTCCTCGAAGCCCAAGGAACCCACCTAGCTACGACCTTATCTCCATTGATCTCACCTCCTTCATTCTCAACCTTCGGCTCCTCGACAAAGACAGCTTCGTATTGGTGGCCGGAGACGAAAAACATGGATGCAAGGAAAGGTCAGAGAAGTTGAAATTAAATCGCTGGTGGAGGATTTTAGCGATGAGTTTGTGAAGTTGGAGAAGCTGAAGACGATGGAGTTCAGTGCGGCAATGAAGAGGTGGGGGCTTGACCTGAAGGAGAAGACGACATTCTTTTCGATCTGGGTTTTGCCTCATCATGAAGCTTGCAGCTTTTTCTACAACGTTTTGCTTGTATCTTGGAGTTTTGATCTGTTCTTGGATGTGTGAAATTATATGGATTATGTGAAGAGTTTTTTTTTTCTTTGTGTGTGACTTTTTCTGGGTTATGTACCGTTTGTTGTTAATCTGCCAAGTTGTTTGAAAAGAACCATTCTTTATTAGAAAATCTGATATGGGGTTGTAGTGGATTGTGTTTAGCTCTAAGAGCAAGTTCACCCGTTGGGTCACCAGGGCAGGACACTATTCACTACCACTGGACCTTTGCTTCCACCCGTTGGGGTCAGGATCACCAGTCAATTACTGTTCATCTAATATTTTATTTATTTTTAAGTGTAAATGAGAATTGTATGATGTAAATAAATACTATTGATGAACATTTTGTAAATCCAACCAAAGAAAATTTTTTGGGTAGAAAAAATGTTGTATCCACCGACGAGTTTTTTGTACACCACCGACAATTTGTTTTTAAAATAGTGAAAATCCACCGACGACTCATTTTCCGACGACACAATTTTTTTTAACTCCACCGACATTTTTATCACATGTACACAACCGACAATTTGTTTTTAAAAGAGTGAAAATCTACCGACAACTCATTTTCCAACGACACAATTTTTTTTTTAACTCCACCGACATTTTTATCACATGTACACCACCGACAATTTGTTTTTAAAAAAGTTAAAATCCACCGATACTTTTATATGCATGAAAATTTTCAATAAATAGACATGATCTTTACACTACATACACACACAATCTGAGCTTAACAAACTTTCACCTTTTCCTTATCTCTAGCATTACACAAATCCTCAATTTCCTTCATTTCAATGAATAGCTTGTGGAATAAAATTTGACGGTCTATGGATGAAGATGATGAAGAGATGATGGACAATAACGCCATTGTGTTCGCAGCAGTTGTAGAAGAATCTAGGAACCAGACTCGAGGGCGTAGTTCTCATCCGGGTCGTGCACCAAATGAGGAGAGACTTAGAGAAGAAAGGGGAAAGAATTTGACGGCCGACTACTTTGTCGACCGACCAGTGTTCAAAGATTGGGAGTTTCGAACACGTTACAGGATGAGTCTCAATGTCTTCAAGCGTATATGTACTGACCTTTGCCAATATGATCGTTACTTTGTTCAAAAGTCAGATGCTACAGGGAAAGTCGGATTACTTCCGGAGCAGAAGATGACAGCTTCCTTGCGAATGCTTGCTTACGGTGCTGGGGCAGATCAATGTGCTGAGTATTGTCGGATGGCGAAATCCACCTCTATCGCAGCCCTTCAACGATTTACATGAGGAATTGTTGATATTTACTCGGCAGAATACCTTCGCGCTCCTGTTGCTGTCGACCTTAGACGACTTCTTGTTAAAGCTGAGAGGAGAGGTTTTCCAGGGATGATTGGCAGCATCGACTGTATGCATTGACAATTGAAGAATTGTCCTACTGGTTGGGCTGGAGAATATAGTGGTAGGAAACATACCCCCACTATCATCCTAGAAGCAGTTGCATCTTATGACACGTGGATTTGTCATTCATTCTTTGGAATGCCCGGGGCATGCAACGATCTCAACGTCATAGCAAAGTCCCCGTTGTTTGATGAGCTTACCGCTGGAAGAGCACCTCTAATCCAATTCCAAGTGAATAACAAAATTCACAATTTAGGCTACTATCTCGTTGAAGGTATTTATCCTCGATGGGCAACTTTCTTGAAAACTGTTAGAAATCCTCGACGCCCCAAGGAAATCGAGTTTGCAAAGGCTCAAGAGTCATATAGGAAGGATGTGGAAAGATGTTTTGGTATATTACAGTCACGCTTTGGTATTGTTAGAGGAGCTGCTCGTGGGTCGGATAAAGAGGACCTTCGATACATCATGTTGACTTGTGTTATATTACACAACATGATTGTCGAGGATGAACGACCTGAAGATAGCAACGATGAGTTGGAGTATGATGATGAAGAGGATAACAATATGAGGCCCAGGATTACTGAGGTATGGCTGGGACCTACTGGTAGAGATTTTGATCCTGTAGGTAGAGATGGTCATTATCTGAATGGATTGATGGATCGATACCAAGAAATTAGATCTGAGCACACTCACTCCAACCTTCAGGAAGATCTCATTCAACACTTTTGGGAAGTTCAAGGCAATCGGCGTATCTAGATCTGCTATTTGAATAATTGGCTACTGCCTAGTTGTATGTTTTTAATTATGTTTGTGTGTTTTTCCTTCCAATGTACCCACATATTCAAATAAATTTTTATTTCATCAATCTAAGATTAAAGAAGTGAAAAACCAAGTACTGGAATCATAACAATACAATTATTCAAAATACATAACTCCTACCTTTTCCTAATCCTCATCTTCATTAGGAATCCAATTTGTGTTGGACGGGTCACCGAAATGGTTGGGGTTAGTGGATTCACCCGAAGAGAAAGGTGGTGAAGGGACTCCACCGGTAAATGGTGGTTGTGGGAAGCCACCGATGAAAGGAGGTTGCGGATAGTACCCACCGGGAAAAGAAGGTTGTAGGAAGACACCAGGGAAAGAAGGTTGTGGGAAACAACGAGTTGCCTCTTCATCTTGTCTCTCCGCTATGATTTTTTGCTTTCTTTGCCAATATTTCTTTTTGGTTGGCGTCATATTACTTGTCCATCTCCATAATTCACTCTTCCCTCTCTTGAAATTTGAATGCCTCGTTTCGCATATCCATTTGCAAGCGTATATAATCTCGTTGTTCTTGGTCATGGAGATGTCGAGAATATTCCTCATCGCGTTTTTCCTTGGCAGACAACATTGATGTTTGGTTGAGTGCTATAGTCTCCACAACGGATGTAAGAGGATTGGAATCATTAGATGCCTTCTTTCCTTTCTGGATAATTTCTTTGGCAACCTTCTTTCCTTGAGGCCTTATCGAATGATTGGGAGTTACATCGGCATTTACCTCATCTGCATCTATTTCCAAGTTGACATGATCATCAGGAACAGATTCTTATGTGGGATTTATGGGAATGCGGCCGGCTCTTTCCCTTGAGGCTCCTCCAATGGAAGAGTTATGGCTTGGAATGTCACAAAATTGTTGAAAGCCCTTAACAATCTCGTAACACTCTAAACTAATGAAATCACCTTTTTTTTGCCTTCCTTTTGATTTGGTCATTGCAACTCTCCACAAGTCTTGTGCTTGACGTTGCTATGTTATTTATATTGAAAAAAAATCTATTAGTACAAATATAAATGAGGTATAATGTATCAACTAATTAAATCAATTATTTAAAATATAATTAACCACAAAATATATCAACTAATAATATAAACTAATTAAATTAATTATTTAAAATATAATTAACCACAAAATATATCAACTAATAATATAAACTAATTAAATAGATTATTTAAAATATAATTATCCACAAACTATATTAACTAATAATTTAAAGTAAAATGTATGAAGTAATTAAATTTTAATATAAACTAACTATGATGTAAATAAATATTAATATTCGTATCACACTACAAATTCATACCTCATCAATCATATTCGCACCACTCTTGTACCAATTTTTCGCTTGCCTTAACGCACAATGCCAAGCATAAAGTTCGATTTTCAAATTTTTCCACCTCCCTTGAAATGCTTGCAATGAACGGACATATCCATCCCAATGTTCGCCATAGTATTCGCGTACTTCTATCCATAGATCATCTCTTCTTCGCTCCGTACCCTTTGCGGGATCTTGGCTAACGGCTCTCCAAGACTTGCACAATTGAATGTCTTCCATAGACTGCCATCTCGTCCCATCAATAGTTGGATCTGCTACGGGTTGTACGTTTGTTTTGGCTCGTACACTCATATTAGAAACAACAATTTTGAAGATGAAAGCTATGAGAAGGAGAAGCAACAAAAAATTTGGAGGAAGTAAAAATGAAATTTTTTTGTGTGAGAGGTAAAATAGGAAGTGAGGTATTTATAGAAAATTTTATACTTTTTTTTTTAATTATCACCGTTAGAGCATGTTCCGTTGTTGCTCCAAGGTGAGTTAAGAATGAATTAATTTGTTTGTTTCCTCTTCATTCGGACTTGAATTAATGAGTTAAGAATAATTTTTTTTTGCCACCAACCATTTGAACCGTTGGATCTACTTTCAGATTCAAAACCAATGGTCCATATCTGTGGACCGTTGGCTTCAAAAAGGAAAAGCAGCCCAACGGCTAGTCCACGTCACCCACCACGTGAAGGCTACCGGACAAACGAGTGGAGGCCACGCGACTGCAACCTGTCCCTGCTAGCAGACAAGAAAGTGATGCTCGCTTCCCCTCCTTGGCGCGTCTGTCCACTTCTTCCATTTTGGGCCACGCTGGAGCCCGCGGTCATGGGCTCAGGCACGAAGTTGACTGAGCTATTGACTTGGGTCAATTACTGTTGAGGTGCCCATGCCCGATGGAAGGTCCATTTTCTATTTTTTGGTGACTTGGGTCACCAAGTGACATGGAGCCAGGCAAGATTGAGCCCGGTGAACATGCTCTAATGTTTGGAAAGTACCATTAGTTTTGGTCTCTGGTAATTTATCTTCTTTGATTAGAATTGTATATTAGTTCATTGGTGTTATGATTTTGTTGTGCATTTGATCTGATTCATGCTATGGTATATTTATCAGCGGAGCCAAAACCAGATACACCCTTGAAGAGGGAGAGAGAGCTGGAAGAAGAAGATGTAAACAATAGGGAAAGAAAAAAGAGAGGAAAAAAACAGAAGAGAAAAGATAAAATAAGTGAGAGTATAATAGATATTTTAGTGTAAAAAAAGGTCACATCAGCGACTTCACAGAATATTTGGATGAAGAGTAAACATGTCAAATTAAAATAAGAGGGATTGAAGTATTTTTTCAGTAAAAATTTAAGAACTAAACAGTATTTAGTCCTAAAAAGATAGTATCTCCGCCAATTAAAACGACTACCAATCCTAAATAAACCATATCAAGGCTTCATATTGGAAAGACGAATTCCCTTCATGAAAGTATACAAACCATTAAACAGAATCTTCAGTCTAAATGAGAGGTGTCAGAGATCCCAAATGTAGGGGCAAAATAAGTCACTTTTTAGCCATCTAATTGTTACAAATTAAAGAGAACTTCTCAATTGCTATTACAAGTTAAAACTATAGATTTGATTACTTCAGATACAGATGATGCTTAAAGATTAATATAAGAATTATATAGTTTGGATAACGAGACTACAATGCAAAATGAAACGAAGTTTAAAAAGGTTGGTAAAAATACTAGAAACTTTCAATGAATGATGAGTTAGAAAAAGCTAAAATGTGAGAGATGATCTGAAAAAAGCGGGCAATTATCCTAGCTAACAACATTTTAATGATATGAAACTACACTATCATTTGACTGAGAAGATCTATATGATTCAATTGCCATGCCAACTATACTCAATTATCAACTTCTATTAGTTAAAATTGAACTGTGTGGGTTGGTTTTTGCCAATCATTATAAAATGAAAGCAAAAGAAAACATAATCTAAGAATGTATCGTTCTCTTCCCCCCCATCAACACACTAGAAAAATGTTAACCATTAAAAGTCATAAAATTAAGCGACATAGATTACTCTGTTTGTAACGGGACTGTAGCTCGGAAAGTTTGGAGTGTATTGTTAGATCAAAAGGTGTGTTTTTTTTTTAATGTTTTTTATTTTTTTTATTCAATTGTTACAACTTTCGATTGTCAAAAGTGAACTGTGATGAGATTTTTTTTTTATAGAAAAAATGGTGACGAGATTGTGTTATTGCATATTAGAAAAGACAAAAAAAAAAAAAAAACTTTAGAATATATCTCCTCTCGCCCCACATCTCAACATACTTTTAGTATCTTGACCACCAAAAAGTCATAAAAATAAACGATCCAGATTCCTCCATTTATAGCGAAACTCTTGTACGAGATTCTTCTCATAGTGAACTTGAAAAACCGTTATGGCGCGCCCGCACTAGCCGATGGTCTCCCCGCCTCTAACTCCTCCCTCCCTCTCTTCTCGACAAATGACCAAACCACCGTTGTCCAGCTCCACAAATCTCTCATCCTCCTCTCAAACCCTAATCTTACAACAATTCCCATTCTGTCCCTCTCTGTTTCACTAATCTCCCGAATGTACCACAAGCCCTGCTGCTCCAACACAATCTTGGAGTTTACATGATTGATCCGAACCATTTGGTATTCATTTCATATGAATTTGGACTTTTGGGTTCCAATCTTTGGCTCTGAGAAGCAATTTGGGGGGCTTTCAGTGCGGTGAGGATGTCGAATATATATGGTGATTATAATCAGAAAATTGACTATGTGTTCAAAGTGGTGTTGATTGGAGATTCGGCGGTTGGGAAAACACAGCTCCTCGCACGATTTGCAAGAAATGAATTCAGTTTAGACTCCAAAGCCACAATCGGAGTTGAATTTCAGACGAAAACGCTTGTTCTTGATAACAAGACCGTTAAGGCGCAGATTTGGGATACTGCTGGCCAAGAAAGGTGCGCCATTGTCTCACTGATTTACATTTTCTATTTAAAATTTAAACCACTGTCAGTGAAAGAATTAGCTCAGCATATTTGCTTCTCTGTTATGGTATTATGATCCTTTTGGATTTTACATGATGATGACTGAATTGTTTGATTTTGATGTACTATGTTTGTCTTGTTTCAAAATGCATGTTTAGTAAATGGTGTTTGTTTCTATATTTTCTGTTCCATTAGAGCCTTCATCTTGGAAGAGCAAATTTGTAGATATTGGTCTAAAGTGTAAAGTGTGTTAATACCTTTTTTTTTTTTTTTTTTTTTTTTGTTCTTCTTTTAAGAAGTGTGTTAATACTTCTTTGTGCGACTGGTACGTGTAATCTTGAGTTTTGTTGAAAGCAGAGAAATCATGCTGCAGTTAATGTTGCAACCAGAATATTTCAGTACACTTGGTTTGAAGACTTCGTGTGAGCTCATAAGTTTGGATGATTTGTTTCTTAGGCATAATGCATGGCTGAAATTAACATATTTTGGCTGTAAGTGCGAAACCCATGTGTTTCAAGAACCCTAGTTGAATGGAAATCAGAGTGGACGGATACATGCTACCACTAATGGATCTTTTCCTGTAAAGAAAACTAACAAAATTGGTTTTAGAATTTTCAGTACATTTTGTTTGTCCTTTTTATTTCTGACAGACTCAAGCATTACTTTTGGTTTGCATTGCTTTGTGCTGGAACTTATTGCTTTCTTTTCAAGCAAGTTCTCTTTTTCTGGAACTTAATTAGTATCAGAAATTTGGCCATATTCTGTGAATTTCATGGTTACCTCTTTAATCTTTTGATTGCATAGTGTTGATGTCCACTGCATGCCATTAATGGATGCAATGAAACTTCCCTGACATCATTCTAGA
The DNA here is from genome assembly GCA_025331145.1 of Rosa persica. Lineage (NCBI taxonomy): Eukaryota > Viridiplantae > Streptophyta > Magnoliopsida > Rosales > Rosaceae > Rosa > Rosa persica. The sequence continues at coordinate 21,237,946 of WFKR01000003.1, read as the reverse complement.
AAAGTACTCTTGCGCTGTGACGGCCTTGTTCATCTCAACAAGCTGCCTATATAAATGGTTTTTCAGAGAGAAATCTGTCACCTTGAGATGTCCATTTGCCTTTGCTTCATCACCTTCAAGTACAACCCTCCAATCTCATCTGGCTTCCCTCTATTTGTATTCCCAACTTCTACTCTGGTATTGCTGTTGATTCTGCTATTCTTTCTCACTTTTCCTTCACCTGGCCACCCAATTCTGAGTGTGTGAGAATCGAATAGTTGTTTAAAAGCTTGCAGGCGGAAAACAAATCTTTTGCTTTGCTATCTGTCATCCAGTTTAGAATGCATGTTTTATAACTTGCTACTTCTTAGGAACTCTTTAAATGCGACGGGTTGGGTAAAAACTTGCATCACATTTATTGATTTCTAAGAATCTATTTCTTGGTACAATCAGGTCTCAGTGGTTTTCAGTACTGTAGTACTATGAACACGTTGATTGTTTATCTTATTTGATGAAGCATCTCTAAAATGACACCAGCCTAAAGGACAAAAAAAAAAAAAAAAACTCTAAATTGACAGCTGCAAATGGATATTATCAACATATCCTATATGATTCCATTGAATTTGTGGATGGAAATGCCTTTTTCATTAAGGCAGAAGATTTCAAATGTGCTTTTGGCCTCGTTTTGGGAATCATGCTTGGTAATTGATAAACCCCAACTCATCCTAGTCAGGATACTCTCACAGACATTCTGCATTGAGTTGTTGAATTCTGTCGAAGATGGTGTTTGTTTGTATCCTGTATAATTGTTCTTAAGTTTTACGTAGTTTATGGCCTCTTGAACTCATGTTCTTCGGCCTCTGTTCAGGTACAGAGCAGTCACGAGTGCATACTACCGAGGTGCAGTCGGAGCAATGTTGGTGTATGACATGACCAAGCGTCAATCATTTGACCACATGGCTAGGTGGTTGGAGGAATTAAGGGGGCATGCTGATAAGAACATTGTTATAATGCTCATTGGCAACAAATCTGACTTGGGAAGTCTTCGAGCAGTGCCAACTGAAGATGCTCAGGAGTTCGCTCAAAGAGAGAACCTATTCTTTATGGAGACATCTGCTCTTCAGGCTACCAATGTTGAAACAGCATTTTTAATGATTTTAAGGGAGATATATCGAATAATGAGCAAGAAGACCCTCGCTGCTAATGAGGCAGATGGTGGGGATTCAGGGCTCCTTAAGGGGACTGCAATTACTGTTCCTAGTCCAGAACCGGCTGGTGCCCAGAAGGGTGGCTGCTGCTTTGCCTCTTCCTAATTTCATTGAACTCCACTTTTTATTTTCATATATTTGGAGAAACTATTCTGGCTGGATCATATCGATTTGAAGAAAGCGTATATACCTCGCAGACAAAGAAAATAGTGGCTGAGGAAGGGAAATGCATTAGTAAACCAGATGGCTAATGTTATGGAAGGGATCGATGGTTGGGAACAGAAAGAATTGATACACCTTGAAGCCTAATTTCTGGAAACCGATCTCCAATAATATATGGAATAGGAAGCTGTTCTTTACCTAGAATATAACTGTTCGTTATTTAGAATATAAGATTTTTTTGTACAAAGTTTCTCAGGATTCATATTGGATTTCAGACACCATAAAAAAAAGGAAAAAAAAAAAGGAAAAAAGAAAAGAAAAAAGAGATTCATATTGCGTTTGGTAACTTTAGCAGAGGATTCAAGTAATCTTTTTGTTCTATTGTATCTATGTTAAATTCTTAATCGGGTTTGTACTGAAGATCTGCATGCTTAAAAATAGAACACGGCTATAAGCTCGACTTCAAATAGGATTGGTGTTGGTTGTGAATGAAGTCAACGTACAAGATGCAGCTTGATTGCCTGTATAGCTGAAAAAGTTGATTCATTTATACACGAGTATATAAAAAGTTCACACGGTGCATGCTGAAAGAAATAGTTAGTTAACAATTTTTTTTTGTTGTTAAATAATCGACTCGACCTTAATGGGTTGAGAAGTAGCGTCGGAGGGAGGGGTTTTGTCAACCGTCGGCGGACAGCAGTTTTTTTTCCTTCCTGCGTACAGAGCGGAAAGGCAGATCGGGGTAGCAACACTTGCAGACTCGGACTAGATGGATTGCTAGAAAGGCAGGCTGTCAGAAAGCATGGAGGCGGCTTGGCAGAAGAGGGCTTGGGCTTCTGCTTCCTTTGCTCAAATTTAGACTTCAGCCTTTGGGTCTGGGCTTAAAGTTGAGTTGTTGGGCTCTAGGGCATGGGCCAGTAGGGAAGGTGTCTTGCTACCCTTAGTCATCACTTAGTTGTGAGCATGGGCCTGGCCTAAGTTGAGAGAAATATATGCAGGGCATATCTTATAGAATAATCTTTTGCCAATATCCCCTAAAGGTTTTTTCCTCTCTCTCATCTCTAATTCCCTATCTTCTATTCTTCTCTAGTTCTCTTCTATGATTCTTTTCTTAGTTTTTTCTTTCCTTGTGTATTTAGTTTTTTCTGGTTCATCTAAGATAGACTTCTTTAAATCGAGTATATGTAAATAGGAGAACGAACGAAAAAACAGAAAAAAGAGCGTCTGACGAGAAACAGCTTTCGCCATCGTCGGAAAGTTGTAAGGCGAAACTAAGTGTCACTGGATGTTTTTTCCAGTGGCAGCATGATGGGAAAGTTGTGAGTATGGAAATTATGCTATGCTGTAATCGAGTTCCAGATCGAGTTATCTTTCTATCGTGTCACCGCTGTGTCAAATCAAATAAAGTCGCCAATAGAGTGCTCTTTGCTAGTTGGTGCCTTGTTGAATACAGTTGTTTAGTAGAGACTCATGATAGTATTTCAGGATGTTCTCTAGATGTTTATTGTAATAAGGGGTTTTGACCCAATGGCCCCCCTTTATATTCGACAGTTTCTTCAATCAAGGCTTAGGGCAACCGCACCGTCCTTTATTCAAAAATATAGACTTCTTTATCAAACCAATACAAAATAAATGAATTCTCCCATTTTATCATTTTTCAAATTGAGTCGTAAAACTAATTGGTGAATTTATTTTTTCCTTTAAGCACAGAACTTTGATTAGTAAATTTGTTTTTTCCTTCAAACACAAAACTTAGTTTGATTCCTCCCACCTTCTTTTACAATCCTAGTTCCGTCCTTGCCCTCATCACAAGTACGCCACTGCTTGCAAACTTTATCTTTCTTCACTCTCAAGAGTTAGGAGAACACTTGATTTAAGTTTAAATTCGTGAGACAAAATTGGGTTGTTTTTGTACATAAAGTATGGTCAAATCGAGACACTCAAGAAGAATTAACTGTTTTGGCAAAACAGATAATCGAGTTGCACCTATAGTATGGTCAACTTCAAGAAAACATGCAAACCACTTGTTTATTTTCGCCATGTCTAAACGATGAGATATTTAAATATCACAATTTCTTGCCCATTAGCTAATTGATTTTTTTGTTAATAAGTAGTGACCATGGTTTTTTTTATCACTCACTTATCAATATTAGTTTATTGGAGTAACAATGATATATATTAACTTGATGAATGATTATCATGCAATATCATGTGCAAATACAAATGGCATATGTGGCACTGTATATGTGCGAATCACAATGACACTGTATATATATGAATCACAGGAACATCAATGTCGTTGAGTAACAGTGACATACAATAAGAAAAAGGGATCTTGACCAAATATCCAAATATAGCCTAACATGAACCCAATTACTCCACTAAGAGATTTTTGTCCCCACTTGCCCTATATAAATGTAAAAAGACATTTTTAGACTTCAAAATGTTACAAACTCTCTCTTTGCCGTCTCTCTTCTCACCTTCCTAACAGCAATTGCCTCGCCGGACACCGCCTCCACCTTCATTGGCGCAACCTACTCCGCCTCAAATACAGCAACCTACCCCAGCCCTCCGACCACAGAGTGCGTGGCCTCTGTCGTCTCCTCCCTCGACCTCTCCTAATTTCGCTTTAACGTCTCCGACCCTAGTATCGCCTCGTCCCAATTTTATTGAAATCTTAGTAGATTTAAGCTTTTTCAAAATCACTAGCTCTTTATCAATCAAGAGTACATCAGTTGGTGCTTGGGTATCGCCTCGACCCCGAACACGTAAGCACTCTTTTGCTGTTGTCAAGGTCCTCTTGGCCTTGATATTTGCTGCGTGGGTTTCTCTTTGGCTTCTGAAGCCAACTCAACTTTGGACAAGAAAATGAAATGCAGTTGAAGATTTAGCAAGGCCTACTTTGTTTTTTTTTTTTTGTGGTTACTTTGTTTGGAAATCATGTGACAGAATTGAGATTTCATTTGAGTTTAATTTTGGAAAAAGTAAGTACTTTTAATGTAATAATGTTTTTGGATCTTACTTTTTCTATAGGTATTAATTATCTTACTTGAATTTGAAACCTAGAGAGCCAATTAGGAGGTAGAACAATATTTTATGTTTATGCAATTACATTATGATTATTTTAAGATATGCCAGTTACAATTTTACTAGTGTGCTTAAGTTGGATATGAGAGAACGAACAGTTGACCTAGCAGAGCTATGCTAGGGTTTGTGGAGCGACAATCCTTTTTGTTTTGTCGCGGCCTACACCTACTCTATTCATGGAGAAAATTTCAGGTTTAGGCCTTTCGTCTTCGTCTTCATTGTCTTCGGAGGCAGTGTGTCTTGTGAAAAGAGTTTGGGTGCGGCTGAGGCTGTGTTGGTGGGCCAATGAACTACTGGTACGACGTCGATGGTTGGTGGTGATTACCGGTTGGGGTGGGATTCGGGTAGAAGCCACGATGATCTCAGTGGGTTGCCTCTTCCCGGTGGTGGTGATTCCGTGGGTGGGAAAAGGAGCTTTCCTCTGGCTGGATTGTATGACGCTGTCGGTGTCAGGTCCGACTTATGGATCTATGCTTGGTGGTGTTGACGACTGTTGTGATGGTGATTGGGTTTGCTCTCTGGTGTCTATCACGAACAGTGGAGAATGGAGAGGTTCCCAATCTGGGAGTCTGAGGACATCAGGTTGTGTGGGGTGGCTGGGTTCGATCAGGTCTGGTGCGATGGCGACGGCCGCGTGTTGGGATGTATGGCCTTATGGGTTTCTTTGATCTGTTACAAGATCGGCGATCTCCGTGGGCTGGTGGTGGATCTGAGTCCTAGGTGGCGGTATTTATCTAGAGAGAACGAAAGTCGCAGCTGCTGATGGAGATGGTTCACTCCGACGGTGGTGTAGCTCAGCTTGCCGGAGTCAGGGTTGGTGGGCTGGGTGCCCTGAGCATTTTTTTAGGGGATTGGACTTGGGCCTGTTTTGGTATCATGGGCCGAATTAGGGCTCTCTGGCTCTGGGTGGGCTGCAATGGTTGCACCCGCTTACTGTTGGGCTGTAGGGCATTTAGTGCTCAAGTAACGGATAAGGAAGAAGGCATGGAAGAGGAGGTTGCTGCTCCTCTTCCAGAAAATCTTTAAATTTTGTTAGGTCACAAAGTTCATAATCTCTGAGGGAATTTTGACTCTTGCTTCCGGGATTACTGAACTTTGTTTGCAATAAAAGTGTGTGAACTGTCTAAAAGGTGGATGTACTGGTGGTATATGGGGTTCTTGTTCTTGTTAGAGTAGGAGTCTTTGGGTACTCTAAGAAGCGATACTTTCTGTCGACCCCGTAGGGGTGTTTCGTTTTTGTACTGCTTGCTGAATCTTGTAACAGATCGAAAAAACCCATAAGGCCATACATCCTAACACGCGGCCGGATTTCTGTTATCCTCGACAACAACTTTGGAGACCTCCAGTGAGATTTCCGACAAAGTACCGCGACAAGTGACATGGATTAAGTCGAACGGTGACCGATTACCCGACACTTATTGATTTTCGTCATGTCTAAATGACGGGATATCTAAATACCACAATTTCTTGCCTATTACCTGACTTTTACTTGATCATTTTAACACTAATTTTTTTTGTTAATAAATAGTGACTATGATTTCATCATTACTCAGTAATCGATATTAGTCATTTGGAGTAACAATGACATATATCAAATTGATAAATGATTTTCATGAGGTGTCATGCATAAATACACATGACATCTGTGACACTATATATGTGCAAATCATAGTGACACTAAATATGTGCGAATCATAGTAACACTATTGCCTTTGGGTAACAATGACATGCGTACATTAATTAAGAAAAAAATAAAAATTGATTGCATATGACACTCGTAGTTAAGAGTCATCAACACACACTTATTTAAGTAGAGAGTGTGTCTGAAACATGATAGTAAGTTGGTAACTAACTTTTGAGTAGATAAAATTATTAATGCTCAACATTTAAACAAAAATAATCAAATAAGTGAATAAGTGATTATTAAGGTCGAGTCAATTCTTTTTTTAAATAATATTGATATCATTAGAATCAATAGCAGGCAAACAACCAATAGCTAGAGTTTATCTGCACTTACAACAAGATAGTCGGCAAGAAAATTCGGAACCCTATTCTAAGCAGAAACAAACTCATTACAAGTCGATGATAAACTCGTTATAATTAACGAACTTATAGACAAAAAAAACTCCATGTCTTTTAGGGCAAAATCATTCTCTAGCCTCCTATTAGTCAATCACGCAATTGTTGTACCAACAAACAACCACTTCCTAGCCAACAAATATGAGCAACTCCTTATTCATAAGCTGCTTGAAAGCCAATCTTATTTCAGATAATTACCAACTCCCGTAGAAGTTATGACCCGAAACAACTGGTCCTAGACCATACATCAACCCAAAGACCTGGTTCCAGCCCTCGAAAAACAACAAAAACAAAAATAGTTTGTAGTAAACCTTGTCTAGTGGATTATATATATATATATATATACAGTCCGGCTACGGTGCGGACGTTCATATTGTGCTGACGGTACGGATTTCCAGTTTTCCCCCACTTTCCAGCCACATTTTCACATCTTAACTGTTCAGTTTTTAGGTCCTAATGTATAGATCATCTCTGCAAAATTTCAGTCAATTTGGTGATTGTTAAGGCATTCAAAACTGTAATTTACCATTATAAATACGAACGGTTCGGGTTCGACAGATTCAGTCTGTTCGTGTAAATTGCAGTTTTGGATGCCTTAGCGATCACCAAATTGGCTGAAATTTTGCAGAGATGATCTATATATTAAGACCTAAAAACTGAACAGCTAAGATGTAAAAATGTGGCCGGAAAGTGTTCGAAAACAGGAAATCCGTACCAAAATTTCGGTACGGACGTCCGCACCTGAGAAAAATCATATATATATATATAAACCTTATCTAGTGGATTATACACACACACACACACACACACACAACCCTTCTTGGCTGCGGATATCTGCACCTAAGCAAAAGGTGCAGATTTCCAGTTTGTCCCCAGTTTCCGATCATATTTTCACATCTTAACCGTTCAGTTTTTAGATCCTAATGTATAGATCACATTTGTAAATTTTCAGCCAATTTGATGATCATTATGGTATCCCAAACTGTAATTTATCATTATAAACACGAACGGTTCCGGTTCGACAGATTCTGTTCGTTTGTGTAAATTGCAGTTTCTAATGCCTTAACAATCATCAAATTGGCTAAATTTTGTAGAGATGATTTATACATTAGGATCTAAAAACTAAACAGTTAAGATTTAAAAATATGACCGGAAAGTGGGTAAAAATAGGAAATCCGTACTTTTTACTTAGGTGCAAATATCCGCACCTAAGCAAGGTTGTGTGTGTGTGTGTATATATATATATATATATTTTTTTTTTTGGAAGGGGTCTAGTGGATTTTTATATATATATATATATATACAGACACACACACAACTTTCCTTGATTCATTTTGTATCGGATCCCACCTGTTATTTTTCTATGGAAATTTCAATATCTGAATGCTAAAGTTTGAGTGATGGATCGTTGCAATGGTTCTTGGCATGGAGCCTTTGCTAGTCTCCGGCTAAACCAACAAAATGTCAAAAATTTTCTCACTGAACTGTATTTGAATTTTATTACTTCAATTGCTAGACCGCTCTCTGAATCTCGAGTCAATGTGGTATGTGGGTTTTTACTACACCAGAAACAATCGAGCAGAAGTTCTCTGATTTAGATGTTGTTTTTATGGCAGTGATTTCTTGTATATGAGGAGTAGTACTGTGCACTAGAGTCTTCAAGTTTAGAGTGAAAGCAATACAATCCGTAATGCATTTCTAGTTGGAGTACCAGTAGAGGTTGCTGCAGACTTGTCAGAGTTTCCGGGTTCTGATATTGATCTTGTTACACAGAATCAAGAATGGTTGCCTGGTTGGAGTGCCAGTAGAGCTTGCTGCAGAGGCTCTTCTAGGAGCAGCTAGCAGTCGCGAAGTTGGTTGCTGCCATTAAAGAAATGATACACAAGTCTAGTTTACCCTTCAGAGCCTGATATTCAGTCGAATTTCTCAGACGAGGAACTAGAAACATTTCGAGGGTGCATGCATGCATGTAGGGCTCGTTCGCGAGTTAACAAAGGCTAGTAATAGTGATTAGAATTGCGCGAAGCCGCGTTTAAACGAGTATCTTTTTAACTTGGCCAGCTAAGGGAGGCTCTCTAGTTTTGCATGGTAGTAAAAAAAACAACGTCCAACTTCTTGAAGTGGAGCAACTAGATCATACCAAAGAGCTCAACCTTGAAGAACGAATCAGTCGCCGAATTAAGCTACAGTAGTTTACATATGTACGTCCGTACTCTGATGACAAACTTATTTTCGTATTTTTTGAATATTCCAAGAGACATTGCTTCCAAATACTAGGTCACTGGATTGACATATTTTAGTACTTTGAAAGGTAAATTACCAAGCATTTGTTGAACCACATTTCCATATATAAGAAAGTATATCTTCCCTCACATGTTGCTGTTTTAATATGACAGGGTCAGATAAATGCGATACTAGTTCACGTATATTACCTCACCATTTCTAGAGCTTTTCTGTGTGCAGATCTAAGATATGACCGGGTATTTGTATATATTATGTCTCGAAAATTCTAGTTGAACTAGATGATACAAACGTGCACATACAGAAAGGACGTATTTAAACAAACGTATGAATATGATCAAACATGTATGCTTTCTTACGTACGGAGCCATTTCTTGTCACGACTCATGACTTGGTGTAAAAGATTAATGGTTTGGTAGCTAGGTTATGACTTGATGGAAAGAGAGAAACCTAGTTTATGAACCATGCATGGTGACGAGGTTCTCGATCACCATAATATTTAGAAGAGCTTTTCTTTCACGCCAAACCCTTTTAGATTAAGTGTCTTCTAGTGCACTTAAACAATCAAAAGTGTTCATCTTTTTTTTTTTTTCCAAATGTACGTGTTCATCTTTAAGATTTTCCAAAATGATTCTTGAAATATTTCCCAGAAAAGTAGTTGTCATTTCATCCATTGTCTCAATTTTGAAAGCATTAGAAACTTGACTTCAATTCCGGTTTAATCTTCCTCTCAAAATATTAGTTATTGAAGTCTTCCTTGCTCTATCAATGTTGTCTTTTTAAAGGAAAAAAAAAAGGCCACGCATTATTTCTCTAGATTTTTTGTCAGTCCATAAAAGTCCAACATTAGGATTTTTTTTGGTCAGCGAATGAGGCGTGCGCTCAATGCATTTGGCCATAGAATTGATTATTTCTTTCTTATTCAGTTATTTGTTTAGACGGTGAATCTGCTTGGTTTATGGACTTTATTTTACAATATTTTTGTACTCTCTAATCCATGCAGCTTAGGCTAAATATTCACACCAGGCGGGATTTCTGGGAGGTAGTTGACGTGCTTAAAAGAACTGTGGGATTTTTACAGTCAAATCAGCGACTTGAATATAGATGTGATAAACACAATCTCTAATTTCCCAAAAATTCTACATTGCATCAGATGTATTTAATGCTCCAATGTTACATCCTGTAGGGCGTGTTCGTGAGTTACCGAAGGCTAGATGGTAATAGTGACTAGTGAGTTGAACTTCCGCAAACCTCCTGGTTACACAAGTATCTTATTGAACTGGTCATCTATATATGATGCTTTGGTTTTGCTACGTGAAAACAACGTCCAACGTAAACTGGAGCAACTGTATCATACCAAGCTCAACGGTGCTGACAGATCATACATATCGATTAGCTAGCTTTAGTGGAAAGCCGTTGAAGATTTCAGCACAATGAATGCAAACATTATAACAATTAGGAGGTTATGCACAATGCATTAAAACATTTAAACAATTTAGCCGTTGAAGATTTCAGCACAATGCATGCAAACATTAAAGCCGTTGAAGGTTTGACACAAGTATTTTGAGGACAACAGATTTCCTCCTGAGTCGCGATTAGGAGGGAGAAAGTTTTAGGTAGGGCAGACGTACGAGCCACGCGGTAGGCCAACTAATCATGTTTCTCTATTTTTTAACTGTATTCCGAAACTACCCTTATTTAATTAAAATGAAATATCTAAAACACTCTTATGCCAGGCCACAACCCAATGGTCGAAGCCCATCCGCCCACCTCATCTCCCCGGTTCGACCTACACCAAGCATTCAAGGGAGCAACTTCCCGTCAACAATCTGGAGGCCGGCTACGGTCCTCCCCCATAGCAGTGGTCAAAAGATGAAGACCTGGCCCTGCCAAAGAAAAACCAAGATCAGGCCGCTGCCAAGCCTATAAACCATTGATGCGAAAGCAATCCTTGCTGCCGCTATTGCTACAGACATCCGACGACTTAAAGCCCAGCACGAAGAGAACCCCTCTGCACCTCAGCCTATACCCTCAACCGCCTCACCCAAACCACAGCGAAACGAAGCCCTTACTGCTTCAACCTTTCCCGTCAACAATCATTCTGAAACAAAGCCGTCGATGAACCAAGAAGACTGCATCACCTCTCCGTACCTTTGCAGAAGTTGTTCCGTCACTGCCTGGTTTGGGGATTGTCAGATCGCAGCCACTAGTACACGAAACCCTAGGTTTCGCCTAACGAGGTTGCGCCGAATTCCCCGGAGGCCTCCTAGCTCCGTTGTATTTCACTTACAGTTTAATCATACTAATTTTCTATTTATATCCTCATATATTAAAATATATAATAATAGAAATCTCATAAATTATTTAAATAAAATTGTCAATATTAATTTTTAACAAGGATATAAATTATTTTAAATAATGTAATTAATGCACAATTTATGTAGTGAAAGTGGAAGGGAAAATGAATAATTTGGAGGATGAGAAGATTCACTTTCCCCCATACTTTCCCTTCTTAAAAGAAAGTTGTTCCTTATTGTGCATACCATACATAAGAAAGGAATAATAAGCCATCAATTCTGCAAACAAAATGAGGCATAAGATCTTAATTTTTAAAAGAGGTGGAATAGAATAAGCTAGTTGAATTGTGATGATCATACATCTGTAGTAACGCATTGTATGTCCATTCTTCTACCCTCTATCAAGAGTCAATAAATATTCATAGTTATTACTTTGACGCAAAAGAAGAATTCGACTCGATACTTTATTTTTGTCCTAGTTGGTCCTAATATTGTTTTTTGCGAACAACTGTAACTCCGTAAGCGTGTAGATTTGAAGAACCCTATAACTAGACAAGAATAAACAAAGTTATAAAAACCACTTTCTTATTAAAAACCACTAAGATGAGCCATAGGAGAAAGTGAGACGTGCACGGCCTACAACTCAAATAGAAATTGACTTCAATTGGGAGAATAAAACCACGGATTAGTGGATTGTCATACGGCATTATTTTCCTCAGTGTTCTAAAAAAGGCCACCTAGGCGCTGGGCGGCAGCGCCCGACTCAAGTAATGGGTAATCAGAGGCATTGGGTGTCAAGAGTTAGGCGGGCGCCTAGGCGGGTTAGGAGGCCGAGGTGGCTAGGTGCTAGGTGGGTTGGGCGGGCGCCTGGGCGGGTTGGGCGGGCGCCTAGGCGGGCTGGGCGGCCGAGGCTGCTAGACGATTTTAGGCGTTGAAATTCATCAGATGATTTAGATATGAGATCTCAATGATTTTCGAAGCAAATGGAATTTATCTTTACATCTACATTTGAGATCTCTCTGAAACTCTGAATTGAAACACTTAATGACCTCATGTTTAATTGACCAAAAGATCTTAATGATCAATGCTTAGAACGATGAAGAGGAGGAGTTATCGATTTGGGATTTTGGGAAGGTAGATAGATTGAAAGAAAAGATTGACGAATTGAACTTTGTCTTTTAAAAAAAGAAAAAGAAAGATGGTTATGGGTTTTTTAGTCTTCTCAACCTACCGGTTTTTTTCTTTTCCTGAGGTATTCTTAACCCACTGTTCTGCTAAAGTGCTAAGGTGACTTAGCAAATTGACCCACGAATTAACAATATATGATTAAATGAAATAGAAATTCTAATAAATATAAACTCTTCTAAGTAGTTTTTTAAACTCTTTTTAAGTCTTTATATATATTTTATATAAAATTATATGATATAAAAATAAAATAAAAACTAAGAAAATAAAAACTGCCTAAGCGCCTTCTGGGAGTCCGCCTAGGCGCTTGGGCGCTAGTCCCCTGACCACAGCGCGACTAGCGCCTAGCTATTTTTCGAACCTTGATTTTCCTAATCAAAAGTAAATAATAAAGTCTTCGTCGTGTACAAAAATCGAACCCTAGTGTTTGAGACTAGGAACGGCGGAAGTCTCTCTCCACCTCGATTAGAGTGGACCTCGTTGTTGGCTTCTGGTAGCTCACGTTTCGGTGGGCGAAGGAGTAGGTGTTCGTGGCTAGGTTTTTGGCGATAGTCTTGGGCTGTGGGTGGACCAGATCTCGGAGGACTTTGAGTGCTGTTGGCGGTCAGATTTTGAGGCTACTCTCCTTGATTCCGGCCGACTGCGTAGGGAGCGAGTTGCTATAAGGGATTACTCAATCCTTTGGCGGTCTCTGCTCGGATTTTTCTGTAGGATCTGATGTTGCGGTGGACTGGTCGGCTGCCGGACCGAAGGTCAGTGGTAGCAACAGGTTGGCTAGTGCAGGCTAGGGCTACTGCTCAAGTTTGGGCTTGGGCTTGGGCCGAACCTTGGGCTAATGGGCCCTATGTCTTAGTGATGAGGGTTTTCTTTCAAGCCAGTGTGAGTTTGGGGAATTTTCTATAAGTCTTCTATGATGTTTCTAGTTTCTTGTTTGTACCACAATTGCGTGCCTGGCAAGCGATGACTAGTTGAATGATTTCTTTTCCATAGAAGGCAAGGTTTGATCATATTTGTATAGGCTTGCTAAACACTGAGCGTCCCAGAGATTGTAATAGTTTGCTATAGCTTAGATAGGGTAGTGTGTTGTTTTGGCTTTCCTACGTAAGTTTTGTAGACTATAACCTTTTAACTGTTGATCTATTGAATTTCAGTTTTTATTTCAAAACAATAAAGTCTTCCTTGCACCTTAAAGGTGATTTGAAAAAGAGAAATTTTAAATACACACCCTAAACTACTTAATACACATCTCTATTATTTTATATTTCAAGTTAGATTTTATAGGTACATTAAAGGACCATTGTATTAGAAGAAAAATAATAATAACCATATCTTCCTTATATTACTCTATAATTATGAACACAATGAACTTCTATAAATGACATCTTCATTTAAAACAAGAATAAAGTTAGAAACCATCTAATTTAAATTTTCTTTGAATAAATTGTAATTAAATGGGGTGAGAGACCATATAATTTAGAATTTCAAAATCAATGAGCTGTGACCTATTGGTCAGTTATAATTCCAATATTGTAAAGGTCATGAGTTCGATTCTCACTGACATATGTAAGGATGAGATGAGCTAAGAGTTTAAAAAAAAAAAATTCAAAATCAATGGCATTAAGTGTTTTTAAAACATATTGCTTTACTGCCACTTTTTAGTTCATTCTTTTTCTTAAAATTTATGATTAGTCAATTTATTATCTAATATAAAACATCACAGATATAAAATTTTGTAATTGATAACTTGTTTGACCATCCAATAACAATTTTGTAGTTTTACCATTGTGGAGAAACTACTGATACAATTTTGGTTGAAGGTTCGACTCAAAATATCAATAGGGTGTTTCCATATTTGGTGAATGAGAACTCAAATAATACAAAACCTATCTCTAAGCATCTATTTGAAGGGAACAATAATGAATCCTTATGGATTTCCCAATAACTAACACAAGTAATTAATATGATCAATTATATATACTAATCAAATTAAATACTAGCCTTAATATAGTTAAATAATGGTGTATTTCATGATTTTTTAGTTTAAGGATATTTTAGGTAATTTGGGTTGTTTATTTAGTAAAATATTAGAATGAGAAATTAAATGGTAGGTGTATTGAGTAAGGAGTATGTATTAGGTAGTTAAGGGTGTGTATTTAAAACTTCTGTTTGAAAAAAAAAAAATTCAATATCAATTTTTATTTCTTTAATATTTGGTCAATTTAATTATAGTACATTAACACTTTCATAATAAGTTCTTTTCGCAAAAATTGAAGATGCGTGCATGAAAGTTCCAAATTTAAGCCAAGAGTGAAAACAGTTGTCCAACTTACCCGTCTCATATCAAAATAGACTTTTAATTTATTCGGAGGATAAGCTGATTCATAGAAAACATCGCATCTACTCCTGATGATTCACCACTCTATTATTCTATTGAAGTGGCAATATCATTGTGAACTTCGCAACTTAAAATAAATAATTAAATAAATAAATAATCTATTAGAGTACTTATCCTGTAGCCCAGAATTATCGTTTCTTTCTCCTATTTTTGGGCCAGATACTCCTATTTTTGGGCCAGATCATTTTCTGTCAAATTTCGTACCACGGAATTAGGATTAGGAATAAAGAATCCACAACGTTGAGATGATGATTGGGCCAAATAAACGCGCCTAGAATTAAGGTCCCAAACGCGACCTTGCTAATTTTCCTGACGTGTTCAAGGAAGCTTAGGGGCTACTTCCCTCTTACTAATAAAGTAATAACACGTCATTACGCGTTTCCTCTCGCAGCAACTATAAGAATGCTAGTACGTGCACAGTTGGAGATTTCAAAACAACAACTCTCTTTGCTCATATAGTGCAAGAAACAATCCTATATTCACGTCTACTTTGATCTCGAATTATCGATCTTAGCAAGTAAGAGCAAACTTTGAGTTTTTGCATTGTCTGGTTTCTTGTACTTTTGATAATCGTAATGTTTGCTTTTTTCTTGGTAAATTTGAAGTTTTTTTTATTTATTTTGGTGTCTATTGGGTGGTGTTGTATGATGACAGTGGTGATAATCTGCGGAGCTGGTTTAGCGGTGACATTTTGGGCGCTGTATGATTCTGTTAAGCAAGTGAAGGACCAGATACTGATGTTCAAACCCCAACTCGGGGATATCAAGTCCACTCTGGACTCTTTGCAGCCACTGATCAAGGAGATGGCACAGTGTGAGAAGGAAATGGACGGTCCAGAGGAGGAACTAGAGAATCTTAGAGTGGAAATGGAGGAAGGAGTGGAGCTTATTCGCAAGTGTTCGGAAGCGAGCAGATTCAAGAAGTATAAGTATGGCAGCAAAATTGTTGAATTAAGCAAGTCACTTCAGAGGCTGTTGGGGATATTGAAAGTGCAGGGCATCAGGGATGTGAAGAAGGCATTGGTTTCAGTGAGGAGCGTTGAGAATGTGGTGCACAGAATTGAAGGGAATTGTGTGATACAGAACAATCAGTCTGAAAAAATTGAAGGGTGGTGTGCTGTGCCTGAGCCTCCAACAATTACGGTTGGACTGGATTTGCCTTTGAGGGAATTGAAGATGAAGCTCTTTAAGGACGGAGTGTCAATGGTGATACTTACTGCTCCAGGAGGATGTGGGAAAACTACACTGGCAACAAAATTGTGTCATGATGCAGAAGTCAAAGGTATTGCATATAAATGATGTTATTATCTTTTCTTGCTTGCTTTAAACTAGGAAGCTTTGATTCCCTAATTGAAGATTGCTATATCCAAGTCTGATCCATCTGTAGCTGTAGCTAGCTAGAAATATTTGATGAAAATTACTGTCAAGCTGTTTATTCAATATGGCAAAGGCACACTGATTACAAATAGGCCAAGTCTCACTCTCTCCTTTGTAAAGGATTTATTTCTGTGGAAAATAATCAAATATTTCATAACTTCATGACTAGGACATGCCTTCTTAAGCAAATGGCTTCACTCATTTCTTACTGTTTCAATATGTTAAGCCTCCAGTTGAGTTAAGAAATTCATTTTTATGACCTCACCATCTGCATGCATACGTGTATGTTTTATTCTTTTAACAACTGCTGACAACTTTAAAGTACCCCCTAGTAACTACTTTCTTCTCTTTTATTTGCATAGATAAATTCAAGAGCAATGTCTTCTTTGTTACTGTTTCAAAGAATCCCAACTTATACCTAATTGTAAGAGAGCTATATCATCGAACGGGTGCCCAGGTCCCCGATTTCCAAAGTGAAGTAACTGCAGTTAGCTGGCTGCAGCAATTTCTGAAGCAAACAGGACAAAATCCTATGTTGTTGATCCTGGATGATGTTTGGGCTGGATCAGAATTCATTCTTGAGAAGTTCGATGAATTAAAATTGACAAATTACAAGATATTGGTGACATCAAGGTCTGCTTTTCCGAGATTTGGTTCTCCATATTATTTAGAATGTTTGAACCGCAAAGATGCAATGGCACTTTTTCACCATGCAGCATCCTTAGGAGACAGGAGCTCTAATATTTCAGAAGATCTTCCAACAAAGGTGATATTAGTTTGCAATGCAAAATATATATGCTTATTAGTGCAGGAAAGGATGAAGAGATTCTGCATGCACTTTCTATGCAAAGCATTCATGCACATATGGAGTAAATAATGATTACCTGAAACAGTAATTGATAAGATGATTTTTTCTTCTTAGATAGTAGAACGTTGTATGGGATTTCCACTTGCAATTACAGTTGTCGGAAGATCACTTTGCGGGCAGCCAATAGAGATTTGGCAAAAAAGAGTAATGGAATGGTCTAGAGGTTCTTCTGTTCTTGAGTCTGAACATGATTTGCTTGATTGCCTCCAAAGTAGTTTAGATGTTTTGTATGCAGAGAAGCCTCTTATGAGGGAATGCTTTATAGACCTTGGTTTATTTCCCGAAGATCAAAGAATCCCTACCACTGTCCTGATTGATATGTGGGCAGAGTTATATGGCATACATGAAGACATTTTGTCCATTGCAAACCTCTATGAACTTGCCTCTCGAAGTTTGGCTAATTTGGTAGTCACAAGGTATGCAGGATTTGGTTTTACTTCTGTTCTTGTCACTCCAGGTTATCCTGTATGGCAATGGCTATCTGCTTCTCATAATTCTCTACTGAAATATGTATGTTGAAGAAATTCTTAAGCAAATCGGTCTTGATTATAACCAGGAAGGACAACAAGGATAGTGATGGCTATTACACTGAACACTTCGTTACACAGCATGACATGCTTAGGGAGTTGGCTATCCAGCAGATGAGTCAGGAACCACTACAACATAGAATGAGGCTTATGATTGACATATGTGGAGACAACCTTCCTATGTGGTGGAAAGAACAAAAGTGTCAATCCCTCATTGCTCGCCTTGTATCGATCTCGACAGGTTGTTACATCTCTTCTTTAGCAAATATTAATTCACATGAACACATATGCACATGCAAATAGGCTCATACATACTAAGATCTCAATAGTACGTCGCACATATAATTTCTCTCCCAGCTGACATCATATACCATAATATATGCAGATGAAGAGTTCTCATCTAAATGGCAAAACTTGCAACTACCAGAAGCAGAGGTTTTGATTTTGAACTTTCAGACCAAGTATTATGCCTTACCTGAGTTTGTGGAGAAAATGAATAAATTGAAGACTCTAGTACTCACAAGTTACGGTATCAGTCCTGCTGAGTTGAATAACTTTCAACTAGTTGATTCAAAATCGAATCTGAAGAGAATCAGATTAGAACGAATTTCAATTCCTTCCATAAGCAGGTATCCTATACAGTTGAAAAGTTTGAAAAAGATTTCTCTATTCATGTGTAGCATCGGCCAAGGTTTTGGTAATGCTTCCATCCAAATATCAGAGGCTTTTCCAAATCTTGTTGAAATGAATATTGATTACTGCAATGATTTGGTGGAGTTGCCTCCCCAGTTGTGTGATCTTATTCAATTGAAGAAACTCAGTGTCACCAATTCTCATAAACTCTCTGCCTTACCTGAAGACATTGGAAATCTAGTAAATTTAGAGCTGTTGAGGCTCAGATGTTGTACAGAGTTGTCAGAGTTACCCGGCTCGATTAGGAACCTCAAGAAGTTAAATTTTCTTGACATATCTGATTGCTTTAGCATTAAGGAATTGCCTGAAGACATTGGAGAATTGCGCAATTTAGAAAGGCTCAACATGAGACAGTGCTCGAGATTGAATGAGTTGCCTTCTTCAGTTTTGGATCTTGAACAGTTGAAGGAAGTGACATGTGACGAAGAGACTGAAATTTTATGGGAACCCTTTTTACCCTTTCTCAAGAGCATACACATGACGGTTGTGAAAGAAGATATGAACCTGAATTGGCTCCACGAGGCACATTGCTGAGACATATCTTCTCAAATAAATGTTGGGGCAACGTCTGGTGTGATCTGTGAAGGTTGTCAGAGGGCTGGTTTTCAAGGCACATCACAAGGCTATACTCCTTGCATTGGATGATTCTCTCCAAGAAAATACTGCAAGCACAGCAAGCAAGGGACGTGAAGGTTATGTGGTAAGGGGAAAGAATATGGAGGCAACGAACAAGGTATGCTACTTGATCAAAATGAACTTCATGGTTGGGCTGTAGCTCTTAATCCGCCATCCTTCAGAGTTGGATTGGAGGCTCCTTTAAGACGAAGTGATATGGGTGGTCAAAGAAGAGTACAACCTAGAATGGATCTACAGTCATCAATCTTGAGACCTGCATGTATCAATTCGTCAATAAATTTGTAACGGGTTATGTCTGCCACATTTATGTTTCATTTTCTTCTTAGATTTTAGTGTTGAGATTTCTCTTTCCAATAAACTGTTGAGCAAAGTCTGTGATGTATTTCTTTTTTCTTTTTTGATGTTCTTGTTTGGTAACAAATGCTCTTGTATCTTCTATTTTCTTATTTCTCTTACACGTATAGCAGCATAGTAAAAGGAAAGTATGTGTGTTATTAGAGGATTTGAATTTACGAGTTGTACTATTATGTTGATACACATTCATGTTGAATAATTATAGATGGTCTGGATGCATGCCTGCTTGAGTTTCTGGTGCTAGAGTGCTAGTTTTTGATCAACTGCCACTTTTAACAGCTCTGGTTGCATATTATATTCTTGACCAACATCATATATTTTCTACAACCATTATTCATTCTGGATATGATGTAATCATATACTATAAAACTTGATACTCATTTTTAAAGAAAGATAATTTTTTAAGTCAAAAGAAGAAGGAAGAAAAATGGCTCAATCCCCTAAACAGAAAGCATGAACAAAGACCCTTCTTCCTTCAAACCAGAGGGCAGCAAAACAACCTAAAGCCAATCGAGAGAAAATAACACAACAAAATAGGACAAGCATGCAGCAGTACAACCACAACGACCTATGTCTTTGTCCTCACATATGTGATGGTGGTTGTGGTGGTGGATTGAGGACATCTTTAGAGCCTGTGCAAAGAAACCGAAAGGAAAATATTTATATACAGAGAGAAAAAAAAAATGTAATTTTCGGTAACAAAAGCATTTGCAGTTGAAGGCCATACCTAACCTGAGTTGATTAATTAGCCTCGCCGGCCGGCCGTTGTTAACAATAAACACATAACCATAGTGGCACGTGACAACCAACATAGTGCAGTTACGCTTCAAATCAGTTCCAATTGGGCACATAAACCACAATCCTTAGAGCATCTCCAACAGTAGGAGTCACTTATTAGTTAAATTTAGCTAAAGTTAAGAAATATAACTATTGATTTAACAATGTTGCTTCAGTAGAGTAGTAGCTATTTGTAAGTCATATACTATATTTTATCGAATTGTAAATTGATATGTGGATAAAAGAGGAGAGAGAAATATAACTTTTGCTTTAGCTATTCTTGATTGTCTAGCTAAATATAGCTAATCATTTTAGTTAAAGTTAAATTTAATTTCACTATAGCTAGTATGTTAGAGTTGAGTTTTTCTTCAAAAATACTTATATATTGCTAAAAATTGAATTTAGCTATTTTATTGGAGATGCCCTTAAGGTTTAAACTTTAATTCCACTTGTTCCAGTTGAGTTGTCAGTGAGGTTATACTATTTTGTTTTCAAATAGGCAGGCCCGACCCTGAGTATAGGCAGAGCAGACACAGTCCTATAACCTCCAAACATATGGGCCTCAATATTCGTAAAACTAATTTATCATACTATGAGAAATTGAGAATTTAATTTTTTTTATTTTTTTATTTTTGGTGAATGAAATTGAGAATTTAATGTTACACTTAAAGGTACAAAAAAAAATGTTACACTAAGGTATTAATTACTAAATTTTATGCCATTATGATTGCTTTCTATTTTTAATGTACTTTTTTTTTCCCGTTGAATCAAGCCCATGGGGAGAAATACGATACTCATCACAGGTCAGAATAGGCTGTTACATACTCTTCTGTTGTCGTTTAAGGACATAGATAAACAAGAAGATAATGGTAGTACCCACTACCCACAAGTGGTACTTAGAAATAAACTTACTCATTATACATTCAAACACGTAGAGCGGAGACCCTCATTTGGTATTACTTCAGAGGCGCTAGAGATACATATAGTGCACATCGGTACATAACTTCCTAAATACAGGGAATTTATTGTAATTAGACAAAACTAAAAACACAGGAATGGCTCTAGGGCAAAAACCCTACCCCAAATACTAAGGTCCAAAAGCAGCCCCAAGAGGAGGGCCCATTCCAAATCCATCAGTTCGCCCCAACCATACTAGGACAACAATCCCACCATGACTCAGCGCCACCACAGATCTCCGGTGCCATCAACAAAGCAATTCCGACCACCAAGGAGCCCCAAAACAGGAAAGCCAAGCTATTTGAAGCTTGGGTTCACCCGAATACCCAACCAAAACTTCCACCAAAGCTAGCGCCGCATCTTGGAAGCAAAAGGGCCGAGATCCAACCCCTTCCAAGCTGTCGAAAACACCCCAGAGACCTATCAAAGCTGATCACCATACAACACATCTGTTTCGCCGGAAACCGCCGAACCTTCCACCAAGACCTCGAGTACTGCCGTCCCAAGAGAATGCTTTGGAACCATTGCATCACCTGTATAGCAGCAATCGCACAGCATCAGGGAGACACAGGAGCATCGTTGGACGAGAGGGGGATTGGAGAAGTCGGCACTTCTTTTTAGGGTTTTAGTCGAAGACGAGAGTTGCTGTCTTCTTTTATTTTTTATTTTTTTTATGTAATTCAGTTTTTGACTTTTTTATCAATTAATTTTTGACTTTTCTCACAATTTGGTTTTACTCCAAGTAATTGAAGGGTAGTGTTATTCACACCTTTGTTCTCTATTCACATACCCCCTCTATTTTTCTATTACATTAATTCAATTTCTTTTTTTACAAATTACTATAACTACTCTCCCTTGCAAGTTGCAAATATGTTTATTTTTCTTTTTTCTTTTTTATATTTGGCCAATCAATCATCCCCAAATCCTAAACCTTTATTTTCTGTGCGTAGACATAGAGGACTTCAAAACTCTTTTCAATTCGCACTTTTCTTTTCCATCAAAAACTTCTCTATTATAGTCATTCTATCTCTCTAATGTTGTTAATGCTAGTTTTACCGCTATGTGATACCGGCTTCCGTTAATGTGGACGAGGGTCCAATCTTCTGATATGGGTATGATTTGTGGAGTTCCGCCAATCTGTCAAGAGAAATATAACGGCGTCAAGAGGGGAGACCGCGGTTGGCGGTCTTCGCTCCTCTGATGCTAAAGTTAGATGATATACTTGTATTGACAAATGTGGCGGTCGATAGCTATATGAATGGGTGATCAATAGAGAGAGAGAAGCAGACCATTTATAGCCAAACTAGTGAGTTACCTCACTCTTTTTTTCGATGTGGGACTGACATGCTTCAGTTTGTTGGGTTCTGGTTTTTTCTATAGAGACAACTTCAGGTGGCGCGTGTCGGCGCGTGTCGGCGGCATAAGTGTTGATTATAGCTGACAAATATGTGATGTATATACAAGTCCCCCAGTCCCCCAGTCAAGGAGGGATTTCTTGGTTGGGGAGTTATCACAACTAAGTCAGTACCTTTGGTTATATATCGCGCATAATCAGTGCGAGTGCGTCGTCAACCATTGATTTTGTCTGAACGAACGCTTGTGCCCTTTTGGATGGGCCCCTGCTAGGCCCTCCAGGGAGTCCCCCACTCCTCGGCGAAGAAAGACCTCCGTTTGGTCGGATGATTGTTTGTTGAGGGGAGCTGCCTGGTAGCATGAGGCGGTAGGTGGCGATCCCACTCTTTCGGTGCCTAAATGTCGGGAAGTTATTAGCCTGATCAATGGTTGCCGTGGGCTGTATTAACAGTTTCCTTACTCTTTACCGGAGGAGAAAACAAACTTTATTGCACCGCCTCATTGAGGTCAGTGTGTTGATAATATCGGCGGTATGTCCCTGGTTGGGTGTGTTCCGCCAAACCTGGTTTGGTTCGTGTACTATGCCTTTTTATTGTTTGGCGGGTTAGCGATGTTAGGTTTTGTGACTTGGCATTTATTGGTTTGGTGAATGACGGTGTATTTGTTCTTCGTAGACAGAATAGTTGACGTGGGGGGGTGCACTTTTTATCGGGGAGTGCACTTTGTATCAGGGAGTGAACTTTTTTGGCGGTACTTTCAGTTTGTTGACGGATAAAAGAGAAAACTGGTTACCAACTAGTGTTGAATTGTAGATTTTACTTAGCGGTGAGTAGGGCTATATGGTGGATATATAGAGGTGAGTAGGGCTATATGTCGGATATATAGCGGTGAGTAAGGCTATATGTCGGATAAAATCTGATTTTGGCAAGGTTCTCTGCTTTTCTGACAGGGTAGGGTGTCACGTGGGGATTGTTGATAGGGGTGGCGTGCGCGGAAATGCCGCTGCGGAACCGTTGTCTCTTCGTTATAAATGTTACTTTTAATCGAGGCGTCGCCTCGGTTAGTGGGGGGGTACGTGTCGTGATATGACAGGTTACTCAAACGATGACGGTCGTGATTTAGGGTAAGAATTTGTATTTATGGGGGAACTAACTCGCGTTTGCGGTCAGTTCCTGCATTACTCCTATTTTGTGTCTTCTTCGTCGACTGAGAAAATCAGAGAGAGGTCGAGTGTGGTGGGAAGAAGAGAGGGAGGAAGATAAAGGCATGACCTTTGCCAGAAAAGGGGGACGTGGGTGAGCAAGACCTCACTTCGACGTTGTGGTCTGCTTTGTTGCTTTCTGCAGATTCAAGGTACGTTCTTGACTGCGTTGATGGCTGTTACTCTTTGCTTTGGTACACCTTTGTGCTTCTGGACTCGTGAGTTTTTGGTGTGATTTTGCGTTGTACTGTGTTTGAGGGTCTGAAGGTGTCTGGGTTTTTTTTTTTTTTTTTTTGAACGACTGTTCTTGGGTTTGTGCTTGTGGTTTGAAGGTGTGGGATGTAGGCTTAGATCTAACTTGAATGCTAACTTCTAGGTTTAGAGTGTTTGTGGGGCATGTCGGCCGTTATCGATATTTCAAGTAGCAAAGAATCGGACGTGTCGTCGCTTAATTCATCGGAGAGGGGTTTTGTTGATTCATTGCGTTGTCCTACTTTTGCAGGA